>CM014274.1:38966943-38999974 GCA_004135705.1 Alloteropsis semialata
GGATGCGCGGCGTCGAGGACGCACGCGCGGCGGTCGGCCGATCGGCGCGACGCGCAGATCGAGAAAAGGAGAAACGGGGTTTAGGGTTTTCGGACGATCGGATTTTCTGGAAACTGGATCAACGGAAAGATCAAGAGGGTTTGGATTTGGATTTAGGAACAGATAAACTCATCGATAAAGATTCTTAAAACTCGTGATTTAGGATTTGATTTTTCCGGGACGTTACATAGGCTCTTTACTTTATGTGGGAATCATAAGGTTCGTGGGCGGGGCCTGGTTCGATGCTCCTGTGTTGTGGAGATTTGCCCCGTCTGCGTAGCAAATGGATTTAAGGCCGTCCATTGTTGTATTGTTGGGCAAGTATTGAACGTACTGAGCACATACTGGCGTCTGGGTCCCAGGAAACTGATGTACCTGAATTGAACGGTATTTGGGCTTCTTCCCACTACCCTGGGAGTGCTTGTGATGACGGGTGTAGTTGCGGCTACGTGGTCCGGGACCAGTAGGGCTTTGCACCCAGGACTAGTGGGTTTAGACCGAATATCCGGGAGAGGATGGGAAAAGTTGTCGTGTAAGGCTCTGAGAGCGCTTACGTGCCGTGTGTTCAGGTTTCCTTTACAAGGTGTAAATTCGATCATGATTGCGGCACTTCTCCGTTATGAATACCGCTTGTCCGCTGTACCGCATTGAGTAATCAGGAGGACATGATGAATGATAAATAATGATGGCTCTTTGATTAAGTTGTTTCCATCATGTTTGCTATAGAAAAGGTGCTCATATGGATACTTGATAATGACTATGAACCTTCTGCTAAAATTTGAAAGTAAGGATCAACAATTAGTCACTTTTTGGCAAAACGAACCTCACAACCAAAAACCTTGCATATTTAGGAGTCGGCAGTATAAGACATATTTGGATGTCTTGCTAAGTATTAATTACTCAGCCTTGCTTGTGGATTTGTTTTTTAGAGTGTGAATTCAATGTGTCCGATGGCTCCGAGCAGTGGATCATCGATGGCCAGACTGTTCCGGCGGGCTGGACTATCGAGTGGATTGAAGACTAACTGGTGTTTGTTGTGTGCTTCTGATGACATGTTCTTCGAGCTTATGAACATGTGAGTATTGGAAGAGTATGCAGTATACTGGGAGTTAGCAACAACACTTCCACTGCACCCATGCGAAAAGAAGCAATAAGGTCAATATGCGCACATATTGCTCAAGAAAATATGAGGGATGACATAGGCAAGAAACTGGCACTGCTGCAACAGATGAAAGATAGTGACCCAACAATGGAGATCAAATTCCAGGTAGATGCAGAAGGTCGAATGAAATCGTTGTTATGGTACACCGGTAAGAATCGGTTACACACGTTTTAGGGATGTTGTCACATTCGACACCACATATCGCACAAATCTATACAAACTTCCTTTTGGGCTATTTATCGGAGTTAACAATCATTTCCAGTCTATAATTTTTGGTGGAGTTTTGCTGACAACAGAGACAACTGCCAACTTTGAGTGGGCATTCTCAACCTTTGTGAAGATTATGGGCGGGAATGCACCAATCACAATGCTTACAGGTTCGACATAAGAGTACATAACCGATTCCACTAGTTTACCCATTACAACAATTTCATATATATTATTGTCATAAATATTAACATTTGAGTTTTCCTTATGTTACAAGCAAATCAATGAGCAACAATGGCAAAAGCAATAAAAACTACACTTAAGAGTAGAAGGCATCGTTGGTGCAGGTGGCATGTCCTGAAAGATGGCAAGAAAAGGTTGGGACATGTGTATAGTAAGTATAGTGGATTCAAGAAAGAGTTTAACAAGCTCATAATGTTCGAGACCAGTAAGGTGCAATTTGAGGAGAAGTGGCAAGCCCTTGTGAAAAGGTACCATTTAGAGGAGAATAGTTTCATGGTAAGATTGTTCAAGCACAAACAAAAATGGGCAAAGCCGTAATTTATGGGTATTTTTTGTGCTGGAATGACGAGCACACAGAGAAGTGAAAGCGCAAATCACACGTTGAAGGAAATCGTACAGAGAGCAGCTCCGATGCAATTGTTTGTGAGTAAGTTCAATGAACTGCTAAGCAATAGACTCGATGATGAAGGTAGACAAATACATGTATCAAAACAGGCAAGATGTTAATTTTACATCTTGTTGTTACAATTTAATCTTGCATTGACAACATGAATTTGTTGACATGTATCATTTATTAACACCAACATCGGCTTACTATGTGTACAGATAACAAAGAGGCTGAAGATCAATGCCCCAATCGAGAAACATGCCATGTTAATTTACACATTAAGTTTGTACGAGACAATCCGATTGCAGGAGGAACAGGAATACGAAGTTCCATCCTTATTGACACGTACAAGTTCAAAAATGAAAAAGAACCAAGATACAAATAAAGAACTGAACTCGATAAAACAAAAATGAAGCAGTCCTGACCAGCGGCATTACAAGCAAACCTCTCAAATAGATACATTTCTTTTTGTACTCAAGAATATAGCATGAGCAAAAAAATTAGATAACTGAACAGCAGTCTATGACAATGTAACAAAGTAGGTACACCTAAGTCGTAGTAGAATCGTTGACACCTTGCTAAGTATGGACAGTCCGGCAAGCAGTTTCAGTCTCATGTGCAAGTGCAATGGCAGATTGAATCCTCTTACAGTCCTGACCGATTCCCTCATACATTTGATGCAGGTCTTGCTTAAGCGAATAGAAGCTATCAGCTACAGATCCATTCAGATCATTGAGTCGAGCGACAAGCTTTTGGTTAAGTGCATCAATAGTCAGCTTTGCCTTTAGAACCTCATCACGAACTTCTGCCATGCTAGCACGAAGCTCATGGAACATTTCAGCAATGGCCTGAATGGCGAAATATCACAAAATCCATACCAAGTCAGAACGGACATACACACAATTAATAAAAAAGGGTCAGAATTATGTGGACGAAATTAATAGTAGCAATGCAGTTTACAGTAACAGCAAAGATATAAAAAAATAATTGCTATGGGCGTGTTGGCACAATTTGAACGAACAATATATATGAACCTATTAAATAGAATCGGGTAGATTACATGGCAAATGAACATAAGTGCCTGTGTACAAAAACAGCACAGTACAATGTGTGTATATTGCATAGAAAATAAAAATTAAGCATGAGAAAATAGGAAACTAACCCTGTTATTGTAAAGATCCACTTCCAAAGCTGGCACCCGACGCTTGCTCCAGATCGAATCGTCCAAATCACCAGACAGGAAACTAAGCATGAGAAAACAGGGAACTGACCCTATTATTGTAAAGATCCACTTCCGAAGCTGGCACCCGACGCTTGCTCCAGATCGAATTGTCTGAATCACCAGACAGAGGGGAGACATCGCCCCTTTCAGGCGATCCCTGTGGAACTGAAGCCGCCACCAGACGACGATTGAGAGGGCCATACTGGGCAGCCCCTCGGACTGATGCTTAGAAGGAAGCAGATCTATATTTACCTTGCTAATCCTAAGGCCCGAGTGCTCCGACAAGGACCTCAATTCGGAGGCCGCATCGACCATCCTAGAAGAACCAGCCCCACTGACCTAAGACGGCGATGGAAGCGACGACGTTGAAGATTATTCGAATCGCGCCTAGACAGGGAACGCTTGCGGTCCGCCATAGCAGAATCGCCGCACGGGGCTCCGAGGGAGAACCCTAGGAGAGAAGGGATCTACAAGGAATGCTGCAATCGAGAGAGGACAAGGAAGGAGAACTCAGGAAGGAAGCGAAATAAAGCGCAGGCACAGAAGAAGTTTGTTGCAGAAACAACCTCAGCAAAACACATAATAAGAAAAATCATAGCATATGAATAATGTGGAGTTTTTGAAGCATTATAATTGTATGCAGCACAAATAATTAACAAAACATCTAGCGCTGCATCCATAAGATGAAGCAGGCTCATAAAACATGAGTACGTATATTACCACCATTTATGTAAATGCGTAAATGAGTCTTACGCGACAAGACAACTCTTAGGAGGCAAGATAAAGGTACTTTCCACTGAAATCCTAAGCACTAGGTACACCCTAAACCTAAAGTAAGGCCCTATTTGAGCCTAAAATTGAAAGAGTGTCAGATCGGACGTTATAAAACCATAAAAACAAAAAACATAACACTATAAAGCCTAAACCAGAAACCCTTAAAGCCGAAAAAGCCTAAGCCATAAGCTGTAAACCCTAACCCCTAAACCCTATAACCTAAACCCTAAACCTTAAACCCTAAACCCTAAACTCTAAGCCCTAAACCCTAAACCCTAAAGTAAGGCCCTGTTTGAGCCTAAAATTGAAAGTGTGTTAGATCGAACATTATAAAACCATAAAAACAAAAAACAATAACACTATAAAGCCTAAACCAGAAACCCTTAAAGCCGAAAAAGCCTAAGCCATAAGCCGTAAATCCTAAGCCCTAAATCCTAAACCCTATACCCTAAATCCTAAACCCTAAACCCAAAACCCTATAAGCCGTAAACCCTAAACCCTAAGAAGGAACATATAAAACAAAATCGAAGAACATGCAGTATAACCCGAAACCCTGGATCGTAGGCCCTAAACCCTAAAAAGAAACATATAAAACAAAAAGGAAGAACATGCAGTATAACCTGAAGCCCTACACCGTAAGCCCAAAACCCTAAACTGTAAAACCCTAAACCCTTAAAGTAAGAACATGCAGTAAAACCCTTAGAAAATCCTACACCCTAAAACCCTAAACCCTGAACCCTAAACCACTAAATACTAAACCCTAACTGAAATACAAGTAAAAAGGAACATATAAAACAAAAATGAAGAACATGCAGGATAACCCGAAACCCTAAACCTTAAAAACCAAAAATCCTAAAGCCTATACACTAAATCATAAATGTAAAAACCATAAACCCTAAACGAAACATATAAAACAAAAAGAAAGAACATGCAGGATAACCCAAAACCGTAAACCCTAAGACTTAAACCCTAACTCCTTAAATTGTAAACCAATAATTCTGGAACAAAGGTTGGTATCGCACGGGAAAAAAAACCATATGGAGCACCATATAGGCAAGAAAAACACAATTGAAGTCTATATTGCAAGACCTGAAACTACGATGACAATTGAGTCATGGTGACCATATGACAAAAGACAAAATTTAGTATAGCACATACAGAAAAATAAACAAATCAGAATCGACATAGACAAATATATATGTAATACACAAGTAAAGAAGCACATATTTGAGTAGTCTTAAATATATATAATTACAACTTCACATAGTACGAACCATGTCCATGATAAGAAAACACATCATCTACTACAAACTTAGGACAAATATGGAGTACGAAGTTCACATGAGTAGCAGCTGGAAACCTCTAAGTAGCGTGTATACACGCAAGCTATGCAGCTTAACAGAATTAAGCTGCATTACAACATAAACAACATAGCTTGGTTTATTACGATGCCATCAGAAAACACTGATGGTGGCAAAAGAAGTAGATAACTACATGATTGGCGACTTCAGCAGCGATGTTGCATTGGTCATGCAGGAAGCCTGTAGAACCTAACACGAACAACATTGTTGATAGTCTCGAGCAAATCTCCCAAAAGAGCCTCTGGTCTTGAGCAGGTCCTCATCATCGGCTAGACCACTAAGTTCAGAATTGAAAAGAGTGGCACTGTATGAATAGCCTTCCACGGAAGAAGCTCTGAGAGTAGTTGGTGTTGAAGTACTGAAAAAAACAACACACAAGTAGACAACAATAAGAATAAGATACATGGGCAGCAAGCAAATTACAGAATAATGAAACAATAGTTAATATAGTAATGGAATGACAGATGTGAAAGATGTTGGTACGCACAAAAACCCCATGGTATGCCTGGCTCAGTTTCAGCCTAACCACATACAACGGATAATCGAAAGCACGATTAAGCCAAATGTCTTTCATGAACTACTTCAAATTTGCAGAGATGTTCACTCCAGGGCCAAGTACGTAGTCAACAACAAGCACATGGTTAGGCATTGCAACCATAGAGGTAATGTGAGAGATGTAAACAATGACATCCACACAAATACAAATAAGTAAATAGTAGGACCTAACTTAAACAATTGTGAAACGAATGGAAGATACAAACCAGTCACATGTTGTGGGCCAAAAGCCTGAATTACGCGATCGTCAAGCATAGGGTGAGGCTGCTCATTAGGGACAGCAACAGCCACGGGAGGGATAACCTGAGGAGCAGCAGCAGGTGGCTGCGACATAGGAATGGGAGGCGCCCATTCAGAAGGGCGATACCTGATCATCTTCTCATGGCCGACACCATCATAGAAATGCATATAGATTGAGTCATCAGAACTAACAACAAAGTACGCAACATCGCCAACCTCAACCTGTTCACTGGCAACAAAGTCGAGCCAACCAGGACCAAACAAAATGGTCCCATCTTCCTTTTCAAATAACTTGACACCGAACCTCAACCGGATTAAACCGGAAACATAAACTTCAGGGTCCAACACCAACATAAACCATGAAGCGACACGACGCGGTATTGCCTATGGAAATGAAAGGTAATTGGGTAACGAGACACAACTAAGGTAGTAAATTAAACTAATCGCATATGTTTGTAAGCATAAGATACAATTCAATGACAACTACAATAGTGCCATGAAAATTATTGAAAAAGAGGGAATACGCTAAAATTGCTCACTGATTCAGTAAGATAGGCCTCGGTGAAAGGCATGATGAATGACATTGAACTTCCATAAAACTGGAGTAGACCAGAATGGTCAGGAACACGGGATCCTCCTCCCACTTCCTAGAGTGAAGAGCATGAAAGGTTACTCAAAAGCCACCGACCCTCAGAGGTCAGTTTCCTGGCCAGGTGTCGCAAGAAGAGCTATTGGAGGGGGAATATTCCCTAGGATCAAGGGGAGGATCTCCACATCCCCAAGTCTCCTCCACACTATAAATAGAGGGCTCCACCCCCTCATTCAAGACACAAAGAAGCAAGAGCTCAAGCAAAGTCAGATCCAATGTAGTGCTTAGATATAGTAAGGGGTGAGGCGAGAGTCTGGGAGAAGCCGGAGATGTCGGCTTCCTCTTTTCTTCTTGTATCTCGGCGGGTGCGTTCTCCTCGAGTACATCCGAGTCTGCTTAGGTAATTCTCGCATTACTTTTATTGAATAAAGTTCAGCTTTATTATATTCAGTTCAGCTTTATTATATTATGCTTGTGGGCTCCTTGCTGTGATAGGTGTCCTAGCTGTTGTGAAACTAGGATAGTATTTATTTGAGTAGACGGATGTCTAGTCATTTGAATAGCCTGGAGTGCGCCTAGTGCCATGGATTTGTAGTGGTAGCCTCAGGAGGTGACAGCCCTGATGGCCTATGTAGTCCACCACGTGAGCAGCACTAGAGTACAGTAGGACCACTGCTTGCTTGCCTAGTCCCCTTCTCATCCCTTTCCGAGGCTAGGACGGTTTAGCGTCCGAAGCAAGCACTATAATATAAGTCTGATCTATCCTTTTGCTAGCAAAAACTCTGAGCTACCCTCTCTATCCTCTGCACTTGTATTCCTTCTCTTGTCCTTGGTCGTTCTTAACTCTTCACTAGTACACACACGTTCCCTGTGGATTCTATACCCTATAATACTCTCGGGTGAAAGCTACATCGGTATCCGTACGCTTGCGGATTTATCTGTGGTTGTATAAAATGCCAACAAACTTTCTGGCGCCATTGCCGGGGAACGGTTGATGTACTAGTGTCGAACCGAGTTCGCCCATGCATCCCCATCCATACCATCACATCGTTTGTTTTATCTTTACCGATCCATCTTCATCATCGATCCATGTTTCCATCTCATCTTTCACATGAAAAAAACTCGCAAGACTGTGTTCTTCGGTTAAGTTTTCCCTCGGGTATTTTTGGTCGCTAAACATTACAGGTTGAAAGTAAAAAGAATGATGGTTGTACGATGCTTAACAACATGAGAGCTACATCATTTGCTACACATTGGTAAGTTTTGGTGATGGAACAAACTTGAAGGAGGCAAACACACACACTTGATTTTGTTGTCCCGTGACATGAAAATTCAAGTGTGGGGGAGGTTTGTACGTATCTCATGACAAGTTCCATTATTTCCAAATTTCTATCCTTGGTTTATATATGATGCTAGTTCATGTATCCTTTCTTGCTATTAAAAAATTAAAAAAATCCCAAATGCCTGCCTAGAGGTAACCAGGCATTATCCTTGCATTTTGAAGCATTCATGTTGCACATCATATTTGATTTGAATTGTAAAAACTCAAGTGCCTTCTTTTGGAATGGGTGGCTCCTCGGCTTTGAACTGTATTCGGGCACTGTGCCTAGTCTTGGTGGGTGGCGAAATCTTTCATCACCTATCTATTCGGGTTCCTAGTCCAACTCATTGCAGCCCCTACAGGGTCGACTAATTGCCAAACATGGTTAGTAGACCGATCAATAGGGTTAAATGGAACTGACTCCCACCATGTCATTTAGATCAAAAGGTTGATCAGTTTGCGCTTTGAGAAACGCCAGGCCTCGAGTTTCTTACATATTGCACATCATGTTTGGTTTTTTCCTCATTTGGATTTCCAACCTACAACATATTTGTTTCGTTCATGCATTTTAAATTAGTTGGCATATTTGTTTCCTAACCATGATTGCATTTTAAAAAAATTTGCCGGTGAGTCTTAGTGGGATTAAGACATCCGGGGGTACATGTCATTGTGGCGTTGCGCCTCGGTAGTCCCCATATGGCTCCTGGCTCCGCCTTGCCTTGCATCCTTGGTTTGTGTGCATGCTTTCATGAGAAAAGGTGTTTGTTGAATGTTCGTGTTTTGCATTTGTGTCAACTGCTTGTTGGGAGCATTCCCAACATCTAGCGAGCACATGCCATCCACGTGCGACCACGTCACCGTTATTAATGTCACCAAGAGCCAAGGAACTACCACGATGGCAATTCTAAACTCATCATCCGACGACGGTGGTGAGTATAAAAAGGTAAGTGGAATGTCCTGCTTTTGACTTTAAACAAAGCCCTTCCAAGAGGTAACCCGAAGTTCACCATTTAAAAACTTATGTTCATCTCCATTTGAAAATAGCTTGATTTTGTTCTCATGCTTCCTTTATCTATGCTCGTATGCTCTGGTTTGAATGTGTTCTACAGAGTGCATTCATAGGCTTTTTAAATTAAGCGTGATGCTTAGGTTAAAATAGTCTTCTTTAATCAAATTAGACATGGTGTCAAGTTTGATTAATGAACCTTTGAGTAAATGCATGTATAGATATTGGTTGCATGTATGGACTAACCCCAGCAGGAAAGATTTCAAATTCAAGCGGGTAAGTTGTCATGCTTGATTTAAATTGGAGATAAACCAAGTCATTGGATGTACTGCAACAATGTTGCACAACATACAAGGAGATACATCATCTTTCGAAGGTCCACCGTGAGTATATTGCAAAACCCCCTTATGATTATGTTGATGCAATTCAGCCTTGTTTGAGTTGTGCTTAAAGGAAAGTGGTGAAAATAAAATTTGAAAAAAACTCTTGAAAATAAATTCCAAAATAATGGCAAACATGGTCTACGCTTAACATGTTAAGGACCAATCTATTTTTAAGTGTGGATATGAACAACTAATTGGATGGAAATAATATCTCCTCAAATAGTCCTTCGGGTATTTATTGTCCACTAACTTTTTACAGGGATAAAGGATGACTAAAGGATGGCGAGCGTAACTTCAACATTTCAACAACTTTAGTCACATGGAAGAAATTTACACGATGAAGCAAGATGAACAATGGATAAATCTTTTGGCACTCTTAAGCTCAAATCTTGCATCCACTTGCAAGATCAAAGCTTGGGGGAATTTCACCAGGGAAGTATCCAAAACACATTGTGCATTTATTTTCCTTTAATCTCCTTGCTAAGTTACCTTGCAAGAGTTGTTTGCCATGAAAAAAATTACTAAAAAAATCCATAAAAAAAGTTGTAAAACATAAAAACTCCAAAAACATTTAAATTCAAATAAAGATCATGCTCCCTGGTTTGTAAGGCCAGTAGAGCTGTTGTTTTGTTTCCACCCTGTTTTGAATAAATGCAGGTACAAGATCAAGTGTGGGGGGGGGGTCACTTGCACTTCTCCACATTCACACATTCGAGACCACCCACAACTATGCCACACGGCATCGCATGGACCGACATGAAAAAGATCACGACGGTCGGGCAACAGAGGAGCTCGGACGAATTCTTCATCAATCAAAGGTCCTCTGGCACACCTCGTCTTCTACTTCGACCAATGTGATGGTTTGCATGCCAATCCCTCACTCTCTCTCATTCATGAGTTTCAAATAATCTTGAGATAATCATTAAAATTAAACTCAAATGAATTTGTTGCTCCTTTGGTTTATGTGCTCATCTTTGATTGGCTTGTATATTCTTTATTCCATGCACATTGGCCTGTTGCTTGTGAACATATATCATTAGGAAAGCATGTTTATCTAAATGGTTGATAAATAAGATATGGTATGATGAGATGAATCTTGCTCTTTCTGTATAAAGACTTGGGATGTTTTTCTTGCAAAAATTTAAATGAATAATCTTGCAAAGCTCCTAAATGATATTCCATTCCTACCAAAGCCATAGGTTGTTTACATTGAAAACCTTATAGATATGCTACTTGTTATTGCATTGAGCTTTGTCAAATTGTTGTGACCCTTGTAAGATTCTCTTCATGCTTTCTTGATCAAGATCACGTACACTCCACATACATATGCTAAATTTCTACACTGGAAGTTAGCAATATCCATTCATCCACCAAATAAATGCTCCATATGTTTTATGAATCTCTCCCCAAATATTCTTTGCAAAAGATACATGTGCTATAGAAAAACATTTTGGACACATAAAGGTCCAAGAAAAAAAAGAAGAAAGAAAAAAAATACATGCTCGTAAAAGCTTTGGGCATGAAAAAAAGAGATAGCCATGTTCTCAAAATAAATTCAAATGAGAGAGATAAAAAAAGGAGTTCACATACACCTTCCATTTTTTCACACACGTGCACATCTTGATCAGATTGTATGAATAGTTTCTTCTTGGATCCACTCTTTGATTTTGCAATATATGTGATACAAGTATGCTTTATCTTTACCCCTACCATGAGCTCTACATAAGCCTTTTTAGAAGTAGGGTGAAAAAGGTGTCAAATTAATGCCTTGGTGAGGAATCATACACATTGAGCGATCTGAGAGAATCAATTCAGGAGCTAGGTAAGGTTTTGTTTTTGAAAATCTATCAAAACCCAAGTTATTTACCAGAAGAGTGGAGATGAATGAAATTAAGGCTATTCCATTTCTCAACCATCCAAGATGACATGATAGACACTTCAAAATTCACAAGTACAGGTATGTCTTGGAATAACTTATACGTTAGCATCATATCAAGGAGTCATTTTGTTCCACCTTAGTCTTTAAACTTTACTCGAGGACGAGCAAAGGCTAAGTGTGGGGGAGCTTGTTGACGGTCCTTAAGTACCACTTTTGGCCATCAATTCCTACAGAAAACACATCAAAAATAATCACCAAACATAGTGGTAGGGTTTATTACTAATGATTTTCATGAATGTTGGTGTTTTATGTCGTCCAGGAAATACCTAAAATAACACTACGGGTTTGAGATGGATCCCAATATATCAATATCATGAACTATCTCAAATGGCTAAATGCAGTACGCCATTGTGAAGAGCTCGTCGAGACGATCGAAATGAATATATTATTCATATTTTTTGGAGCACGGGAGAAAAGATATGAAAAACCAATTTATTATGCAGCGCTGACGTCATTGCTGACGTCAGCGCTGCTGACGTCACCATGGCCCAGGCGGGGCCCAGTAGCCTGGCTCACCACTGCGGGGCACGAGATAGACCGGCCAATGGGCCACGTGGCGAGCAGCCACGGGCTGCCACACGTTTGCGCGGTTGTCCGCGCATAGGATGGTGGGAGCCGGGCCACGTGGCCATGCGCGAGAGGATAGGAGCGGCCTGACGCGGGTATGGCGCAGGTCGGGAGACTGAGCCGGACAGGTGGCACGCAGGGGGAGGCCGCAGGCCGGTTTTGCGCGGGTCTTCGGCCGATTTTCCTCCAGGTGACGATTCTCCTCGGTTTTTGTCCGGTTTTGCGCCACCGACTTGCGCAGGAGAGCTAAGGGTGCGGTCTAGGCCTAGTTTTCTCCGGTTCTTTGACCCAGTCATCTGGTTCTTCGTGGTTTTCACTGGTTTTCTTCCCCTCCGCCCCCCAGAAGGTCGGTGGGTGCGAGTCTGGCGGCCACCAACCCTCAGGAGGTCGGTTTCCTGGCCAGGTGTCGCAAGAAGAGCTATTGGAGGGGAATATTCCTTAGGATCAAGGGGAGGATCTCCACATCCCCAAGTCTCCTCCACACTATAAATAGAGGGCTCTACCTCTTCATTCAAGACACAGAGAAGCAAGAGCTCAAGCAAAGTCAGATTCAATGTAGTGCTTAGATATAGTGAGGGGTGAGGCTAGAGTCTGGGAGAAGTCGGAGATGTCGACTTCCTCTTTTCTTCTTATACCTCGGCGGGTGCGCTCTCCTCGAGTACATCCGGGTCTGCTTAGGTAATTCTGGCATTACTTTTATTGAATAAAGTTCAGCTTTATTATATTCTGCTTGTGGGCTCCTTGCTGTGATAGGTGTCCTAGTCGTCATGAAACTAGGGTAGTATTTATTTGAGTAGACGGATTTCTAGTCATTTGAATACCCTGGAGTGCGCCTAATGCCACGAATTTGTAGTGGTAGCCCCAGGTGGTGACAGCTTTGATGGCCTATGTAGTCCACCACATGAGCAGCACTAGAGTACTGTAGGACCATTGCTTGCTTGCCTAGTCCCCTTCTCATCCCTTTTTGAGGATAGGACAGTTTAGCGTCCCAAGCAAGCACTATAATATAATATAATATAAGTCTGATCTATCCTTTTGCTAGCTAGAACTCTGAGCCACCCTCTCTATCCTCTGCATTTGTATTCCTTCTCTTGTCCTTGGTCGTTCTTAACTCTTCACTAGTACATACATGTTCCCTGTGGATTCGATACCATGGAATACTCTCGGGTGAAAGCTACATCGGTATCCGTACGCTTGCGGATTTATTTGTGGTCGTATAAAATGCCAACAATAACCATTAACTTTTGGCATTTGTAGTGTAGCTTGTTAGCTAGATGCGGACACGGAGGACATATATGATTAATCTCAATGGTATGATTTAGTCAAACTACTACAATACCCTTCTTAGGTTGTTAAAATGTATGTTTCTTTAACTTCAAACGAATGATTAAGTCAAACTGCTATGATACCCTTATTAGATTAAAATGTATGTTTCTTTTCATTGTCACACATGGAAGGCCATCTTTTTTTACCTATTCTTTCTCTTCGTCCATAAACACTACGTAAGAAACTGTTAAAAAGACATCATCATCGAAGACACGGTTCTAACAAGCATCTCCAATACATCAAAAGAGACGCTTGTTAATGACCAGCGTCTCCTTTGAGTCTGCCAAAAACTGGCATGATTAGCCTACGTCTCCTTTGAACTATCAAAGGAGACACTTTTCAGCATGCGTCTCATTTTAGGTCGGAGACATTAGTTACGCTGGTTTACTAAGACACATCTCCTTTATGGGCTAAAAAGGAGACGTGTCTTTACCAAAAGCGTCTCTAATGTGTGAGAGCTCATTAGAGACGCGTTTCCTGAACCCGCGTCTCCTATGGCTTGGTTATAGGAGACGCTTGTTGAAATCAGGCGCATCTTCCTTAGCGGTTCCCACAATAAATCAACAACACACTGCCCTAGGCACTCTGCGCGCCACACACACTGCCCTAGACAGCCTCCTACCGCGCCACTGCCAGTGTCTCCTTCTTGCTTGGCCGACCTGCTAACAGTTGCGCGCTCTCTGCGCGATTAGGCCGGCACAAGTTTTGCAGTAGGCCGCGCGCTGCCGAAGTGAGACGCAGGTTAACAACACGCGTCTGCTTTGGTTATGCCAAAGGAGACGCGGGTTAACAACACGCATCTCCTTTGGCAAGTTCAAAGGAGACGCTTGTTAACAACACGCGTCTACTTTGGCACAATCAAAGAAGACGCCGGTTGACAACATGCGTCTCTCTTAACTAAGAGGAGACGCTGGTTGAGACCATTCGGAGACGCGTTTAAATCGCGTCTCCGGTGTCGTCCTCAAAGGAGACGTGTTTTTTAGAGTCTCCTTTCGTTAGTCATCAGAGACGCAAAAATAGAGACACGGAATTTCCACATCTCCTTTGAGGCTTAACACGCGTCTTCTATATTACATTCTTACATAGTGAAAGAGGAAACTCACCATCTTGCTTAACGACCTGAAGTAATAAAATAAAATCCACTAATTGTTTGAAAAGGGTTACTTAAAGTTTTGTTCTCATCTCAATTTCAAGTGATTTGTATCAGTTGTACGTACCGTGGTAGTTATGTTTTCAACCTTAATAAAGTTAGAGGGTTCAGCTACTTCCACAATTCCCACCATCTACATCTCGATCTAAAATCTCGGTGGTGTGCATATATGTGTCTAAAGGACTATAAAGATACCGTACACATTGTTACACATAGGGCTTAGCTCGGCTCATTAAGATAACGAGCTAGCTTGGCTCGGCTCGTTATCCTAATGAGCTGGAAGTGTAGCTTAGCTGGTTAGCTTGCTCGAACCAGCTCGTTTAGATCACGGGCTGAACATGTAATCCAAATATTGACAAATAACCACTAATGTCCACAATTTCACATAAATGACATAAACATAAGTACACAATCATTCAAATGGTACATATAAGGTCTAACATGCAAGTATGCAAATGAACAAGCTTGCAGCTCATTGAGCTACAATGTTGCAGCTCGTTTGGCTCGCGAGCTAGCTTGTTGGTATTTCTTAGCATCATCACTTAGAGTAGTGATGGTACTAGAGATACTTCATCATAAATCTAGACGTTACAGATATTCTGCAAGTGCACAGAAGTACGTTGTAGCATTTCACCCGGGAGTATTCCAGAGTATCGTTATTTGTTTATCCGCAGGAAACCGTTTAGTTAAAAGAGAGGTGTCATCCAATGCAATTTCTTACAACAACATTAATATACCATAATCTAAGTAGGAGTAAATGATATAGAAATGAATGGGTAATGTGACACACAGAAGTTCATAGCTCATCATTATGGTAGTCTTAGTTAGTAACAGTACATTAGTAAAGATTACTAAGGGTTCATTAGCATCATACATATGGGACTTGGATATACTACAATACCCTATACAAGCTCATCCAATGATCATATGCAAGAGGACATATCGAGGTATCCAGTGGTTCCCTCATCAAGGGACGACAGTAGGACGTCTTATCATAAAGGCCTAATACCCACTCCCGAACGTGGAGGATTACAAAGGACGGACAGGGCTGTCACCACTTGCCGCCTACCTCTTCTAATCCGTGGGGCAGCGGTACCCTCAACAGTATTCCATATCCCAAACACCATACTTGCAATATGTAATACAACTCTATCTATCATGTTAATAAATAGAGCAACCAAGAGGCACATTGAGCCAATGTCATAGCATACATTCACTTGAATAAGGTGCAAGACATAAGTAGTATATACTAAGTGGATAAGGTATAACTGAGGCATACAACATAAGTATGAAGGTATTTCCATTAAGCTAAGAGTACTACAAGTAAGTAAGAGAATACAAGAACTGAACTCTAGAACTTACCAAGACTCCTCCGGAAGCCCTTCAGAAGATCTAACACTGTGACTATCACTACTAGGACTAAGACTAAGCTTGTAGCAAAGGAGAGCTCTTCTTCTGGTGTGTGTTGATTACGGCGCCCCTTGCAGGTATTTATAGCATCACATAGGCGGTTGGAGCCGGCCAGAGGCGGTTGTGGCAGTTTGGAGGTGGGCCTAGGTTAGCCGATGTACCAAGGTCAGCCGACCCTAGGATGCACCATCTTCAGCATTGCACGGCTCAGCCTTATGACGGTTCCAGGTGGGTATGCCCCGTTTAGGTGTAAATGAGTTGAGGTGTGGACCCTTCAACCCGTGGGATTGACACGTGGCTCATCCTCACCCTTGGCTTGAACCGACCATGATTCAACGTCCATGATTCTTCCTTTGTGTGCTTCTTGACCTGTGTGAAAAATGGGCTCGATTGGGGTTCAGGCCCGGTCGCCCGACCTAGCCAGGTCGGCCGACCTGGGTCTGTGCCCGGTTTCGTCCATCTTTTGCACCGTAGCCCCTGTACTCAAATATATTCCAGATATGCATGCTACAGCATTATTTGAATACTAATGTCTAAGTTATGCTTGATCTTATTGGTTTTCTGAGCCTATTGACGATCGGATTTTCCGTTGTAAGGACCGTCAACAACTCCCCCAAGCTTAGCCTTTGCTCGTCCCGAGCAAAAGACTAAAACTTTTAGGCTCAGTGGATCAGGAGTTGCTTCCTCATTACTCCTCAAAAGTACCAGTGGTTCAGCAAGATATTCTGCCAAGAATTGAATAAGCTGGTAAAATAAACTTCCCTTATTACCTTGGCCTTTTATGGGGCTTGTAGCTTCTCCTTGTCTTGAGTGGTTGATGGCTAGAATGACTTAGACCAAGCACCTTGCCTTCTACCTTGCTTGACAGTCAAACCGGAGGTTTTGGAAGTTTTTCAAAAAACAGAGTTCCTTAGGTGGTACTCTCAAATCACTCATGGTGTATTTTCTTATCAATTTCCTCTCTCAACTCTCATGTCACTCATTGAAGTGGAGTTTGTGCTTGGAGAGCTTTATAGCATACTTTGCAATGCACATATTGTAAAGTCAAGATTAGAATTCAAAGAGAAATAAGTCATACTCTCAGACCAAGATGTGCACATGTGTAGGTGGAATGGTAAAAGATAGCTCTTTTTTATAGGTTCCTCTTCTCCTTAAAAAGTTGCTTTTAGAGACATGGCTTTAATTTTTGAACCAAGAGCCTTCTTGCTCTCTCTCTCTCTTTTTTACATACTTGGATCTTCATGTGTCCATATTTTTTTTCAAAAGCCCATGTCTTTTTTACATACTTTATGTAGAGCTTTTATTTGGTGGAATAATGGGTGTTGTGTTCACTTCCAAGGTAGAAGTGTAACATGTATAAGGTGGCGTGTGCGTGATCTTGGCTTTAAAAGCATGAAGTAAATCTCTAAAAATCACAATGACCTTGACAAAACTCAATGCAAAAGCAAGTAGCTCATGTAGGGGTTTAAAACAATATGAGCTTTGGTAGGGAATTTAATCACCATAAGGAACTCTTTATTTTATTTTAAAAGAGAAACTCTGGTTATCAAGTCTAGCTTAGTAAGATCTTAAGGTAACTCAAGTCTTATCATATCATAGCCAACAACAACCTAGACTAGAGCTTGCATATGCTACCCACATATAGACAAGATAACAGAAAAGATCATGCTCAACCAGCAAACTCAAAGTGTAGGAGAATAGCAGGTTGAAGTATAGGTGCAAGAGAGAAATAAGAGCAATTATTCATCATGTCCAAAGTAAAGATTTAAGCTTAGACTCAAAACATTAAGGGACTAGCATGGATCGCTCTCATTTACTAACTATATTCAAGAGAAAAGCTTTATTCAGCCTGAACTTACCTGATTGGGGGTCCTCCCCCAAGCTATTTTGTTGACACCGATAAACCTGTCGGCGCAGGACTCGTGTTTTACGTCGTCGAGCGAAGACGTCTCCGATGTAGGATTTCAACTTAACGAAGCAGCATCTGACCCTGGCGATGAGGATACAGATGATTTAACTCGCCATACCTGCTTTACCTTCTTGTGGCGGTCGACAGCTTGTTCCGGTGTTTTCTTCGCCTGTGCTTTCGCACCTCGTGTAGACTTCTTGTTGTTCTTTGCATAATACCGGATGGGGAAATCCTTCTCCCAGAACTTCTCTATGAACTTAATCAGGCTGTCTTTTTTCGGAGGTGTTACCTCCACCTCTTTGACGTTCTGACTGTTTCTCCCATACTTGATCTTTATCATGGAGCATTGCTCCACCTTTGGCCTAAATTCAAACTTTTCCTTATTACCATTAATGTGAAGATGGATCTCTTCAGTACCCACATTAATGTGAGTGTCTACTGTGCTCAAGAAGGGTCATCCAAGGATGAGCGACGAGTCATTGCTCACGTCCATGTCCAGTACCACAAAGTCGACAGGGACAAAGCAATCCCGGATGCGCACCGGAATGTCCTCGGCTATCCTCTCCGGGTAGCGGACCGTGGAATCGGCCAGCTGCAGTCTCATGGGAGTAGGGGACAAGGTAGTATAATTAAGGCGGTCAAATACTACCTTTGGCATGATGCTAACGCTTGCCCCCAGGTCACAGAGTGCGTGCTCGAAATGCTGTGTCCCGATTGTACACGTGATGGTGGGACACCCTGGATCCTTCTTCTTCTCCGGGACCTTGTTTAAGATGGCTGCACTGCACTCCTCAGTCAACTTTACAACCTCGGTACTTGGGAGTAGACATTTGTTGTTGTGGATGTCCTTCAAGTACTTTGCATAGATCGGCACCTGTATAGCATCCAGCAATGGCACATGTATATTTAATTTTTGTATAACTTCTACGAACCTGGCAAATTGCTCGTCCGCCGATGGTTTCTTTTGGCGTTGAGGGAATGGCAAGACATTGCTGTCATAGAACTCATGTGGCGCAGTTTGTCCGGCTGGTGCTAGCTCGGCTTCAGGCTCTTCTTCCACTACGGGAATCTCCTTTCTTGGTGCTGCTGTTTCTCCTGCATGGTTAGGTGGGACTGGATCCCGAGTAGCCTTACCGCTTCTCATAGATACAGCCTTTACATTTTCAAAAGACGACTCTGGTTGCCCGGGAATTCTCCCCTTATCCCCAAATGGAACAGTGGTGGCTAGCTGAGCTAATTAGGTTTCTAGCATTTTATTAAAGCTCAGCTGGCTCTGGAAGGTGGAGGACAAACTTTCTATTTTAGAATTTATACCCTCCAGAGCCTTATCGTTAGCAGCAAGCCTCTTAGAGATAGATTCATTGATCTTGGCCTGACCAAGAACAAGATCTTTAAGGGAAGGTTGGTTAGAAAAGGATTTTTATTGTTACCTCCCTGGTAGAATGGGCGTTGCTGATTCCAATTCCCTTGAGGCCGGTACCCGTTGTTGCTGTTTACGAACTGTACCTCCTCTTGTGTCTCGGGGCAGTTGTTCCCCGAGTGGCCAGTTTCTCCACAGACTTCACACGTCATGTGTGAGTCCAGTGGCCCTTCATTGTCGGCGCCTCCATCCTTGGTGCGGTCATCAAGGCGCTTCATGATGAGATCCATCTTGGCGGCCAGCATGTCCACCTCCTTTACGGTGTGCATACCGTGTTTGCGTCCTTGAAGACGATCGTCATTCCAAGATTGGTTTGACACCATCTTCTCGATGAGTAGCTTAGCAGCGGCCACAGTCAAGGAGAGGAATGCCCCTCCAGCAGCAGCGTCCATGTGTTCACGGGCTGTCTGGGACAGCCCATGGTAGAAGTTCTAGAGCAGGAACCACTCTTGCATACCATGGTGGGGGCATGCCAGAATGTAGTCCTGGAAGCGATCCCACGCTTCTGGAACCGTCTCCCCGGACTCTTGCTGGAAACTGGAAATTCTTCCCCGAAGGGCATTGGTTTTCCCAATAGGGAAAAACTTCGCCAAGAAGGCATTGGAGCACTTAGTCCACGTGTTCACCACATCACGGTTGGAATAGAACCATTGTTTGGCTCTTCCCAGCAGTGAGAACGGAAACAGACGGAGTCTGATGGCTTCTTGATCCACTCCTCGGATAGTGATGGTGCTGCATACCTCCAGGAAATGCTGCAGGTGAGCACTGTCATCTTCATTGGCTTTCCCACAGAAGGGGCTAGCCTGCACCATGTTGATTAGCGGGGCCTTCAGCTCGAAAGCATGATCCCCCATCTCCACCTCCGGACCCACAGGGATCTGGGCAGCGGACGGGGCAGAGTAGTCACGGATGGTCCTGTCGGCCATGGCTTCTTCCCGTTGGGGTGCTACGAGAACGGGTTGTTCTCCTTAGTTGTAGGATTCTCCGATGACTGGTTTGGTCTCCGACAAGAACACCTGAGGGATTACGACACGAGAACGTACCCTCCTTCCTATGGTATTCGGGTTCTCGACGTAGTTGGATGGTAATTGGAAACCAGTCATACACTACCTTGTTTCACATCACAGAGAAACAGAGCAAAAGGGTAAACCTACTAGATTACTGGCAATTAATCATGTTGCATTAAATGCATGGATGATCAAATCTCTTTAACCATTGCTTTCCCCGGCAACGGCGCCAGAAATGCTTGTTGGTATTTCTTAGCATCACCACTTAGAGTAGTGATGGTACTAGAGATACTTCATCGTAAATCTAGACGTTACAGATATTCTGCAAGCGCACAGAAGTACGTTGTAGCATTTCACCCGGGAGTATTCCAGAGTATCGTTATTTGTTTATCCACAGGGAAAGCGTTTAGTTAAAAGAGAGGTGTCATCCAATGCAATTACTTACAACAACATTAATATACCATAATCTAAGCAGGGGTAAATGATATAGAAATGAATGGGTAATGTGACACACAGAAGTTCATTGCTCATCATTATGGTAGTCTTATTTAGTAACAGTACATTAGTAAAGATTACAGGGTTCATTAGCATCATACATATGGGACTTGGATATACTACAATACCCTATACAAGCTCATTCAATGATCATATGCAAGAGGACATATCGAGGTATCCAGTGGTTCCCTCATCAAGGGACGACAGTAGGATGTCTTATCACAAAGGCCTAATACCCACTCCCGAACGTGGAGGATTACAAAGGACGGATAGGGCTGTCACCATCTGCCGCCTACCTCTTCTAATCCGTGGGGCAGCGGTACCCTCAACAGTATTCCATATCCCAAACACCATGCTTGCAATATGTAATACAACTCTATCTATCACGTTAATAAATAGAGCAACCAAGAGGCATATTGAGCCAATGTCATAGCATACATTCACTTGAATAAGGTGCAAGACATAAGTAATATATACTAAGTGGATAAGGTATAACTGAGGCATACAACATAAGTATGAAGGTATTTCCATTAAGCTCAGAGTATTACAAGTAAGTAAGAGAATACAAGAACTGAACTCTAGAACTTACCGAGACTCCTCCGGAAGCCTTCAGAAGATCTAATACTATGACTATCACTACTAAGACTAAGACTAAGCTTGTAGCAAGGAGAGCTCTTCTTCTGGTGTGTGTTTAGTACGACGCCCCATGCAGGTATTTATAGCATCACAAAGGCGGTTGGAGCCGGCCAGAGGCAGTTGTGGCAGTTTGGAGGTGGGCCTCGGTCGGCCGACCCTAGGATGCACCGTCTTCAGCATTGCACGGCTCAGATGGACTTCTAATGGCGGTTTGCAGGTACGGGTCAAGGGGAGAGCGAAACAGCCGCAGGCTCAAGTCGGCCGACCTGGCTCCGCCGCCTTTCGGCCCCATTCTTCTCTGGTAGACTGCCATGTGGGTCCTTATGACGGTTCCAGGTGGGTATGCTCTGGTTAGGTGTAAATGAGTTGAAGTGTGGGTCCTTCAATCCGTGGGAGTGACACGTGGCTCATTCTCACCCTTGGCTTGAACCGACCCTGATTCAACGTCCATGATTCTTTCTTTGAGTGCTTCTTGACCTGTGTGGAAAATGGGCTCGATTGGGGTTCAAGCCCGGTCGCCCGACCTAGCCAGGTCGGCCGATCTGGGTCTGTGCCTGGTTTCGTCCATCTTTTGCACCGTAGCCCCTGTACTCAAATATATTCCAGATATACATGGTATAGCATTATTTGAATACTAATGTCTAAGTTATGCTTGATCTTTATTAGTTTTCTGAGCCTATTGACGGTCGGATTTTCTGTTGTAAAGACCGTCAACACAGCTCGAACTCGCTCATTATACTAACGAGCTGAAATGGTTGTTCGAGCTGGCTCGTTAATAAATCGAGCCGAGCCAAGTTCATTACGAACCGAGCGAGTCACGAGCTTTTCGTCCAGCCCTAGTTACATATTTATTTATCTACATCTCTAAAATCTAGGTGGTGTTAACCGATTATAAATATGACGTACACATTGTTACACATTTATTTATCTAGAGGTGTGTTTCTTATTGCACACCTCTAGATAAACAAATGTTGAAAATTTTTGTTAAAATTAAAAGGAACCGACAGAGATATTGAAAATGCACATGTATCTAAACTATAGACATTAACATTTGCACGCGTTGATACGATTGTATCCTTATCACTATCACCAGAGACGATTCCCAATCCAAATTTAATTTCTACTATAGAGTGTGTATACGAGGCAAAATATTTCTTTCTTTGTTTCTTTCTGTTGTGCTACTCCATGTCCAAGCAAAAACTTTACGGCATACTGTGAGGAATACAACGGCCACGAATTGAACTCATCAACGAAAAAATCACAAGTTGAGAACGCATTTGAAACCTCTGCCAGACTACAACCAAACCAATGCCTCCCTCCCGAGGAGAGAGGGTCACGTTGTAGCTGTTTGTGTGGTCCTCTTGACAGCACAGCTGTCGCCCAAGAGGGATTGATATGCACATCATATCATGAGACAATGACAAAATGCGTGAGAATTTGCTGTGCCCTCGGAAAATAAAATTTTTTTTCGCGACCGTGCCTAAGCACGTTTTTCATTAAGAAGAAGAGAGATTACAGCCACAGCGGCACTGTCATCACAGACGATGACGTGCCAAACGACCAGCTAGAGCAAGCGTTAAGCAAGATTACATGTTTGACCCTGGGCGACCAAACAAAGGACCTAAAGCAGCAGCAACTGACGCTAAGCTCCTGTACCCAGCTCGAACCCAAGTATCTACTTCCTCACTAATTTTTCGCACCAGGTGCCCTGGAAGACAACTTCGGCTGCGAAACGTTTGATTGTTGCGCTCAATCCAGATGGACCAAGTGGTTAGGACGACCAGTGAATCGAACCCATTCCTGTCAGCTCCCGGCACCCTTCTGCGGCTTCTCTCCCACCACAGCGGTAGCGATGGTTCCGAGGAGTCCGGCACGAGTTGCTCCCACCCACAGTGCTGAAGCAACGGGAACCAAACCTCCCTGCTGAAGGGGCAGCCAAGGAGGAGGTGGTGAATATGTTCAGGCAGCTGGCCGCAGAGGATGCAAGTGTTGTCCACCTGTAAGTTGTGCCTCTTCCTGCGTTCCGCCGTCCAACAGCGGTCATGCAAGGCGAGCCAAACGAAGAATTTGCATTTGCCGGGCGCCCTGGTGTTATGCAGCAGCCCGGCACCTTCCACAGCATATTGGCCAATGAAGAAGGCCCGGTAAGCGGAGGCCGTGGAGAACCGTCCATCCGAAGACCAGCGCCAGATGAACCGGTCTGCGGTGTCATGGTCCAAAGGAACAGAACACACTGCTTCCCAAACATCAAGGTAGTCTAGGATCACCTGGACCGTGAGAGCTCCCGTAATGTCCTTGACCCAGCAGCTATTTTGACAGCCCTCAAAGACCGTCCTGGTCTTCTGAATGCGCGGCCTGACAGCCTGAAGTAGGCAGGGAGCTAGTTCACCGATGGAGCGCCCGTTAATCCACCTATCTGTCCAAAAAAGAGTCTTCCTGCCATCGCCAACCACCGTCGTGGTGGAGAAGTGGAAGAGAGCCGTGACCTGGGGCTCAACGGAATCTGGAAGCAACGCCCACGGCCTATCGGCATCGGTCCGCCTAAGCCACAGCCAGCACATCCGGAGCGCGTATCCCATAAGTCTGAGGTCAAGGATCCCCAGGCCGCCAAGCTCCGGAGGGCGACAGACCCTAGGCCAGGCTAGCATACATTGACCACCGGCCACTGTTTCCGTACCCTTCCAAAGGAAAGCCCGTCTGCGCTTATCAATCTCCTTAATCACCCAGGGGGAGAGAGCGACCGCAATGGCGGTATGAATGGAAACCGCAGACATCTTGACCTTTACCAACACCGTGCGACCCGCTCTGCTCATGAAGTTTGCCTTCCATGTGGGTAAGTCTAATGAAACCTTGTCCACCAGTGGCTGCAGATCGGCCTTCCTTAGCTGTGTAACCGAAAGGGGAATCCCGAGATATTTGCATGGAAAGGATTGGAGCCGGCCGCCGAGGAAACTCATGAGCGTTACCGTGTTTTCAAGATCGCATTGGATCGGTGTTATAGCACATTTATCCGGGTTTGTGAACAGCCCTGCCGCGTGACCAAAAATGTCGAGCAGCGCGGTGGTGGCGACCAGGTCTTGCTGCTCAGGCGATAGGAGAAGGACCACATCATCGGCATAGAAGAACGCACGTTCCTTGATCTGTTGGTGAGCAAAGCCCTTGAGAATGCCCTCCCGATCTGCCGTCCGAATCAGTCCATTGACGGCCTCCATGACCAGAACGAACAACAATGGTGACAGAGAGTCACCTTGCCGTAAGCCTCTTGCATGACAAATACGACGGCCAGGTTTCCCATTGACGATGATCCTTGTACTAGTCGAAGAGAGCAAGACGCTTATCCAGTTAAGCCATCGGTTTGAAAGACCCATGTGTCGCAGAATGTCCAGAAGGAAAACCCAGTTAACCGTGTCAAACGCTTTGGCTATGTCGATCTTGAAGAGAGCACTAGGAGTCTTGGATCTGTGCAGTAGCTTAGCGGATAGCTGAACCGCCTTGAAGTTCTCATGGATGACCCTGCCTCTGATGAAGGCGCTCTGGTTGAACTGAACCAGATCATCGAGGCGAGGTGCAAGCTTGGTCGCAAGCACCTTGGAGAAGAGCTTGGAAAAGCTGTGTATGAGGCTGATCGGGCGATAATCAGAGATGTTATGGGCGTCTGGTTTTTTTCGCAGCAAGATCATGTAGGCCTGGTTCACCAAGTAAAGACTCCTGCTATCTAACGACCAAAGGGCCTGGAACGCCCTCATGACATCAATTTTGATGATGGGCCACGCCGTGCGATAGAACAGCCTGGTGAACCCGTCTGGTCCCGGCGCTTTGTCTGTCGGCATTTCCAGGATGGTTTGCCAAACCTCTTCCTCCGAAAAACCATGATCCAGCATAGAGAGGTCGACGGACGGGATGCCCAAGCGCTGGAAGTTAAGCTTCACCGTGCGAGCGTGTGCAAGGCCGATGATGGAGTCATAGTGGTCGAAGATCGCTTCAGCCTTGTCGTCCTCCTGGACCAGAACCTCGTCACCGACATGAACCGAGCCAATGTGGTTCGATCTGCTGCGGTGACAGGCCTGTAGGTGGAAGAATTTCGTGTTGGCATCGCCCTCCGCCAAGTAGGTGACCCTGGAACGCTGCCGGACAATCGTCCGAAGAAGCGAGGCTAGACCCAAGCATCTGAGTTTCATCTTGTTTCGTAGGGAAAGCTCGTGGGCCGCAAGAGGCCTGAGATCCTGAGCCTGGTCAAATCTGAAGACGATCTCCTTGGCAATCGCGAGTTGAAGGCGAACACTGCCCACATGCTTGGCACTCCAGCTCTTCAAGGCCCGAGCAGTGTTCCGTAGTTTATAGTCCAAGGTGCGGAAGGCGTCGGCCTGGGGCCATGGGCACGTCCACGCCGCCGCAACAGTGTCGAGATAACCATCAAAGCGAGGCCAAATGTTCTCAAACCGGAAGCGTTTAAAAGAACGCAGAGCACAACATGTCCGGAGCAGAAGCGGAGCGTGGTCAGAGCCCTCAGAGGAGAGCGCAGCCAGGTTGTGGTCGGGAAAGGCAGACATCCAATCTTCCGAGACAAACACCCGATCTATACGTGCGAGCGTTGGGTCAGGGCGTTCATTGCTCCACGTATAAAGCCGGCCATTCAGATGTAGCTCGAGAAGATCGGCATCATCAATGAAACGCCGGAAGCGATTCATCATTCTTCTGTTGAGAAGCGCATTGTTCTTGTCTTGTGCACTATAAATGAGGTTAAAGTCGCCACAGACCATCCAGGGTCCAGAGCGCCCAACCCGGAGTTCAGTCAGCTCGTCCAGGAACTCACATTTCGCCGCATCAGTGTGGGGTCCGTAAACGCATGACATCCACCACTCCTCGCCAGAAGAAGCCAAAGCTACCTTAGCGGTTAGAGAGTGATTGCGCATTGTCGGGGACGTGACCGACCAAACATCAACCTTCCAGGCCAGGAGAATGCCTCCCCTGGTGTCGTTGGCCGGTAAAGCGAAGTAATCAAAGCCTGAACCCAGTAAGTCCCGTATGTGAGCATCATCGCTAGCGTCAAGTTTGGTTTCTTGGAGCGTAAACAGAGAGATGTGCTCCTGAGCGACCACCTCGCGGACCATGTCATGCTTGGCCCTAGCATTCAAGCCGCGAACATTCCAAACTAAAATGTTTTCACAATTCATGGAGTACAGATTTGCGACGGTTGACGACCAACGTTGAGCCTTTCACAGCTCAAACTCGACCTCCGGCACCACAGTCCCAGTGAAGGACGGTCCGGCCGGTAGCAACATGTCCATGGCCTCACACTGCGAGGCCGTTAGCGTCGCGGTGAAAACCTCGGTGAAGCGCCGGAAAGCACTGGCATCGATAGGCCCCTTGCTGGAGGTGATCCCAGGCGCTTCATGAGGACGTTTTGCGCCTGGAGTGCCGGCTTGGTGCACCGAACTCTTGACTTCTTCGCGAGCCGCTCGCTGCGACGAAGCCTTGGGGAAGATAGCTCTGGTGCTGGGCGAGCCCTGCGACGTGGCGGCGTACGTGGTAGCGCCCCGGGCGAAATCGGCCTGCAAACGCCCACGATGAAACGACCAATGTTAGCCTTCACAGGTGTAAAGGCCTCATCCGGAATGTGGAGAGGCAATGCCACATTGGGGAAAATAAAATTTTGATCGGAGATTTTTCCGCAGCGACGTGCATAGCGACAAACCCGGCGCCTCCCCTCTTCTCCGTCTCCTAAGCACGCAACAAGCCCAAAACTAAACCGCGAACGCGAAGCCATCGCTCGTGCACGCACAGGCACAGCACACGCAGGCCATACACAGTCGAGTGGCCGCCGCGAGATCGAGCACGGCGAGGATGGCCACCGCAGCCGGCGCCGGAGGGGACGGCGGCGGGCAACTGAGGGTGCTGGGCGCGTGGCCGAGCCCGTTCGTGAACCGCGTGCGCATGGCGCTGCAGCTCAAGGGGCTGGAGTACGAGAACGTGGAGGAGGACCTCACCAACAAGAGCGAACTGCTCCTCGCCTCCAACCCCGTCCACAAGAAGGTCCCCGTCCTCCTCCACGCCGGCAGGCCCGTGCCCGAGTCCCTCGTCGTCCTGGAGTACCTCGACGACGCCTTCACCGGCGCCGGCCCGGCCCTCCTCCCTTGCTGACTCCTACCAACGCGCTGTCGCCCGCTTCTGGGCCGCCTTCGTCGACGGCAAGGTACGTGCCATTCGTGTAGTATATATATCGATCTTTTACGGATAGGCGACGATGCCGCTGACGCGAGGAGACATGATTTTTGTACACGGCGCGGCACGTACGTGCAGCTACACGGCGCGATGGTTGCGGCGCTGATGGGAGCAACGGAGGAGGCGAGGGCGGCGGCGACGGCGGACGCGTTCGCGGCGCTGGACGCGCTGGAGGGCGCGCTCGCGGAGAGCTCCGGCGGGAAAGGGTTCTTCGCCGGCGACGCGCCCGGGTTCGTGGACGTCGCGCTGGGGGGCTACATCGGGTGGCTGCGCGCGTGGGACAAGATCACTGGCGCCGAGCTCCTAGACGCCGGCCGGGCCCCGCTGCTCGCCGCATGGGCGGAGCGCTTCGCCGCGCACGACGCCGCCAAGGGGTTCATCCCGGACCCGGAGCAACTCGCCGAGTTCGCCAAGGTGCTGCAGGCACGCTCCGCTGCAGCTGCGACTGCGAGCAACTGATGAGCTCACAAGTGAACGTGCTGCGGCGCCACGTATTAAAGATTGAATAATCTTCTGTTCGTTCATGTACTCCCTTGTTTCTATTTTCTAAATCTTGGTAAAGTTTAAAAACTTCTCTAAAAAGTATATCTTGACATTGTTTTCTATTGCAATATATCATCACTTGCTATAAAAATTCAATAAAAACGTATTAAAATGATCCACCAAATATGAATCTAACATAACTTTTATTTAAGCTACATAAACATGCATGTGGTTTGACCAATTAACAATCAAGATTTCCAAAGTTTGACTTTTGGAAATTCTAATATGTTATAGCTAAAGAGATAGAGGGAGTATTTGCACCGTGCTGCTCATGATTTGTGCAACTTGAGTTGCGGTGTAGTATTGTGTATTGAGTTGCATACAGATTTCCTCCAAGATTAAATGTCAGCATAACACGATTTTACCAAAAAGAAAAGACAGAGAAAAAGAAAAAAATAAGACATATGCTGGGTGTTCTATTTCCTTGATGCAATTATGCAAATGTGGCATACGTTGTGGACGGCGGATCCTTTTATCCATGGAAAGCTGAGATAAATAGCAACCTCCTATATATAGATGTAAAAGAATGGTGTGTGGTGCGTATCGGATAAGCCAATAACATGAATAAATCTCGAGCGGGTGGTCCTGCCATTGTCTCATATGTGACCATTTTATTCTAAAAACAATGAACTCTTTTCTGGGTTTCCTGTTCCCATTTTATTGTCATTCTCGGGCCTTGATTTAATTAATTTGTCGGTCTATTTTTGTATGTTTGCAATTACAAGGACAGCACTAGCGATGTAGGCCGGGCAGGTTCTTATACGGCCTCCTCCAACGGTTGAGCCAGCTGCTGGCTCATACGGGAGGGAGAGAGAAACCGGCACAGTGTTGCACAGTAATTTGGAATCCGTGCGCGAGAGAGAGCGCGGTCTCGGGAGCTGAGCGAGCTAAGCGCTATGCGGCGCGACCATCTCTTCATTTTGACACTGTTCATCGATTAAAAAACTTAAGAGACAGCGTATGAGCCAGCCGTTGGAGGAGGCCTACGAGACCACGAACCCGCCCCGCAAAATCGTTCATTGTAGCGGATGCGGCCCAGCCGCAAATTGTTTGCGGGCCAGCGCTGTCCGCGTTGCCGAGCCCACTGGACAAGAGGACGAACCCGCGAGAACCCGCAAGAACCCGCAATTCTCACGAACCCTATCGCTAACGCAGCTAAAGGGCTGGAGCCTCCATGTTCGTTCGCTGACGGGTGACGGCACGGCACAGGAAGGCCAGCAGCCATTCCTGGCGCTGGGCCTCAGCCGAGATGGTCCTCCGAACTATCTAGATCAAGGGCGGCAAGACGAGCACACCCACGGCGACGGCGGCCACGAAGGAGGTTCTCCTCGCAGCGGCCGCCGCGCCGGAGTCCTCGCCGCAGGCCCAGCGCGACTACGACGGCGACGTTGGTGGCGTTGCTCGCCCACGCACATAGCGCGCCGTCGGCGAGCAGCGGGAGAAGCCCGCCAAGAGCCTGGTGGCGTCCGTGTCGGAGCAGGCGGCGTCGAGACCTCCATTAGGAGCGCGGACCCTGGGTTCTGGAAGCTTCGGGCGCGGCGGTGTGCGGGCCTGCGGTGTTAAACAATATAGCGTGGCATAGATTCTGTAAATGTGCAACAAGGACTTGTATAGGCCGGGAGATCTTTCTGTTGTAAGATTAGAAGTAATCCTCTAGTTATTGTAGTTTGTTGTAACCGAAGATCTCCTGGCCTTGCTCTCCAAGTTGTACGTCTATATATGTAGTCACGAGCAGGGCTGTCCAGCTCATTCCAATTAACACGCAATACACCAACAACCCAAGATAGGGTGCGGTGTTTAGGTCCTTAGCGCCTCTGAATTCTTTCATGGTAATCAAAGCTTAGATCAACTAGATTGCTTTCATGGCTTCTAGTTCCTCCACCGCCAATCCATTCTCTGGGGTCAGCATCTCAGAGAAGCTCTCTCGGCAAAGCTATGCCATATGGGCAGCGCAGGTCCTCACGGCCATTCGTGGTGCGTGACTTGAAGGTCATATCAATGGCAAGACACATGCGCCGGCTGCCGAGATCGAAGTGAAGCAAGGAGAGAAGACGGTGATGGTCGCAAATCTGGCCTATGAAGAATGGTTCACCTTGGATCAACAGATCCTTGGGTTCCTGTTCACGTCCCTATCAAGGGACGTGATGGTGCAAGCCGCGTCGGCAAAGACGGCGGCGCAGGCGTGGAAACTCATCGAGGATATCTTCGCCTCGCACACCAGAGCACGCACTGTGAATGTGTGACTCGCCCTCGCCACGACGAAGAAGGAGAACATGTCGATCTCCGAGTACGTCAGCAAGATGAAGGGCTTTGGAGATGACATGGCTGCTGCCGGTAAACCTTTAGATGATGAAGAGCTTGGCCGTGTTCGGTTGGAGGGACAAATTTTTTGTCCCTCCATTAAATGCTACTTTGACCACTAATTAGGGTTATTAAATAAAGTCAGTTTACAAAACTATCTCCACAACCCCTTGGCAAATTCGCGAGACGAATCTAATGAGGCCTTTGACCGCACGATTAAAGGATGGTTACTGTAGCATTACTGTAGCAAATCATGGATTAATTAGGCTCATTAGATTCGTCGCGCAAAGTTACACTCATCTGTGAAAAGGTTTTGTAAATAAACTTCGTTTAGGGCTCCATACATGCGACAGTATTTGGGGACAAAAAATTGTCCCCAACTGCCGAACGCGGCCATACATTGTAAATGGTCTAGATGCAGAATTTAATTCCCTAGTATCTGCTGTTGTATCTAGAGTTGAACCCATATCTGTGGGAGAATTGTTCTCACAGTTGCTGGCTTTTAAGAATAGATTAGAAATACAGCAGGGAAGTTTTGGTGGATCTGCTAACTCTGCGAATAGCGGAGGACACAGCAACACTGGGCGTGGTGGCCGTGGCCCTCCTTGTGGCCACGGTGGCTTCCCAGGCCGTGGCCGCGACGGTTTTGGCCAGGGCCGAGGAAACCAGCAGCAGCAGCAACGCTCCAATGGTGGTCAGCAGCAGCGGCGCGCCATCAACAATGGACCAGATGAACGCCCGTTCTGCCAAGTCTGCTACAAGGAGGACCATGATGCGTCCATATGCTGGCATAGGTTTGATGAAACCTATGTGCCAGATCCCAAGCTCGTTGCTACAGCACATCACTCCTACAATGTTGATACAAACTGGTACACCGACACGGGGGCAACAGATCACATCACAAGTGAGCTAGACAAGCTTGTTGTGCGTGATAGATATCAAGGCAATGATCAGATCCACACCGCCAATGGTGCAGGTATGAAAATTAGACACATTGGTCATACTATAGTTCCTACGCCTACCCGTGATTTACATCTGAAAAATATCCTTCATGTTCCAAAGTCCACAAAGAATCTAGTTTCCATTCATCGCCTTGCTAAAGATAATTCTGCTTATTTAGAATTTCACACTGATTATTTCTTGGTCAAGGATCAGGCCACGAAGAACACTCTTCTTAGAGAGAGATGCCAAAAAGGACTCTGTCCTCTTCCTTCAGCACAACCAATAAAGCAGGTGTTTGGAGCTGTTAAACCATCCATTGAGCGATGGCACAGTCGTTTAGGCCATCCTTCTTTTCCTATTGTCACTAGAGTTGTTAGTGATCACCAGTTACCATGTTTGAATAATTCTATAAGTCAGTCTATGTGTGATGCTTGTCAACAAGCAAAGAGTCATCAGTTGCCATACTCTAAGTCTTTGAGTGTGCCAAATTCCCTTTGGAACTTGTTTACTCTGATGTCTGGGGTCCTGCGCTAGACTCTGTTGGAGGAAAGAGATATTATGTTAGTTTCATTGATGATTTTAGCAAATATACTTGGATTTATCTCCTAAAGTTCAAATCTAAAGTTTTTCAGAAATTCCACGAGTTCCAAAGTCATGTTGAATGTTTATTTGACAGAAAAATTATCACTATGCAGACTGACTGGGGAGGAGAATATCAAAAACTCCACTCCTTTTTTGATAAAATTGGCATTACTCATCATGTCTCATGCCCTCATGCACACCAACAAAATGGCTCTGCAGAAAGAAAGCATAGACACATAGTAGAAGTTGGTCTCTCTTTACTTGCTCATGTTTCCATGCCCTTGAAGTTTTGGGATGAAGCTTTTCTGTCTGCTGCCTACCTTATTAATGGCACTCCTAGCAACGTTCTTCAGTACTCCACTCCTATAGAATGCCTGTTTGAGCAGAAGCCTGACTATTCTTTTCCTAGAGTGTTTGGATGTGCATGTTGGCCAAACCTCCGTCCATATAATCAACACAAGCTTGCATTCCGGTCTAAACAATGTGCATTCCTTGAGTATAGTGACCTATATAAAGGGTTCAAGTGCCTAGATATTTCATCTGGACGTGATTATATCTCTAGGGATGTCACCTTTGATGAAGAGGTGTTCCCTTTCTCCAAACTCCACCAAAATGCGGGTGCACGCTTGCGCTCCGAAATCTCCCTCCTCCCTCCCTCTCTTCTCAATTCCTCCAAGGGATTAGATTGTATTGGAACCATAGATGTCAATGCTTCTGATTTTCCTCATGCCTCTCATGATTTTTCTGTTGAAAATCCGGCTCCATTTGCCGTAGAAATGAGTTTGTTTGGTGCAGATACTACCCCTGTAGGTCACGACACCGACGGCACTGAACGCCAGGCTGATCCGGCGTCGATCCCGGGGGCATCCACCTCGACTGCGCAACTGCATCCTCCTCTGATTCCGCGCCCGGAGAATCTCCCGACTGCGGCACTGTCTCCCTTGGCTGCCCACTCACCGGCTGACACCTCACCAGCGGCTCGGCGCACGGGGGGCGCGCTGCCTGCGTCGACCCCTGCTGGATCTTCTGCGGCTACATAGCCTGCATCCACATCTGCGCCATCCTCGTCTGGTGAAGACATTTCACCATTGT
>CM014274.1:39004669-39023509 GCA_004135705.1 Alloteropsis semialata
AGATCTGGGCGTGTGCACACTTGCGCATACTGTAGACTTCCTACAGCTGAAGCGTATGGAACAGCTTTCATGCGATCGCTTTCAAACTTATTCTTGGGACACTGATGCGCCCCATACTTGTCACCTTTGACTATAGGAGCAGGTGAAGGACTGCACTTATGCATATTGAATTTCTTCAGAACTTTCTCTATATATGCTTCTTGGGATAATCCCAATACCCCTTTGCTTCTATCTCGGTGAATCTTTATGCCCAAAACAAATGAGGCTTCACCTAAGTCTTTCATATCAAAATTTGAGGACAAAAACTTCTTGGTTTCCTGCAGCAGACCAACATCACTACTTGCCAGTAGAATGTCATCCACATACAGTATTAGGAAAATGTATTTCCCATTCTTAAACTTTGCATACACGCAATTGTCCTCAACATTCTCTTTAAACCCAAATCTTTTGATTGTCTGATCAAACTTTAGATTCCATTGCCTAGATGCTTGCTTTAGGCCATAGATAGACTTCTTTAGATGACATCCCATTCTTTCTTTACCTTTCTCGACAAAACCTTTCGGTTGTGCCATATAAACTCTTTCTTCTAAGTCTCCATTTAGGAATGCTGTCTTTACATCCATTTGATGCAATTCTAGATCAAAATGTGCTACCAAAGCCATTATGATTCTGAAAGAATCCTTGCTCGAGACGGAAGAAAATGTCTCATTATAATCTATCCCTTCTCTTTGGGTAAAACCCTTCGCCACAAGTCGCGCCTTATATCTTTCTACATTCCCTTTGGAGTCACGTTTCACCTTGTAGACCCATTTGCAGCCTACTGTTTTGGCTCCATTAGGAATTTCTTCTAGCTCCCAGACTTTGTTTGCACTCATAGATCTCAACTCATCTTCCATGGCTTCTTGCCACTTAGATGCTTCAGCGCTTCTCATGGCTTCTTCAAATGAAGCGGGATCACCCTCTATCTGAACTTCTTCGCATTCATAGACTATGTAGTCATCTGAAATTGTAGATTTTCTAACTCTTTGCGGTCTGCCAGAAGGCTCCGCAGCTGGCACTTCCTCTACTTGTGGTTGTTCATTTTGAGGCTGCTGTTGCTCCGCCACTGGCTCAACCGGCTCCTGAAGGACAGGTTCCGGGTTACCAGGTAAAGGCAAAGGAACAGCAGGTGCTGGCTCTATTGTAGGGCCGGCGACAACAGGTAGTGTGAAATAGGGCTCTTGCTCTATCGGGATGGGCACAAACACCCGTTTTTCCTCAAGGTCAATTTTTCGCACTACCTTGCTCCCCCTGATCATCTCTTCCTCTAGGAATCTAGCGTGTCTCGTTTCCACAAACTTTGTGTGCCCACTAGAGCAGTAGAAACGATAACCTTTCGATTTTTCTGGGTAGCCAATAAGATGGCAACTGACTGTCTTGGGATCTAGCTTTCCTATGTTTGGGTTAAATACTTTGGCTTCAGCAGGACTCCCCCACACACGCAAATGGTTGAGTGAAGGTTTTCTCCCTGTCCATAATTCATACGGTGTTTTCATCACCGACTTGCTTGGAACTCTATTGAGAATATGAATGGCGGTTTTTAAGGCCTCCATCCACAAACTCAATGGTAATGTGGAATAGCTCATCATGCTGCGCACCATATCCATTAAGGTACGATTGCGCCTTTCTGCTACTCCATTTTGCTGAGGCTCGCCCGGCATCGAATACTGGGCTACTATGCCATTTTCCTGTAGGAACCTTGCAAAAGGTCCAGGAACTTGTCCATAAGGGGTATGTCGACCGTAGTACTCCCCTCCACGATCGGATCTTACTACCTTTATTTTTCTTTCGAGTTGATTTTCTACTTCAGCTTTAAATATCTTAAACTTGTCTAACGCTTCCGAACGTTCTTTGATTGGATAAATATATCCATAACGAGAGTAGTCATCTGTGAATGTGATGAATGAATCAAAACCATCCACAGACTTTACTGAAAAAGGTCCACAGATGTCCGTGTGGATCAATTCCAAAACTCCCCCGCTTCGCTTAGCTCCTTTCTTTATAATCTTTGCAAACTTGCCTTTGATGCAATCAACGCATTGCTCTAACTCTGAAAATTCTAGTGGTGGGAGGATTGATTCTTTGACTAAGCGTTCTATTCTCCCCCTCGAAATATGGCCTAAACGACAGTGCCATAATTTCGATGAGGAATCAATTCTCTTTCTTTTCTTGCTTGCATCTAATGATAATACTTTCTCATGCTTATTGCTTACATCATTCACATTCTCAGACATAGATAATAAATAAAGTTTGTCTTGTCGGAAGGCAAGACCCACACATTTATTATTAAACTGTAGCTTACACTCATTCTTAGAAAAGTGGCAATCAATACCATAGTCTGACAAACATGAAACTGATATCAAATTTCTAGCTAATGAGGAAACATAAAGGACATCATGTAACTGAAGCTTGAAGCCACTAGCTAGAACTAGAGAAAGATTTCCTATGGCTTCAACTTCTGCTTCAACGCCAGTGGCCACCTTAATTTGTCTTTCTCTTCTTTGAAGGGTTCTCCCTCCATGGAATCCCTTTCTCTAGGCAGTGCCTCATGAACTTAGGACAGTCATGCTTCCAATGCCCAGTTTCTTCACACCACTTGCACTGATCTTTGTTCAATTCTTTCTGCTGGGCGGCTGGTCTAGAGGGTGCTCTGAACTGTGAAGAGTTGCCTCCCTTATGCTGAGAAGTAGAGGCATCTGAAGCTTTCTTGTTGAAGAATTGCTTCTTGTTCTGTTGCTTACCCTTCACATAGTTGAGAGTATCCTCTCCTTTTGCTTTCTTTAGCCTTTCTTCTTCTTGTACACACATGGCAATGACCTTTTGTAGGTCCCACTCCTCTGACTTTGTGTTGTAATTAACAACAAATGTCTCATACTCTTTTGGGAGTGAGTTCAGGGCCAAGTGAATGAGGAACCCATCTGGCAGTGGCATCTTCAGCTTGTCTAACTTGGATGCCATAGTACCCATGCTCAGAATGTGATCTCTCACACTTCCACCAGTAAATCTCATTGTTGTGAGTTTCTGAATCAGGGTGGAAGCATGAGCTTTGGTTGAACCAGTAAACTGGCTCTTCACTTTCTCAAGATATTCTGTAGCTGTGTCACACTCTGGGATGGCACCCCTTAAGCTTTCTGTAATGGTCTTTCTTATGATAATTTTGCACTTGCGGTTTGATTTGTCCCACTTTGCCTTGTCTAGGTCATACTTTGCTCTTATGGGAGCATGATTCCACTGCCGAGTAGCAAAATCTGCCTCAGACTCATTCTCAGCCCTCACGGGCTCTTCTGGCTCAGTGGGTTGTGGCTCAGTGAGAGCCATATCCATCTCTGCAAGTGCTAGCGCTGAATCAAGCTCCTCACGCCATGCAACATAATTCTGGCCAGTTAGCTTGGGGATTGCACTGATTAAGTGTATAGCGTTTGCTGTTTGCTCTGAAATGAAACATGACACATTTGTGAGAACATAATAATCATAATAATTGCATATCTTAATTTAACGTTGGTCAAAATCAAGACATACAAATAACTTGCTTCACTTATTCTAATCACCGTTGGGCAGAAAAGAATAAATACTGATAAAAACTTGGATCAGTAATATTGCTATTATTAACGCTGGTCAAAAAATAACAACAGTACCGAAATACTTGTGCTGAAAAAAACTAGGCTTCTCAAATTAAATATCCCGTTGGTTCAATTTAATAAGAGAATAACTATAATAACTTGCGCAGCGGAATAATAAAATAACTTGCTATTTTCAGAAACATAACTTGCTGATCTTGCTCTCTAAATAATAAACACGTTGGTGTAAATTAATTAGTGTATCTAAAGCTGCTGAAAATATGAAGAAATAAATTCAGAAGTATCACTTTTGCTAAAAAACCGGCCCGGAAAAGAAAATTCAGGCCTGCTCACGCGCGCTGGCGCGGCCCAGTTCTTGCTCCCGCGCGCGGCCCAGTTCGGCGCTGGAGCGGCCCGCCAGCTCTGGAGCGGCCCGCCAGCTCTCCTTCGGCCCGCTTGCTACGGCGCGCATCGCGCTCCAGCTCGGCTCCTGGCAGCGCGGCCCAGCTCTTCACGGCGCGCGCGGCCTGCTTCGCGGCCTGGTTTACTTGCGCGCTTGCTCGGCTCCTGCGGCTCGGCACAGTGGCTGAGCGGCGCGGCCCAGGTCGGCAGCGGACGGCCCAGAACCGCGCGGTTCCTGAGTCCGGCCGTAAACCCTAACTGCCATGAGATCTCGTCCGTTCATTCAACTAGATGCTGATCCGACGGCTCAGCGCCGATTTCGCGAGTATAAAAACCCGCGGCCGGGCTCAGCTCGGAGAAAAAACCGCTCCTGTAGCGCAGCCACTCCGAAACCGCTCCTGTGCTTGCCCCCGAAACCGCCGCTCGCGCGCGCGGATACTGCGCCGCCGCGGATCTCTCGCGAGTCTTCCTGAATGGCCGGCCCGGCGGCGCGGCGGAGCCCTTCGGCGGCGCGCGCGCTCCTCGTGAGCGCGCCGCCGTCGAGCGGTTCCCCGCGTCACCTTCCTTGGCCGCGCGCATGCCCGCACAGGTAGGGTTCTTCCCCGGTCCCGTGAGTTCTCTGCTCTGTGTGCTAGGGTTGGGGAAAAACTTGATGTCTAGCTCTGTGCTTTTGCCTGTGATTGTGTGACCCGGGACGATGCTCTAGGCATGTCGCTCGGCAGCCACCTATGCTGTGTGTGAGACCCGGGACGATGCTCAGAGACATGTCACTCGGCGGCCCCCTGTGCTTCTTGTTCTAGGATTCGAAAACCCAAAAACCGATCTACTCACTAGTACCCGACTGATACCATTGATAGACTTGCAAATATGACTAGCAGTAGATCCGGTTCGGGTATAAAGAGATTAACAGTAGAGAGAGGATCCTATACATCGTCTACTAACAAAAACAGGGAAAGAACAGAGAGGGTTAGGGTTACAACCATCGGCGGTGGCGGCGGGATTCCCTGCTGCGTTGGCAGCCATGGCGAGAGTGGCGACGTTGCAGGAAGAAGAGGGGCGCGGTGAAGCCGTCGGTGGAGCAATCCCGCCGCTGCTGCGCCTCTCTGATCGGAGAGCTAGGGTTTGTCGGGGTGGGGTTTGTGGCTGCGGCGAACCTCGTGTCGTGAGCCTGCCAGCCCCCACCCCTCTTAATATAGCGCAGTGCGACGGGGGCCCACTAACCATTAGGGTTAGGCGCCCCCGATCAGGGCGCGATTAAGGGGTTAATGGGCTGCCGTTGGGCCCCCACTTGAGATCAATCTAACACCTATGACACGTGGAGACCAAAATAATCTTGTCTAACGTTAGTTGGCAACCAAACACTTACCAATTTGGTCAAACTTGGCTAAGGTTTTGTGTGGCAAATGTGGCTAGCAACCATATGCACCCGCTATGCCTTTAAATGTTTGGGTATGCAGACTAAACAATTAGGTTCTAGAGTATTTTCGTTTATCTGTTCTCACCTTCACCGGCTAAAAGGAAGAATTCCTACCCTGTGACTCTAACAACAACAAACAGTGCTATCATGCATAATGGCCAAATTTACTATTAATCGTGACAGAAACATTAGGAAACAGCGACCTGCTTTTGATTTGTTGGACATCTCAAATGGACCGTGTTAGTTGCGGTCGTATGGTTACAATCTAGATAGAGCAATTTACTGCACAGTCAGTAGCTGAACACTCTAAATTAGTATCTTCGGTCAAGAAGAGGAAGAATAAATTAGAACACGTACAACAGTTAGGCAACAACCATCTATACGAGTCCACAAAAGCATAATCAGTTAATGTGGTCTTCATTAAATGAAAAAAAGAGGGTATTATTGTCTACTATCTCATCTATGACTCTGACGTATTCGTAGGCAAACAACATCATCCAGAGAATATATTAAGGGCGTATTTGGCACAGCTCCAACTCCAGAAAATTAGCTCTGCTCCAACAACTCCAAGTTTTTTCATGCCAAACACGTCCAGCTCTAGGAACTCCAACTCCGGAAAAAACCTGGAGCTAGGAGCCAACTCCAGGTTTTTCTTGGAGCTCCTCAAAGGGTGCTCCAAAAACTCTTATTACAAATATCCTCATGGAGTTAGGGTAAAATTACCCACCATTGCCACTCCTTACAAAGCGTACCGGTTCGTGAAAAAAGAAAACTGCGACGCGCCCTCCTTCTCCCTCCGCGCCTGTTCGCGTCGCCCTCTCCCGCGGGTTCGACGGCGGCTGCTCCAGGGACGACTCGCTGGCACCGACGGTACGTAGCGGTCACGGCGCCGGTGCGGGCTCCGGCTCCGTCTCCGTTCGACCTGCGGATGGGGCTGCCCGCACTGCCGTGCCTGTTCCTGGACCCGACGTCGACGTCGCCCGTCGCACACGCGCTGCAGCAGTTGTTGCCGCCGAAGGGCGAGGAAGAGATTGGCCAACATCGATAGAGACCTGGACGCCTCACGAGGAGAAAGCCTGACTTGGACCGTCTGCGACATTCGAACGCGGCTCGAGTCAGAAGGCGGCGGCGGCATGACGAGCGCTTCGCACACTGCACGGCCGTCGAGCTTGCGGGCTCTTAGCGAGCACAAGGGCAAGAGCTAGCAGCAAGTGGCCAAACACCGCTGCATGCACGGGCCGTGATCTGGCTGTGTGCTTGTGCTTGAATGAGCTAAAGCATTTCTTTTGCTTCCATTCAATTTGGTTCATGTCTCTATTAAGACGGAATGAGCATTTGTATATGTACTGTCCATTTTCTAGACTGCCTTCTGTTCGTTATAAGCCACTGTCTATCAATTTCATTTTGATACATGGTTAGCTTGATATTAATTAGTTGATGCTCATAACCAAAATCAGTTGCATATGCCTTCAAATGAATTTTCAGTCAGCGTCAATGTCTCTATAACAGATTGAAATAGAGGAAATTTCCGGCCTTTGTTCTTACTGCAGCCATTTGAAAAAAGATTTTACTGTAGCCATAGGAAAAACGTAGCAGTAAAAAAAACCATCCGAAACTACTGTACCACATCCAAAATACTGTAGCACATCCGAAACTACTGTGGCACATCGGAAGAAAATACTGTAACATCGGCAAAACTACTGTAGCAGTGACAAAAACAAAGAAGGGGCAAAATAGACTATTCCTCCCAAAGCATCCCTTTTGTAGAGCTGGAGTCGGCCAATTTGCCAAACATGTATAGCAACTCCATGTTTTCCTGGAGTTGGTGGAGTGGAGCTGAGGAAACCTGGAGTTGTTGGAGCGGAGTTGAATTTCTTGGAGTGGAGCTGTGCCAAACACGCCCTAAATGTCACACAAACACCAAAATAGACAACTCATTGTAAAAACTGTTTATTTAGCTGTCTGTGTGTGTCAAATAGTAGACAAGAGGTGTGTAAATACGTGCCTTTATATACTTCCTCCGTTTTTAATATATGTCACATTAGGTTTCTCCTAAGTCCAACTTGCACAATTTTGACCAAATTTACAGAAAAATATAACATCTGTACTACCAAATATATGCACTATCAAAATATATCCTACAACGAATTCAATGAAACAAATTTTGTATTGTATATGCGATTATATTTTTATATAAACTTGGTCAAAGTTAGACGAGTTTGACTTATATATGACAAATCTAATATGATGGCATCTAATAAAAAACGGAGGGAGTATATAGTCAGCAGGGGATTGCTAGTGAGTGGTGTCCACCATTGGTTTCTTTCTCATGAACCACGTACCGTTCCTGCTTTGATCATCGTTCATGAGTTTCTCTAACTTAATGAAGTCGTAATTGGCACAGCACTAAGCATTTTCTTTATATCGCAATAGCCGATTATTGTCCACATTGATTCTGCACAAAACCTTGCACTCATGTATTGTCACCACATCCCCTGGGCATGGCCTTGTGATGGCCCTCACCGGCATCCTCAGATAAAAATGAGCGCGTGTGTGGTTTATTCACAAACTTGATCGAGTAATTAAGGTATGATCAGAAATGGCATGATCTTTTTTTATATTACACAGAAATGGATAATTTTGTGGAAGCGTACGTCTAGGCCTGTTGTTGGACATTCAAAACTCATACCTAAATCCATACTCATCTGAAATGGGAAAGGTATGTGTAGAAAATTAGTTATCCATTAGAAATGGGGATGGTAGGATATGGGGAAAAACTATTTATCCACTAGAGATATATAGTATTTAGTACTAATTTAATTATCTATTGGATATGGTTAAGAATGGAGAGGGTAAGGATTTGGTAATATATATTTGAATTTGAGTGTGAACAAGAGTGTGTTTATCTGTACATGCATGCCTAGTCATGCATGCAACATTATTAAAAAAATCGTGAAAATAAGATTTCTTTGGAGGTTAAATCCAAGGAAGAACCAATGCAAAGTTGTGCAATACACTAGTAGAGATAGAGAAGAGAAGAAAATACTAGAGAAGAAAATCTGTGGAAGGGAGGACAAAATAGCAACCGAACCAACCATATCTCTTTCTCTGGAACTAGCTGATGTTGCGGTTAAGATTCTACTAGGTAATGGCACATGCATTGCCATGGGCACACAAAATCAATACGAAATGATAATTATTTCAAAAATATAGCCAAAATCAATACAAAATGACAATTATTTCAAAAAATATATATATTTATGAACGGAGAAGCAAGAGGATAGCCAACAAAACAAAAACTGGCCTATGTAAATACATGAACATGGGGAACACCATGTTCATGTCAAAATTTCAATTCCAATTTCCAACTACACAAGTTGCATGGTTAATGGGCTAGTGCTATTTCAGCTCCACTTGACAGAGTTCCCTTATACAGTGTGCATTCGGATGAAGTGCCAATCACATTGATGAAGTCCTCACACGCCGTCTAAAGCTCTGCCCTTCCTAGAGAAGGAACACCTGAATAGACAGATAATTTCATTCAGATTTTAAAAGGAAAAAATAACATCAGACGAGCAATTGCCATGCTGCCAATTAAATCAATTTAAATAGAAGCCAAGCGCCCAAGCCTGATGAAATAATTATACGCTAGTCTGATGAATTAATGAATTACACAAGCTCTAGATAATGAGACATGAGAGGCAGACCGTGGTATCCTTGTTTCGACGACGAAACACTACTACAAAAAACATTTGTAAGAGCCAGGGGTTTTTTTTTAGGGGCGGACTAAAAGGCGACGCGCCCCTACAAATGCATGAACAACACTGTAGCTAAGGGCCGCCCCTACAGAACGATTTACAGGGGCGGGTGATGCCATGAGCCGCCCCTGGAAACAACCAATTTTTTCAGGGGCGGGTGACGCCATGACCCGCCCCTGTAAATAGCACTTTCTAGGGGCGGGCGATGGGATGGCCCGCCCCTGCAAATGCTTCCCTTTCCAGGGGCGGCCAATGCCATGACCCGCCCCTGGAAACTTATTATCAGGGGCGGCTGGCCCCATCAACCGCCCCTGTAAATAGCATTTCCAGGGTCGGGCAATGGCGTCGACCGCCCCTGTAAATGCTGTATATTCCAGAGGCGGCCCATGCTATGACCCGCCCCTGAAACTGATTATCAGGGGCGGCTCGCGCCATGAACCGCCCCTAGAAGTGTTGCACCGTACATAAAGCGAGAGGTCTTCTTCCACAGCCCGACAAGTGGACTCCAAACCGGAAAAAGGAGAGGGAGGTGCTGCCCAAATTTCCCAAGACAAGTGGAGGACAAGTGGATGGTTTGTCCCCTCATTAGGAGGTGAGTTGATGCTTATCCTATGACTATTTTTAAGCTTATTGCATTGATTATATGGCTCAATTAGATCTCCATGGTAGTACCTCTAGCTAGATCTAAATCTCCATGTATGGTAGTACTTGGCCGATTGGACCCCAATTAAGCTCAACCTTTTGGATGGAACTAGGTTAGTGAAGTAGGGGAAGATGATTCTCCCCTTAATTTGCCTCGGATTTGACTTTTTAGGCTCATTCATGGATGGGGAAATTGCTAAAACCATGGAGGAGAGACAAGAAGATTTATCTTTTTTACAATAAGCGTGCATTTCTTTTCTTTTTGTTACATTTTCAACGTTAGCCTCATATAATGTCTTATATTTTTTGTTCATGGATATGTGTTATTTTTTCTTGACTTATTTTTTAATGGAATTTTTCAAGGTTACAAGATGGATCGGTCATGGATGTACAATATATCAAGGCATGGTGAATATTTTCGCCGAGAGCTTGACAAGTTTCTTAAAGTCGCAGAGAATCATGCAATGGACGAGAGGACCAAAGATATGCGTTGCCCCTGCCGAATGTGCCAAAACCATTGTGTTTTCAATGACTTGGTTACAATCCGATCACATGTGCTGGTTCATGGTTTCGTGAAGGAGTACACATTATGGACATACCATGGTGAGAAGAAGGATACCGACGTTGTGGACCAGTTGCAAGACATCTGGCGAGACCCTGAAGCCGTCAACAGATACTTTGACGGTTATGATGAAGATTATGGTTTCGAGGATGATGATGGTGTTGACTATGGAAGTGGTGGTGATGGAGTCGGTGGTGGTGAGGACATTGCTGGGGATGAAGGTGCTGAGGACATTGTTGGGGATGAAGGTGGTGATGAATTTGATGACAGCGATTTCTTGGGCCAGTTGTTGCATCATACCGAAGAGGAACTATTAGTTGGCAGTGTGAAAGGCGCACAAAATGTTGAGTCGTTGAAAAAGGCAGCTCAGGAAACTGTGTATGAGCATTCAAAGGGTTGTCCGAGACACTGGACTGTGCTTCGCTTCATACTCGAGCTGTTGATTCTAAAGGCTAAATATGGTTGGTCCGACGTTAGTTTCAATGATCTCCTTCGTATCTTAGCATGGTTGCTTCCAAAGCCTAATAAAGTACCGGAGAACACTTATCGAGCAAAGAAGCTTATTAGTCCCTTCACGATGGGTGTGGAAAGAATTCATGCTTGTCCAAATCATTGTATATTGTACCGAGGGGATGCATTCAAAAATTTGGACAAATGCCCGGTATGTGGTGCAAAACGGTACAAAAACAATGCTAGCTATTGTGGGGGCGAGGACAAAGTTCAAACAGATGGGAATAAAAGAAAGAGGAGGGGTAGTGTTGCTTGTAATGAGGAACCTGACACTTGTGTAGGCGTTGATGATGATGGGAAGCAGAGGAAAATTCCCTCCATGGTCGTGTGGTACCTCCCTGTGGCCGATCGCCTGAGGCGTCTGTTCTCAAACCCAAATGACGCTGAACTGATGCGCTGGTGGGATTCTGATAAGCGCAGGAAGGGAGACGGAAAGCTTCGCCATCCAGCCGACGCTAGCCAGTGGCAGAAATTCGACGAGAAGCATAAAGAATTTGCAAAAGATCCAAGAAATGTTCGGTTTGCTTTGAGTACGGATGGAATGAATCCATTTGGTCAAAGGATGAGCACACACAGCACATGGCCAGTTGTCTTGAGCATGTTCAACCTACCTACATGGTTGTGCCAGAAGCGAAAGTATCTTTTCCTATGCATACTTATACAAGGCCCAAAGCATCCAGGCATAGATATTGATGTTTTTCTTGAGCCTCTGTTGGAAGAGATGGCAAATTTATGGAACAACGGTATCAAGATGATTGATGGTTTTACACAGCAAGAACTCACCCTAAGAGCTATGATCTTCGTTACCATCAACGATTACCAGGCATTGTTTGTGCTTTCAGGGCAGGTCAAAGGAAAGACGGCATGCAGTGTATGCTTGGACGACGAAACCGCTTGGTATTTCCTCAACGGAACTAGAAAGGGAGTTTTCCTGAGGTACAGACGCTTCTTAGAGGAAGGACACAAGTACCGAGGTAAGAAGTTCCATCAATTTTTTGGAGGCGACGCTGTGATAGGTCCCGCTCCTGCAAAACAAGACGGACACGCAGTTTTTGAGATGGTCAAGGACATCGAGGTTGAATATGGGAAGATGACAAAAGACGAAAAGCCGAAAAAAAGAGATAAGGCACCTAAGGATGGCGTGCCGTTTAAGAAGAAGTCAATTTTCTTCAAGTACTTACCGTATTGGGAGGACCTAGAGGTCCGCCATGCCATAGATGGTATGCACATGAAGAAGAATGTGTTCGGTAACATGATTGGGCTCTTACTGGATTCAAAGGATAACCTGAAGTCGCGCCAGGACTTGGTAGCTATGAACATTAGAGATGATCTTCACCCTATAGATATGGGGAATGGACGATATAAACTTCCCGCGGCTAGCTACAACTTAACATTGGCTGAGAAGAGGGCAGTATGTCAGTGTTTACGGGGTATCAGAGTTCCGAGTCGTTACTCATCCAACATCAAGAAACTAGTGTCGATGAAAGATCTCTCGTTTACTGGATACAATTGTCACGATTGCCATGTTATGCTGACTGTGTTCCTTCCAATTGCAATCAGGGCGATCAAGCCAGTATACGTAAAGATGGTGATCACTCGGTTGTGTTACTTCTTCGACAGAATTTCTCAGAAGGTGATTGTCAAAGACGAATTGGACGATCTGCAGGTTTTTGTCAGGGAGACCATGGTGCAGCTTGAGATGTGCTTTCCTCCACAATTTTTTGACATCACAGAACACCTCATGATTCACATGGTAGATCAGATAAGGGCACTGGGTCCCCTATACTTACACGAAATGTGGTCATACGAGCGTTTCTTGTCAATCTTGAACCGATACGTACTGAATCGTGCAAACCCTGAGGGAAGCATGATAGAGGGATACAGTACTGAAGAAGTCATCGAGTGCTACCTGGCTTATCTAAAAGATAATTTGGGGATTGGTTTACCAGCGTCACTTCATCAGGGAAGATTGGATGGTATCGGCATAGCGGGGAGGAAAACATTCATCGACAATGACATGAATGAGATAAAACTAGCACATTACAGTGTCCTGCAACGCATCACACTAATGGGACCATTCATCCAAAGACACCTGGATGTTGTAAGAGCAGAAAGTCATGGCCGCTCACAAGATTGGATCATGAAGGAGCACAAGCGTCGATTCGTCGATTGGTTAAAGGAACAGGACATACCAGATGGGGAAACCATAGAAGAAAAAACAATCAAAAGATTGGCATCAGGACCATCCGCTCAGGTCACATCATGGCAAGGTTATGATATTAATGGCTACATATTTTATACTGCCAAAAAAGACAAGAAAAGCATGTCTCAAAATAGCGGTGTTCGCACACAAGCCTTAGACGGAAATACCGGCAAAAACATCACATATTATGGCATCATAGATGATATATGGGAACTAGACTATGGTTGTAATATTAGGTTCCCCGTCTTTCGGTGTAGATGGGTGAACCACCCAAGAGGTGTTGAGGTGGACAACTATGGACTAACAATTGTTGACCTCCAAAATATTGGATATAAAGATGACCCTTGGATACTTGCTTCACATGTTGCACAGGTTCTTTATGTAATCGACCCTTCTAAAAAACAGAAGCACATTGTGATCCCTGGAAAACAAGCTATTATAGGAGCTGACGGAGTTGAGGACGTCGAACAATACAATCAGTTCGAAGAAATGAACCTCTTCCAAGATCTACTAGAGAAGATACAGAATGTAGAAGCAGGCATAAAAAGGGGCGAAAAGCCATGGGCACGGAATGATGGAGAACCAAGAATTGTCACCGGCTAGATATGACATGTATATTACCTTCTGTTCAAATTTCAATTTGTATGCATGTGTATTGTAAGGATTGATTGCCTCAGAGGGTATGAAGGGGGACGTCTTCACGTTACTATATTAACTTATATTCAAATTTGAAATTTGTAAGCCCTTGCATATTAATCGACTATATGACCAACATTTTATACGCTCGTCACACCATAGACATAGACAGGAGCGTTTGAATGCCCTTTCATTCCGTCGGCACGATCACACAACGTTTACATAAACACTGTTCATATGGTGGCGCGAACATAGTTGACCGTGATGTTGCCTAAACGACAGTTTTATACGGTGAGTCACCAATAGTAAGCACCGGACGAATGCCCATTCATTCGGTGCTCACGACAGTAGCTGGGTCTGACTTCCCCTTGGCACAGGTTTATCCAGTCTTGGTAAAACAGAACGCAACGGACCAATGTCTCTTCATTTGGTGCCGCGCTCGGAGTTGCCCGACGCCACTTCAGCCACCCATTCATCCGGTCGGCCTACGACAGAAGTCACCTTTCGGAACTGTGTCCATCCTGTGTGATCTGAGGATGAAGGCTGCAGCGCTACACAGCCGACACATTTATTCGGTGCTAGAAGCGTAATACAGACCCAACGATCATGGCATGACCCTGTGTACTAGTGCAAGCTAAGCCACCACAGGATGAACGGCCATTAAAACGCTCCGTGCTAGACAACGACCAGCTGATGAAACTGTGACATTGTTTCCGAGAATTAGAGCTTCCAGAATCTGATGAAGAGGGTGGTAGAAGGAATGAGACAAATTATGATATGTAACTGCAGTGACTGACATATGTAATTGCAGTGACTGAATTATCTCTGAAATTCCAGTGATATAGTATAAGTTATCATATGTTATCGACTTCTGTCATTTGATTCAAGATAAATGAATAAAAAACCAACTGAAACATACTTGCATTGAAACAAACTCACATTCCATTCATTGAACATGAACACAGCCATTACAGCTACAGCCCTGAAACATACTTGAACACATGGTTCAGTAGGCCACTTCTACTTGAAAAACAAGGTTATTACACCCAGAACAAGAACAACAGCAACAACTATAAGGCTCACAGCTACAATTTTTCCTAGGTCTACCAACTTCTGAAGCTTTTCAGCTACACTGTCACAGCCATTCTTCAGACAAACTACATCAGCAAACAAAGGTGTCAATTCTGACTTGTTTCCTTCCACTACTCCCTCTAAGCGTCCAATTGCAATCTTGACCTGCTCAATTTCATTCAAGGTAACCTCCTGCCTAATGCCGGCGCCAGTAGCCCCTCTTTTGTCCACCAGTCCCATAGAAATCAGCAACTTCTCATACTTGTCAGCAAACAAATACCATGGGCAACTTGTAGTGTCCTGCAAATTGTACAGTGAGTATGAACGATGATGAACAGGGAGGGAAAATTTCAAGGGCTCGACACTTACATCTCTGCGATGGAGCCGACACATGAAGAAGATGGCCCCCGGGACCTTAGATCCTTGACCCGAAGTGAGCTCGAGGATCTCCTCGCCACATTTAGGGCACGGGATCAGGGGCAGCCGTGTTTTCTCGGCCAATCTCAAGGGCCCAATACTCTGCGCGGATGACGAGCTCCCGACCGGCATCGCAGACTCCGTCGAAGCGCTGCGGATCGAAGAAGTCGGGCGCCGGTGGTCGGACCAGCTACCGAGGGCGCGGGCGGCGAGAAGCAAAGCGGCGGCGGCGAGCACTGAAGAAGAAGAGAATGGGGATGAGAAGCGGCGACGGCGAGCACTAAAGAACAGAACGCTCGCGGGGAGTTTTCTGCTAAATTAGCGATGACCTAGCCCTTCGACTGCCACTCCGGCTCGACCACGTTGGATTATGTGGCTGTCGTGGCTGCGTCATCGCCGTGGATGCGCCGCGGACATAGATGAGGGACCTGGATAGTCACTTTGAAAGTTGGAGGACACAGATGGGAAGGAGCCAATAGTTGAGGGACGTACTGTGCATTTTACTCTTATTTTTATCTTGTTTATTTGGCTTCCATTTTAATATCTATTTGCATTCCTATTTCTATCGCAGTCTGGGCGGGTGGCACCATTTACATCCAACATTCAGATAACAAAGTAAATGCTATGAAATATATATAACAAGTATCACAGGTTCTTACATCAATGCTAAAGACAAGTTCAAATCCATACGAAAAGGATAAAGGTACATCAATGATACACATTTCTTACACTGCTTCACGTCCTTAGTAATCCAACATAGTTTAGGTCTCCGATCGTGAAACCTAGAACTTCATCAAAATAAAGTAGAGCATGATTTAGTGCGCTCGACGTTGCTTCACATGGACGGTCATACGCACTACCATAAACCTCGAACAACGTAGGTAAGGGCCAATCCAATCATGTGGCTTCTAGAAAGAGACACAAGCTTGGTACTTTGAATATCTGGTGCATACTGGGCTCCCCTCGACGCAAATATAATCAAACACCTCCAGGACTTGATCCATAATTGCTTGAAAGCTCATTGCAGCAACGGTTTCGTCCGGTGATGCCACAATGAAGAGGACCGCTTGAACAGACATTCATCCGGTGGAAGCTCGGCACCAATTTCACGCGCGAGCACAGTTTCATCCGCTGCCGGTAAACTGCTCGGAGCGGACGAACGTGTAACGCTTTTTGGAGCCACCGCTTCAACGTACGTTCTTCCTGCCCGCGTAAAATATGGCGCACCGTATATTGTTGTGAATGGTGTCGGTTCAAACTAATCTGATTCACACTTCTTTGAGTCGTTGGTCGTTTTCGTTGCTTCTAATGGCATGTCTTGTGCCTTTTGAGCTAGCAGGTCCTTGTTTCAGTGAAGTGTGCTTCTCTTTCATGTCTACACGCTTAGCTTTGTCAAAGTATGTCCTAGCTCAAGTACCCCGTTAACTGTGACACTCGATTCTACAAAATCTTCATCTCGAAGTGACACTCGATTCTACAAAGGTCCCTAATCTTCGTGTACCATTGGTTAGTTACAACACAAATGAGTAGAGATAAAAGACATAATGAACGCGCAAGAATGCATTAACTGAAATAAAACGAGAGTGCACACTTAGATACAAATGACCATCATGAGGGCATAAACAAATCCAAACGACATGACCATATATGAGAAACTATAAAAGACACAACACTCTCACGCCCCCCAAGCACTGTCCCTAACCTTGTACTAAGGCGTGTCGACATGGTCAGAGGAGGAGCAGTCCGAGGAGGGGCAAGAAGCCTGTAAGCCTACCACTATACCATCTGCAGCGTCAAGATCCATCTGTACCTGAATCTGCTCGTTAATTGATACGAGAATGGTGTCGATGGGGTCAACTGGTGTGACTGTAGTAGGAGCAGGGACCACAGGGGCAACCTCGGAAGAAGACGTGACAAAAGGAGAAGAATGTGAGCCTTCCACGGGACCACCTGCACTATCAAGAGCTGTCTCCTGCTCAATCTCCTTGGCCTTTGAGCTTGCCACGGGACCACCCGCACCCTCAAGCTCTGTCTCCTGTTCAATCTCCTCGGCCTCCGAGCCTCCCACGCGACCGCCCGCGCCCTCAGGCTCTGTCTCCTGCTCAATCTCCTTGGCCTGTGAGCCTACCATGGCAATACCTGCACTATCAAGAGCTGTCTCCTGCACAATCTGCTCGGCCTGTGAGTCTGACACGGGACCACCCGCACCCTCAAGCTCTCTCTCCTTCTCAATCTCCTCAGCCTTCCAGCCTGACACGGGACCACCCGCACCCTCAAGCTCTCTCTGCTGCTCAATGTCCTCAGTAAATGCTCCGGCAGTGGAGTCGGGCTCGTGAGGTCGGTCATCCGGAGGAGTAGGCACTGTAGTGACTGGCAAAGTCATCCTCGGGGTCGAGAGGGTCTCCTCAGGTGCCGTCTCGACAGAGAGTGCAGCTGTGGAAATCGAAGGAGACACCGTAGAGAAGTTAGCCTGACTCTGTCTCTGCTGCTCAAGGGAGGCACACTGCTGCTGCTGCTGCTCAGACCTCGGTGGTGGAACTGATAACACCCCAGTTTCTACAGGTGCTATCATCGGAAAAGAAGCCAAGGGTGTCTGCAGGAAAGCACCGGCTGGAGGAGGTGGAGTGAGCGGGTCGTACTGGAGCTGCTGTGGCATAGGAGGACGAGGAGGTGGCTCGATACCTGAGTGCTGGTACAACTGTCCTATGCAGCCAGTAACGTAACCGAACATATGTGAAGCCAACTGCTGCTGCTGAAGAAGCTGTGCGCTGAACAGCTGCTGCTGGTGGCGCATCTCCTGAAGAAAGATCATCTGTGTTTCTCTCTGACGTGCCTGCTCAGCCTCGGAGCGACGCTGCTGATCGACCAGTGTCTGTACTATAGTAGCAAGATAATCTGGCTGAGTAACATGTGCCTCAGTCACTCGAGGCGGCGGTGTCACTGTCACAGGAGGCGGTGGAGGAGACGACTCCTCGTCTGGAACTGCTCTGGACGGACCCGCCTCGTCGTCGTGAGTACGACGCTCTGGAAAGTAAGGCGTGTAGTCCGGGTCCTCGTCCGAGTCCTCAGTGTCAGTATCAAGGTAGGTCGGAAGCTGAGCCTCTACCATAGCTAGTGTCTCCTGGTCACGCTCATATTGAGTCATAGCTGCCTCTGCCATTACCTGCAGCTTCAACCTCTCCTCTGCTACCAACATCGCTCTAGGGCGTCGGCGCTTGTCATCGGGCCGTGTGGCGAAATATGTGCCAAACTGACCCCTGGCACTGTAAAGGTCATTCTTCCAACTTCCATTCCCCAGGCTGGCGATCAAATAGCTAATCAGGTGAGCATATGGCTGTTGTCGCTGCGCTGACATCGCATCAAAAATAACATCCTCCCACTCACATATAATCAGATCTACAATATCAAACTCCTCATGATTCATGATGTGAAGAAGGAGCCACTGCTGCAAGGCGGTGATCGTCTCGGCGTTCCCTTTCCTGGGCAAAAGCGACCTCCGTAAGGCCATGTGAACAGTGTACGCCTCGTCTGTCAACTGGTCGGGAGTCCGCGGGCTGCCAGGAACGAACGGCTGACGAAACAGTGGAGCCATCTCCTCGTCTGTAGGGTACGTTGTAGAACGAGGA
>CM014274.1:39024509-39061411 GCA_004135705.1 Alloteropsis semialata
ACTACTAGCAGTTGATAGAACTTGCAAATACAACTAGCAGTAGATCCGGTTCGGGTAGAACAGTAGATAAACATAGGAACAACAGATCCTATACATGCCTACCAACAAGAACAAAGAGACAGAGGGTTAAAGGGTCGACCATCGGCGGTGGCGGCGGGATTCCCTGCTGCGTTGGCAGCCATGGCGAGAGTGGCGACGTTGCAGGAGGAAGAGGGGCGCGGTGAAGCCGTCGGTGGAGCAATCCCGCCGCTGCTGCGCCTCTCTGATCGGAGAGCTAGGGTTTGTCGGGGTGGAGTTTGTGGCTGCGGCGAACCTCGTGTCGTGTGCCTGCCAGCCCCCACCCCTCTTTATATAGCGCAGTGCGACGGGGGCCCACTAACCATTAGGGTTAGGCGCCCCCGATCAGGGCGCGATTAAGGGGTTAATGGGCTGCCGTTGGGCCCAGCCCACTTGAGATCAATCTAACATTCTCCCCCTTGATCTCTTCTATCGCCTTGTGCTTTTCCAACTCACCCCATCACAAATCAGAGTATTGAGCATGTTCCGTCATCACAGTCATTACCGTTAGACTCGACAGCCACAAACCCTTTTCTGTTTAGAGATGAATTCTTGCCTTGGGCCCCCTTGCTATCCAGGTATCACAGGCTTTCCCTTAAACCCATGCCGGCTACATGTCCTCTGAACACGTTGGGCGGTAAGCCTTTCGTAAGCGGATCCGCTAGCATCTTTTCTGTGCTTATATGTTCTAGACTGATGGAGTGATCCCGGATTTTATCCTTCACAACATAATACTTGATGTCAATGTGCTTGGCGGCATTGCTAGACTTATTGTTGTGAGCGTATAATACAGCTGGCTCGTTGTCACAATACAACTTTAGTGGTTTGTTGATGCTATCAACCACCTTCAAACCGGGTATGAATTTCTTAAGCCAGTTCACCTGCCCTGATGCTTCATAACAAGCAATAAACTCAGCATACATCGTCGATGACGCAGTGTTAATTGTTTGTTTCTGGCTTTTCCACGAAATAGCTCCTTGAGCAAGAGTAAATATATACCCTGACGTGGACTTTCTTTCATCTCCTGCATAGTCAGAATCTGAATACCCTACTATCTGTAGGTCATCAGTTCTTCTGTATGTCAACATTAGACCTTTTGTACCTTGCAAATATCTTAAGGCTTTCTTTATCAAATTCCAGTGTTCCATACCAGGATTACTTTGATATCTGCCAAGCAGCCCGGTTACAAATGCTAGATCTGGGCGTGTGCACACTTGCGCATACTGTAGACTTCCTACAGCTGAAGCGTATGGAACAGCTTTCATGCGATCGCTTTCAAACTTATTCTTGGGACACTGATGCGCCCCATACTTGTCACCTTTGACTATAGGAGCAGGTGAAGGACTGCACTTATGCATATTGAATTTCTTCAGAACTTTCTCTATATATGCTTCTTGGGACAATCCCAATACCCTTTTGCTTCTATCTCGGTGAATCTTTATGCCCAAAACAAATGAGGCTTCACCTAAGTCTTTCATGTCAAAATTTGAGGACAAAAACTTCTTGGTTTCCTGCAGCAGACCAACATCACTACTTGCCAGTAGAATGTCATCCACATACAGTATTAGGAAAATGTATTTCCCATTCTTAAACTTTGCATATACGCAATTGTCCTCAACATTCTCTTTAAACCCAAATCTTTTGATTGTCTGATCAAACTTTAGATTCCATTGCCTAGATGCTTGCTTTAGGCCATAGATAGACTTCTTTAGACGACATCCCATTCTTTCTTTACCTTTCTCGACAAAACCTTTCGGTTGTGCCATATAAACTCTTTCTTCTAAGTCTCCATTTAGGAATGCTGTCTTTACATCCATCTGATGCAATTCTAGATCAAAATGTGCTACCAAGGCCATTATGATTCTGAAAGAATCCTTGCACGAGACGGGAGAAAATGTCTCATTATAGTCTATCCCTTCTCTTTGGGTAAAACCCTTCGCCACAAGTCGCGCCTTATATCTTTCTACATTCCCTTTGGAGTCACGTTTCACCTTGTAGACCCATTTGCAGCCTACTGTTTTGGCTCCATTAGGAATTTCTTCTAGCTCCAGACTTTGTTTGCACTCATGGATCTCAACTCATCTTCCATGGCTTCTTGCCACTTAGATGCTTCAGCGCTTCTCATGGCTTCTTCAAATGAAGCGGGATCACCCTCCATCTGAACTTCTTCGCATTCATAGACTATGTAGTCATCTGAAATTGGAGATTTTCTAACTCTTTGCGGTCTGCCAGAAGGCTCCGCAGCTGGCACTTCCTCTACTTGTGGTTGTTCATTTTGAGGCTGCTGTTGCTCCGCCACTGGCTCAACCGGCTCCTGAAGGACAGGTTCCGGGTTACCAGGTAAAGGCAAAGGAACAGCAGGTGCTGGCTCTATTGTAGGGCCGGCGACAACAGGTAGTGTGAAATAGGGCTCTTGCTCTATCGGGATGGGCACAAACACCCGTTTTTCCTCAAGGTCAATCTCTCGCACTACCTTGCTCCCCCTGATCATCTCTTCCTCTAGGAATCTAGCGTGTCTCGTTTCCACAAACTTTGTGTGCCCACTAGAGCAGTAGAAACGATAACCTTTCGATTTTTCTGGGTAGCCAATAAGATGGCAACTGACTGTCTTGGGGTCTAGCTTTCCTATGTTTGGGTTAAATACTTTGGCTTCAGCAGGACTCCCCCACACACGCAAATGGTTGAGTGAAGGTTTTCTCCCTGTCCATAACTCATACGGTGTTTTCATCACCGACTTGCTTGGAACTCTATTGAGAATATGAATGGCGGTTTTTAAGGCCTCCATCCACAAACTCAATGGTAATGTGGAATAGCTCATCATGCTGCGCACCATATCCATAAGGGTACGATTACGCCTTTCTGCTACTCCATTTTGCTGAGGCTCGCCCGGCATTGAATACTGGGCTACTATGCCATTTTCCTGTAGGAACCTTGCAAAAGGTCCAGGAACTTGTCCATAAGGGGTATGTCGACCGTAGTACTCCCCTCCACGATCGGATCTTACTACCTTTATTTTTCTTTCGAGTTGATTTTCTACTTCAGCTTTGAATATCTTAAACTTGTCTAACGCTTCCGAACGTTCTTTGATTGGATAAATATATCCATAACGAGAGTAGTCATCTGTGAATGTGATGAATGAATCAAAACCATCCACAGACTTTACTGGAAAAGGTCCACAGATGTCCGTGTGGATCAATTCCAAAACTCCCCCGCTTCGCTTAGCTCCTTTCTTTATAATCTTTGCAAACTTTCCTTTAATGCAATCAACGCATTGCTCTAACTCTGAAAATTCTAGTGGTGGGAGGATTGATTCTTTGACTAAGCGTTCTATTCTCCCCCTCGAAATATGGCCTAAACGACAGTGCCATAATTTCGATGAGGAATCAATTCTCTTTCTTTTCTTGCTTGCATCTAAGGATAATACTTTCTCATGCTTATTGCTTACATCATTCACATTCTCAGACATAGATAATAAATAAAGTTTGTCTTGTCGAAAGGCAAGACCCACACATTTATTATTAAACTGTAGCTTACACTCATTCTTAGAAAAGTGGCAATCAATACCATAGTCTGACAAACATGAAACTGATATCAAATTTCTAGCTAATGAGGGAACATAAAGGACATCATGTAACTGAAGCTTGAAGCCACTAGCTAGAACTAGAGAAAGATTTCCTATGGCTTCAACTTCTGCTTCAACGCCAGTGGCCACCTTAATTTGTCTTTCTCTTCTTTGAAGGGTTCTCCCTCCATGGAATCCCTGCAAAGAGTTAGCAACATGAACAGTTGCACCTGAGTCAATCCACCATGTGGAACTGTCATAACTTATGTATAAGGACTCATCAACAAATGTAATAATGTCCTCACCTTTCTCTAGGCAGTGCCTCATGAACTTAGGGCAGTCATGCTTCCAATGCCCAGTTTCTTCACACCACTTGCACTGATCTTTGTTCAATTCTTTCTGCTGGGCGGCTGGTCTAGAGGGTGCTCTGAACTGTGAAGAGTTGCCTCCCTTATACTGAGAACTAGAGGCATCTGAAGCTTTCTTGTTGAAGAATTGCTTCTTGTTCTGTTGCTTGCCCTTCACATAGTTGAGAGTATCCTCTCCTTTTGCTTTCTTTAGCCTTTCTTCTTCTTGTACACACATGGCAATGACCTTTTGTAGATCCCACTCCTCTGACTTTGTGTTGTAATTGACAACAAATGTCTCATACTCTTTTGGGAGTGAGTTCAGGGCCAAGTGAATGAGGAACCCATCTGGCAGTGGCATCTTCAGCTTGTCTAACTTGGATGCCATAGTACCCATGCTCAGAATGTGATCTCTCACACTTCCACCAGTAAATCTCATTGTTGTGAGTTTCTGAATCAGGGTGGAAGCATGAGCTTTGGTTGAACCAGTAAACTGGCTCTTCACTTTCTCAAGATATTCTGTAGCTGTGTCACACTCTGGGATGGCACCCCTTAAGCTTTCTGTAATGGTCTTTCTTATGATAATTTTGCACTTGCGGTTTGATTTGTCCCACTTTGCCTTGTCTAGGTCATACTTTGCTCTTATGGGAGCATGATTCCACTGCCGAGTAGCAAAATCTGCCTCAGACTCATTCTCAGCCCTCACGGGCTCTTCTGGCTCAGTGGGTTGTGGCTCAGTGAGAGCCATATCTATCTCTGCAAGTGCTAGCGCTGAATCAAGCTCCTCACGCCATGCAACATAATTCTGGCCAGTTAGCTTGGGGATTGCACTGATTAAGTGTATAGCGTTTGCTGTTTGCTCTGAAATGAAAACATGACACATTTGTGAGAACATAATAATCATAATAATTGCATATCTTAATTTAACGTTGGTCAAAATCAAGACATACAAATAACTTGCTTCACTTATTCTAATCACCGTTGGGCAGAAAAGAATAAATACTGGTAAAACTTGGATCAGTAATATTGCTATTATTAACGTTGGTCAAAAAATAACAACAGTACCGAAATACTTGTGCTGAAAAAACTAGGCTTCTCAAATTAAATATCCCGTTGGTTCAATTTAATAAGAGAATAACTATAATAACTTGCGCAGCGGAATAATAAAATAACTTGCTATTTTCAGAAACATGACTTGCTGATCTTGCTCTTCTAAATAATAAACACGTTGGTGTAAATTAATTAGTCTAACTGCTGCTGAAAGAATCGAAAACGATATTCTGGCGCGGCCCTGTTCGTCTTTCTTCTCGGCCTGGCGCGCAGCCCACTGCACGCGGCCCACTGCGCGCGGGGCGCGGCCCAGTTGAGCTCTGCAGCCATGCGCGGCCCGCTTGCCTTAGCGCGCGCGGCCTGCTTGCCATGTGCGTGCGCGGCCTGCTTTGCTCTCCCGCAGCCCAGCCCAGCGNCGTTGGGCAGAAAAGAATAAATACTGGTAAAACTTGGATCAGTAATATTGCTATTTATTAACGTTGGTCAAAAAATAACAACAGTACCGAAATACTTGTGCTGAAAAAACTAGGCTTCTCAAATTAAATATCCCGTTGGTTCAATTTAATAAGAGAATAACAATAATAACTTGCGCAGCGGAATAATAAAATAACTTGCTATTTTCAGAAACATTACTTGCTAATCTTGCTCTCTAAATAATAAACACGTTGGTGTAAATTAATTAGTCTAACTGCTGCTGAAAAAACGAGAAATTTCAATTACTAGCGCGGCCCAATTTCGCGGCCCACTCGCGCGCACAGCCCACTGACGCTTTCCCGCTCGCTCGGCCCGCTGGCGATGACCCACGCACGGGGCGCCCGCGCGCGGCCCAATGGCCAGCAGCTCGGCTCGGAATGGCAGCGGCCCACGCCGTTCTTCGCTCGGCCCAATTTCGCAGCGCGGCCCAGCCGCTTTCTCTGTTTGGCCTCTTGACGCGCGCGCGGCCCAGCTCGGCAAACTGGCCGGCTCGGGCGCTCGTCGGCTTGCTTGCTGACGCGTTCGCCAGGCAGCCCAACGGCGCCAGCAGTAGCCCAGCAACGAAGATGCCCTAATGGGCAGGCCATCATGGCCGTCTATGCTTCTGGATACCGATCCGACGACCGGCCGGTGATCTCGCGCGGATAAAAGACCGTCGAGGACCGGAAACCCCCGAACCCTCCGGCGCAGCCGCTCGCTTGCGAAAAACGCTCCTGTGCTTGCCCCCGAAACCGCCGCCGCTCGCGGCCGTGACTGCAGCCGCGGATCCCTCGCCACGACGCGCAGCCGCTCGAGCCGCTCGCTCGCGCCCGAGAGCCACGCCGCCGTATCTGAGTCCCTCGCCGGCGGCGCGTTCGCTTTGAGCGCGCCGCCGTCGAGCGGCTTGGCTGCGGTGGTTGCTTCGGCGCAGAGAGGAAAAATCCGACCAGGTAAGGTCTTTCCCCGTGCGCACTCTGATGCTTAGGGAAAAAACTTTGGTGTCTTGATCTGTGCTCTTGCCTGTGATTGTGTGACCCGGGACGATGCTCTAGGCATGTCGCTCGGCAGCCACCTATGCTGTGTGAGGCCCGGGACGATGCTCAGAGACATGTCACTCGGCGGCCCCCTGTGCTTCTTGTTCTAGGAGTCGAAAACCCAAAATCCGATCTACTCGCTAGTACCCGACTGATACCATTGATGGATTTGCTTGCTGTTATCTAGCAGTAGATCGGGTTCGGGAAACAGGGATAAACACAGTAGATTCAACAGATCCTATACAAGAACTACTAAAGAAGAACAGAGAAAGAACAGAGAGGGTTAGGGTTACAACCATCGGCGGTGGCGGCGGGATTCCCTGCTGCGTTGGCAGCCATGGCGAGAGTGGCGACGTTGCAGGAAGAAGAGGGGCGCGGTGAAGCCGTCGGTGGAGCAATCCCGCCGCTGCTGCGCCTCTCTGATCGGAGAGCTAGGGTTTGTCGGGGTGGAGTTTGTGGCTGCGGCGAACCTCGTGTCGTGTGCCTGCCAGCCCCCACCCCTCTTTATATATAGCGCAGTGCGACGGGGGCCCACTAACCATTAGGGTTAGGCGCCCCCGATCAGGGCGCGATTAAGGGGTTAATGGGCTGCCGTTGGGCCCCCCACTTGAGATCAATCTAACAGCGGCAACATCGTGGCCATGCGGACGTCCGCAACCCGCCCCGCCTACATCCCTAGACAGCACAGATGGGCGCACCACACTCACACGATAGAGTTCGTGTTCCACTGTTCCAACAGGTCCATTGATGACTGACCCGACCATACTTCAACAGTCGCGGCACTCAGCACACGGACCAGCCACCAGGAAAAAACATAGTGTCCGCGAGCGATCTGCGATCCAGTTCCACCCACCGTGCGCTGGCCCCTAGCCGCCGCAGCCGTCATCTTGTTGTGACATAGTGTCCGCCATGGGGCCGAATTTGTTGCTGCCGCTGGAGCGGAGCCCGATGCGGCCATCATGGCCTAGTGAGTCGACTTGTCTTGCTTGTTTTAGAATCTGTCTGCGAGCTTGTTTGCGGTCCTCTAAAAGTTGTTGTTATCGATGACGCTTGGGGTTGCCTGCATGGTGAAAATACCAATTCTAGTTAGTACTGACTATTGATGATTGAATCAAAGTGGATGAACTATTTGGTGGGGAACATACATCCAGCTCATTGGGTGAAGCATTCCATCGAGCATGATGTGGAACCTATGCGCTCTGGCATGCCTGCATGCGGATCTAAGATTCTCAGCTAGCCGGTGTCGCAACCTTTTACATGATCAGAGGCGGGGTCTGCGGGGACGTGCGCTTTGATCCCTGAGGTGCGCCACTGCCGGAGCTTCGAGGCGACGAAAACGGCGGGCAGATGACCGAGGGGTGAATGCGGTGGCGAGCCGCGAGCAGGAGATTAGTAGACCAGCACCTGAGAGTCGAGCCACACCTACAGGATCCTCGTTGTTTGTGAGCCGAGGCACTGAGCCTAGCTATCGAGGGAGCGATCGGAGGTAAGCGTCCGATCCCTGAGATGTCCACGCGTCGTCCATCTGGGTTGGGTCTGCACAGCACAAGATTTGCAGACCGTCTGCACACAAGTTTTTTCCAACCAACCACCTACTGCGCGAGCCTCCTCGCGCCGTGATCCAACAACTAGACCCGTCTTCTAGCTGCGCAGGCGCCCGCCGGCTCGCCAGCCATGGCATCGGCCGCCGCGGCCACCCCCGACGTGCGCATGGTTGGCGGGCGAGCGAGCCCGTTCTTTCTGCGCGTGCGCGTCGCGCTCAGGCTCAAGGGCGTGGCCTACGAGTTCCTATAGGAGGAGCTGGGTAACCAGGACTTGGTGCGCATAGCGTCCCCTAACCCCCTACATCCACGGCTGGCGTCGCGCACGGGAGACGCTCCAGGATTCAGGATGGTGACATCGTGAACTGAATGGCCGTCAGCTTGAACGGGAGCCTTCGCGTTCAACTTTTCAAATCGGCAGTAATAGTCAATGACGCTATGTCGGTTCGAGCAGTACGCGTTATGGGTTTCGTGTTCTGCTCAATCTCGCCGCTCGTATCTCGCACGCTTCCTTTCAGTCTTCCACCTCGCATCTCCCACGTTTCCATGAGCTCAGTCGCCGGCGATGGCGACGGCAAGGCCAAATTCTCGGCCACATCATTCTAGTCCGCCACCTTCAACACAAACCACAGCAGCTGTTGCAGATTTTGGCGCGCCTGAACTTCTGCGCCATCTCGATCCAGAGCCAACTGCCATGCACAATGACGACAAAGCTTCGCGGGGCACACCCGGCCAAGTCAGAGGTACAGCGGATTTGTCACTCGCTTTCACTTGCGCTGCTATAAGGGGATGTGGGTGCCATTGCATATTATTATAATTGCCAACCATATATGAAGGTGGAGCAGAGATAATGGCGGTGGAGCCATCTGTCACTTCCTGCCTGCTCCTTGGTCTGGTTCCCTCGTTTGCTCAGGAACAAGAGACAAAAGATCAGGATATCCCAACCCAACAGTCATCAAGGGGCAACACAGTGGAATCCACAAACACGAGGTGTGTGCTTCTCTTCAATTACGTTTTTGGTCTTTGCAGATGAAATGATACTCATGCTTCCCTTTTATCATGCATCAATTTAAATCAAAAGCCATGTATTCAGTAGCACAGATAATGGCAGATAGTATCTTACATAGCAGTAACATGAAATTCAGATTCATAACCAATATTATGTTGTTGGTATGGTACTGTGCAGTGTCATGAGCTCTTTATCACAAGCCCTGGTGAATGCCAATTCTGTAACACCTAATGGAAATATTCCATGGCCAATGTCAACATTACCTCCAACAAACCCTACAATGTCTACAACGGCAGCATGCTTGCCTGTTCTTAGCAGGAATAGATGTTCAACAATGCTTGTTACTGATAATTCGGCCAAGAGACGGTGACATTGATAACCTAAATACCAAACTACTAAACTGAAGTTGGATTGACTGAACTTATTTGCCATGAATAGTAATAGTTTGTTTATTTATTTTGTGGTCAGTGTAGAAAGAGAGCGAAATCAAGACCTGATTTCAGAACTGCTCCATGGGAAGAAACTGCAATGAGTAGAGCACTGTGCCTTGCTCCTGAACGTCCAGGCGAACCCATTTTCTTCCCGTTCACTAGAACATCATTCAACACATGTGAGGAGGCACACGATTTCTACAATATGTATTCCTGAGAGAAAGGGTTTGGAATTCGATTTGGTCGTAGCAGAACAAACTTTGAAAACTACCGAACAAGGGTTGACATAGTGTGCTTGTTGACGGTCCATAGACGAGCCAATTGTGAACCACAAGCACACGGATCATCGTAGCTTTTCCCTTAGAGTATTTCATCCAAGGTTATAAATCCGTGGATCGACAGTGAACTACCTAGGGTTTTCTATTTAGCTAACGGATCTAATCCCAACATTAGGCATAGATTGCATATGAAGGTAACCCAAATATATATGAGTGAAGTGTAGGGTTGATCTCATCCAGAAGCATAAGCAAAGATAGCATAACCAAGGTTAATAAAGAGCCTAATTGTCTCTAAGTACAGCTCTTAGTCAAAAGGTGATCAAAACCATAGATTGCATCTCTACCAAAGGTACCCGAGTCTTCTCTCCGAAAGGCGGCTCGCAAGTGGCCTACTTTCCAATGGTTGCCGCTGTGAGGTGCGTGCCAACGCCTAAGGTTCCCCAAAGCTTTACCCCAAACAACTAGCAAGCGCTCGACGAACTTCCTCTTGTAGTGGCTGCAGCAACTCCCATTGTACTCGCCATTGATCCAACTCAACATCACGTCGTCACTAGAACTTTTCCCTCCAACGTGCTGTGACCATACTGGGGTAATTGACGGACTAGCTAGAACGCACTACTTCAATATATCCTCAAGATATGGACTAATCACTACGATTAGATCTAATCTTACTAAGAACATACGGTGGCCGCACATATGAATATAAAGCATCCAATGAAGTAGACCAAGGTTGAGACAACTAGAATAGAGATTAGATTGATATCATCATCGTGTGTGTACATACCCCTAATGAATCTTGGGGTTTGACTCCTGACCTCTGCCGTGGCACAACCGCGCAGGGAGGCCATGGCGGCTAGGGTTGGCCTAAGCCATACCCTAGGTATACCTTCGAAGACTTGCAGCGACCCTCTTCTCCCTTTGATGTACGCCCTAGTTTTTGCCAACTTCTAGTGGATGGATCGCCGTGCCTTCGGGTATCGGGGCTATAAATAGTATGAGGAAGCTTCACGTCAAAGGGGAGGCAGAGGCGGCGCAGAAAAATCCTAGGCCGGCCGGCCTAGCCGAGCGCTCCATACGAAAGTTGTAGATCTTTTCGAGCCATGCAATTTTCTTATACTTGCCCCCATCGGACTTAAGATAAAAAAGATATGGCCCATATAAGCTCAGCATCTCTTGCGGGCCTATAGTCCAAAGTTGGTAATTGTGGCTTTCATCATCCGAAATCTGGGCCCTTGCACATTTTTGGAGGTTGGTTCACCATTGATGAGCATGAACAAGATCCGAGTCACAATAGGTTTGGCCTTCATATTCCTTCATGCTACGCACGATCATGGTCTCCGTCCAAAAGTGCTCATTTATAGCTCAAAAACCTGCGTAAACCAAAATCCTCCAAAAATACATGCATATGCGAAAACGGGGTTATTTCAAGTGCCAAGTGGCGGGTTAGTATATGAATTAGTCCAAAATCACCGTCTCAATAGCACTAAAAGTGTACCATTAATGAGTGTCAACAGTGCTCATGTGAGGTATGCCAAAATCATAACAAATTGTACACCCTGTTCTTTAAATTTCATTTTAATTGCAGTACATAAACCTTTACATGTAACTTGCACAGCGCAAGAACCATAAAGCGACATCATCATCCCGAAGTGGTTGTAGAGCAATGATCTGACCGCTGAGAACTGGTGACCGTGGGTGGTATATCAAGAGCATGCATGATAATCACAACCATCCACTGTCAGAGACATATGTAGAAAATAAGTAGTGGAAGTCACATAACCACATAGATACAACAACCAAGGACTTCATAAAGACTCTATGGCAGAGCAATGTGAGTATTGGAAGAGTATGAAGTATACTGGGAGTTAGCAACAACACTTCCGTTGCACCCATGTGGAAAGAAGCAAAAAGGTCAATATGCGCACAGATTGCTCAAGAAAACATGAGGGATGACATAGACAAGACACTAGCACTGCTGCAACAATGAAAGACAGTGACCCAACAATGGAGATCAAATTCCAGGTAGATGCAGAAGGTCGAATGAAATCGATGTTATGGTGCACCGGTAAGAACCGGGTGGATTACACACATTTTGGGGATGTTGTCACATTCGACACCACATATCGCACAAATCTGTAAAAACTTCCTTTTGGGCTATTTATCGGAGTTAACAATCATTTCCAGTCTGTAATTTTTGGTGGAGTTTTGCTAACAACAAAGACAACTGCCGACTTTGAGTGGGCATTCTCAACCTTTGTGAAGATTATGGGCGGGAATGCACCAATCACAATGCTTACAGGTTTGACATAAGAGTACATAACTGATTCAACTAGTTTACCCTTTACTGTACAAAAATTTCGTAGACATTATTGTCATAAATATTAACATTTGAGTTTTCCTCATGTTGCAGGCAGATCAACGCGCGGTGATGGCAAAAGCAATAAAAGGGGGGTTTTGCGTTCTTGCCCTTGTTTTGAAGTGTAATGGTGATTTTGCCCTCGTTTTTTCAACTCTGCGATTTTACCCCTGCTTTTTCAAACTGAAGCGAGAGTTTGCCCCTACTCCGTGAAGAGCACTTAACGGTGTCAAAATTGTTATGTGAAGTCAATTTTGCCCATGCAGATTTGCCCCTACTGTTCTAATCACTTTGTGAATGTACCCTTGTTTTGGCAAAAAAAAACATCATTTTGACAAGTTTAGAAATATTTGTCAACCAAACTGAGGGCTTGTTTAGTTCGGCCAACTATTCAAACTTTTTTGAATCCGTTTACTGTAGCAATTGTAAATCAAAGATTAGAAAGACTAAACATGATCTAATTATAAATCTAAATACACGGATGGACGGAAAATCGCGAGACGAATCTATTAAGCCTAATTAATCCGTCATTAGAGATTATTTACTGTAGCACGACGTTGTCTAATCATGGCCAAATTAGGCTCATTAGATTCGTCTCGCAAAGTTAGGGGGGTTATGGAATGGGTTTTGTCATTAACTCACGTTTAATACTCCATGCATGTAAGATTCACTTTGATGAATAGTGAAGTTTGATGAACAGTGAAGTTGAGGGTGGGAACTAAACAGGGCCTGATTCTTAGTCCCTAAATTGTCAACCATCTTTTCTTAACTACTTTTTACCGTGCTCTTAGTCCCTAAATTATCTAACTAAATCAATCAACCAACCAATTAAACAAATAGAACAAATTAAGTAATGAACAACGAGCAATTAAGCAACATAAGCTTCTGTACAATACTGACCACAACGTCAATCGATACGCACAGTTCCCGTTCCCGAAAAAAAAAGCATACGCAAAGAGCTGGAGGACCAAATGGAAGCCGAGGTAAAATAACGATTCGTAGCCCAACAGTCTTATCTTCTTCCTCCTGCCTAGTTTCTCAGCGAGGCTGCTCGGCACGCAGCAGTCACGGCGGACGCTGCATCGTGGCGCAGGCACGCGATTTCTACCCCTCCACCGAGAGCGGGCGCTGCATCGTGGCCCCGGGGAGGAGGTCGTGGTGAAGATCGATGGGAACGGGAACGGGAACGGGCACGCCCCGTTCTCGTTCCACGGCGCGGACGGCGGCGGCGGCGGCGGCGGCGGGGGAAGGGAGGGGAATGCGGCCTCCGGCACCAACTCCACGGGGACCACGCCGCGGAAGGCGAGCGAGGCCAACTCGCCACGGTCTCCGGCCAAGGTGTGGCGAGAGGGGAGCTACAAGTTCTGGAACAACGGCGGCGGTGGAGGCGTGGACGGGCGCCTTGCCCCCACCGAGGCGTTCAGCTTCAAGAACCGCCCGCCGCCGGCGACGTTGCAGGCGTCGTCGTCCACTTCGATGGCGCCGCAGCCGCAGCAGGTGCCGGCGAGCGCCGCGGCGGATGTAGGCAGCGTGGACCCGCCCACGCGGCTCATCGGGAACCCCCGAGGGGAGCCACTCTGCGGGGCCGACGGCGACGCCTGCGCCCCGCCCGCCGCCGCAGTCTCCGGTGAGGATCTGGACAAGTGAGAGAGGAGGAGGGAAGAGATGCCGGGGTTTCGCTGCTTGGCCACGCCGAGGTCGGGGCCGCCCGCACAGGCGAGATGAACGGGCGAGAGGGAGGGAGGGCCGGAGGGAGGACCGGAGGAGGTATGGATAAGGGGAGGGTATCAAGGTCTTTTCCATAATGCGCTGAATTTATTTTAGATTTATTTTTGTTTTCTTGCCGATCTGCAACTAACGAAGTTTAAAACAGGGTAAACGGAGGCTTCGTCTATAAAAAGTAGGGGTAAAATCGCAGAGTTGCAAAAACGAGGGTAAAATCGCAATTAGACTTTGCAGTAGGGGCAAGACCACCAAATTCCCTAAAAACTACACTTAAGAGTACAAGGCATCATTGGTGCAGGTGGCATGTCCTAAAAGATGGCAAGAAAAGGTTGGGACATGTGTATAGTAAGTATAGTGGATTCAAGAAAGAGTTTAACAAGTTCATAACGTTCGAGACCAGCAAGGTGCAATTTGAGGAGAAGTGGCAAGCCCTAGTTAAAAGGTACCATCTAGAGGAGAACAGTTTCATTGTAAGATTGTTCAAGCACCGACAAAAATGGGCAAAGCCGTAATTTATGGATATTTTTTGTGCTGGAATGATGAGCACACAGAGAAGTGAAAGTGCAAATCACATGTTGAAGGAAATCATACAGAGAGCAGCTCCGATGCATTTGTTTGTGAGTAAGTTCAATGAACTACTAAGCAATAAACTCAATGATGAAGGCAGACAAATACATGTATCAAAATAGGCAAGCTGTTAATTTTGCATCTTGTTGTTATAGTTTAATCTTGCATTGACAACATGAATTTGTTGACATGTATCATTTATTAAAACAAACATCAGCTTACTATGTGTACAAATAACAAAGAGGCTGAAGATCAACGTCCCAATCGAGAAACATGCCATGTCAATTTACACATTAAGTTTGTACGAGAGGTTCATAGTTGAGCTGTACAAGGCAGGGAAGTACGCCATTAGAGAGAAGGTAAATGATGAGGAGTACATCGTAGTACACTCAGAGTATGCTGAAGGAGAGAATGCAAGGACATATCGTATTATATACTACGAAGATGAGCAAATATGGTGCAGATGCGGCATGTGCAACCACATGGGAATACTATGCAGACATGCACTAAAGGTAAATGAACCAATCTATGTGTATATAGGTATTTCCATAGTGAGTATGAATTAACAATATGTACTTAGTATTATTATATGTAACTGAACAAACTGCGTTTCATACAGGTCCTTGTTCACCTAGACCAGAAGAACATACCGCCTAAAAATATCATGAAACGATGGACCAAAGCTAAAAATGCTGTTATAGATCAGTCATTTGACAAGCAAAATCATATGACCTTTGACAGCACAGATTGTATAAGGGAGAAGATTCTTGTCATGAAGGTCCTAGAAATTGCTAATGGGAAGAAGGAGGTATCTAAAGAGAATTTCATCATCGCCATGGATGCAATGAATGCACATATAGCTAAGAGCAAGAAGGATCAAGCATTACAGGACTATGACACTTGAATCTCATGTGTAGGGGACACAGAGATTCCTACTGCATGTCCTGAGAGAGCTTACACTGGAGGAAGGCCACCAAACAATAATATGAAATCGTGGCTATCATGGAAGAAGAAACAAGATAAAACATGTGGCAATGGTAAATCCATGACGCGGTACAAGGACATGTGTTAACCGTATCAGCGATAAATGAAGATGTTTTACTTATGTGTATGAAACATAAATAATGTAATGTTTTTTGTCGGTGAACGTTAAAAAAATAAGTAATAAATATTGTGTTTGTCTTGAATGATAATATTTCAGCGCTTAACTGTAGTTAATAATAAATAGTGTTCAATATGATACATAGATGTGAGACAATCTGATTACAGGAGGAGGAACAGGAATACAAAGTTCCATCCTTATTGACACATACAAGTTCAAAAAGAAAAAGAACCGTGATACAAATAAAGAACTGAACTCGATAAAACAAAAATAAAGCAGTCCTGACCAACGGCATTACAAGCAAACCTCTAAAACAGATAACATTTCTTTTTGTACTCACGAATATAGCATGAGCTTAAAAAAAGTAGATAACCAAACAGCAGTCTATGACAATGTAACAAAGCAGGTACACCTAGGTCGTAGTAGAATCATTGATACCTTGCTGAGTATGGACAGTCCGGCAAGTAGTTTCAGTCTCATGAGCAAGTGCAATGGCAGATTGAATCCTCTTACGGTCCTGATCGATTCCCTCATACATCTGATGCAGGTCTTGCTTAAGCGAATAGAAGCTATCAGCTACAGATCCTTTCAGATCATTGAGTCGAGCGATAAGCTTTTGGTTAAGTGCATCAATAGTCGGCTTTACCTTTAGAACCTCATCACGAACTTCTGCCATGCTAGCACGAAGCTCATGGAACACTTCAGCAATGGCCTGAATGGCGAAATATCACAAAATCCATACCAAGTTGGAACAGATATACACACAATTAATAAAAAAGGGTCAGGATAATGTGGACAAAAATAACAGTAGCAAGTAACAGCAAAGGTATAAAAAAAACAGTTGCTATGGGCGTGTTGGCACAATTTGAACAAACAATATATATGAACCAATTAAATAGAATCGGGTAGATTACATGGCAAATGAGCATAAGTGCCTGTGTACAAAAACAGAACAGTACAATGTGTGTATACTGCAGAGAAAATAAAAATTAAGCATGAGAAAATAGGAAACTAACCCTGTTATTGTAAAGATCCACTTCTGAAGCTGGTACCTGACGCTTGCTCCGGATCGAATCCTCCGAATCACCAGACAGAGGGGAGACATCGCTCCTTTCAGGCGATCCCTGTGGAACTGAAGCCACCACCAGACGACAATAGAGAGGGCCGTACTGGGCAGCCCCCTCGGACCGATGTTGAGAAGGAAGCATATCTATATTTACCTTGGTAATCCTAAGGCCCGAGTGCTCCGACGAGGACCTCAATTCGGAGGCCGCGTCGACCATCCTAGAAGAACCAGCCCCGCTGACCTGAGAACAGCGACGGAAGCGACAACGTTGAAGATTATTCGAATCGCGCCCAGACAGGGAACGCTTGCGGTCCGCCATAGCAGAATCGCCGCACGGGGCTCCGAGGGAGAACCCTAGGAGAGAAGGGGATCCACAAGGAATGCCGCAATCAGGAGAGGACAAGGAAGGAGAACTCGGGAAGGAAGAGAAATAAAGTGCAGGCACAGATGAAGTTTGTTGCAGAAACAACCTCAGCAAAACATAGAATAGTAGTCCGAGATGATGTAAAAGAGGTAGGAAAGTAATATATAATATTAAAATTTACAGCACACATAATGAGAAAAATCATAGCGGATGAATAATGTGGAGTTTTTGAAGCATTATAATTGTATGCAGCACAAATAATTTACAAAACACGTAGCGCTGCATCCATAAGATGAAGGAGGCTCATAAAACATGAGTATGCATATTACCACCATTTATGTAAAGAGTAAAATGTATGGATGACCATTATATTTGTTTGTATGTTTCAGTTTGGCCATTATACTTAGAAAAGTGTAAATCGTGGCCACTAAACTCACAAGATTGCATCAATACGGTCATTAACCGTATGTATTTGAATGATATGGAGTGTTTTTGATTAATGATGTGTTGTCTAGCTTGGACAAATCACAATAGATACCCTTCCATTCATATTTTTTGTTATTTACCCCCTCTCTCTCCTGATTTTCACATCTGTGTATTTGTCTAGCATGGACAAATTACAATAGAGCTCGATTCTGTTTAAGAGCGCTTCAATCCCGCATAAGTCCATGCGAATTGGATCTAATTTGTGCATATTGAAGCTTCTCTTGAACTAAAACTCAAATAGAAGGCGCTTCCCTCTAGATCTCTTCTGGGCCAACATGCTACTTGGAAGTAGTGAGATATAGTAAACTAAACCAACAAAGCTACAGAATGAGCTACTTCGGTGAGATCAAAGATATAAGTCATTAATCAAACATACTATGTCATTGAAATAATGTATGATTAATAGGCCGATGACCGTATTAATGCAGTCTTGTGAGTTTAGTGGCCACGGTTTACGTTTTTCTAAGTACAGTGGCTAAACTGAAACACACTAACAAGTATAATGGCCGTTCATACATTCCACTCTTATGTAAATATGTAAATGAGTCTTACACGACAAGACAACTCTTAGGAGGAAGATAAAGGTACTTTCCACTGAAATCCTAAGCACTAGGTACACCCTAAACCCTAAAGTAAGGCCCTGTTTGAGCCTAAAATCGAAAGAGTGTCAGATCGGATGATATAAAACCATAAAAACAAAAAAATAACACTATAAAGCCTAAACCCAGAAACCCTAAAATCCGAAAAAGCCTAAGCCATAAGCCATAAACCCTAAGCCCTAAACCTAAAACCCTAAACCCTATACCCTATACCCTAAACCCTAAACCCAAAATCCTATAAGACGTAAACCCTAAACCCTAAAAAAAGAATTAGAATTTTTCTTTCATTCAAAATATCTCTCTCATTTGGCCAAAATTAGAACCTAAACCCATGACCCACGGTTGCGGCAAATGGACCCCCCAGTGCGACGAATCAGGCGGCGAGCTTCTTCTCCCAGCCACATGCGGCCGCCAATGGCGTAGTGGTCGCTTGGACGGCGGCGGCAGAGCAGCAGCCAACCCGGCGGGATCCAGAATCCCGCACGCCCTGGACTATCTTCGATGACATCTCCTCCTCCATGGAGGAGTACTCGCCGGTCTACGCCGGCACTGTTGTGCTGTGGAGCGATAGCCGAGGAAGCAGTGGTGGAGGAATATCGCGGATGCGGCAGGGATGACCTTATCCTTTCCTTGATGTTTATTTTATTCTCCATCTCGCCTAGAACCCTTAGTTGGGCTTAGGCTGAAATGAGTGGCTACGACCCATTTGTTCTTTTGATTTTAGCTTGCTCCACATGCAGCACACTCCCGCATGCCGATAAGAATGCATGTGTGCGGGCGATTAAGTTAAGATATTATTAGGATATCTATATATTTGAATAAGTCCCCAGGGTTTCCTGTAATTGCAGTAATACTTCAACAGAGAATAGCAATGTGATTTATCTAGGTTCTGGACATTTTTATTTCACTGTAATTGCAACGCACTTTGTGCATCTTTGTACTTGTAAACTGCCCCCTGAATTGAAGGGATAATGAAATGTCAATGTGTTTGTTCTTATACATTCTGATTTCCATTACTGTTTGTGGCATTTTATTACTTGCAATTTCTTTTAGTTATTTATATTCCAATGCTTAAATGAAACAAATAACTAAACTAATAATCCAACAGCGGATTATAATACATATGCAAAATCAAGTGATAACCTCATTTAAAGGAACATACAAAAATTAAAAATATGTGTACATTGCAAAGGTCTACATATTTTTACATGATTACCTAATCCACTTTTACTGTTGGCCACTCCACAAGGTAGTGACATATACTATTGTGATGTCTATGCTATGCTTTCGACATAGTTATAACCTTCAAAGTGCGTACCCAACACTAATATTTGATGATTACACATATGAAAGGTCTACACCTTTCTAGGTGATTACCTAATCTATTTTTGTTGTTGGCCACTCCACAAGGTAGTGATACATACTACTACGAGGTCTATGCTAGCCATAACCTTCAAAGTGCGTACCCAACAATAACTTTAGATATTTACAGAATCGATGTTTCATACACATCACTTTTAATTTTCCAAAAATGAGGTCCACACTACAAATGCAAGTCTCAACTTGTCTTCAATATTTTGCATCGTTATTATTACATGTTGCCATGATGATTTTTGATTTACACAAAGTGTAAATTAATCAAATCTATGGTTTATACCATGTAGGAACAATGGCCACCAAAACGTTAATAAAACTAGCACTTGATGGACACAACTATTCTGCATGGTCATCGGACATGAAAATCAATCTGAAATCCCGCGCATTAATTCAAGTTTTAGATGAACCATCAGTGGGTGACCCTAATATTACGGATCAACAAAGATCAGGAAATTTACTTTTGCTACGATATTTCCTACACCCCGATCTTAAGGCACAGTACATAAATGAGAAAAATCCACGTTTATTGTGGAATGCACCGAAAGCCCGGTATGAAAAGAAAAACAAATAGTTTATCCTGAAGCAAGTTATGAATGGAATAATCTACGTCTTCAAGGTTTTAAAACCATTGAAGAATATAATCGAGCCGTTCATCAAATTTGCTCTAAACTACACTTTTGCGAAAAAGAACCTACTGAAGCGGAAAATATTGAGAAGACTTTGCCTACCATGCTTCCCGCTGATAGGGTCTTACAACATCAATGTCGTGAATGAATTTCCAAGTTTATTCTAAACTTATTCACATACTAACTCAGGCAGAAAAACATGATGAACTTCTTCTGAAGAACCATCACAAGCTTCCTACTGGAGCAAAACCTCTACCTGAAGTTCATTACAATGCTTAGAATAACAAAAAGTTCAATGGCTCTTCTCGCCCATTCAAGGACTTTAAAGGAAAAGTGAAATTCAACAAGAATAAGTACAATGCCAATAATCAAGGTAATGGCAAGTTCAAATTTAAATTTGATAGATTAAAGACATGCCAAAAATGTGGTTGTTTTAAACACTCCACAAAGAAATGTCGAACTCCAAAGCATTTAGTAAACCTCTATCTACAATCCATGGGTCGTGGAAGAAAGAACAAGGAATCAAGATATGAAGCTCACTTTAGTCATCAACCTTCTTTCAAAAAGGAGATAGGATACTCCACGCAAATTCCACAAGCACAAAGTCCAAGCGACCACAAGACTAACGATATGTCGGCAATAGAGAACACCGATAACACAATGATAGATTTTGCTTCAAACGATATGTTTGGAGACATGGATTAAATTCCTAGATAGTCTAGAATAACTACTATTCAATGTCCTTGAGATTGATGTAGTAATAATAAATTGTCACATTTATCAATAATGTCCAATGTAATAATTGTATCAAGCACATTTGATATTTAATAAAGTATGTATTATATATATCTCAAAGATTTGCTTATTTCAAATTTTTTATTTTATATATAGTCTCACAGGAGTCAATCCAATGAAAGAAGAATTATGCCTAGTGGACAGTGGCACCACAAACACTATACTTAGGGAGTTAAAATATTTTCATACTCTTACTAAAAGAGAAGGAAATGTTTTAACTATTGCTGGACGCGATGCAATGATAGTAGGTTCTGGACAAGCCACTATCACTCTCCCTATGGGTATACAATTAGTAATCGAGGAAGTTTTATTTTATCCCGATTCAACTCGTACTTTAATTAGTTATAAAGATATCCGAAAAAATCGGTTTCATATTGAAACACACAAAGAATATAATGAAGAAAATCTTATTTTCACCAAAGATACTGGATATGGCAAAAAACATTAAAAAAATTGCTTCTTTCCCATCTAGATTGTACTATATATACATCAAACCCGTCAAGCATGTTGCATATAAAGTAATTTTCCATATTGTTGTTTCATTTAAAATATGGCATGATCGCCTTGGTCATCCTGGTGTTGGGATGATGAAGAAAATTATTAATAATTCTATTGGTCATAATTTAAACAAAGCAAAATTTTCTCAATCTTCAGATTTCCTATGCACCGCATGTGCAACAGAAAAATTAATTTTATGGCCTTCGTATCTGAAGATAAAAACAGAACCACTAAAATTCCTTGAACACGTTCAAGGAGATATATATGGTCCTATCCTACCATTGTTTGGACTATTCAGGTATTTCATGGTTCTAATTGATGCATCTACACGATGGTCACATGTGTGTCTTTTATCCACAAGGAACCATGCATTTGCTAAGACAATTGCTCAAATTATCAAATTACAAGCACATAATCCTGAACATCGTATTCAATCCATTCGCATGGATAATGCTGCAGAATTTAGTTCAAGAGCTTTTAATGATTATTGCATGGCTCTAGGCATAGAAGTTTAGCACTCAGTTCCGTATGTCCATACTCAAAATGGTTTAGCAGAATCGCTAATTAAAAGGATAAAACTTATTGCTAGACCAATGCTTATGAATTGTAAATTACCAACTTCGTGTTGGGGTCATGCAGTCATACACACTGCTGATCGTATTCAATTGCGTACAACTGCTTATCATGCTAATTCCCCCTTAGAATTAGTACGTGGGAATCTACCAAGCATTTCCCATCTGCGTAAATTCGGTTGCGCTACGTACGTACCAATATCACCACCGAATCCATGGGCCCTCATAGGAAAATGGGGATCTATGTGGGATACCAATCTCCGTCGATCATCAAATATCTCGAGCCCCTTACAGGGGATTTATTTACGGATCGGTATGATGATTGTATTTTTTACGAGGACCATTTCCTAGCATTAGGGAGGGACTTAAAGAACCAAAATGACCGCCAGGAAATTAATTGGAATGTTCAAGGCATTCCAGCCTCTGATCCACGTACTCAAGAAACTGAATCTCAAGTTCAGAAAATTATTGGTTTGCAACACATAGCAACCAAATTGCTAGATGCATTTACTGACTATAAAGGTGTTACTAAATCATATAATCCTGCTCACAATGTACCGGAAAGAGTAGAAATACCAACCAAAACTACTCAATCTCCGAAGCAAAACAAGAGGGGGAGGAGTACGGTTACAAGTCTAGAAAAAGCTTCTTGCAAGCGTCCCCGGAGACAGAAGAATAAATGTTAAAAAATAGTAAATGCAAGTCAACCTCATGTTGATGAACAAGGGATGTTTCAAATCCCGTGGATGGGACACATTCACAACCTAGTTTATAGGTGCACCCAAATACTAAAACTAGGACATCGGACTATCCAGATTCTATTGTGATGGGAAACCACGATGTGTCATCAAGGATAGAAGAGATTTCAACAAACTATATTGATTCTGGAGAAACTTTTGATAGAAAGACTACAGTTGTGGACACATATTTTTCGAACAAATTGGTAACAACCTCAACAATGATCCAGATCCAAAGACCATGGCACAGTGTCATAAACGATTGGACTGGAATAAATGGGAGGAAGGAATTCAATCGGAAATAGCCTCGCTCACTAAGAGGGAAGTATTTACACCAGTAATGACTACACCTCCAAGTATCTTTCCTATTGGATACAAATGGGTTTTCATCCGCAAACGGAATGAAAATAACAAAGTGGTGAGATATAAAGCGAGAATAGTAGCACAAGGGTTCAAGGAGAGGCCCAACATTGATTTCAATGAAACTTACTCTCCAGTTATGAGTGGAATCACATTCCGATATTTAATTTCATTGGCAATACAAAATCATCAATCTATGCAGTTGATGGATGTAGTGACAGCCTACTTGTATGGGTCACTGGATTCTGACATATATATGAAGGTTCCTGAGGGAATCCCAATACCGAATCCAAACGCAAATCGCAACATGTATTGTGTAAAACTCAAAAAGTCACTCTATGGCTTAAAACAATCGGGTCGAATGTGGTACAATCGACTAAGTGAATTCCTTCTTAAGAAAGGATACATCACAAGTGATGATTCACCATGTGTTTTCATAAAGAAATCCGTTACGGGATTTTGCATTATTTCAATTTATGTTGATGACTTAAATATAATCGGTCATATGCAAGACATAAATGAAGCACGGAATCATCAAACGATGGAATTCGAGATGAAAGATTTGGGTCAAACCAATTTTTTTCGATTTACAACTCGAACATCTTCCCACAGGAATTTCAGTAAATCAATCTGCTTATATCCAGAAAATATTAGAAAAATTCAATATGGACAAATCATATCCATCAAAAACTCCTATGGTTGTGCGATAAATAGATATGAAGAAAGATCCATTTTGACCAAGGGATTCGAATATCTCTACGTGGCAATCGACAAGTTCACAAAATGGATTGAAGTCAAGCCGCTAATCAAAGCTACAGCACCAAAGGCGGCCGAGTTCATCCAAGACATTGCTCACTGCTTCAGCGTCCCGAATCCCATCATCATGGATCTTGGTTCCCAATTCACAGGGGACGAGTTCTTTGATTTCTGCGACAATCTGGGAATCGAAGTCCGCTATGCATCGGTGGCACACCCATGTGCCAATGGACAAGTTGAGAGAGCTAACGGCCTCATACTCCAAGGACTCAAGCCAAGGCTCTACGAACCACTCAAAAAGTACGACGTCAAGTGGGCAATCACCTTTCTTTCTGGTCTATGGCTCCGAAGCAGTACTCCCGGTAAACATCGAGTGCAATGCTCCAAGAATTCAGAACTGCTCGGAGGAGGTAGAAGAGCAGAGTATATCAGAAGATGTGGACATGCTAGAGGAAACAAGGCTAGCCACGTTGATCAGAACAACCAAGTACTAGCAAGAACTCAGAAGGTATCATGACCAAAATGTCCAGGCAAGGTCATTCAACATTAGCGATTTGGTCCTCCGAAGAATACAGAGTACAAAGGATCAACATAAGCTATCTTCGCCTTGAGAAGGCCCGTTCACAGTATCAGGGGTTATCAGCCCGGGTACTTATCAGCTACAACGGGAAGATGGATCAGAAGTGCCCAATGCTTGGAATATCGAGCACTTGCGGCGTTTATCCTTAAAAGATTTTTAGGAGTTGTTAAGAGTCGATAAAAGTCAGTTCTTTCAATATACTGATGACGGCTTTAAGCCGAACGATAATAAAGTGTCTATATTCCATTGTCATCAAGCTTGGAATTTGAATACGAGTATTATGCTACACTTGCTTGCCAAGTAATGCATACACAAGAAGTTTTTTAATCATGCCGAGTTGTTTCAACACAATTCAGACAGGCTGCATTAATAAACAAAAGCCATCTACTTTCTGTTTTAACACAGAGAGATCGGGCACTTCAAAGTACAGATAACAAATACTCTTGTTGACAAGACATTAGTATTTACATCTAACTCAAGGTTCATTACAAAGGTTTCTTTTACATAACAAAAGAACCTAGAACTTAAGACAAGAAACTATCTTCTCGGTTGTGTCTTTCTCCTCCTCCATATATGTATTGAACATATCCCGGGTACATACTGGATTAATCTTCCCCGGAGTAATGCTTAATCGCTGGGCAGGGAACCATGATCGGACTAAGCTGAGTACTTGCCTAGTGCAAGACTGGGCTATTCGTTGGCAATAAGCCCGCACCTGCCCAAGAGTAGCTCGGAGACGATCAATCAGAGGTGGAGCAGGACTGCCAGCGAGTACTTTGGCGTACACGTCGACTTGCGGAGCAGCAGCCTCCTTGAAGGACCCGAGTTCCGCACCGAGCTGGTTGAACTCCGCGCGCAGAGCATGGGTTTCATTCTCCTGGTCGCGGATCTTTGTCATGTCTTGGATGAGCTGGGCATCGGCATCCTTGCACTTCTGCTTCTCTTCAGCAAGTTCTGCCATGCAATCTCGCTCCCGCTGCTCGACTTGATTCGCACGTTCTTGTTGCCGATAGAAGAGATTCTTCATATCGGTGGCTTCAGCTGCAAGCGCCTCAATCCTCTTCTCTTTCTCTGCATATACAATCATATTTTTTATACATTATGTGATTTGTGCTAACTCTAGGGAAAGAAGTCGGTGACGTACATGCAAGCTTTTGCCAAAGCAACTTGTTCTTTTCAACAACATCGTCACGCTGGTCCTGGCACAAATTTATCTTTTGATATGCCCCATCCAGTTCCAGACGTAGCTTGGTCCGCTCTTCTTCCCACAAAGATCGACCCTGAGCCAAGTCACTCTCGGCCTTCTCCGCTCGCATGAGGCATGCGCTGGCCCTGCGAAGCATCTCCGACTTCTGGTGCAAGCGGTGAAAGATGCTCTATTTTCAAAACAAGTCGACAGAGCTATCAGTAGAAACATCCAGTGGAGCTAAGTATACTTATAGTATTGATTTACTTTATACTGACCTCTGTGAGCTTGGTAAGTTGCTTCTGCAACTCTGCAGCCTTCTCGAGATCCTCCTGATCAACCTGGGACTTGAACAGGAAGGCATTGTCATCATCGGGGCCTGCGCCTGGTGTTCCTGTGTAGATTTGGAACGGCTCAGGCGACGGCGCTCGTGTCTTCTTCTTCTCCCGAATGATTTCCTTGACAGAAGCGGCCTTCACAAGACCGGCGGCCTCGTCGAGTTCCTCGGCACGCAGACTGGCCATCCGAGTACTTTCTGCAGATTTGGGCAACGCGCCCTGTGCAGAAGTACCTTGAGCAGCTTGCTCTGGTACTTTGGAAGAGGACGAAGCCTCGGCCCTTGTTTCTTGAGATTGCAGCTGTGGCGATATCCGAGGGCTCGGTTCCTGCTCCACCTCCACCTCTTTGGTCTGAGTATCCTTTGATAGATTGCCCTCTGGGATTTCAGGCGATTGGGCAGGCGGGGGAGTAGGCGGCCGGCTGTACAAGACATAAGAACAGAAGATCAGGATATTGGATATAATGGATGACAGAATGTTGTGACCAACAAGACAGTCCACTTACCTAGCGAAGTCGATGTCAAACTCCAGCTCGTTCAGATCGAAGGAGATCCCTCCAGATGGGATGTCTTGAAGCTCGGGAGTTCTCTCCTTTGGTGAGGGCATTCTTTCTTGTGCTTGCTGCACAAAAAAAACTCGGATTAGTTCAAGAAGCAGGATTTCGAGTACTATTAACATACAAGATAGGCATATATTGGGTGGGGACGTATGCAGAGGGATACCCGTCGGTATTTCTGCGTCCCTCTCAGCTTCGGTGCCGACCTCTTCCGCCTCGGGCAGGCTGGTATCAGCAGGCTTCTCAACAGAGGACTTGACTTTCTTTCGTATTGTCCGTTCTTCTTGGGGACTTGGGGGTTCAGCGTGTCGTCAGTGAAGGGCCTCTTCAGGCTTGATCCATCCTGGCCAAGATCTCCGGGACGGTGCTGCGGTGTCATTTCTTCATCTGATGAGGTGTCTTCAACCAACACCTCCTCTTCAGCAGCTGGTTCTGCCAGTTTCTTCCCTTTTCCAGAGCCATCAGCAGCTTGCTTGGGCGGCGAGGAGAGGGGTGGCTCGGGCAGTCCAGTTTGAGTCTCCTCCACGGCAGGGGGAGCGGAGGCAAATCTTGTGCGCAACTCCTACAAATGGGTGCAAGAAGAATTGTTAGTAACATGTTCAAACAAGAAGCCGAATAACAAGATAAAGTATTCGGAATGACTTCATGCTTACTGCAGGTGGAGGGTGACTAGCCGAGTACTCCGGTACCCGGCATGGCAACTCATGCGCGTCCATGAATAGAGCCTGGACACTGACCGCGACTTCATCGAAAGACAAATCGACGGAAGAGACCCTAGTCGGGTCATTGGGTCCGGTATAATCGTAGCCAGCATGCGCCCGCTTCTGGCAGGGTTGCACGCGGCGGTGAAAGAAAGAACTGGCTATCCCGATTTCGGTCAGGCCCTTCTTCTTCAGATCGTCAATCATCTTCAACAACCCAGCAAGCCCGCTAACCTCATCCTTGCCGAGTGCTTCATTCCAATTGGGCTGAGGCTGTGGCAGATGTTCTGAGTGCTTGTTCAGCCTTGGGGGCGGGTTCTCTACATAGAACCATTTGTCCGCCCAGTCCTTGATGGAATCATATAACTTGAAATCGAAATATAAGTTCTTCATCCCTTGACAAAGTTGGATTCCAGCCCCTCAAATCACCTTGTCTTGGCTCGATTTGAATCAGAAAAAAGGCAGAAAAGATTGAAGTGGGGGTCGATTCCTAAGAAGACCTCACAAAGATGGATGAAGAGAGAGATTTGAAGAATGGAGTTTGGATTAAGGTGCACTAGCTCTAGCTTCTAGAAAGCAAGCAGGCCGCGGAGAAAATCATGAGCGGGAGTGGCAAATCCTCGCTCATAGAAAGGCGTGAACACTACGATCTCATGAACTTCGTCAAAGGGCCACAGCTTACCAACATCCGAGCGCCAGCAGGAGATAGACTTGTCAAGAAGGTAGCCTTGATCGACAAGATCTTGCACCATCTGGTCTATTGCCTTGGATGGGTTCCAGACTAGAGCGGGTGCGGGGGCTGTCTTGAAGACGAGCATGCTGTGATTGGAACCTTGGGGGGCTTTCTTACATGCCGCAAGTTTGTTCGCCGCGGATTTGCTCGCTGTGGGTTTGCTTGGCGCCGGTTTCTTGACCATCTTGCCAGCCGGGGTCTTCTGGGATGGAGATCTTGAGCGGTGCTGGAGTGGATTCAAGGGCGCGCGCGAATATGCAGGATTTGAGATTTGGGAATAGTGGCTGGAGTAGATGTGAATACGAGGCGGTTCTCCCTCTATTTTTATTAACGAAGCGATAACCCTAAGCGTATTTCACGGAAGCCATTTTCATAAAAATACGGCAACAGTTATGTATTCGTGGTTTTTACCAGATGCGTATTTGTGCGGCAGTTTCCTAAAGGGCTAAGTCATCTACGAGACATTTTCATACTTGGGGGCTGATGCTTAATGGGATAAGTTTTTTTCGAATCAAAAAATATACTTATTTCTTGAAAAGTCTTTAAGCTTATTGTCATCTGCTTTAAGCTTGGGGGCTGGGGGGAAATAGTATATTTCTGTTGGAAAGATTTTTCATTAAAGACCCTGGAATTATTTTTAATCCTTGAAAATATTTCTAGGCTGGAGCTGACCCATAATGGGTCCATCTTTTTTCAAAAGCTGGACAACATTATATTAAATGGATAATTTTTTGCATCATCTTTGATTTAAAAATCAAAGCCCGGGGGCTCATTGCAAAAGAAGTCGGCGGGGAGCACATCAAGTTCACTTCTGAAGGTTTTCAACAAAGGAGCAAGGTGACGAGGAAACAACTCGGCTGATGCTCAAACTGTTGAGAAACAACTCGGCAGGCGTGAAGACATGAAGATGCTCGGGGGCTTGACAGACCAAGATCCGTGGGAGCCCTTATAGGCTGTAGGCCCACGAGGAGATTGGGCCGCCAACTCTAACAGATACAAGGAAGAGACATACAGGTTAAGGGAACTAGTCGGCTACTAGGAAACAACCCGGCCATGTTAGAACTCTATGTTTAGTAACCGACTAGGAGTCTATATTTCTAGCCTTGTAAGACCCTGTCTCTCGAGTATATAAGGTGAGGCAGGGACCCCTTGTAAAATCATAACCATCAATACGAAGCGATCCAGGGTATTACGCTCTCTCTCTCTCGGTGGCCTGAACCTGTCTAAATCGTCTCGTGTTCACCATCGTGCTTCTGGTTCCGGCGAGGCCCTTGCGAACAACTCGACTACTCAGGGACCCCCTATAGTAGGCTAGCCGGTATAAAAAACCGACAGATGGAGAGGAATTATTGGGACCCGAGGTTCTATATCGAAGTGCCATTGGAGCATTAATGTATCTTGCAAATAGCACCTGGCCGGATATTGCTTTTGCAGTGAACTTACTAGCTAGACACAGCTCTGCTCCTACAAAACGATACTGGACAAGAGTTAAGAATATCTTTCGACATCTCAATGGTACAATAGATCTTGGTCTTTTCTTTGAGAAAAATCAAGAATTAAATATGATTGGATATACTGATGCTGGCTACTTATCTGATCCCCACAACGTCAGATCATAGACAGGTTATGTTTTTCTACATGGTGGTACAACCATATCATGGAAATCTTCCAAACAAACATTAATGACTACCTCCACCAATCATTCTGAAATAATTGCTTTGTACGAAGCTTCACATGAATGTGTGTGGCTACGCAGAATGATAAACCACATACAACAATCTTGTGGTGTTGGTGCTATTGACTCACCAACAATTATGTACAAAGATAATACTTCTTGTGTTGCACAGATGGAAACAGGTTACATAAAGAGCAATATTATGAAGCATATTGCACCTAAATTATTCTACCCTCATCAATTAAAACAAAATGGAGAAATTGATATTTTGCAAATTAAATCTTGTGATAATCTTGCTAATTTATTCACAAAGTCCTTACCATCATCAATATTTCAAAAATTACTTCGAGATTTGCAAAGTTCAGGGGGCGAATTATCTTAAATTTAACCTAAACAAACACCATATTGCACTCTTTTCCTATATGAGTTTTAATATAATTTCTCATAAAGATTTTTAATGAGACAATATCAATACAAATATATATATATATATATATCTATATATATATATATATATATATATATACATATATATAAATACAAATATATATATATATATATATCTATCTCTAAATTTCAACACATGGGTTTTTAAGGAGTTATCAAAGATATATTAATCCTTCTCATATTTTTTCCCAAAGGGTTTTTAGGGGGAGGATATCACGTACATGCTCTATCATTTTTCTCCTTATCTTCCTACAAGGTTTACAGGAGTTTTTCTCCTTATTTTCCTACAAGGTTTACAGGAGTTTTTCTCCTTATTTTCCTACAAGGTCCCTCCGAACAGGCATATCTATGCCCTTTCAGGGTTGTACACACGCGCGCACACACACATATGAATCCTACATCCAATCAATACAACAGAAAATCATTTATCAAACACAGAGTTTCCTTTTCATTGATTCTAAACCAGTGCGACGCGCACGCGCAGAACGAACGGGCTCGCCCACCCGCCGACCATGCGCACTTCTGGGGCGGTGGTGGCGGCGGGCGATGCCATGGCGGGCGAGCCGGTGGGCGCCTGCGCAGCTAGAAGACGGTTCTGGTTGGTGGATCACGGCGCGAGGAGCCGCGCGTGGTAGGTAGTTGCCTGGTTGGTGGCTTGGTGCGCGTGCTGAGTGTCGCGATTGTTGACGTATGAGCTCGTAGTCGGGTCAGTGGACGTGTTGGAACAGTGAAACACGAACTCGATCGTGTGAGTGTGGTGCGCCCATCTGTGCTGTCCTTGTAATTGCAACATACAAAAATAGACCAACAAATTAATTAAATCATGGCTCAAGAATGACAATGAAATGGGAACAGGAAACCCAGAAAAGAGTTCATTGTTTTTAGAATAAAATGGTCACTACCAGAAACCGTGGAATTGCCGAGTGCCCGACTGTTTGCCGAGAGCTTTTTATCGGGCACTCGGCAAAATAGGTATATGCTGAGTGCCTGGAGAAAAGCCCTCGGCAAACAGCAGGCACTCGGCATACACGGATTTGCCGAGTGCCCTAACAGGGGCACTAGGCATACATGAAGCTTTGCCGAGTGCATAACCAGGGACACTCGGCATAACCCGGGGCACTCGGCAAACAGGGGACCTAACAACCATGGGTGGACGGCCCCGGCGCCGGCGTGAGAAGTTGCCGAGTGCCGGCCGTTAGGCACTCGGCAAAGCTCTAATTTGCCGAGTGTCTCTTCCAGGCACTCGGCAAAGACCATTTGTGCCGAGTGCAATTTATGACACTCGGCAAACTAGAAATCTATATTTCATGCTATACTTCCCAATTCTTTTTTTTCTTCACTTACAATACGAGGTACTCCATGTAAAAATTTTGATTTTTTTGGGTCCATTTGCTATATTCTGTTAATTTATTTCATTTAAATGAATTGTTTGGTTTATGTGAAATTTGAACTGCAAGTGATTCAAAATGAGCAACAGAGTTAGTAGAAAAATGATATTCATGTTATTGAGTCTATTGTGAGGCCTTATACGTGTAATTAAAGTAAATTTGGAACTTCTTGGATACGAAACATGCCGATTTACGTGTGTCTGTATTGTTTTAAAATTCTAGAAAAAGCAAACGAAGTCTGAAAATCATGAGATTTGTCTAGAGCTTATGATATCATACGTGGAGGCTGTGGTAAAAAAATAGGGAAGGTTTTGCACAAGTTGTCTCGTAGGATGTTTATAAACCAGAACATCTCCGAAGAAGAATCGTAGAGTTGAGAAGGGATCTTTAAGATTTGGAGTCAAAGTGATAGTCCAATTGGAGTTTGACTTCACAACTTTTTCTATAGGCAATAACCAACATAGATAGTTTCATGTTAAGTTTTGGTAATTTTTTGAATCTATTTTATAATTTTTAAGTTATTTTCTGCACTTATAGAATTGTAATGCATTTAAATTCATTCTGACGAATATAACATGAAATAATGGATTTATGTTGGTAGAATCATGAGATATGCACTGTAGAGTGGATTAAACCTGTTTTTTCAAATTAAATTGGAACAAATTTGAAAATATAGTGAATTGGTGGCCAAGTTTGCCGAGTGCCATGGGTAGGGCACTCGGCAAAGAGGTCAGATGCCGCGAGCTAGGGGTAGGGCACTCGGCATTGATGTCCTATCTGGCAACGGAGTCAACCAAGAGGGAGAAAAACGTTTGCCGAGTGCCCCCTGAACCGGCACTCGGCAAACCTGCGATATGCTGTGCCGGATCACGGGCACTCGGCAAACCAGGGATATTATCCCCCCAGACAAGCTATCCGTCCTCCACTCACACGAGCTCACCCACTCCACTCACACTTGCACGCCGCGCGCCGCGCCTGCGCACGTCGCTGCCGTCTGCGCGCACCGCCGCCCCCACCCCGNGCGCCCGCGCCTTGGCGCCCCCGGCCCCCGGCCTATTTGGTAGTTTTGAATCGCCTGCTGCTACTGCTGCTTATTTGTATAATCAGTCTACAAAATTTCAGCCAAACAACAACAATCAGTCTACAAATTTCAGCTAAGAAGAATAGGTATTTGGAAGGAAAATGCAATATGGCTAGCACTAGTTTTGTTTAGTTTGTGCCTAACCAACACCAATTTCTTCAAGAAAAAATAGGTTTGAATGTGTGTGGTATTTCTGTTAGATGAGACAAATAGACCTTTCCTTATCGATCTCTGTTAGATGTCGGATTTATGGATCCGGCAGTCCACACAGGGTAGCCTACGTGGTTGATTTGTTGAGGGACAGATCGAGGATCACAAGACGATGGTAACACAAGACGCAAGGATTGAACAGGTTCGGGCCGTCAAGATGACGTAATACCCTACGTCCTGTGTTGGGTGTATGGATTGCTGCGTATGAAGTTCCTGAAGGATCTCCGTAGTTGGGTTCTATCCTAGGTTGAATGATTGTGTGTCTTTTGAAGGGGGGTCTCAAGGCACCTTATATAGTCCGGTTGCCTTGAGTTACAAGTCGGCTAGAGATCATAACCTACCCGAAATACAAGGATCCGATCCTATAACGATTACAGATATCTTTCCCTAGAATTCCGGTTAGTTTATCTTGATCTCCGATCTTCTTGCGTGATACGTCGTCTGCTTCCTTGCCGCGCGCGTCGTCGTAATCATCCCGGCTCGTCCGACTGGTGGGCCTCCCGAGTGGTGGGCCACCCAGTCTGACAAACCGGCCCGATAGCACTCGGATTGGGCAGCCCCCCTGCTGGTTGGGCCAATCCGCCTTCTGGGTACCCCCGGGGGTCTATCCCCGACAAGCCCCTGAGTAGTACGTGGTTGAGCGACATCTCGGCGAGGTCGTGCTATCTGCTGAGCTTCGAGCTTGCTGCGGTTGGAAGCAAAACCGCGTGATACTGGAGAGAAAAGAGAGCCGTCTGCAACGGATGCGCCGCGAGGTGCGTCCGTTGGCCGTAGCCCCCGAGCCTTGAAGCGATTCCGAAGGAATCGGTCCAAGGGTTTGTAGCCTTGTTCTGAGGTCGCCAGACAATCAACGGATGCGCCGCGAGGTGCGTCCGTTGGCCGTAGCCCCCGAGCCTTAAGGCGATTCCGTAGGAATCGGCTCAAGGCTTGATCGAGGAGCATCTGACTGAATCATCCGGCGTTAATTTTGGCGGCCAGCCCCCGAGCGTGAGGGCCAGCGGAGTCGTCACGGCGCCCAGCCCCCGGGCGTGAGGGCCGAGTCGAACCATCCGTGGTACGCCGAATAGTCGTCCCCGCGCCAGCCCCCGAGCGTGAGGACTCAGCTGGCAAGCGCGGCGAGAGGTCGTCCCGGTGCCAGCCCCCGAGCGTGAGGGCTGAGGCACGCCGAGTGGTCATCCCGGCGCCAGCCCCCGAGCGTGAGAGCCGAGGCGCGCCGAGTAGTCGTCCCGGCGCCAGCCCCCGAGCGTGAGGGCTGAGGCACGCCGAGTGGTCGTCCCGGCGCCAGCCCCCGAGCGTGAGGGCGAGGCGCGCCGAGTAGTCGTCCCGGCGCCAGCCCCCGAGCGTGAGGGCTGAAGCACGCGAGTAGTCGTCCTGGCGCCAGCCCCCGGGCGTGAGGGCTGAGACACGCTGAGCCGAGTGGTCATCCCGGCGCCAGCCCCCTGGCGTGAGGGCTGAGACACGCCGAGCCGAGTGGTCGTCCCGGCGCCCAGCCCCCGAGCGCGAGGGCCGGAGCACGCCGAGTGGTCGTCCCGGCGCCAGCCCCCGAGTGTGAGGGCTGAGTCGAGGATCCGTCAAGCCTTCGTCTTCCTCGTCATGCGGTAGCGCCAGCCCAGTACTCAAAAGAACTCAGCTAGCGATCTTTGTGGAGTGTAGTGCCAGCCCGAGTGCTGCAAAGCACTCGGCTAGCGACCGTCGTGGAGTGTAGTACCAGCCCGAGTTCTGACTGACTCGAGTACTCAGCTGGCGGCGGTGCCGGAGTGGTCCAGCCCCCAAGCGTAACAGGCAAGCTCGGGATCCAAACCTGTGCCCTGCAATGAAGATATGAAGGATAGGTAGTATTTGGTGTAGCAAATACTAATTCTGGAGGGAAAAACATTCGGCGTTGTATGTAATAGAATTTCTACTTCCAACTCTTTAAGTCTATTAATTTCCTCGGGTAATTAGCCTGTTACATTTATGCACCTGATCCCCGATAGCCATAGTCCGTAGCGCAGGGAGCTGGGCCGCATGCACGCGTAGGAGCGTAGGCGTACGGAAGAGTCGAGGCTTCACGGATTAAGGCACGTGCTCCCGAGTACTTTAGCGACTTGTACAAGAGTGGAAAAAGAAATGAACGATGGAGAAAAATGCAATATGCGTCCGTTGGCCGTCCCGACTGTGTAGCGCTCGGGCTGTATAAGCAGTCGGGAACAAACCAAAGGTAGTCGGCGATGATTATGGAGAAATACGGCGAAGTATGGAGATATGCGGTGACCGAGAAATATCGTAAAAAGTATTTAAATATAACTTAGCTTGATTTGTGTCAGAGTTGGAGGATCGATGTGTCGTCGTTGAAAACCGGTACAAAGTCTCACGCATCATTGCCGTCGTGGCCGAGTGGATGAGGTTGTCGATGATGTCGAAGAGTCGGCGTTTGTGGCGTACCTGAAAACCAAGCACCGGGCTCGTAGCATGTCCTGATGCGCACACACAGGTCATGCATGCCTTTACGTATGCACAGCATGCATCGAGGGCGTGGGATATCTCCGGTGACGCGTCTCGTCCATGACACACCATCATGCACACATGCATACGAGACAAAAGACAAATAGAAGTAGGAGTATAGAAAATAATTAGAGGATTCGTGCATGCGTGTACAGGAAATAGGAGAAACAAAGAAGATTAGAAAAATAATAGTAATAGCCAGGCCTGTGTAGATGGATTTGGACTCGGCGGTGCATGCAGCAGCTTTTGGAGATTGATTCGAGCAGGCCGGACCTACACGGAGATTTTGCAGATGGGTTTCTTGGCGTTCGGCGATGTGTATCCATACCCTGCAGCGAAAACATGGTGCAAAGGCAGTATATGATGCAATAAAATGCAAATCCGAGAAGAAAAGTATTCGGCAATGCATGAAAACGATTCCTGCTTCCAGCTTTTTAAGTCTATTAATTTCTCCGGGTAGTTAGCCTGTTACGTTTATGCACCTGATCCCCGATAACCATAATCCGTAGCGCAGGGAGCTGGGCCGCATGCACGCGTAGGAGCGTAGGCGTACGGAAGAGTCGAGGCTTCACGGATTAAGGCGTATGCTCCCCGAGTACTTTAGCGACTTGTATAAAAGCCTACGGAGTTGCAGTCTGGATAGACCAGGTTATATGTGCAGTCGGAATGTGACCAAGGTAGTCGGCGAAAGTCACAAAGACATATAGACGACCTCTGGAAAGATATAGAAATTTGACTTAGCTTGATCCGTGGTCTAGTCGACAGAGTGGTCGTCGGCCTGCTGGGCAGGACGCCGTCGGAGAAGCCGAGTTCGTTACCCTCACCGCTGCCCAACTGGTACGTAGGGCACGGCCATAGTCGGTGCTGAAGTGCTCGGCGCGTCAGCTTCCTAGGTCGCCAAAGGTGAGGTGGAGTCGACGCTTGGAGTCGGAGAGTCGGCACTTGCTTTGTGCCTGCGGCATGCATGCGCTTGTACTAGAACCTGAGAAAATTGCTATCCCGGGTTTGCAAATTGATCTACACTCTGCATCGCCGTCGGCCGCGACAGCTTGCATCTGGGCGAGTCCGTCGGCGATTGGCTTGTAGTCCAGAACTTCGGCGACCGATCGGTGGCCGAAGGGAAGCCCACATGCATCGGTGCATGTGTAGGTCATCCATCCATGAAATTAGCATACACATGATTAGAAAAAGCATATATCAGAATAATATCTTTCAATACATGGCTCAGATCAGATCGGCTGTTATAGATGAAAATTCAAACAGAATCTTCCCTGTTGCTATTGGCTTGCTGAGTAGTTCTCGATTGGAGAACAGGCCGCGCGCATGTCCAAGTTGCAAAGATCATCACTGGCCGCTGAGTTGCCGGCGGAGTTCGCGGCTGCGGCAGAGCCAGCCGCAATCTGAGCCTGCGCCGCCGCTTCGCTCGTGCACCTGGTGGCCGTCACGGTGTGCGCCCCCAGTCCTGTCCGACTGCTCCGTATCTTCGTGTATGCTGGATTGCTTCGGGTTCCTGGCGGCGGTCGAGGTGCAGCACGACACTGACCACTACCGGAAAAACGATATTTGCCGAGTGGGTAAATCTTTGCCGAGAGCTAATTTTCGGGCACTCGGCAAAGGAGGAATTTGCCGAGAGCTTGGAGAAAAAGCTCTCGGCAAACATCAGACACTCGGCATAAACAATCTTTGCCGAGAGCAGGCAGAGGGAGGCTCTCGGCAAAATATATACACTCGGCAAAGATCCAAGTTGCCGAAAGCTTGCGAGCCCAAGCTCTCGG
>CM014274.1:39062411-39075586 GCA_004135705.1 Alloteropsis semialata
GGCCTTCGAACTCTTGGGCTGTTTTTTTGATTTCGCGTCGTGTCCCTTGGGCCTAAGAACGGCCCGGGCTTGTTTTGTTTTTCCTGAAAGACAAAAAGCGCAAGAGAGAGATACGGGAATAGACGCGGAATAAATAAAAGAGAGGCAGGATATGGAATGCGAAGGGGTTGAGAGAGAGAGAGTGCCTGGGCGCGAATCCCGGGACGTGGGAGATCGAGGGCGCGCGTCGTGGGCCGCGTGGCCCTCGCGAGCCGAGGCGCAGGTGGGAGACCCGAGGCGTCGCGCCTACTCCCTCACCTGCCCATTTAAGGCAGAGAGGAGGGGGCCCCGGACCTTCTTCTTCCTCCGCTTGCCTGTCCTCAAATCGCCGCCGCCGCCTGCAAGGGAGAGCCCGTACCTTTCTTCTCCTTGCCTTCCTCGCCTCCCGGTCATGGCCTGGTCCCGTTCCTCCGTCACGGAGGGTGAGCTCGAGCGCCTGGTGGGGCGCGGGCTTCTGTGCCCGCGAACCGACCTTGTGGAATGGATGGCGCCGGGGAACGAGGAGGTCCCTGCTCCGGCCGACGGGTACGTGGTATCCTTTGTCCCCTTCCATGAGCGGGGCTTGGGACTTCCTCCTCACTACTTCCTCCGCGGGCTCCTGCGTTACTACGAGATCGAGCTCCATCATCTCAACCCCAACGGACTGCTTCACGTGGCGGTCTTCGTCGCCTTGTGCGAGGGGTTTCTCGGCATCGAGCCCCACTTCGACCTCTGGAGGTCCTACTTCCATGTCGAGGAAGTGAAGGCGGATGGGCGGCCGAGGCCACACGGCTGCGCCGGGGTGCGACTGCGCACCGGTCAGGGCGAGAGTTACCCCTCGCTCCCGTTGATCACCAGCAACAAGGGGTGGCAACCGAGGTGGTTTTACTTGCGGAGCGACCCGGGCGCTCCCTTCCCGGCCTTCACGGGAAGGCTTATCGAGAAGCGGCCGGGCTGCTGGCACTGGGGCCCGCCCCGGGCGGAGCGGCATCACCTGACCGGGCTTCGTAACGCGGTCGCCCGGCTTCGCGAGCTCGGAGTTACCGGCCCTGGGGTTATCGCGGCGTACCATTCGCGCCGCGTCCTCCCCCTGATGGCCCGCCGTCTGCGACTGGACCAGATGACTCTGGCGGCGGACTGGACAGGGTCGGTAATGGCGGTCGGGGAACTTTCCGACGAGGAGGTGGGCGCCCGCCTTCGTGAAGCGGTCCAGCGTTCGTCCGCGGGGTACCCGCTGCCGGATCACCCCGTCATGCTCCCCATGGGCGAGTCCCTCATCCAGGTTAGTTGTTGGGGTTTTTCCTTTGTCTTCGCCGTTCCTCTTTTCAATCCGGAGATTCATCTGAACCTCTTTTTCTNGCAACGTCAGAGCGCACTAAATCATGCTCTACTTTATTTTGATGAAGTTCTAGGCTTCACGATCGGAGACCTAAACTATGTTGGATTACTAAGGGCGCGAAGCAGTGTAAGAAATGTGTATCATTGATGTACCTTTATCCTTTTCGTATGGATTTGAACTTGTCTTTAGCATTGATGTAAGAACCTGTGATACTTGTTATATATATTTCATAGCATTTACTTTGTTATCTGAATGTTGGATGTAAATGGTGCCACCCGCCCAGACTGCGATAGAAATAGGAATGCAAATAGATATTAAAATGGAAGCCAAATAAACAAGATAAAAATAACTACATAGAGGGAGTTGCACACTCGAGTTAGACCAGTAGTCATCGTAAATAACTCAAGACACATGGCTAGAAGCAAGGAAATAGACAAGAGACTCAAAGAAGGATGTGGCGGACGAGTTAGATCGGAAACAATGTCACAGTTTCATCAGCTGGTCGTTGTCTAGCACAGAGCGTTTTAATGGCCGTTCATCCTGTGGTGGCTTAGCTTGCACTAGTACACAGGGTGATGCCGTGATCGTTGGGTCTGTATTACGCTTCTAGCACCGAATAAATGTGTCGGCTGTGTAGCGCTGCAGCCTTCATCCTCAGATCACACAGGATGGACACAGTTCCGAAAGGTGACTTCTGTCATAGGCCGACCGGATGAATGGGTGGCTGAAGTGGCGTCGGGCAACTCCGAGCGCGGCACCAAATGAAGAGACATTGGTCCGTTGCGTTCTGTTTTACCCAAACCGGATAAACCTGTGCCAAGGGGAAGTCAAACCCAGCTACTGTCGTGACCACCGAATGAATAGGCATTCGTCCGGTGCTCTCTATTGGTGACTCACCGTATAAAACTGTCGTTTAGGCAACATCACGGTCAACTATGTTCGCGCCACCATATGAACAGTGTTTATGTAAACGTTGTGTGATCGTGCCGACGGAATGAAAGGGCATTCAAACGCTCCTGTCTATGGTGTGACGAGCGTATAAAATGTTGGTCATATAGTCGATTAATATGCAAGTGCTTACAAATTTCAAATTTGAATATAAGTTAATATAGTAATGTGAAGACGTCCCCCTTCATACCCTCTGAGGCAATCAATCCTTACAATACACATGCATACAAATTGAAATTAAGGTAATATACATGTCATATCTAGCCGGTGACAATTCTTGGTTCTCCATCATTCCGTGCCCATGGCTTTTCGCCCCTTTTTATGCCTGCTTCTACATTCTGTATCTTCTCTAGTAGATCTTGGAAGAGGTTCATTTCTTCGAACTGATTGTATTGTTTGACGTCCTCAACTCCGTCAGCTCCTATAATAGCTTGTTTTCCAGGGATCACAATGTGCTTCTGTTTTTTAGAAGGGTCGATTACATAAAGAACCTGTGCAACATGTGAAGCAAGTATCCAAGGGTCATCTTTGTATCCAATATTTTGGAGGTCAACAATTGTTAGTCCATAGTTGTCCACCTCAACACCTCTTGGGTGGTTCACCCATCTACACTGAAAGACGGGGAACCTAATATTACAACCATAGTCTAGTTCCCATATATCATCTATGATGCCATAATATGTGATGTTTTTGCCGGTATTTCCATCTAAGGCTTGTGTACGAACACCGCTATTTTGAGACACGCTTTTCTTGTCTTTTTTGGCAGTATAAAATATGTAGCCATTAATATCATAACCTTGCCATGATGTGACCTGAGCGGATGGTCCTGATGCCAATCTTTTGATTGTTTTTTCTTCTATGGTTTCCCCATCTGGTATGTCCTGTTCCTTTAACCAATCGACGAATCGACGCTTGTGCTCCTTCATGATCCAATCTTGTGAGCGGCCATGACTTTCTGCTCTTACAACATCCAGGTGTCTTTGGATGAATGGTCCCATTAGTGTGATGCGTTGCAGGACACTGTAATGTGCTAGTTTTATCTCATTCATGTCATTGTCGATGAATGTTTTCCTCCCCGCTATGCCGATACCATCCAATCTTCCCTGATGAAGTGACGCTGGTAAACCAATCCCCAAATTATCTTTTAGATAAGCCAGGCAGCACTCGATGACTTCTTCAGTACTGTATCCCTCTATCATGCTTCCCTAAGGGTTTGCACGATTCAGTACGTATCGGTTCAAGATTGACAAGAAACGCTCGTATGACCACATTTCGTGTAAGTATAGGGGACCCAGTGCCCTTATCTGATCTACCATGTGAATCATGAGGTGTTCTGTGATGTCAAAAAATTGTGGAGGAAAGCACATCTCAAGCTGCACCATGGTCTCCCTGACAAAAACCTGCAGATCGTCCAATTCGTCTTTGACAATCACCTTCTGAGAAATTCTGTCGAAGAAGTAACACAACCGAGTGATCACCATCTTTACGTATACTGGCTTGATCGCCCTGATTGCAATTGCAAGGAACACAGTCAGCATAACATGGCAATCGTGACAATTGTATCCAGTAAACGAGAGATCTTTCATCGACACTAGTTTCTTGATGTTGGATGAGTAACGACTTGGCACTCTGATACCCCGTAAACACTGACATACTGCCCTCTTCTCAGCCAATGTTAAGTTGTAGCTAGCCGCGGGAAGTTTATATCTTCCATTCCCCATATCTATAGGGTGAAGATCATCTCTAATGTTCATAGCTACCAAGTCCTGGCGTGACTTCAGGTTATCCTTTGAATCCAGTAAGAGCCTAATCATGTTACCGAACACATTCTTCTTCATGTGCATACCATCTATGGCATGGCGGACCTCTAGGTCCTCCCAATATGGTAAGTACTTGAAGAAAATTGACTTCTTCTTAAACGGCACGCCATCCTTAGGTGCCTTATCTCTTTTTTTCGGCTTTCCGTCTTTTGTCATCTTCCCATATTCAACCTCGATGTCCTTGACCATCTCAAAATGCGTGTCCGTCTTGTTTTGCAGGAGCGGGACCTATCACAGCGTCGCCTCCAAAAAATTGATGGAACTTCTTACCTCGGTACTTGTGTCCTTCCTCTAAGAAGCGTCTGTACCTCAGGAAAACTCCCTTTCTAGTTCCGTCGAGGAAATACCAAGCGGTTTCATCGTCCAAGCATACACTGCATGCCGTCTTTCCTTTGACCTGCCCTGAAAGCACAAACAATGCCTGGTAATCGTTGATGGTAACGAAGATCATAGCTCTTAGGGTGAATTCTTGCTGTGTAAAACCATCAATCATCTTGATACCGTTGTTCCATAAATTTGCCATCTCTTCCAACAGAGGCTCAAGAAAAACATCAATATCTATACCTGGATGCTTTGGGCCTTGTATAAGTATGCATAGGAAAAGATACTTTCGCTTCTGGCACAACCATGTAGGTAGGTTGAACATGCTCAAGACAACTGGCCATGTGCTGTGTGTGCTCATCCTTTGACCAAATGGATTCATTCCATCCGTACTCAAAGCAAACCGAACATTTCTTGGATCTTTTGCAAATTCTTTATGCTTCTCGTCGAATTTCTGCCACTGGCTAGCGTCGGCTGGATGGCGAAGCTTTCCATCTCCCTTCTTGCGCTTATCAGAATCCCACCAACGCATCAGTTCAGCGTCGTTTGGGTTTGAGAACAGACGCCTCAGGCGATCGGCCACAGGGAGGTACCACACAACCATGGAGGGAATTTTCCTCTGCTTCCCATCATCATCAACACCTACACAAGTGTCAGGTTCCTCATTACAAGCAACACTACCCCTCCTCTTTCTTTTATTCCCGTCTGTTTGAACTTTGTCCTCGCCCCCACAATAGCTAGCATTGTTTTTGTACCGTTTTGCACCACATACCGGGCATTTGTCCAAATTTTGAATGCATCCCCTCGGTACAATATACAATGATTTGGACAAGCATGAATTCTTTCCACACCCATCGTGAAGGGACTAATAAGCTTCTTTGCTCGATAAGTGTTCTCTGGTACTTTATTAGGCTTTGGAAGCAACCATGCTAAGATACGAAGGAGATCATTGAAACTAACGTCGGACCAACCATATTTAGCCTTTAGAATCAACAGCTCGAGTATGAAGCGAAGCACAGTCCAGTGTCTCGGACAACCCTTTGAACGCTCATACACAGTTTCCTGAGCTGCCTTTTTCAACGACTCAACATTTTGTGCGCCTTTCACACTGCCAACTAATAGTTCCTCTTCGGTATGATGCAACAACTGGCCCAAGAAATCGCTGTCATCAAATTCATCACCACCTTCATCCCCAACAATGTCCTCAGCACCTTCATCCCCAGCAATGTCCTCACCACCACCGACTCCATCACCACCACTTCCATAGTCAACACCATCATCACTTCCGTCATCCTCGAAACCATAATCTTCATCATAACCGTCAAAGTATCTGTTGACGGCTTCAGGGTCTCGCCAGATGTCTTGCAACTGGTCCACAACGTCGGTATCCTTCTTCTCACCATGGTATGTCCATAATGTGTACTCCTTCACGAAACCATGAACCAGCACATGTGATCGGATTGTAACCAAGTCATTGAAAACACAATGGTTTTGGCACATTCGGCAGGGGCAACGCATATCTTTGGTCCTCTCGTCCATTGCATGATTCTCTGCGACTTTAAGAAACTTGTCAAGCTCTCGGCGAAAATATTCACCATGCCTTGATATATTGTACATCCATGACCGATCCATCTTGTAACCTTGAAAAATTCCATTAAAAAAATAAGTCAAGAAAAAATAACACATATCCATGAACAAAAAATATAAGACATTATATGAGGCTAACGTTGAAAATGTAACAAAAAGAAAAGAAATGCACGCTTATTGTAAAAAAGATAAATCTTCTTGTCTCTCCTCCATGGTTTTAGCAATTTCCCCATCCATGAATGAGCCTAAAAAGTCAAATCCGAGGCAAATTAAGGGGAGAATCATCTTCCCCTACTTCACTAACCTAGTTCCATCCAAAAGGTTGAGCTTAATTGGGGTCCAATCGGCCAAGTACTACCATACATGGAGATCTAGATCTAGCTAGAGGTACTACCATGGAGATCTAATTGAGCCATATAATCAATGCAATAAGCTTAAGAATAGTCATAGGATAAGCATCAACTCACCTCCTAATGAGGGGACAAACCATCCACTTGTCCTCCACTTGTCTTGGGAAATTTGGGCAGCACCTCCCTCTCCTTTTTCCGGTTTGGAGTCCACTTGTCGGGTTGTGGAAGAAGACCTCTCGCTTTATGTACAGTGCAACACTTCTAGGGGCGGTTCATGGCGCGAGCCGCCCCTGATAATGAGTTTCAGGGGCGGGTCATAGCATGGGCCGCCTCTGGAATAGACAGCATTTACAGAGGCGGTCGACGCCATTGCCCGACCCTGGAAATGCTATTTACAGGGGCGGTTGATGGGGCCAGCCGCCCCTGATAATGAGTTTCCAGGGGCGGGTCATGGCATGGGCCGCCCCTGGAAAGGGAAGCATTTGCAGGGGCGGGCCATCCCATCGCCCGCCCCTAGAAAGTGCTATTTACAGGGGCGGGTCATGGCGTCACCCGCCCCTGCAAAAATTGGATGTTTCCAGGGGCGGCTCATGGCATCACCCGCCCCTGTAAATCGTTCTGTAGGGGCGGCCCTTAGCTACAGTGTCATTCATGCATTTGTAGGGGCGCGTCGCCTTTTAGTCCGCCCCTAAAAAAAAACCCCTGGCTCTTACAAATGTTTTTTGTAGTAGTGTTCATTTGGGTCCTTCGTAATCGTGGCGCATGTGGTGGGAGGTGGAGCGACGATTGCGGGTGACCGGCGACCGGAGAGAAGACGCTTCCAATCCCAACTCCTCGAACTAGATGGAACCGTGGCAGCGAAACCAGGCGACCTCCCTCCCAACTACGGTAGATACCATACTCTTTGCGTTTGCATCACTGGTCGTTTGCCTCCGTTATTGTCTAGTTGCCATCTCCGTATAAGATGTGAATCTCGTAGTCCCTGCCCTACGGTGGAAGAGCCGCTGCAATCTCTACGACAGCAGTTGGCCTGGGCTCCAATGCTATTGTTGAGTGTTGCAGGCTTGCAAGGCACTCTACCTCTGGCTGTCATGCATAGACGAGGGTTTGCCATGGAGGCTATGACTGGCCGCGCACCTTGCAGAATCCATCATGCATGCTTCTGTTTGCATCTCCATATCTTAATTAGACAATGGCGAAAACTTTTTTATTTTGATTCAGTCATATGTATGGTGTGTGTTTTCCAGTCAAGTTATAGAATATAATAGTGAAATCAAGTGAATTTACTCAATTATCTGTTTGGACTCAGTCTTATATATGGACATGTTCTATGTGACATTGTAGGTTCATTGGATGAACTTTTCAGCGTGGAGATAACACCACTCAGGGTTCTTTTGTGGAGTTGGGAAAAACAGGCATATATGGAAATGTTGTTGATGAGTGCTAGCCAGTGAGTACTAGATTATGCAATTCTCTTCATTGCAATTCAGCTTGTCACTACGAATAAAATAGTCCCTGTACTGATAACGATAATGCTACTTCACACTCCCTCCATTTTCCCCCAAAAAGTAAAAAAATCACTGCTTCAACTCATTTGTCATTCTCGCAGCCATAAAAGTTTTAGACCCTACAGTCATGTAACATTAAACCCTCCGGCAGTCCATGTCATGCTGCCACCATGGAAAAATACGCTGAGTTGGCGTATTTGGGACCGTATATGAACACACCAAACAACTTGTGGCACGAGAAATTGCATGATTTGCAACTTAGTGGACCAAAATGATACAATGCTACAAGTTGTTGTATGGTGGATGCAATTTACTCTTTTTTTTATCTAGAGTTGTACCATAAGAAACACACGCATGGACGAGGGTTTGCACGTGTCTAACAATGTGCACGCCATCCTTATAATCGGTTAGAGCATTTCCAAAAATAGCCAATAAATATTACCAATAAATAATTTTGGAACAAAAGTAAAAAAACAACAATAGCCATTTTTTAGTCTCAATTTTTTGGCCTATTCAATAGCGGAGCTATTCTGAGCTAAATTTGCCTCTCGCTCCGTGCTCTCAATCCAAGATTTTTCTGGAATTGCATTTTTTCTGTCTGTTTTTTTCTCAATGATTTTTCTAGCATGACACTTTTTCCCACGTAATTTCTTTTCTTTTCTCTGCTCGTATTTTTTTCTGACCTTCTCTTTTCTTTTTTCAACTTTTTCCTTTTTTCACACAGAGTTTTTTCCACATATATTTTTTAGCAACACTTTGTTTTCGTGTGTTATTTTTATTTCTTGACTTTTTTTGTTATGTTTTTCTCTCATGGTTATGCAGTAGATTGGTAGAAAATAAACTCACACATTGATATTGTTGTAAAGCAATTAAATTTTTTAAGCTTGTTTTTGGCATTATTGGAGATGGAGATTGTTTCAACTACCAAAACTTTTTTCAAGGTCCCGAAGCTAGCGTTTGGGAGCTTCTTTTTTAGACACTCTTGGATATGCTCTTAATACATATATGCACACCACCTGGATTTTAGAGACGTACATGGTGAGAATTATGGAAGTAGCCGAACGCTCTAACTTTATTAAGCTTGAAAACATTACTACCACGATGCAACTGACACGAATCACTTGAAATTGAGATGATAACAGAAACTTAAAATGATCCTTTAAAAGAATTAGTGGATTTTATTTTGTTATTTTGGGTCGTTAAGTGAGATGGCGGACAGAGAGAAACAATAGATAAAAAAAAAGATGTGCTTTCACGTGTGACAATAAAACAAAAACATACATTTTAATCTAACAAGGGTATCGTAGCAGTTTGACTGGATCCTTCATTTGAAATTAAGAAACACATACATTTTAACCCAACAAGGGTATTGTAGCAGTTTGACTGAATCAATCTTTTGAGATTAATCACATATGTCCTCCGTGTCTGCATCTAGGTAACAAGCTAATTTTTTGAAGACGAATCTCTGAAGAACGAAATCCGGCAGGAAATCACTAATCTCGTAGCTCCACGTCATCATGATGTCGTCACCGTTTGCTTCAAGCTTCTGTCGATTCTTAGCCGTTCGATCTCATATGGATGGTAGCGCCTCTCTCGTCTCCGCTAGACGTCGCTGTATTGTTTCTAGAATGGCGGCTATGAGTGAGTGACGTGATAAGGTCGCCTCCTACCATGCTGAGGAGACGCAGACGTGGAGACTTCAGTGGCGGTGCGACGGCGACGAGTCACCGTGGACGGGTGTGTGGAGGGTGGAGGCTGCCTACTTTCTTCCTGTGGTGGATCCGTCGGCTCCCGCGGACGAAACTGACCCCATCGCCCAGGAGCTCCACCAAGCTGCTGGCGTGCCGGCGTCCTTCTCCGAGGACGCAAACAGATCGACTATCCAGCCGTTCTGTGCTGCTTGAATTCGTGCTTGCGTCTTACGCTCGCCATTTACAAACAATGACGCGCAATGCAGCGGCGATTCAGATGCGGCCGGGTTCAAAGCTCGTAAACGGTGGGCTGGCCGCAACGCGCGCGGGACGGGCAGAACCATCGCCGACACGTCCTCACAGGGCGTAAGTGCAGATGGCCGTGGAGGGCCTTCCTGTGCCGGCGGCAAGCCTACAGCGAGCTGCTGTGCAGTCAACTGCACAAGTCGTCCATATTCGTCCTCCCTGAAAACGAACTCAGTGGGTGCCTCTGAGAAGAAGACGACAGGACGCACCGGCAACGCTTGAGCGTCGCTCGGCAAAAGCACCGCACGGCAAGCTTAAGGGCCTAGACGGGCTAGATAGAGGGGTGAGTGCCCAAAAGATGAACTCTTCTATCAGGAACATTCAGATGGGGGCATTGGCATTCAGACATTCAGAGTAAGAGTCAGCAAGGAGGGGGTAACGCTTCACCGTGTTTCTTTCAACCGTGCGATGGATGACGAACGGTGCACATCAAATGGCGTCGCTGTTATGCGCACTAATACAACTTTTTGGATAATAAACAGTACTTAGCCTTAATGTAATTTTCTCTATTAAATGATCCAGCTCATGTTATTAGGCTGAGACCGGGATCTTGTAAACCTATGGTTGAACTCAGGTTATGAACCCTTAGGGTAGGATAGAGTAGCAATAGAACTCGTCTCCCTGGCGATTTTCCTCTGTAATCCATTCTGCTCCTGCGTGATTATGAATCCAGCTTCTCTTCCTCTCTAAAATTGCATCTGAGTTCTCTGATCTGCATTCCCTATTTGTTTCCCCTTCAGTAGTTCTTACAATTGGTATCCAGAGCCATCAAATCCTTGGCAAATCCACAGAAATCCAGAGCCCAGTTCTTCGATTTTTGCCCGATCGGCCGTGGGCGGTGGTTGCGGCTCTCCCGTGTGAAATCCCACCCTCCCACCCAGATCGAAGAACAACACCCCAATTTTCCCCAAATCAGTGGTTGATTCAGCAACGGCTAGGGTTGCACGGCACTTGTTCATGTGTAAAATACCGAGTGCCTGATCTGTATCAGAACCATGGAGGCGAAGACGTGGAACACCACAAAGCAAGGGTTGCAGAACTTGTTTCTGTGTAAAATTCCGGAGCTTTGTCCGTGGTCCAGTTGACGGGATTGTGCTTGTGGATTAACTGGGGAGAGTTTACTCAAACCAATTTCACAAGCACTGAAGATGGTGAGTGTGGACAAGTAAGATTCAGAAGAGATTTCCTATGCCACTGCTGTCAAAGTGGATGGAATTCGTCGTACCCTCGACCAGTTCATGAAGAAACAAGATGAAAGGAATGAAGCTATTTCATCCAAGTTGGACAAACTTATGTCCCTGCTGACTCTCAAAGGGGTGGACACAGGAATTTATCAACCAGAAGACAAAGGTTCAAGTTTCAAACCTACAAAACCTCCTACCCTGACTGACACCAAACCTGAAGGTAAATTTGAGCTCAAGGTGAATACTACTGCCCACAAATTCACACGCACTGCGGGCAATATACAATCTCAGCAGCAGTTCTATGTTCCACCAAACATGAGAAGGGTAGAAACTGGTCACATACATGCTCCAGAATCTTCTACCATGGGGAGAATGCAGATTGGCAGTACTAATACTAGCCTAGTACACCAAACCATTGATCCTATTATACATCACAATTTCCATCCAAAGGGGCATGGATGGAACCAAATGGCCTTTGAACAATCTATAGAGCATGACCACAATCAATTCAGGAACACACCCCCCTATCCACAGCATCATAATTACCATGCCCACTTCTCTTCTGAACACAAGTCTATTGCAAAAGAACCCAAATTGAGTTTCCCTGAGTTTGATGGTAATGACCCAGATGGGTGGATAAGAAAGGCTGAGAAATACTTTGAACTAGTAGGAGTACCAACAGAAGACAGTCAAAATTTCAGTGATGTATACAAAAGGGAGGGCAGAATTTTGGTGAAGAGGATTGGGGTGCAATCCAAATTCTATACCTTGGCACCATTTCTGCAGATTGTTGGAAGACAGATTTAATGAGACCTCAACTTTTGAGATAGTGGACCAATTTCACAATCTCAAACAAACTGGATCTGTTGGTGATTATGTGGACAAATTTGAGGAATTGATGGGAATGGTTAAGAGGTGTAATCCTTCATTGCAAGATAATTATTTTGTGTGCAGTTTTGTTTCAGGACTAAAAGATCACATACAACCACATGTACAATGCCATTATCCCACAACACTGACAAATGCATATTGGTTGGCCAAAAGACTGGAACAAGCCAGTCCCGCTCCTAAAAAGTATCAACCTTACATAAATACAAACAGGCTAGTCAAGCATTGGAATACTGAGGCTAAACAGCAACCATACAAAGAAGTACAACCAAACACAATAACTGAACTGAAGGCTACAGGAAAATATTTCAAATGCAAGGAACCATGGATTCCAGGACATGCAAAGGTCTGCAAAGCTAAACAAAATTTTTCTGTCATCCTAGTAGAGAATGCTGAAGGCAAAGAAGAAGTGGCAGTAGTAGAGGACACTTCACCTTATGAGAATGAGGAATTCTTTGATGCTGATACACCCCCAGTATTACAAATATCCATGCATGCATTAACTGGTTCTAATCCAATGGCCAATACATTGACACTTCGACTGCACTTTGGCAACAAAGTTGCTACAGCATTGGTGGATATTGGAAGTGATGTCTCCTTCACCAACACAAAGTTTGCTGTCAAAGCCAATGCAAAATTGATATAGTGCCAGAGGTGCAAATAATAGCAGCAAATGGGAATAACATGCTCAGTCAATCTTCTTGTTTAGCTTGCAAATACACAATTCAAGGCCATGAATTCACTTCAGACTTCAGATTGCTAGAAATCCAAGGATATGACATTATACTGGGTGCTGACTGGATCTACCAACACAGCCCTGTGGGACTGGATTTGAGAACAAGAGAATTTACAATTCACACTGATGATCACACCTTAGTGAAATTCCAAGATGAAACCCTACCAAAGGATGCTATGGTAATGCTGAACACTAAAAGCAGTGGGAGCTGTAGTAATGCTGAACACTAAAAGCAAAGATACACTCCAGGAAACCACTAGTATCCCACCTCAACTGGAAGCTCTTATTAAAGAGTACCAAGATGTATTCCAGTAACCCCAAGAACTACCACCACACAGATCCATAGATCATCACATTCCTTGATTGAAGACAACAAGAAAGTCAACCAAAGAGCTTACAGGCTGCCACACCACCAGAAAAATGCAATGAAAATTTTAATACATCATCTTCTCAACACACATATGATCAGGCCTAGCATG
>CM014274.1:39077033-39091396 GCA_004135705.1 Alloteropsis semialata
AGAAAGTCAACCAAAGAGCTTACGGGCTGCCACACCATTAGAAAAATGCAATGAAAATTTTAATACATCATCTTCTCAACACACATATGATCAGGCCTAGCATGAGCCCATATTCTTCACCAGTTATCCTTGTCAAGAAGAAAGATGGGACCTGGAGACTATGTGTAGATTATAAACAACTCAATGCAAACACTGTGAAGAACAAGTACCCAATTTCAATTATTGAAGGCTTGTTAGATGAGTTATTTGGAGCCAAACTCTTCTCAAAAATTGACCTCAGATCTGGTTACCACCAAATTAGAATGAGAGAAGAAGACATATACAAAACTGCATTCACCATTCACTTGGGCCATTTTGAATATGTAGTCATGCCATTTGGTCTCACAAATGCTCCAGCTGCTTTTCAAACATTGATGAATACAGTTCTAGCTGAAGTGCTAAGGAAGTTTGCACTGTTGTTTTTTTATGACATTTTGATATACAGCACTTCTATGGCTGATCACATCATTCATCTCAGAATAGTGCTACACATACTGAGACAACATAAACTATATGCAAAACTGGGGAAATGCTCCTTTGGTCAAGCAGAAATTGAGCGAAAAAGGAGTAGCTACAGACCCAACAAAGATCTCAATAATTCAGCAATGGCCTACACCTACCTCTGTCACTGAATTGAGGTCATTTCTGGGGCTAGCTGGATATTACAGAAGATTTATCAAAGGATATGGTATTCTCTGCAAACCATTGTTTGATGCACTCAAAAAGAATTCATTTCAATGGGGTGTTCCTCAACAAGATGCATTTCAACAACTCAAGATACTTATGGCTAAACCACCAATTTTAGCACTTCCTGATTTTTCAGAACCATTCATCCTAGAGACAGATGCTAGTGGCACATGCATTGGTGTAGTGCTCATGCAAAAAGGTAAACCAATATCATATCTTAGCAAAGCACTGGGTCCTAAAGCAAGAGCTGCTTCAACTTATGAGACAGAAGTTATGGCCATTTTGGAAGCACTGAAGAAATGGAAGGATTATTTAGCAAGCACCTCAGTGATAATTAGAACTGACCAACAAAGCCTGAAATATATACATGAGCTGAGATTGGTGGAAGGAATCCAGCATAAATTACTTATCAAACTCTTTGGGTTCAATTATTCAGTGCAATACAAAAAAGGAAGAGAGAACAAAGTGGCTGATGCTCTATCCAGAGCAACTCATGCAACTGAATCCATGGCAAAGTTGTTATTCCTGTGTGGATGCAATAGGTAACTGACAGTTATGTACAGGATGAAAAATGTTTGGAGTTGATATCAAAGCTCAGCATTGACCCAACAGCTCAAGCAAACTTAATTTACATTAAACAATGGTCTACTCAGATACAAAGGCAGACTAGTTATTGGAGCTTCAAATCAACTAAGAGTACGACTACTTGACAATTTCCACAAATCCTCCTTGGGTGGTCATTCTAGTGAAAGAGCAACATACCAAAGGCTGGAACTAAACTTTTATTGGCCAAATATGCACCAACAAACAAAAGAGTATGTGAAAAGTTGTGCCATCTGTCAAAAGAACAAGAGTGAACATGTTCCATATCTTGGATTACTGGAACCACTTCCAATACCAGATATGGCATGGACTCATGTCTCCATGGACTTTGTGGAAGGGTTACCAAAATCTCAGGGCAAGGATGTGACTCTAGTTGTGGTGGATAGACTCACAAAGTATGCACATTTTATGTCACTCAGCCGCCCATATACTGCACACAACATATCAAATATATTCTTGGATTGTATATTCAAACTTCATGGACTTCCAAAGGTGATATTAACTGACAGGGATCCAATATTTACTAGCACAATGTGGCAAGCATTAGGGGTTCAGCTGCACCTCACCTCTGCCTACCATCACAAACTGATGGTCAAACATAGAGAGTTAATCAATGTTTGGACAATTACTTGAGATGCATGTGTTTCAATAGTCCAACCAGGTGGCATCACTGGTTATCTCTTGCTGAATGGTGGTACAATACCTCTTACCATACTTCTCTCAACATGACACCTTTTCAAGCATTGTATGGCTTCCCTCCTCCACTGGTAACTGAAACTGTCCTGCCTGATTGTCCTGACCTATCTACTACTGAGCAACTGAAGAACAGAATAGTAGCAACACAAGTCATTAAAGATAACCTCACCAAGGCACAAGCAAGGATAAAGAACCAAGCTAACAAAAACAGATCTGAGAGAGTCTTTCAAATTGGAGGCATGGTATATCTCAAAATCCAACCATATAGACACACATCACTGAGTACACATAAATCATTGAAGCTACACTCCAAGTACTATGGGCCTTTCAGAGTGTTGGATAGAGTTGGTAATACTACTTACAGACTATTACTACCAAAAGGTTGCACCTTACATAATGTGCTCCATGTTAGTCAACTGAAGAAACATATTGGCCCAACAATAGTACCAAGCAAGGAACTGCCACTGATTGATGACAAGGGAAATATCAAAGTTGCTCCACTTGCAATTCTGCAACGAAGAATGATACCAAAGAACAATGAACCGGTGGTCCAATGGCTCATACACTAGTTGAATCTTCCTGAAACTGAAGCTACATGGGAGGACGCTGCCTTCATCAGAAAGGTTTTTCCCTCCTTCCATCCTTGAGGACAAGGATGCTTAAGGGTGGGGGGGAGGGGGTTGGGGGGTGGGCTTTGTCAGGAACATTCAGATGGGGGCATCAGCATTCAGACATTCAGAGTAAGAGTCGGTAAAGAGGGGTAACGCTTCACCTAGTTTCTTTCAACCGTGCGATGGATGGCGAACGGTGCACATAAAATGGCGTCGCTGTTACGCGCACTAATACAACTTTTCGGATAATAAATAGTACTTAGCCTTAATGTAATTTTCTTTGTTAATTGATCCAGCTCATGTTATTAGGCTGAGATCGGGATCTTGTAAACCTATGGTTGAACTCGGGTTATGAACCCTTAGGGTAGGATAGAGTAGCAGTAGAACTCGTCTCCCTGGCGATTTTTCTCTATAATCTGTTCTGCTCCGGCATGATTACGAATCCAGCTGCTCTTCCTCTCTAAAATTGCATCTAAGTTCTCTGATCTGCGTTCCCTATTTGTTTCCCCTTCGGTAATTCTTACAATTCTTCCATGGACCATCCCAGTATTGTTCCATCGGTGGAGTAGACAAAATCAAATTGATCAGCAGCAGTTGAGCTCTTGTGTTTGATTCGCTTGAAGCTTCCCTTCTTCTGCCACCGCTGACTTCCTGCCTTTCTCCTCTGCTCTTTGCTGATCTTTTCATCGGTAAATTATCTCTCTCTGTATCCCGCTGTCAAAACAGTCAAGTGAAAATTGGTTGGGTAGCACTTAAAGCCAACGACTTCTGTAAAATACCATCGAAAAGTATTCTGTTTTAAGTGGAAAGTAGCAAACGTTAACTCCTCATAAAATATCATGGGAAGTAGCAAACGTTAACTTAAAATAGTATTCTGTTATATTTATTCACGGAAGACGTACATTCATCTGCTTTCATGGTGTGATGTGGACACAGAATGACGTTTCTACTCTTGGCCTCGACCAATCAAAATCACAAGTTCCGAACCCAATCCTCTGCTCCCTGCCGGCAGGAGAAAAAGCGAGCACGCAGCCAAGCCAAGAGCTCGCCGGGGCAGGAGCGCGCGGGCAGCACTCAAAGCGGCGGCAGTGGTCTGAATGCCTTTAATTTGGTGGGGGGCCCACGCAGCCAGTCCAGCAGACCACGGCGGCGGCCTTTTACTCGGGGCCCGCACAGCGGCGGCCGCCGCCCAGCAAGCGGGCCCGCGGCACAGCGTTGTATCTGGCGCCTCGACGTCTGCGCTACGACCACGTCGCTCGACAAGCCGACGACCACGGAATACCTATCTAGCTTCCGGCTTTCGATCCTCCAGCCACCCGATCTCTCCTCTCCATCGTATGATCTCTCTCTGAACTCTTATTCCTCCTCGCGCTCGCTCGCGTTGCACCGTTCGCGCGGCGGGGCGGCAGATGGACGGGGTGGTCGGCGGCGTGGTCGCCGATGGCTGGGGTGGTGGAGGAGGCGGCGGCACTTAGGGTTAGGGTTTAAGACTGCCGGGGTGGGGGTTTCAATGTCCTTCGGCGGAGGACTGGCGGCAGCGATGGTTGGACGGGCTGGGCAGGACAGGACCCTAGGCAGTGCCGTTGGCGGGGGTGAGGACGACAAGCTCGTTAGGAAGGGCGAGGTCGAGGGGGCGAGAGCAAGGGATGGGTGGACGGGCGGCGCGGCGGTAGCCGCCGGCCGGAGAGGAGGAAGAAGGGACGGAAGCAGAGGAGGAAGAAACACAGTACTCATAAGTCTCATGATGTTTATATCTATGTTGGCTTCCAGTAGCGACCCCCGACGACCATCCCTTCCAAGGCGCGCAACGGCCGTCACCTCCCCCTGCGAGTCTCCTACTGGGCGCGCGAGTCCCCTTCGAGTCCACAAACTTAGGGCAGCCGCAACGGATCGATAAGAGCTCTCTATAGCAGCTCCACGTCATATTTTGTCTTACATGGAGGCGAGAGAAACGAAGAGAGAGGAGAGATCGTCGCTGGCCATGGCGAGAGCCGCTAGCACGTCTCCCCACGCCAAGCGGGCCTCACTCGTTCTCGTCTGCTCGCTCGCTCTCTTTTCTCCCGAGTCTGCTCTGCTTGCCGTGATGCGTCCCTCTTCATCTCCATTGCCTTGGCCGCCGCCAACGCCGGCGTGGGGGAGGAAGAGGCCAGTCAACTGCCCGTGGAAGGAGCACGGACGACGGTCGGACACGAGGTCGGCGGCCGGCGGAGCGGCAGGACGCGGCGGTGGCGGTGCGTGCACCGGAGCGGACGAGGCGGAGCTCGGTCATTGGCGCGGGCAAGCGGAGTTTAACCACAGCCATAGGCGAACTGCCGTGGCCACGAGCTCCGGCGGACTGGGCGACGTGTTGGAGCGCCGGGATTGAGAAGATCTGCAGGAACACGCCGACGGGGCGAGCATGGGCTGAGCGTGGCGGCGACGCTGACGCGAGCGGAATCGGCGGCCAGCGCGCGTGGTGCCAACGTCGGCGGAGGCGTGGCGCACTCCGGTGGCACTCATGGAAGCGGGACGCCGACTGCTGGCGTGGGGACAGTGCAGCTTGGCTGCTAGTGTGCGGGAGGCAGAGCTCGCCGTCGAGGCATGGTTTGGCTGCCGTGGTGGGTGCAGATTCGGCTGGTCAGCAATGTTTCATCTCCCGAACGGCCGTGAGACGGGGAAGACGACGAATAAAATAGTACCGCACGTAGGACCCACGTCTATCTTGGACCCTGTGCTAAAAGATCAACCGATGAATTGTTGCCGATTGCGCTCTCTACAAAGTGACCTGGCAAGGACACGTCGGTACTATAGAGAGAAGCTCACGTTAATTGTTGCGGGTGCCCTTATACCAGGTCAGGGTGCGCTTCAAGCCTTCAAGACAGCGTAGGCTCGACCCCCGTGATGGTGGTGGCGCAATGATGGCACCAAGGCTCAAGATCAGGTAGGCACGCCCTGGATGCCTTAAGCAGCAGGGCTATTTTGGTCCCATTCAAAAATATTGGTGCATAAAGTTACGGAATGCTAATTCCAGTTAAAGTTTTCATCTTTCGATGGTATTTTGCAGGGGTAAACTCTTTTAGTGGTATTTTTAAGAACATATTATCTTTCGATATTACAGAACCAATTTTCCCAACAGTCAAACTGAGTCATGGAACTGATTCATAAGGTTGCCCAATCCAGAAAGGGGTCAATGTATTTATATTCCTAGATATATTGATGATCTGTTTTCTTTTGGTTTCAAATCTAAATTGCAATAGCTTACAATAGAGTACTTGGAAATTACAAGAGTAGTAAATCCCTTTCATATGACAAATCCGTGTCAAAATACAATCTTGAATAGAATCTCCATATTGACTATATGTACTACTTGCAAGCCTCTTGATGCTAGGCACGGTAGCACCGCGTCTTTTTTTTTTTCTGGACTAAAAATATTAAATAGATCCACCAAAGGAGATACTGCAGGTATGTCTAGCAAATAATCCTGTGTAGGCGCGGTGCTTGTTTTCTAGTCATCTCTAAAGAGCGAAAGCCGGCAGAAAATTCTCTATTCGGTAGCTCCACGTCATGCTGATGTAAGAGCCGTTCGTTTGTAACCCGTTTGAATTATGGACCGTAGGATTTGCTATCAATGGTAGTGGTTGCTCGAGAATCAGCTCAAAGAGACTGGGGCTCTCCAGAAGCAACACGTTGAGTCTGAAGTTCTTGACGGTAATTTCTCAATTGTCCCTTTCGCCGGCATGCCGCCAGTTTGCCCCGGCTCCGGATGCCCGAAGTCGTCGGAGGTGCACCCGCTTGGACCAACTGCCCCAGTGCCATAGGACACCGCTCGTTGCGCAGCTCGCCAGCTTCCAGCATCTTCGTGGACAGTGCACGCAAAGAGCAGGTCGACGGCTGGATGTCAGAGGCTACGGCGGCGACGGTTGGACTCCGCCGTGCTGCCAAGGTCTTCGAGCGCGAGTCATGCTATAGCGCCGACTAACCGGATTCGGAAACAATTCCCGCCTTCGCCTCGCTCTTCGTCCGTGAGGGCGACGAGGCACGGAGGGTCACGGAGTCCGTGAGAGCAGCGTGGGTGGCGTGTCACCAATCGCGCGATCTCGGTAGGGCCGTCGCGGCCTCGCGAGCACGGAGCAGCCGAGCGCCGCAACGGCGGTGGCGCCAGGCGCGCGAACCCCACGCAGCCACGCTCCTCCCGTCGTTTCACCTGCTGCCACCTCCTCGCACACCAACAACCGGCACCGGTTCGAGCCTTCGAGGTACGTGCCCATCGCTCGCGTACGGCACCACCAACTCCAACGCGGCCGATGGCTCACGCTCCTGTTCGACAAAATACTCATTACCTGTTTATTATTCTTTTGCTGCAGTCTAATGCAGCATGGATGAGGCAGAAGCTGAAAAGTGCGACGCCTGAGATGTGACCACAGTCAGCAAAAGGAAAGCAATTGACCGTGTGGCTCAAGTAGCAAAGGTCTGCTTATCTGCTGCATACTACTCCTGTTCTGGATCTTTGCCATCATGCATTGGTAAGTGGTAAGAGCAGAGATCCAATTAATCCACCTGTCTATTTGTCTGTGAAGAATGTTGTGGCATTGAATTTGGAGTAAAAATGGACACATGCATGTTTTTAGGCTTATTGCAGCAAACAAAAGAATCTCTTTTTTGATACTAGATTATAATTTGATCATTTTTCATGAAAACTTAGTATATTTGTATTATAAAATAGTAGGCCGGGTCCATTCTAAGATCATGTTGCCAATTAAAATAAGAATTAGCAAGTTGTGCCAACATTAGGAAGCTTTACAGACTCTTTAATGGCCTCACATTTGTTTACAGTAGCTGAAATGAATGTAGAAAAACATTCAAAAGACTATGTTTTAGTTTATTACCTAAAGTAGAAGTCGAAAGTAAAGCTGCAACAGGTGAAGCAAAAATAGTAGCTACTCTGCGAAAAATATAACGATAGTTAAGCTTAGGACTAGGTAAACATGCCTATGCGCTGCAACGGGCGAATATCGGTAAGACGGCGATGGTCGGCTTTGCGGCCGTAAGTGAGCGAGCGGTCACAGAGGCGACGTCGACATGTTGGCCTCCCGACATCTCTTAGCGATACCCTCTCTCCTATCTTTCTACGCGACAATTTGGTTTTCAATTTTTTTATCTCGATCAAATCCCGTTCTTGCTGGCGTTCTACAAATATTGATCTTTGTTCTTGACGAAAACGGTCGGGATGGTCGGGAGAACACCCCACTTTTGTTTTCATATTTTAATCTGGGATCGGGAACAAAATCGAAAGTCTGGTCGAAAAATTGATATCGGATATGCGAGATGTTGAAAATGAAATAGTTTGATCGAGAACATATTGATAACGGTCGGGACCAATAATTAAAATAGGAAAAATCTATAGATAGGTGTGGCGTGTGTGTGCATGCAGTCCAACAGTGCAGCAAGCCAGCTGCCAACAGGACCCAGTTTAGTCCCACTTCACCAATTGAATCAAGGGTGCATATGCAGCTGAGCTAGAAATCAGACTGGAAGGCTGAAGGTTCAAGAGGGTATCGTGGAATCATTTGCTGTATAGACTCCCTCTTTTGCTCTCTTTTTTCATCACGGGTCAAGCTCGGCGTGGCATACACGGACCGTCAAGCTTGGCATGGCATACATGGACTCCGTTGTTCCGATGAAATAGAAGAAAGATGCACGAGAAACAAATAACGAACAAAAGTTTAATAGAGACAAGGCGGACACACGATAAAGATTATTATTAGGTTGTACACATAAAAAAATTGCAGGTACAGTTAGAAGTCTAATCCGATACCGAAACCAATATCGATGGTGCAATTAAAATTCTAACCCGATAAAAAAACCAATGTCAAAAGTCAGAGCCATGGTTGTAAAAGTGCATCTAGGCCCTCAAGTAGATTTTGGTGAATTGAGTGACAAAACGATTAAAGGACTAACTTGTTTGTTTAAGTGCATGAGCAGGGATCTATTCTTATAGTTCATTTACAGTTTATATGCTCATGATATATATGTGTTTATTAATCAAAGCAAGCAAGTATGATCCCATGATTTCTAGAATGTTGAAAATGGCATGTCATTGGTATTCATGATGGAGACATAGTTCTATGATTCATATATGGTCTCTAATTGCTTAAGATGGACAGTCATTAAAATATTAGGATGTTAGTTTCAAAGAAGTATGCTTGGATCTTTATTGGTCTCATGTCATGGATGCTCTTTGTACAAGACATGAGACACTATCACTATGATAAAGATAGAAACTTATGGATCAGTTTAGAAAAGAAGAATTATTGCATAAGATTGGATATTGCAATAAGATTTGATAGTGCAACACTTCATGTATGTATGATAAAAATGACATGAGCATATGTGTTACATATTGGTCTTCAATTGGAAGCTTGCATTATGTGCGATATTCTTTGTCAATCAAGAACAAGCATTTGAAGATTCTTTCAAGTGGAATTCATTCAAGGGCAAAGCAAAGTCGACTTGATGATACAAGGGTAAGTGATGAAGAAGCAAATCGAGATGACTAGAGCGAGGGACTAAGCAAGCTAAGGTGCAAATTGCTAGGGTGAAGCATCTAGTATCCGGGGTGTGTTCGAAGTATCATATCCAAGTCTCATCAAGAAAAGCAATGCAACGCATATATATGTTATGATTGATAAGGAGGGTGACCTAAGGATTAAAGTGAACTCAAATATAAGTTATGGAAAATCCTAAGTCACTAGCTCAAGGTGGATATGCTCAGTTGAAGATACAATGTTGAAAAGCCTCAAAGAAGTGATTGATCAAGTAATGGCATGATCATTGACATACAAGCTCAAGTAGTTGAATTATGATTTATCTTATGTCTTGAGTGTAGGGATGCCGTACTATCAAGAGGGATGCAACATTGGTTGAATGACAATCTCCAAAAGTGCTCAAGTGAACCCTTGTGAGTTTAACCATGAGAGATTCTAACTTAGTGGGAGTTCCCTGGGTAAACCGGTTTTACCGGTTTTGGGAACCGGTTAAACCGGTTTATGTGGCCCGAGCGTCTAACGGCTAGTTTGTTTGAAATCCGGTGAAACCGGTTTTGGTAACCGGTGAAACCGGTTTTCTCTGACAGAAAAACGGCTAGTTTTTGGTGGGATGGGTATTTATACCCATGAGCTCCTCATTGAGGGGCTGCTGGTTCTTTGGCGTCCCTTGCACATCCCTGAGGCCAGCTGAGCTCTCCCCAACCTCTCTTTGTGAGATTTGAGCAATCCTTGTGAGATTCTTGAGTTGGGTTGAGAGAGTGACTTGTGTGTGAGCATTGGAGAGCAATCCATTCCTTGAGCACTTGTGGTTTCGTCGATCAGCTGTTGAAGCATTTGTTACTCTTGGAGATTCTTCCTCCTAGACGGCTAGGCGTCGCCCGGTGAGCTACCAAAGTGTGTGGTAAGCCACGGGAAATTTGTTTGTGCAGGTTGGTCTTGCCTCCTTCGTGGGAAAAGATCGAATTAGTGGAATCGAGGAGATAGCTTGACCTAAGTGGTAGTCGCATAAGCTTCCTCAACGGAGAGTAGGATTCACCGTGCCTTGGTGGCTGCTTAGTGCAAGCGGTGAATCCGAACTTCGGGAGAAAAATCTCTTGTCTCTTGGTTTGAGCTCTTTCCTCAATTTGTCTTTTCTAGCATATTACTTGTGCTTCCGCTTCGATCTACTTTGGTGTGTTTGAGCTGTGTGCAGGAGCTTCATTGGAACACTTGAAAACATCCCTGGAAGCTTCACACCATTTGTGGTTTGTGCTAGAATTCGTAGAGGGCAAATTACATTTGTTGGTGCAATCTGTGTAGAACCGGTTTTACCGGTTTTCCAAACCGGTTACCGGTTTTCCAAACCGGTAATACCGGTTTTGGTGCTGACAGTTGGAATTAGTTTTTGTAAATCGCAGATTCGCCTATTCACCCCCCCTCTAGGCGACATCAAGGTCCTTTCAATTGGTATCAGAGCTTGGCTTCACATCAAAGCTTAACCGCCGTGAAGAAAAGATGTCGATTGAGGTACAATTTGAGCCACTTGAGCTCGATGGCTCAAACTATGCTTCTTGGTGTGGTAATGTTCATAATGCACTCAGAATAGTAGATCATGTACTTGAACATATCTTAGTTGCTAGCATTCTACCCCTTGAGTTTGATTATGACAATTTTATTTTGTCAAAACTCACTCAAAAGGAGTTAGCATGCGTGCAACTCAATGCTTGTGTTACTGACTTCTTGCGAAGTTCTGTTTGTAAAGATTTATGGGACATCATCTCTAGCAAGAGAGAAATCCGAAGAAATGGACATCTCATTTGGACTCTCATCAAGGATATATTTGAAAATCCGAAAAGTGATGATGAAGAGGAAGAAGTCATGGAATCACCTGAGAAATGCTCATCTACATCAACAATATCTTGTGAGCCTCAGGTGACTCCATCTACGGAGCAAGAGAGCAACAAAGTGCAAAACTTGGTTCCTGTGCAGGATCCGGTTTTACCGGTTTGCAACCCCGAAAAAACCGGTTCTGCCAGGGAGACCAAGTGCAGCTCTGCTCAAGGCACAAGCGACGACTCAAGCAAGGCCTCCACGTCAACATGTTCGTCTTCTAGTGATGAAAGCTTAATGTGCTTGATGGCCAAGAAGAAGAAACAGAAAAAGACCAAGAAGGGGAATGGTCAAATTAATGAGAGACTAAGTTCTTTGACGAAAGAACTTGAGGCTCTCAAATCAACACATGCCTCCTTGGTCTGTAAGTATGAAATCTTGTCAAAGGATTATGCTTGTGCTACTGATTTATCTACTTGTGTAGCATCCTTAGAACAAGAAAAACAAGTGCTTGGTTCTCAACTTGAAAAGCTCAGTAGTGAGCATATGGCTTTGCAACCAACTCACAAAGAACTTGAGTGTTCTCATGAGAAGCTTGTGGAATCATATGCTATACTAGACATTGCTCATGAGGTTGTACTAACATCGGTAAAACATCTTGAACCTCATGCACACACATGCACATGCTCTCACATCAATTCTATTTTATTATGTGAAAAACCGTGTTGCTCTCAAGCAACCAAATCTTGTGGTGAGCATGTTGTTGTAGAGTCTTGTGATGATCTCCTTGCTGAAGAATTGGAAGATTTGAAGCAAGAAAGAGAAAAGATCAAGAATGACTTGGTCAAGCTCAAGGGAAAGGGCCAAGTGCAACCTTCTCAAGATAACCGTGAACACATGGTGAATAAGCTTGAGAAGGGATCAATAGTCACTGGTTTAGTCCCTAAGCATGACAAGCAAGTCAACAAGAACAAGACTCAAGAAATGAGGAAAAAGGGGCTTGACCATATACAATATTTTGAATGCTCAAACATGGGGCATTACGCATCCATGTGCCCCATCAAGCTTAAAGGCAAGACAAAGAAGCAGAGAGGATCCAAGAAGAGGGCATGCTACAAATGCAAGCAAGTTGGACACTTGATTGAATTTGTAGCATGCCCTTTGAAGAAGGTGGAGCTGCCTGTGCAAAACCGGTTTAACCGGTTACAGGAACCGGTAAAACCGTTTCTGGCTGAGGCAGTGCACCAATCCTTCAAGAAGGGTGATCAAGCTACATCCTCAAGCAGAAAGGCTAGCAAGGTACAAGTAATCAAAAAGAAGAGCAAATCACCAAGCAAGATCAAAAGTCGGATTTGCTACACTTGTCGTTCAAAGGGACATATGGGTAAGGATTGTCCAAATGGTAACATTCCAATATCTGATCTTATCCATTATGATTTTGCTAAGCTTGGGAAAGACAAAGCTGGCACTTATGCTACTAGAGTGATCAGTTCACCTCAAACTAGCATAAGAGCTATTTGGGTTCCCAAGTTTCTTGTGACTAACCTTAAAGGACCCAACATGGCTTGGGTACCTAAAAGCACTTGCTAGACCTACAGGGGAAGAGAGATGCATTGGAACTTTGGCAACTAAACAATTTTTGTGAACTCCATCAACTTGCCAAAGCATTACTAGAACTACATATCATTTCCAATGACATCTCGGTAACATATTCTAATTGGTTGACTTATACATATTCCTCTTTGTGAATACAAGTATTTCATATATGGATATGAATGCTTGGATATGTCTAAGTTATTTATCTCTACTATTTAATTCCCATATGCCATAAGATGCTTTTAATGGCTCTCTAGCAGAGCATATTGATTTGAAGTGCAGGAATATAATTAATCAATGGAGAAAGAATTTCTTGGATCATGTAAAAATATATTTCCACTTACATGTGAGCTGCCGGGAAAAACCGGTTTCACCGGTTTGGGAAACCGGTTCTACCGGTTCTGGCCCAGTTAGCTGAAATGAAGTTCCGGCAGCCTCTGTCCCGTATCAGAAGTTCCGGCCCAAAAGTCCGGTAGCCTCTGTCTCGGCTCCAGAACTTCCGACCCGAAAGTCCGGCAGGCTCGGTTTTGTGCCAGAAGTTCCGGCCAAATTATACCAGAAGTTCCGGCAGAGGTTTGTTTGTCAACGTTTATCTAAAGTGGAATATTATAAGAAATTCTCTCAGCACTTCCATGGCATACAAATTCATATACTATCTTTGTGATAGTAAGTACTCTTGGCACCATTTCAATAAATGCAATTTGTTTATGTGCCGGAACCAAATTGTGAAATAAACTCCTCAAATTCATTAAATTGAACAAGTGCATGTGACAAGTGATTCAAACACTTGATGCACCTATTGAGGGGGAGTTCAATCTACAATTTGTGTCTTTGAGACTAACAATTTCTTTTAGTGATTTTGTAGTCTCATTTGCGAGAGTTTGTCTCTCTTTGAAGCAAGCTATGCCTTTTGTCCAAAAAATGGTAAAAGTGTATCTATTTCTTACTTGGGCAATGAGTTCTTCTTAATAAATAGCTGCTCGCCATAATATAGATTAAATCACTTTGCTTGGCTTAGTGACAAGATTGATGCATATGAGTTTGCCTTCCATCCATATACACATGTGCATCAAGAAAGAGGGAATTTAATCTATATTGTGAGGTTTCATCTTTTTGTGATCCATTATGCCTTTCCAATTCAAAGGTCACTAAATGATGAAAATAGGTCTTGTGCTATTTAATGCATTTCTCTTCTATGATGCATAAAAAGGGAAAGACATGAAGAGAAAAGGCATTCGGATTATATTGACAATGCACAAGCTTTATGATATGAATCTTCACCAATGTGAAGAAAAGATTAGCTTAAGGCCAAGGTATGTCTCTTTGACTCATGTTTTTACATTGAGCATCTAGGCCTCATATCCATGCTAGTTTGTGCATTCTTGCATGTAACTCTCTCAAGTCCCGTTCCTTGTACCTATTAAATGTTTAGTAAAATTTCTTCTTTAAAATTGACTAAGTGTCATATGTACCATAAAAACGGTGAAAGGAATATACTAAACATTGCAATATGATGCTTTGACTTGATGAGTTGGCTGCTTGTGTGATATAGGATAGAGTTTGAAATCCAACTAGCATGGTAGGACTTGTGTGTTTTTGAAAATATTTGGTTCTTGGTCTTTGTGACCCAATCAATCTGCTTGTGACTATTGTTGCCCTTGATTGTTTGATGGCTAGTCACGAATGGTGAGATTTTCCTCAAATCCATAAAATCCTTATCTTTCCCAACCTTCTTGGAAGAATCAAGGAGGTTTGAAAATATTGAAAAATCTCAATCTTTCAATGCTAAATCAAGTTC
>CM014274.1:39099642-39138519 GCA_004135705.1 Alloteropsis semialata
GCCTGAGCGGGCAGGGCCGGCGAGCGCCGCCGCGGCAGCAGGCAGGCCGCGCCGGAGCGAGAGGTGGACGAGCGCCGCCACAACCGAAGCAAGTTCATGGGAGTCTAAGAATTTCTTAGGTGAATTGTTGTGCCATGATTTTTTGATTCGAAGATTATTGGTCATGAGATGAACTGATGTGAGATTGTTGGTATGGTGCTTGACCATTGTGACTGAGAATTTTGTTGTGGAATTGGTATAACTGATTTTAGAATTGATGATTCTATGACCAGTGTGAGTGTGAATTTTGCTGTGGAATTGGTATAACTGATTTTAGGATTGAGGATTCTATAATTTTTGTTGCGGGGCTTCTTGATCTGAAGTTGAAGATTGAAGAGGATGTAAAGCGAGTACGCAGGTGTGGCGGGAATGGGTGATTTTTTTAATTTTTTTTGGAACCCCTTTAGTCCCGGTTGGTGTTACCAACCCGGACTAAAGGTCCCTTTTAGTCCCGGGTAAATGCCCGGGACTAAAGGCCGGACCTTTAGTCCCGGTGCCGTAGTCCCGGTTGGAGATCCGGGACTAAAGCCCCTTCCCAACCGGGACTATAGGCTGTTTTTCTAGTAGTGAATGCTGGTACAAGATGGATGCATATTGAACTATCTATGATCTTTCAGTTTGTATGTCACTAAATAGACACTATATGTGAGGGATCATTGGCTTATTACATAAAAAGTGAACCTTAGGCTGCCAACATTATCATTGGCATGCAGTTGTTGTGTACAGATTTTAGCACACGATGACTACCTGAGCAGGCACATATTTTTGATTACTCCTATATGCCAGAAACTATAGAGCCCATGTCCTAAGGACGTGTTTCGTACAGCTCCAACTCCAGAAAAATAGCTCCACCCCACCAACTCTAAGTTTCCTCATGCCAAACACGTCCAGCTCTGGAAACTCCAACTCCGGAAAAAATGTGGAGTTGGGGGCCAACTCCATCTTTTTCTTGGAGCTCCTCAAGAGGTGCTCCAAAAACACTGCTTTCACAACTCAACATGGAGTTGGGTAAAAATTACCCATCAATGCCACGGATTACACACATACCGGTTCGCGAAAGAAAAAAGAAAAACGTCGTAGCTCCTCTCGTCCACGCCAGACCTACCTCCGCGACCGACGAGTTCCCTGGGTCGAGGTGGCGGGGTATGGTGGAAGCCCCCTGGCGACCTCCCTAGGCCGCAGCAGCAGGGCGCTACAGCGTCCAGCGAGCTCCCCCGAGCCGGGGATGCGGGGCGCGGCGGCCCCCATCGGCCGTGGCAGCAGGTCGCAGCAGCCTCCAGCGAACTCTGCCGGACCGGGGATGCGGGGATGAAGGAGACGGCGGGCCTGGGGCAGCAATTTTACCGAGCGCCCTGCACTATCCGATCCTACCGATGCCGATCGAATCAGAAACCATTGGAGATAAGATGGCGCCCAACGATTCCATCTGGAATGGTGGCGGCGGCAAAGCGCAGCAAAGCCACGACAGGCTGAGCGAGCTGCCTGACCACGTCCTACTCCTCGTGCTGGACAAGCTCCGCGGTGACGTGCGGCTGGTCGCGCGGACCTGTGTCCTCTCGAAGCGGTGAAGACCCCTGCCAGTGATGCGTACGCGGGCGGCATCGACCCGGACAGGGACGCGAGGTTCGTGAGGCTGGTCATGCAGCACGCCGTGAACCTGGAGTTTCTGGTGTTGGACGCCATGACTGCATGTGCGTGCGGACTGCGTATTGCCGTAGTGGCAAAGGAGCAGGCCCCGTCTGTCGTTCTGTCAGAGTTTCCAAGGACATGGATGGGCAAGGATGGCAGCTGCATCCCAGCAAGAGGCAGAAGCCGCTGGCCGCCGCGCCCTCATCGTCGTCCGCTGCGGCCGCGGCACCGCGCGAGGCGCCAGAGGAGGCCGAGGCTGCACCTGCACCTCTTTTTCTTTTGTTTCTTTCTGTTTTCTTTTTTTTATGTTGCATATTTTTTTAAATAGAAAAGAGGAAAGAGTAGAAACTGACATGCGGGTCCCAATTCTATGGGCAAAATAGACTTTTCACAACAACTTTTTTCATTTCTGGAAATGCTTTTTGCCAAACATATAGACAACTCCAATATTTTTATAGAGTTAGTGGAGTGGAGCGGCAAAATGGTGGAGTTGGTGGAGCGGAGCTAAAAATATTGGGTAGAGCTGTGCCAAACACGCCCTAAATTAGGAGGACAAGAGTACTGGAATTGGGGATACTAGACTTATCAATGCTTTTAACAAGTTTATAGATCATTTTGAAATGAGGGAGATCAAGAGGACAGGAGTTAAATATACTTGGACAAATAAACAAGAAAACCTGGTGCAGAGTAATATTGATAGAGTTTTCACAACTACAAATTGGGAGCTCAAATTCCCTCTGTGTCGTGTTAAAAGCTTAACTAGAATTGGGTCTGATCATAGTCCTCTGCTTCTGCAAACTGGAGAGGTACAGCAAATGAAAGAGAGGCAATTCTTCTTTGAAAAAGCATGGTTTACCCAGGAAGATTTTCTGCTGACAGTCAATCAGAAATGGGCAGAGGGAAAGCAGAGACAACCCATAGATGCTTACTCTATAGACAAATGGCATGGTCAGTTATGCAGACTTAGGCAATTTTTAAAAGGATGGGGGAGAAATGTTAGGGGTGATTATAAGAGGAGGAAGGAGGAGATTCTAAGTAAGATTAAACAAATTGACATTAGAGCAGAAACTGGGGATATTCATAGTATGGAGCTGTAGGAGAGATACAGGCTGGAAGAGGAGTTAGAAAAGGTCTTTGAAATGGAAGAATTGTATTGGCAACGCAGAGGTGGGGAAACTTGGGTGCTTAAGGGGGACTCCAATACTTCTTTTTTTCACCTGGTTGCTAATGGGAGAAGAAGAAAAAAAATATCTTTTCCTTGGAGGAAAATGGGGAAGTTGTTACATCCAAGCAAGCCATTACTCAAATAATTTACAATTTTTATAAACAGCTGTTTGGGAAAAGGAACAGAAACAATGTGAGGTTGAATGAGGTGGCATGGCGATCCTCGGGAAGGTTGGATACCGAAGACAGTGATTGGTTGACAAGAGAATTCACTGAGGAAGAGGTTAAAACATCCATTTTCAATATGAAAAGTGAATCTGCTCCTGGACCTGATGGCTTTGGAGTAAACTTTTACAAGAATTTCTGGGAGTTGATTAAAGAGGATGTGATGGCTATGGTCAGAGATTTCTACAATGGGGAGCTAGATCTGACAAGATTAAATTATGGGGTTGTCACTTTGATTCCAAAAACGAAAGAGGCTAATAATGTGCGGCAGTTCAGACCTATTTGCCTCCTAAATGTTTGCTTCAAGATTTTTACCAAATTACTGATGGACAGACTTACTCCGTTTGCTAATAAAATCATCAGTAAGAGCCAATTTGCCTTTATCAAGGGGAGATATATCCTGGATAGCGCAGTTATGCTTCATGAAACCCTCCACGAGCTCAAAGCCAAGAACATGAAGGGTGTAATTCTTAAGATCGACTACGAGAAAGCATATGACAGTGTGAACTGGGACTTTGTGGAGGAAACACTGATCAGAAAAGGTTTTTCTGAAAAGCTAAGGAAGTGGATAATGAGTACAATTAGGGGGGGTCGTGTGTGCATTAATATCAATGGGGAGAATGGTCCTTATTTTAAAACCCATAGGGGTTTAAGACAGGGTGACCCATTGTCTCCTATGATGTTTAATATTGCTGCTGATGCTTTGGCTTGGTCTCTGGATAAGGCCGTTGAAAAGGGTCTCATAAGAGGGATAGTCCCACATCTGATTCCGGGAGGACTTTCACACCTTCAGTATGCGGACGACACGGTCATTATGATAGATACTGATGAGCAGTCTATTATAAATACAAAATTTCTCTTATACTGCTTCGAATGGATGTCGGGTTTGCGGATAAATTATCACAAAAGCGAAGTGGTGGTCTTTGGGGAGAGCAAAGAGGAAGAAACTCAGATTGCAAATATGCTAAATTGCAAAATTGGGGTGCTTCCAATGAAATACCTAGGATTACCAATAACGGATGGGAAATTAAGGATAAAAGATTTCGATGGGGTGCTACAGAAAATGAAGAAGAAACTCTCTCCTTGGAAAGGAAGAAATATGTCTTCTGGGGGGCGACTAATCCTCACAAACACGTCCTTATCCAGCATCCCAACTTATTTAATGGGTATGTTCAATCTTTTTGAGGAAACTCACAGACAAATGGACACTATCAGAGCAAGATTTTTCTGGGGTGAGGAAGAGAGGAAGTTTAAATATCATATGATCAAATGGGAGAATACTTGTCTACCAAAAGACTTTGGGGGAGCAGGAATCATTAACACAAGGCTGATGAATGATGCTTTGCTCTTAAAATGGGTGTGGAGGATTTATAATAGTAATAATGGGGATCCATGCATTGAACTGCTCCGAGCAAAATATCTTCAGAAGGGTAATCTGTTCAATACAAAGAGTAGCAAATGCTCACAATTTTGGAAGGGTCTGAATGATGTTAAGTATAAGTTTAAATGGGGTGCAACTTTTGTGGTCAACAATGGGGAGGACACCCTTTTCTGGGAAGATACCTGGCTGGGAGAAGTGCCTCTTAAAACCCAATTCCCTTTGGTTTACAAGAATTGCAGGGAACAGATGGTCTCGGTCAGGGAATGCTGGGAAAATGGACAGTGGGTGTTTGACTTTGCAAGAGCTTTTTCACATGAAGAATTTAAGCAGTGGGAAGACATGATAGTAAGTCTGAGTGGGGTAAGATTGAATGAACTGAAAGACCAGGCAGTTTGGGCGTTAGAGAAAGCAAAACAATATTCTACCAAATCTATGTATAGGCTGCTATCCAACATGGGTGTGATCAACAGACGTATGCAAAAGCTATGGAAATGTAAGCTTCCTATGAAATTAAAGGTTTTCATGTGGTTAGTTGGTCATGACAGACTTCAAACGGGAGAAAATTTGAAGAGGAGGAAATGGAAGCGAGACGAAAGGTGTCATATCTGTGGCTCCTTAGAAACGACTGATCACATCTTTTTTAACTGTCTCATTGCACGTTTCACTTGGGTGTGCTTCAAAGAAGCTTTAGGTTGGGATAAAATTCCCACTTCTATGGCGGATTTACTTGGGGAATGGATTCCGTTGGGGTGCAAAAATTATTCACTTAAACTTTTCTTGATTGCTATTGTGTTCTGGTCACTTTGGAAAGCCAGAAACAAGATGAGGATTGAAAAGAAGTTTCCCAAATCTCCTATTGACATTCTTTTCAACATTAATTCAACAATACAGAGATGGCGGGTGCTTTTGCAGTCGTCTGATCGGGCGATTCTCGACGACATGAAGGCGCGGGCGGAAGGCTGGCTGAGGACATTCCTGCGACATGCACGCGATGGAGAAGACGATCTGTTGTGATCTACCTTCCCTTTGTGTTTTGAACAGTTTTGCGTCGGTCATGAACAGTAGCCTTGGAGTTTGTCTCTTTTGCTCTCTTGTAAGCTGGTATCTCCAGCATGATGGTTGGAGTGCGTTGTAAACAAACCTTATATGCTTTCTATAAAAGCCGGGGCAATCCTTTATCAAAAAAAAAAACACGCCCTAAATCGATGTCCAGGCCACATCGAAAAAGGCCATCATACTTCGACTATTTCCCTGATCGACTGGCTGCTCGAACAAGAGCGTGGCAAAGCCACGCCTAGGTTTCTAGTGCTTCCGAAATTGCAAGCGCATCTTATGCCCCCTTCCCATCCCATGAAAACGAACGGTGGATACCGCACCTCTCCGTCGCATCCACGGCGTCGGGTTCCTCCCGTCTCTCAAACCCTCGCGGTCCGTAGCCACCCGCGGCGGCTCGTCGCCGCCCTAATAACACCCGCGGCGGCTCGTCGCCGCCCTAATAACACCCAGACTCTTCTCGACTCTCCTCTTCTGCTGTCTTCTCCTTCGACTCGCGCTCGAATCCGCCGCCCCGAGGTTCCAAACCCTAGCTTCCGCCCATCCTCAACGAACCCTAGATCCCAAAAATCCCCCACTCGTCATCCCCTAAATCGCCGTGCCTGACGCTTCTCTTTGCAGCCGATTCCACCGCGACCCGCTCGTTTCCCTTCTCGTCCGTCGCCGAGATCTCGAGGTGAGCGTTTTGATGCTGCTGCTGCCTGCTGGGACTGCTTCGTCGGGTCCGCGTGGCCTGTGCTTCGTGATGCTCATACTTGCGCGTTCTTGTTTTGCCGCCGCCGCAGCAGCCAGGATGGTGGAGGCGAAGGACAACGAGGTGTACGAGGAGGACCTCGTCGACTACGAGGAGGAGGTGGAGAATGTCGCCGACGGCGTCCCCACAAACGGCTCAGCTGATGTCGTCAAGAAGTACGTGCTACGGGTGGTTTCTGCTTGCTAGGGTTCTTGGTTGGGGAGCCTGATCTGACGTGGGATTTCGAGGTGTGTGGACAGGGGGTACGTGGGGATCCACAGCTCGGGGTTCAGAGATTTCCTGCTCAAGCCGGAGCTTCTACGTGCCATCCAGGACTGCGGATTTGAGCACCCTTCCGAAGGCAAGCTTTACTTTTCCCTGTAAAAAAAAGAGCTTTACTTCAGTGTTGTACTGCTTATGTTGGCCTTCTCTGTCATATTAGCCTTAGATGCCTCATAATTAATATATGTAGACTATGTGCTGTTGCATCTTAAATTGCAAGTTTCTGGTTATTTGGGGTTCGTTGAACATGGCCGTTGGTTAGAAAAATCTAGCTATTTGGCCCCTCTAGTCTGTTTTGAAGTGTAATTGTATTATCTGGCTGAAAGTTCAGGCCACTAGGCTTATGGTTTGGCAGTTTGTTGCTTTAGGCCTTTTGGGGGTTTGGGCACCTTTGTTTGAATTTCATAGAGTTGATAGCTGGAGTAGTAGCTGGATATTGTATGCCAATCTTGTCGTGTTATGTTGAGTTCTGCTGTTCAGCGCTGACTTCCATAAGTTACCAAAGATAAATTACAACAATTTTGATTAAGCGTCAAGAAAATCCCATGTATTCCAATACTGTTGCCTGTTTGTCTACACTTACCAGTTGTATATCTTATTCATTTTCTTCAACACCTAAAAGGCCAAAGTGCTACATCTCTATCATCACATTTTAGCTACTTAGCTTTTGGAGCTGTAACTTTTGCCATATGAAGTTGAGCCAGAATGGCGAATAAAGAGAGTTTCCATGAGTAATATGATTACTTGAGTTTCCATTGTTTTGAAGTACCTCTCTGTCCCAAAATAAGTTGTATTGTAGTTTTGTCCTAAGTCAATCGATCAAGCTTATAGAAAATATTACTGATATTCATGGCACCAAATAGTACCATTAGATCGATCCTGAAATATTTTTTCATAGTGCTCTTATTTGGTGCTTTAGATGTTATTAATACTCTTCTCTATAAAGTTTGTCAAACTTAAAATAACTTGACTTGGGACAGAACTAAAAACCAACTTATTTTGGGACAGAGAGAGTACAGGTCCTTAAGTTGCAAGGGTTTATATATGTACAGTAATACAAATTACCAAATCCTGCTAGCGTGAAGATTTGTAATTGTGCATGTACAAAACTTGTTGCACTTTTCCTTTTCTTTAAAGTTGAATCAGATGGAATAATAGTCAAGTATCTGTCCTTGCATACATACTGTGTGTTGATCTGCTCCTGTAACAGTATGGTAGTTAAATTTCCACTTGTTGGTGTGCAGGTACAAATTCTTCTGTCATTTTCTTCTGGAGAAGAACATGGTATTGCTTTTCATTAATGGGCCCAGAAGGTTGAATTTTTTCTTACTGGGGTGCTGCTCCAACTTTATTTGGTTCCACATCAGTGCAACATGAATGCATTCCTCAAGCCATTCTTGGAATGGATGTCATCTGTCAAGCAAAATCTGGGATGGGTAAGACTGCAGTATTTGTCCTTTCAACTCTTCAGCAAATTGATCCTGTTGCTGGACAAGTAGCTGCGCTTGTGTTGTGCCACACAAGAGAGTTAGCTTATCAGGTTTGTATATGTTTTCTTAGCTCCCTACTTTTGCTTTGTTTGATATTTCTGCAGATGTTGATCGTCTCTTTACTTGACCTCCTGTAGATTTGCCATGAATTTGAGAGGTTTAGCAAATACCTGCCTGAATTAAGAGTCGCTGTCTTCTATGGTGGTGTTCACATAAAAAATCACAAGGATCTGTTGAAGAATGAATGCCCCCATATTGTGGTTGGCACGCCTGGAAGGATACTTGCTCTTGCTAGAGATAAGGACCTTCCCTTGAAGAACGTGCGGCATTTCATTCTTGATGAATGTGACAAGATGCTTGAATCACTTGGTAAGCTGCTCTTTCCTAGCAACTGGCATATTTCTATGTTTAATATCAGTCTTGACCTTATGGTAAGCAAGTGTTTTATAGTCTTCAGTTCTCTAACTTGTATATTCTACAGACATGCGTAGAGATGTCCAGGAGATCTTCAAAATGACTCCCCATGATAAGCAAGTGATGATGTTTTCAGCAACCCTCAGCAAGGAAATTCGCCCAGTTTGCAAGAAATTCATGCAAGATGTAATGTCCTGTGGCCCAACTCATTTCAATTGCACTTCCTCCTGTTTGTCCCTCCTTGCTTGTGGCGGTTATGCACGTACGTCGATATGAGAGATGGTGGTTCTGTTGTCAGTAGGTTGAAGGGATTGCATTGCTGGTTGCTTTGCTGACCACCTGTCAATACCTTTAAGCAACATCCTTTGTGGATACCATAGTTATTTGGTGACTCAGGTCTTGGCCTTGTGATGAAGTGGTACCTGTGCACATTCTTATTGTCTGTGATGAAGTTGGATCATCGGTTGTCCTGTGAACTGTTTGGGGGAGAATGTGGAATTTAGGTTTGGGGAGGGCAATTATATGGTAGATCGTGCAAGGCCAGTTTTGCTTTTATCAGTTGTCTACCCACACTTTTAACTTGTACTGGGATTCCACTGCATCAATGCAAACTGTCTCTGGTGCAACCATGTCATTGTCAGTGCAGACATAGCTTTTCTTTTGGCTGGGATTCTTATACCAAGCACAAGAAATGCTGTTGGCATGATCAAATCCCAGTACTCAATGCATAACTGGAGAGGAGGCAGAAAACTCTGACATGAGCAGATTCTATTGATATGCCTTTTGGAATGGCTTGAGTTGCATTGTTCCCAGCATTCTAATATCTTTATCTATCATTTGTTGCCTTACAGCCTATGGAAATTTATGTTGATGACGAGGCTAAACTGACCCTTCATGGTCTAGTTCAGGTAATGTTAAAGTCAAACCTTCTTTTAAATTTTTTTTGTGTTCATCCTGTGCTAACCTTTTTAGTTCTGATTTCAGCACTACATCAAATTAAGTGAAGCAGAGAAGAATCGGAAATTGAATGACCTCTTAGATGCGCTTGACTTCAATCAAGTTGTGATATTTGTCAAAAGTGTTAGTAGAGCTGCAGAGCTGAACAAGCTGCTCTGCGAGTGCAATTTCCCCTCAATCTGCATACACTCTGGAATGACACAGGAAGAGAGGTTTGTGCTTTGTTGTTCCTTTGCTGTCTGGCTCTCTTTATTTGTGCCATTGTTATGTTGGCTTGATTATGCTTTGCTTAACTTTTCATGCTTTATGTGATTGACGATCAGCTTTTGTATGAGCTTGTGCTGCAGATGGCTCTAATTAATCGGCTTTGTGATTATTAGCTTCTGCTGTAGATACTCTTGATTTTAGTTCACTGAACTTTGATTTAAGATCCTACATGCTTGATTTAAGATCCTACATAACTTCCACATGCTTGATCACTTTTTTGTACATGGCAGTGGGGGCCATCCCCATTGCTTTTTCTAAAAAGGGGATAATGTGGTGCCATGCTAATGATTTGGATGTAAATTGATATGGATCAAGCCATGGAGGCACTTCTAATTATTCATATATTGCTATATATAATGTTTAAAATTAGATGTAGAAGACAGTGCTGATCAGTACAGCTCATAAATCTCAAAGTGCAAAATGCAAGAGCCTGCATTTTTTTCTGCAGGCGATCGCAAGCCCTGAGCCCCAAGTGTTTTTAGTTGTGGTTTATCTTTTCATGGGATTGATGACAATGCATATGTGCGTGGAGTTCTATAGACATTTGCACTTTGTCCTCTTTTTTACTGATCTAACAGCGTGGCTTTGATAGGTTGACCCGATACAAGAACTTCAAGGAAGGACACAAGAGGATTCTTGTGGCTACCGATTTGGTCGGTAGGGGAATTGATATTGAGCGTGTTAACATCGTTGTAAACTATGATATGCCAGATTCTGCTGATACCTACTTGCACAGGGTAATTATTGCATCCCTCTATTGGAAGTGGACTGCTTTTATCCTTTTACCATCTCTTGTTGACGCATTCACCATTGTAGGTTGGTCGGGCAGGACGTTTTGGCACCAAGGGACTTGCGATAACCTTTGTTTCTTCTGCATCTGATTCTGATGTTCTCAATCAAGTTTGTATCATTGCCCTTTCTCCATTCTTTTTTACTTTTCTGGTGTTATAGGAAACCCTAACAGTTCATTTTCTGATGCTTAAAGGTGCAAGAAAGGTTTGAGGTTGACATAAAGGAGCTGCCAGAGCAGATTGACACTTCGACATACAGTAAGTATTGTATTTTAGTCCTTAACTGGTATACATTGTACAACTGTGTTGCCACTTCAGCATATGTGTTGATTCTGTCGTTTAATCTGCAGTGCCATCTTGAGGATCCCAAGTGAAGAACTACTCCATGTTTAGTTCGAGCTGGCAACTACGGATGTTTAGTTCCAGCTGGCAACTATGGTTTGCTTCAAATGAATCATCTTGGGATGACCATTAGATAACCCTGTATTTCCTGATAGATGTCCACCTGTACTTCATCGGCATTTTGGGTGTAGACCTTGCAACTATTGGTGTTTGTCTATGCTGCTTTTTAGGATTCTTCATAACATTTGCGACGTTATCAACCAACCTTTTGATTTTCTGCTGTATGACCATGTTAGGCTCTTGCGCTCTGTGCCTACTTTCATTTTCGTTGTATCCAGCCTGTGTACATACGTTCCTCTATTATCTTTTGACATGCCGCGGGGGCCGCTAAGGCAAGGAGATTCATACCTAATAACACGGGCCTTACGAACATTAACATGGGATAGTCATAGAACGAAGCTGCTGGTGCTAGGGAAGAGTAACGAAGGGAAATCATCATGCAGAAAAGCGGCGTTGGTACCTGCGTAGTCGCGTAGATGCAGGCAAAGCAGGATCAGGATTCAGTAACTTCGCTCTGTGAAGATCCTGGTCCACATGTACGCTAGCAACTATAGATGGCCAAACGTGCTGCCCGGCACGATGCGGCATGGCTGCATTTTCATGCCATGTTGTACCACGGGCCTAGGAGCGGGCACGACACGATGGCATGTTAGCCGTGTCGTGCTGGCATGGTGGCTCGGCGGGCCATCGTGCTCATCGTGACGAGGTGCGTCGCGGGCAAGAGAGGAGGAGGCGCACCGAGCGACTACGCTAGAATGGGCGACGAGCGAGAAGAAGGGTGTGGCGACGGTTGTAAAAGATGAGGAATTTTAGGGTTCGCTCATGTATATATATGAATTCTCTCTAGCCTTAATGGGCCAGATGTTAATCGTGTCGGGCGGGGCCGACACGGCGTGCCTGGGCAGCGGCACGAGCACGGGCACGAAGCAGGCCGTGCCGGGCCGTGCTCAGAGTGGGCCAAAATTGCGGGCCACGTGCCTTATGGCCATCTATACTCGCAACCAAGACCTAAATCTTTACATCATGTGTCTATTTCTTTTAGTGGTAAACTACAAATTTGTCTGATAACGAATCAATTAATCCTGCAAAAAATGCTTTTAAGTTCCCAGGCTTCCAGTGTACACACCTTATGCATCCAAACTATTTGCTTACAGTAGTTCTCAACAATTTGTCTTAATAATCGGGACCAAACATATAGGGCTTGTTTGCTTGGGTTCTGGCAAAGCTACCTGGCCTAGGCAGCATCCCCATCGATTTCATCAGCTTGGGGTGTAGATCGCTGCCTGGCTGCACAGCTGCCTGCCAGGGCCCCAACCAAACAACATCGTAGTTTAGTCCATCCAACCAGATGTGTCAAACTTGTTAATGCAATGCAGTTTTAGTTGCATTCCGAGTCAAAAAAAACTCGGTGCAACCAAAATGCTTAGGCAAAAGAATATTTTGACTTTGAGAATATGATTGTACTACCTCTATTTTTTATTTAAACAGATTTATTGTAGTAACTTTGACCATTCCTTTTTCTACAAAAGGTTTTAACATACTTCAAAATGTGTTACTAATGAAGCATGTTCAACGATGCATTATATAACATTTTATATGAAAATTTCAAGTATCTAAGAATTTCTTATATATGAAACTTAGGGATAAAATCGCTACAGCAAAAAGTAGTAACATCTAATATATATACACGATTATTATGGAATTACTTTACTAGAATTATATAAATATGAATTTCATCTTTTAAAATAAATATTTTGGAAGCTGTTGGCAGCAAAAAAAAATTCAAAATCTGATTAGCTTTTAATTAAAACATCAAATATAATTAGAAAAGGAAAGTTAACAGAATATTCGATTTTTCTAATTTTTTATTTTTTTTACGATTTTGCAAAAACAACGTTTGGGTGATAGATTTGCAAATGGCTGTCACCATATGAAACGGCGGCAACGTTATGTAACCGCCATTTGAAACGGCGGTTAGATAAACCGCCAGACAGAAAGGCGGTTCAACAAACCGCTGAATGAAGTGGCGGTTTTTGCTAGGGAAAAAACCGCCGCTCGGTGCTGTGGCGGTCTTTAAAACCGCCAAATGAAACGGCGATTTTATAAACTGCCGTTTCATTTGGTGGTTACATTTTTTCAATTTTAAGTTCATTTTATGGTTGAAAAAATTATGAAATTTGTTATAGGTTATTAAATTTTTTATAATGAGAACTATGGCTGCGATTAGTATGCAGGTGCGGGCTATTTCAGTAGGCCGGTGCAGGCTTTTCAGTGAGTTAGCTTGTGAAGCCTGGAAAGACCAAGGGAATCCACCAGGGCATGTCACGAGCTCGCTATGTATGTGTGAATCCAAGGGGCGTTTGCCTATAAAATCCAAAGCTCCCATGCTGAGATGTGCACGAGAAACAACAATGTGTGACCAGAGTGGGAGTGGGTCTAGGTATAGGAGGCATGGTGGGTTCAGGCATCTGCGTCGGGAGATGGAAGCCATGGAGGGAGCTCCTCGCAATGATCCAGACAGATCTATCCTTGCTGCCAACCAGAGGCCAAAGGATGAGATACCACCCGAGTACTATTGTGGCATGAACAATGGGATGGCTATCTCATTCGAAGAAGGCACATACGGGAGGAGGTACTAGTGTTGCCAGAGGATTCAGTAGATAACAAACAGTTCACAGGTAATGGCCTCAAAGAAGATGAAATGTAGATTATTTGTAATACTAACATTGTTATCATTTTTTTACGACTTGACACAGAGAGGCAAAAGGAATGCTCCACCGGACACCAGGGCGTGTTACTTCACCGAATGGATCGACGACTCTATCAGCTGGAAGGACCAGATGCGCTGGGACGAGATGAAGATGAGAGGCGAGGAAGAAAGATGTGCGGCACAAAGGACTGAAGCTAACAGCCTTGCACATGAGCAATTCAAGAAGAATATTGAAGAAATTAGGAAAGAATGTCGTGAGAAGAGAGATTCATGAGGTCCCTGAAGTTGTCTTCCAGGCTATCTAAATTCCCTAAGGCATGTTAGGTTTAGAACGGCTCATGTTAATTGTGTCACATGTGCCAATACTCTAGGTCAAAGGTGAATAGTGTTAGCAAGTTGCATTATTGTACTGTATAAGTACTGTTTGCAACATTGCTATATGCACCATGACCTTTTTTGTCATGCAATTTAAATTCAATGAAAGCCATAACAATTCAATGCAGTGATGTGTTGTCTTATCAGTGCACCAGAGGCCGGTGCAAGCTATTTCAGTAGGCCGTTGCAAGTTATTTCAGTAGGCTTTTCAGGTGCGTCACTGCAAAGGCTATGCCATAGGGATTAGGCTTTTCAGTTATAGGGGCGTAGGCTTTTCGGGAGCATTTACACCTCCACTAAATGGTTACCACACATGCCTCCGCCTATATATACGCATTGCTAGATGCATAGCTGCTTACTTCAAAACGAGAGTTCCTGCGTAGTAATAATGTCTGGAGGGTCATCTAGTGCGAAGGATTTCGGTGCTGGGAGAGGAAAGGGGGCAAGGAAGGGACCTCCCATTGTGTGGGAGGGCCCTGTTGGTCTAGATTTCTTTGGGGAACCAGTGTTTGAGTTTCCAGTTAAGAGCAAAAGTGATTTCACCAAAGAATCCCCACTTAGAGGATATGATACCCGGAAGAAAAATTGGCCAAAATGTATGCACGGTGAGGATTGCTTAGTGCAGATGGAGACCGAGGGGATGCACGGAGGTCATCGTTTCTTCAAATGCCCACGAGCATGGGTAATCTCTATTAATATTGGTTTGTTAAATATGTCTCTCTTTTTTCTTTCACCCACCCACTTACTTCACTTATTTCTTGTAGTATTTCAACGCTCCAGAAAATTGCGGGTTCGTTAGGTGGGTTGACCCTCCACCTATTTATCCGCATCAGGAGTACATCAGCTACTTGCAGAATCGTATATTCTGGAAATGGAAGTGAGCCATGGTAACAACAACGACGACGAAGATGATGGCGACCAGGAACATGATGCCGGTTCACATCAACCACTGTGCACTGATCCATATTGCACTACCCTTGTCACAAGAACAAGGGACCTCCACCGCCGCCACCATCGCCACCGCCGCCTACAACAGCATGATATGGAGAAGGTGCAACCCAATTCGCTATGTGGGGACACTACTAAGGGTCACCAATGTTACCGATGTTCGCTATGTTGTTTGTTTTAATTACCTAACGCATGTTAAGTTTAGAAAAAGGACCTAGTTACCCTTGTTCGGTAAAGGTCCTCATATGCCATTTATGCGTGTATCATTATGTATCTGCAGCAGTTTGTTAGTCTTTAATTCGTATTTCGAGCCACTTCATGTGCTAAGCATTATTGAAAAATTACACAATATTCCACTTGGTGGTCAAACAAATGAGAACAGAATGAGGATCATTCAATCCGTGTGGTATGTTTGTTGCAGTCCGTCAGAAAGAAAATGGTGTGGGCCATTCAATCCGTGTGGTGTGTTTGTTGCAGTTACTCAGAAATGAGATGGTGTGGGCCATTGAATTCATGTGGAGTGTTTCTTGCAGTCACTCAGAAATGAGATGGTGTGGGCCATTCAATCTATGTGGTGTGTTTCTTGCAGTCACTCAGAAATGAGATGGCACCATCAGAGAGCAGGACGACGGGCGCAAGGTCTAGCGAAGTTTGCCGACTTAAGCTGATAATAGTCCTCGTTAGCAGAGAAAGGTCCAAATAAACAAAGCACAACACAATGAAAGGTCCAAATAAGTGAAGTACAACACAACACAATATTAAATCCACTAAATGGCAACATAATGAAAGGTGCATGGCATAGCAACCATACAACTAGGAAACAAGTGAGTGCAACGAGGCCACTTTCTCTTTCTCAAAGCATCAAGATTCTCCTCCAAAGCAGCTTTCGCATGACGGACACGCTCAAACTTCTTCTCCCTTTCCTCCCTAGCCTTAGCTTCAATCCTTATTTTCTTTTCCGCTTCGCACTCCTTTTCTGCTGCCTCAGCTTGACACCTCCTCTCCATACGCTCCTTGCACTCCGCCTGCCACTACTTCTGTCGCTCCAAGGATTCCTTGTCTTCCTGTTTGATCTCAGTGTCGATCCACTGCTCAAAATCACACAGTGGAGGAGGGGTCTGCAAATAAAAAATCCACATTTATGAACTGTCAAGCACCAAATTAAACAATCATAATGTCGTACAACTTAAGCAATATAAATTTCTCACCATCAAACTGCGGTGGATCATAAGAGGTGTAGGATCAAATGAATAATTCGCACATATCCAGTATCTCTGCCTATACATTTCCACTTCGTCGGACTTGGCGACCTTGCACTCATCACCGCAGAAGCACATAGGCATGGGAGCACCAGTAGACAGCGGCAACAGCTCATATGCACTTCCCATGCGATGACTATTACAAAAGAAAGTACATAAGAGTGACCCTAAGCTGACAAATTAACGGCACAAAATTTATACGATGTATGGGACATTACCTTGGCTGACAAAATTTACTTGTTTTACCACGCCTCGGCATCCTACGATCGATTCAAACACATATTAAACATTGGTTCAATATGTCTAATATTACTAACTCTAATATCAACTCTAATATCAGTAAATCTATTATCACAAAAACTAATGACTATAACTATCTCTAAAGTAACTAAATCTAATATCACAAAACTAATATCACTACATCTAATTTCAGTAACTAATTTCATAATAAAGTTACAACTACGAGTTCGGATTTTACCTGAAACCGACGCGCAGAATCGGCAGGGCTTCGCCGCTGAGTCTCCCTCTCCCTCACTCTCTCACTCTAACCCTAGTTTTTCTTTTTTCTGATTTAGAATGAGATTTACATCTAAATTTGGAGTTTTATAAGGCCCGATGACCTAACCGCCGATTCATTCGGCGGTAGGGTTCTGCCGCTGTTGATCCAACGGCGGGAAGCCTTCCCGCCGGATCAAATGGCGTGAAAACTCCCTGCCGCCCCCCTACCGCCGTTTCATCCGGCGGTTAGGTGAGTCGGGCCCAGGTGCCGACACCTACCGCCGGATCAACGGCGGTTAGCTTGGCCATCTGACACGAAAATATTTTTTTAAAATAAACAGCTCGTTCAAATTGGGGTTTATTTAACCGCCAACGGCGGTTAGATAACGTTGCCGTCGTTTCATATAGCGACAACCATTTGAAACGGCGGTTGGGTGACAGATTTGCAACATCTGTCATCCAAACGTTGTTTTTGCAAAATCATAAAAAATTAAAAAAACAGAATATTCGGGTGCGACAGCCCGATCGCCATCCTAGCACAGTAGTAGCTCTCAGTCATCCCTGGCCTCTGCTGTCTGGTTCTCACTCTGGTTTGCTAATCCTATCTCCTCACCGCGCGCTCTCTACCGCTTCTTCCTCTCCCGCGGTAGCAGTGAGGCGAGAGAGAGAGAGAGAGAGAGAGAGAGAGAGAGAGAGAGCGCCCCCCTGCCTTGACGGAGGCCCAAGCCGGGAGCCTGGTTCCTCCCCGGTTCGCTCCCGGCTGCTATCTGTCGTCCATGGTGCGCTGGTTGCCGCAGCGAACACCCGTCCGTGGTCGGCGACGGCACACCGCCTGCTGCTAAGCAATCGTTTCTCTCAAACTCCAGAAGGCTTTCACCGCCGCCGCCGTCACCGCCGCCACTTATTCACTCAATCCCGGACTGGGGATGCCGGGGTGTGCAGCGACGGCGAGAGGTGGGGTGGGGGTACCGTCGCCCGCCCGCCCCACCCTTCCGCAAGGGAAGCGCCGCTCCCCCTGGCTCTGGATGCCTACCACTGCCAGCTATGGTACGCTACGATGGCCCAAAAATTTTGCATGTACCACTGTGCACTCCCTTAGTTAGCTTTGTATTTTGGATTCAAATTATAATAGAACCATACTAGTAACGAATACAAACTTGATACAAAATTGAAACATGCAGATTAATGTGATTATATTCCTCAAATAAATGGATAGACCCATATTATGAGATTTAGTAGTATGAAATTTAATTCAAGCAGGACAAAAATTTGAAATGGGATAGACTAAATATAACTATAAGGATGAATTTGATTTCATAGGACCATGTGACATGCAATTGGAACGTTTAGAGTAAATGCCCAAAGAAATAGGAACACGGTAAAAGAACTCAACCAGAAAAAAAATCACCATTTAATTCAAATTCCAGTTCACGAATCACAAGTCTATTAGCTGCATTTGCCATAAGATTGTGCGAGAATATGGGATAATCATTTGATGGTTGCATTGTGCAGCTAAGAATTTTACCATCTTGTACGTGTTTGGCGTGATAGAGCAGCCTTGGTTATTGTTCCATGAAGATTAGTTTCTGTTGCACCCGCTGAACAGTTCACAAGTTGAAATGCTGAAATAGCTCATTACTATATTTCCACTCAAGACCTATTTATCCTAATTCTAGCACTGTTACTATGCAGGACAACAACATGAGATGAAATATTGCGCGTCACCTCAGTACAAGTGTATAGGAGAAAGATTTGGTCGGCATATTACTAGGAGCACATTTTTCCTGCTTCAAAATTATTCCAGGAGTACTGCGATGGCAAGACAAGAAATGTCTGGGCAGTTTCAGCAGCCTGTGTCAGAGTCTTCAAGAGACTACTTGACTCGGGCATTCCACAATGCAAGCATAAAGAGGAGAGTTCTGTCGAGGGTAGAGTGCTTTCTGTCTTCAGATCCAATAAACAATGGCTGGTTGAAACCCAGGAGGTGGGAAAATTTCACTAGTTTGGAGAGTGCTTGTGTCCAGCCTGAGTACAAACTACCAATAAGAACACGTGCGGACTGTAAGGCCGAGCAATATGAAATAACGGGATCACCCTTGAGCTCTTCTGATGTTCCTGCTGAGTCTGTGAGGATTGGAGATACCAATGAGGTTTCTCCTTGGTGGCAGGAGTTCCCTAAGCGCTGGACAATTGTTCTCCTCTGCTTCTTTGCGTTCCTTCTTTGCAATATGGATCGTGTGAGTTAGACAGTAATGCTTGTGTTTTGTCTAATTTTTCTGATAAGAACTGTTGTATGACACGGTTCTCCTTTTCTTTTGCTTCCTGAAAATTTGCTAATTTATTCTAGGTCAATATGAGCATCGCTATCCTTCCAATGTCTTCAGAGTTCAGCTGGAATCCAGCTACTGTTGGTCTAATCCAATCATCTTTTTTTTGGGGGTACCTTCTTACGCAGGTACTTTGCTGTTGCTTACTGTATGCTGAGAGTTTGTCGTAGGCTAATGTCTCACAGGAGCATTTTGTTATGTAGCTTCTGACATTTCACTGTGAAAATTACTGCTGCAGATTCTTGGAGGTATTTGGGCCGACAGGTTTGGTGGTAAGGTAGTGCTAGGATTTGGGGTTGTATGGTGGTCCCTTGCAACGATTCTTACACCCCTTGCTGCCAAGATTGGACTTCCGTTCTTACTCATCATGCGTGCCTTCATGGGGATAGGAGAGGTTGTGTGCTACACTTGTCTCTACATTTTGTATCGTATAACTTCTGCTATTTATCCAAGGTAGGGTGTGTATACAACATATATCTCCAAGTTACACATGTGGATTAGCATCCATGAAAGGCAGATGTGATGATGAAAACTTTGTATTATGTCAGAGTATTTAGTGGTTGAAATCATCAGATATTTTGCTTCAAATAAAAGTATAAAACCAAGTGGTTTATCTGTAGCATTTTTTTTTTGTTAAACTTGACTAGTTTGTACTTGGCATCTAACTTAGTTTGATGATACATTAGGGGTGCAGCTTTGTTAAGAAACCAAGTTTCTTGTTGCAACAGCACAATGCAATAGCTCTCCTTTTTCTTTTATATTTTTCTTCTTATATCTATGGTTTTACAGGGTGTTGCTATGCCTGCTATGAACAACATCCTTTCCAAATGGATCCCAGTTTCAGAGAGGAGCAGATCTCTTGCCTTAGTGTACAGTGGAATGTACCTTGGGTCAGTCACCGGCCTTGCTTTCTCACCTCTGTTGATCAGTAAATTTGGTTGGCCTTCTGTTTTCTATGCATTCGGATCCCTTGGAAGTGTTTGGTTTGCACTGTGGCAAAGAAAAGTAAGATAAACTAAGTCTTGCCCTAATTTCTTATATTCTGTCATATGGTTCTTGTTTCGTACGTGTTACTCAGTTGAAATGTTTTTATCATAAAAGGTTGCTTTATTAGCTACCATTTTGTTTTATCGGTTAAACATATCAACTACTATGGAAGTTAGCAGAGTGCAATGGTTTTTGTGGGCACTCATTTTCCTAGCTGACAGCCTATCTACTCTTGATTAGGCACACAGCTCTCCAGATGATGATCCCAATCTAAGTATAGCTGAAAAGAGGCACATACTGGGTGGTGGTACCTTCAAGGAGCCTGTCACTTCAATACCATGGAGGCTGATTCTATCAAAGGCTCCAGTTTGGGCTCTCATAATATCACACTTTTGCCATAACTGGGGAACATTCATTCTTCTAACATGGATGCCCACTTACTACAATCAGGTTGTTACAAAGTTATCCTGTGAAATGTTTGGCAGTCCTGGTTGTTAATACCATATAATGACATTATCATGCTCTTGTGCTTCTCAAATTCCTTTACCCAGGTTCTGAAGTTCAACCTAACTGAATCCGGGCTTCTCTGCGTGTTGCCATGGTTGACAATGGCTGTTTTTGCAAATATTGGTGGATGGATTGCTGATACTCTTGTTCAGAGAGGGGTCTCTATAACAAACGTCCGTAAGGTAAGTTCTCCTTAATTATTTTTTGTTTCACGTGTGAATTTGAGAGCAGCTATGCTTAAGAGCTACTGATCTTGAAATACTTCTGAAATGTGCTGATACAGATTATGCAATCGTTTGGTTTTCTTGGGCCAGCCTTGTTCTTGACACTGCTGAGCAAAGTCCAGACTCCAGCCATGGCTGTATTATGTATGGCCTGCAGTCAGGTTTGATGCGCTTCAGAAAAACCACTCATGGATCTACATGTCCTATAAAAAGGAATACATATCTCTATGTAGTTTCTTGTACTTTAACAACTGGCAACTGTTCCACTAGAAATGCTTGCTAGTGTAAGTGTGTAACTGTCCATTTTCTTTGGCAGGGGAGTGATGCTTTTTCACAGTCTGGGCTGTATTCAAACCACCAAGACATAGGACCACGTTATGCGGTAATGTACTCATGTAGTTTGTTACTGGTCTAATGTTCTCTGGTTCACACAAGAGGCCTAGTGTTAATTCTGGTAGTACTAGTGGCCCTTGCTTTCTTTGGGCTCTCTTATAGACAACTGCATCTAACTAGAAATGTTCCCGCCAAAACTGCAGGGGGTACTTCTTGGACTGTCGAACACTGCTGGTGTGCTTGCAGGAGTTTTTGGTACTGCTGCCACTGGCTACATTCTTCAGAAAGGTAAGAAACTAAAAAAAAATATCAGAGGTGGTTTCTAGTAATGCATTGAAAGCTGCATCTTTCTGTTATTCTAAACAAGACAAGTACTATTTAAATATTAAAAAGTGATGCTTAGGCTGAAAGGGTCACGTCACTATAGCAAATTATAAAGCATCTTTTATGTTTATTCTAACTTCCTCCTATGTTTTCTCCATTTTATTTTTAACTTGCAGGTTCTTGGGACAGTGTGTTTAAGGTGGCTGTTGTACTGTACATAGTTGGAACAGTGGTGTGGAATGTCTTTTCAACTGGAGAGAAAGTTCTTGAATAATCTGTGGACAGGCCTATATGCCACTATACGGAAATCGACTGATTTTGCCAATGCCATTTTGGCGTACAACAGGGAAATATCGTCTTTAGAAAGAGATACAGTTGGAAAAGACACACACATTCCATATTATGCAAGAGATATACCTGTATCTAATGTTTGTGCAATCGAAAGAATGAATTCAAATTAGAGTGCTGCAATAGCCAGGGGAAATTGGGCTTTTGAGTACAAGAAAGTACATTTGGAACCAAAGAAATTTCCTCTGCAGAAAGCAGCTGCGCCAAGGGCTCTTCAGTTTTTGCAGCTGTTTCTTGAGAAGCCCAAACTTCTGCATGAATCCCCTGTCCAATATTTTGTTTTACATACTGGGCATTTAACCATGTTTCAGCTTGCCTTTTATTTGATGAAGGAGCAACGGCTACTGCCAAACTCATGCAAGTATTGTGCGAGCTTTTTTGATCGAAAATTCTGAACGTATCTCCTCTGATCTTAAACGTCTCTCCTTTTTGCGACGTTGCTATCATCCTTTTTGTATATTGCAAGATGATGGATGTCATTTTTTTTCCCCGGCTGCTTACAGTGCCCGTAAAAAATGGTAGTTGGTGCACTCAATCGCCAGATAAACCATATCCATTGGGTTTTTGGGAAAAAGTATATACGTTGGTTAAAACTAAATTTTACGGGTCCACCCCTATAAGGCATATTTTGGCTCGGGAAAAGTCCTGTTAGTTGGCACTAAAGTCAGACAATGCCTATAGTCTGTTATTTGTTTTCAGAGGTAGTAGAAGGAAGAAAGATCCCTTCGGAAGGGCAGGGGTCCCAAATTGAAGCATTTACTGGTCTCGACTCTCGACCCAGCTTTATTTGACTGGCCGGCCGGCCTCTGCTGCGCGCCTGGCATGTGATAGTCGTACATCCACGCCTGACCCTTTAACCAGAGCCGTTTGATCTATGGAAAGAACCGGCCGGCCTTCCGCTTGATCGATGGAAGAACCGGCCGGCCGGCGGCGGCCAGGGACTCCCGTGGACATGGGTGAGACCCAGGGGTGGATCTATGCCTTTTTGTCGGGGTCAGCCGACTCTGATGAAATTTTACAATTCTTATATAAAATATTGTTCAACATACGTTTGACCTATTGCTTCAATGGAGCCGACCCCACGTCGTTCTCGGCTAGATTCATCTATGGTGGGATAGTCGTTATATGCAGTGGCGGATGCATGATGACGAAGCCTAGCTGCCTGGCCGGCCTAGAGTAGCGGAGAGCGTAGGTACCTGGCAGATCGAGGCACGAGGCCGTTCATTGTGTAGTGTAGTGGTACCCGGGGACTAAGATTTTTTAGAATATTGTAGGTCTTTATATATGTTGTCCGTTCATTGGAGTATGTTGGGGTGAAAGTGGAGCAGATAATTTCCGCATCCGATCCGATCCGATCCGAATATGATTTTTGCAGATACGGAGAAGAGTTTTTGATATCCATGCGGATATGGATAATCCGAATCCGATTGTATGTGGATGTGGAGTAGGATATGGTTTTAATGAAATCCGATGGATATGGATTATCCGATAATCGAATGAGGATTATCCGAACCTTATAATACGATATCCGACTGCTCTAGCAAACCTAACACGAACAACTGTCAACCCAAACAATAAGTCATTTATGTTATTTCGTCTTCTATGTTCACTCCCTACTAAGTTTGAAATCAGAACTTGTATAATTTTTGTTCGTCATAATGTATGAAGTTTTAGCGTAATTGTGAAGATTACTTGCTACTTAATGCCTTAATGGCTCTGGTTGAGAACTTATTAATCACTACAAAAATCTACACAAGAGCATGTATTATCCGACTGTAATAATCCGTGTCCGCTCCGACACCGCACCAGTTTCGACATCCTAAAAAATCTGCATCCGTATACGTATCTGCGTAATATCCGCTCCGCTCCATATTCGATACGTATGTGGAAAAGGGATCATCCAATCCGATCCGCTTTCATCCTTTTGCTTCACGAGATCTGAGCCACGTGTTTGTTGAAACATACTCTCTTCATCCTAAAAAGAGTGCAACTCTCGTTCCCTGAGAAATCAAACCATGGGGCCTTGGCCTCAGTGGCGAATCAATCACAAGTGACCTCATTTGCAGCATCCTAGCAGCGGATGACGGAGAAGATTGGCTCCGTCCCGCCATGGATCTTTCAAGGGGCGGCGTCGCAGGCAAGCCATGAACCACCACTGTCCCACTCGATGCAGGTGAGCTAGGCTGATCCATCTTCGCTTTCCTCTAACTCACACCGGCGAGAGAGCTCTCCTTGAGATCTAGTACACAATAATGGAGATTTTGGTGTGAGGTGAGAGAAGCCGCCGCAACAGGGAACATGTTGGTTTCTTCTAGTGTTTTCACTGGATTTATACCCAATTTCATGCCTTGGCGCAATTCACTACAAGAAATGTGTGGCTTTATGACGTATTTAGTATGACAATAGAGCATAATGTCATTATATCATTCATTTTATGACATTATGTATTAGCCATTTTGATTTTATGACAATAAAAAATCGTATGTCATAACATATGTCATATATGTACTCCAATGTCACCCAATGACGATAATTGTTATGTCATAAGGCGTATTTGTTAATGTCATAAAATATATGACAAAAGTTGTATGTCACAAATTCATTTATTAAATTATTTTAATTCTTTTTGGCAACGTTGGCATCCCTACTGCCATGTATTAGCATTTAAACCTAGTTTTGAACTTGGACCCTCTCAAAGAAGAAGCTTTGAACCTGGTATTGGCATTTAGCTTTTTTTAATACTATATCTTCCCCTGTTGCTTACGTGAAGCATAAAAAAAAAGCGGTGCATGCAGGGTTCGAACCTACCTGAAGCATAAACCAAAAAATTACGTGAAGCATAAAAAAATAAGCGCCGCAAGGGGGGTTCGAAACTGGGTCTAAAGCCCACCAAGCGTGCGCCCTACCACTGCACCATTCGTCTGATTGTAGAAGTGCTGTGACGTAACTTATTTATAGCTTCCAGTCAGCATGGCCTATCTATCAGTAGAAAATAGAAGCAAAAATAGAGGGGCCCTGCCAGGGATCGAACCCACCACCTCCCACTCAACAAGCGAGCGCACTACCACTGGGCTACTTGCCCGTTTGTGTCCTGCTTTGACAATTTTTTCATTTTGTCCATTATTGCTGCGCGACTAAATGAAAATTTGTCATGTCCCCATATGAAAAGAAGTTAAAAAAATTGCACCATGGGGTGTTTGAACATTATGTACACAGACGTCATAATCGAAATTTATGACGGTGGCTTTTTGACGTTTAGATTTTCGTCACCGCAATGTCATAAACCCTGATTTGTGACATGAATTCCATATATTATAACATAATTAGAGTGTCAAAAAGTCACACATCTCTTGTAGTGATTGCAGGCCACGTTGGCACCTTTCACGACACCCGATGAATCCTGGATCAATCGGAAGAGGGGAATAAGCCCCCCGGCCGCTTGTACAAGTGGTTTTTCCACTCTTTGCTAGAAAGGATGTTGTCCACTGGCCCAGGGTGTTGACAGCGCCCTCGTCGCTCGTCCCAACCTGTGAGTCAGAAAATCCATCCGTCCTCAAGGCGATGNCACAAAGAACCAAAGCTAACAATACCAATCAGCACCAGATTCCTGTTGCGGACCCTCATGTTCTTCTGACGCTCCTCAAGATCGAGCCTTCAAAGAAAAAAAAAAGGAAAGTCATGGACAAATGTTAGCACAGTTTGAGACTGAATGAATAACAAATTCAGAATGCCAGATGCAAAGAAAGGAAAGTATAGGGCTTGTACTTCATCTGTTGTCGGAACAGTGGCCGTCTCTTCGTCACAGCCTCCTCTGTGGCAAACTCATATTTGATCGGATCTAGCTTTGCGGAACTTTTGCTCGATAGATAATTCTGCGGCTCAATACCAGAGAAAAAAAAGATCAGGTGTGTTTATGACCATTATGAACTAATCAATGATACAATGATGTTACCCTATCTTAATGTCTCAACAAACTTGCATATGCCATTTATATTCATCAGAAGATAGTGTTAAACAAGTTCCAAATAAATTACTTTACAGCTACAGGGGGTAAAGGAGGCATGTTGGTTTCATATAGTTTTGCATACGTCATTGCATGGAAAACAGGAGTACAGGTGTTTGAGAAAACCACTGAATGCAGGTCAGATGTTATCTAATTATGTTACATATTATGTTATTTATGATGACGTGCAGTTCCTAAATTACCAACCTGATAGATTGTTTTCTATTTTGCAACAACATTGTACAAGATGTTATCTAGCAGCTTCATGTGTCACTGAAGTTTATAGTACAAAATGAATGGAAGGAAAAACATAGAACCATGCATGAAATTAATTAGGCATCAATTAACTGAACACATTAGTTAGTTTGCAACTCTTAATAATCAGAATTACAGCTAGAGCCTAGTCTAAGGAAATTTTAACAAGGGTGGTAAAGCAAACACCAATGCAGAAGAATAAACATAAGAAAAACATCATTTCAAAGATGCGAATAAGCATTTTTAACTACCGGGCAAACCCAACCTAGAAAAGAATAGGCCCTCCATTAGTGTAGTATTTGCCAGATTGTGGTAGACTGGTATAGATGGTGATTCAAATAAGAGATCCAATAAACTTGCACATGCCATTTTAGCCCATGTATTGAACAAATTACTTCACTGACAAAGTAGAATAAAGAAGGATCATGTTGGCTGTACAGTATTCTGCATGTAGTTCCACCAAGAAAAAAACAGGACACGCGTGAAGGCATGTCTGTATAAAATGTATACCACATGTCGTTCAACCAGGAAAACAGGACTGCTGGTGTTACGGGACAACAGTGAATGCTGTGTGCACGTGCAAATAGGAAATAGCCCGCTATAGCTTTGCTATAGCCCGCTATTAGCTTTTTAGGAGATATACCGCTACGATATATAATATTTGTCCGCTATATCCGATAAAGGGGTTTTTATGAGATTTAGCGGTGCTAAATGTCCGCTAAAAAGGCTTTTGTGAGATTTAGCGGCGCTAAATGTCAAGTGGCGAGTAGATTTTAGTGATGTCAGACCCTCAAAGATGCCGTAAAAAAATTGATACAACTAAATGAATGTAGGGTGGACCCTGGATAACATAGTATGGCCCGTTGGACATCTAAGAGACGTGTTAAAGTCTATTTTTGGGTGTTACAGAAATGATGCTTATAATTTTGTATGTGATTATTGGTTATTTTAACATACCGCTAAATAATTTAGCTTTTGTTATAGCCCGCTATCGCTTTTTATAGCTTTTAGAGAAGGCTACCGCTAAACTTCATAGCCCGCTATTTTCTACATTGGATAGAACTGATATTGGCATCTATGTCTGACCCCTCTTACTTTGATAAGCACTATGAAGAACCCAAAAGGAAAAACAGAAGACGATAAAACAGTAAAATTTCGTCTTTGAAGTACCAGTTTCAATTTGAAATATTAAGTGCAACAAAAGTATTTCGAGTCGATTTGTGCTAGGATGGGTTCGATTCTAAATCTGTATCGGTACCGAACTACCGATGGGATTGACGAAGAAATTAGCCCGTAACCCCCACACACCAAAACAAGGCCTAAGCAAAAACTAGTGGTGACAGTCTGCTACCACAGAGCAAGCAAACACACCAATTAGCGTAGTTGGCGACATTATGCAGGACCGCGAGGAGATCCATTGTTTGATTGGCATCGCATCGCATCACAACGGATCCCGTATGTACAAAACGACAAATCCATGTCGTGCGTCCGGGAGGAGGGGGCTTGGGGTGTGGGGGATGGCGAATAAACCTTGGGGGAGAAGGCACCAGAGCCAGGCATCCGACGCGGGAGGGCCTTCAACTGGACGACCAGAGAGCGCAGCGCCATCGCGGCGACGAGCCTGTGGGATCAGGAGGACGGCGTAGATAAGGAGTGCGAGACTCTTTGCTCTCTCTTTCTCGACGGGTGGTGTTTTGCGTGCCCATGCTTCCCTAGTCCCCTTCTTTATATCGCAAGGGAAAAGCCACAGCCGTCTCCGATCCCTACGCAGTGGAACAAGACCCAATAAATATTTCCTTTCTGTTTTCAAAATATTCCCTCCACGTGTGATTCGTTTCCGTTCAAAGAAAAAAGTGGGCATGTTTAGTTTATGGCCCCTGCCTTACCAAATTTTGGTTTGGGTATTGAACATTTTGGTTGCAGCGCTGAGTCTTATATTTTGGTTCGCGGTTGTTGGAGACAGCCTAAAAAAATGTGTCGTACGCATCCGAAAACATGTGGTGCTTCTCTCAGTTCGTCGAATGGTCGGCGGAGGAAAGGGGCCGACCGGCGGCAGCGCCAACCGAGCTGCACGCCTGCACGGCGCGTCCGCCCTGTCACATGCCTTGGCACGAGGAGGACAACGCGGTGGCGGCCGGCGGTTGGGCTGTGCGCTGGCCATTAAGGCGCCGACTGGTGAGGGAGAAAGGGGAGTGAGAAAGGGAGGTGCGGCTAGGCCGGGAAGCGGCTGGGCCGCAGGTCAAGTGGGCCGGGGGAGAGAAGGCGCGGCAGACTGGCCCTCTTGGGCTAGGGACAGCTGGGATGAGGAGCAAAAATTGGGGAGGGAAAGTGGACCAAGCCGAAGGTCCTTCGGGCCCAATTTTGTTGATCTCGAGCTGTTGTTTTTCCTATATAGTTGCAACTTGTAAAATAAAATTCATATAAAATAATAGAATAATCCAAAAATAGCAAACTAAAATTTGTTGGTTTGGTCATGGCTAGCTCTATGCGGAAACATATGGGCGGATGTGAAAAGATTAGTTTAACCCTCTGTTTTATTCATGCTAGGCTAAATAGGTTATGTAATTTCCTAGATGTGTTGTAGATAATAATTTTGCGGTAGACCTTTTGTAATGTTAGTAGGTGTACAGTTTCTAGAGTCCATGTTGCTTCTTGTGCCACGTAAAAAATGCTCGTTACTAAACTCATGCTAATCATGTTGTTTTTATATATGTATTTCTATTGCATGAAATAATATGAAAATGTTTGAGTATGTAGCCATGTCTTGACATGTGTAGAACTTATTTAAAATTTCAGAGTCCATGCCAAAGTAAAGATGCATTGCTCTCAACCAAATGATGTCAAACTTTTTGAGTATCTAGCTTGCGCCATGTGTAACCATCTGGTAAATTTTGGTAGCAAAAAAATCTGCAAAAACTCAAGATATAAATTAATGATCATCTATGTCCGTTGAAATCAATAAATTCATAACTCAAGTTGTATATGTCCAAAAGTCCTGAAAATTCTACATAAATTTTCTATTCACATGTGTAACCTTGTGTAAAAATCTAAGCACTAGAGCATCCTTGTACAGACAGATATGCTTTATTTTCCATTCGATATTGCTTAACTTGTGTACTTTATACAACCTGTTATATAATGTTTTCTCATGTAAGAGTTTATAGTAGCCTAATCACACTAATATGTGCTGGTATAAAAAGTTTGATACCCATAAGCTTAGTATAATTTTCTATTTGAATTTAGGAGTAAGACGAATAGAAAATAAGAAATGACAGTATGTATATGAGTAGGTACCACTACTTGTTTTCATAATATATGTTAAACACATGTTAATGGTTGATCACCATCACCTAGGGGCGGAGCCAGCTAACGGAGGCACCGGTGTGAGCTCCGTAGCTTAATAATGAGTAACAATACTTTTCTACTAATTTGGCCGTGACAACGATAAATACACATAGCTCTGCCATTGCTATCACCCACTAGTACTTTGATGAACTCCACGTTAAAATTTATCTACTCCGTAAATGAGTGCTCAAAGAAAGTAGAGAAATTAATTTATGGCTGAGTTGCTGCATTCATGAGCATCATATTCATTATTGTCTTTGCATCCATGGTAGTCATGCATGCCACATTGCATGTAGACACCACAGTCGCCGATTGCTTGTATGAGTTGGTGGTTGAACCCATCGCTCAACCGGTGGAGACTGTTGTAGTTGCTGAGCCCGTTGCTGAAGACCCAAACCAACGTTCGGTAGAGCCCAAGGCTGTTGAGCAGGAAGGCAAGCACTATAACATAGCCCCTCTTTGCAAAACTATGCAACTTAATTATTTAATTCTTGTGCTTGGATATGATCCTTAGGTTCCTATGTCAAATACTAGTATGTGTAGGTCGCTAGCTTGCCATGCTAAACAGGATCGGCAGAAGTCGAGTGATTTCCAGTCACTCGTGAGATATAGACTCTTTACTTTATGTTCGAATCATAGGGTCTATGGGCGGTGCCTGGTATGATGCTCTTGTGTTATGGAGATTTCCCTGTCTGCGTAGCAAAGGAAAGTAAGGTCATCCATTGTTGTACTGTTGGGCAAGCTTTGAACGTACTGACCACATACTGGCATCATGGGTCCCAGAAAACTGATGTACTTGAGTTGATTAGTTTGGACTTCTTCCCGCTACTCCAGGAGTGGTTGCGATGGCGGGTGTAGTTGCGGCTGCGTGGTCTGGGACCCGTAGGGCTTTGCACCTGGGATTAGTGGGTTTAGTCTGAATATTCGGGAAATGACGAGAAAAGTTGCCACATGAGGATCTGGGAGCTCTTACGTGTCGTGTGTTCAGGTTTCCCTTGCAAGGTGTAAAATCGGTCATCTGAGCAGTGAGGAAGAAGGGGGCAGCGAGAGGAGAATTGATGGTTAACATGAAAAATGTAGGGGCACCATGGTCATTTGCCATGTTCAATCCACGGTAGCGTGAGGACGTAGCTCGCCACATCATCAAAAATGGCAATTACGTAAGCTTTTTCGTTCAAGAGTGGAAAATATATAGGAACCATTATAAATATTGCTTCTCAAGGAGTGCCATCCATAATGATGACAAATAGTTAAATATCCCCACAGAAAAGGCTCTAATGGTCTCTGGGGAAACAAATGTAAATGATCTTTCAGGATGTTCTACGAAAAACTTTAGATTTCTTTGGTCTCCTCAGAAACTAGTATCATAGTATCTCTTGCTTGCTGTTCTAAATAGTATGTGTTTTTGTATTGAGTTCTAAGAATGTGACCCTAATGTCCATGAAATGGAATGGTTAGTGAGGCAATTTGCATTGCTGATTACTTTTCCTATTGGTCTAAATGATCTGTCTTTGCATTGAGCTGTTACCATCTTTTGGTTCCAGTAACGAGTATGTCCGTTTATGATTGTTGAATTATAATTTACCACTTGTTCTGGAAGCTAACTGTGTCAAGTTTGTGGAGAAATCAATTTTGATCCTTTGGGTCATAGGGGAGTTTTTTACAAGGTTGTCCATGATTAACTTCTTGTAAGAAAGTTCAGTTACTATGCTCAATCATATCGTTGAAGAGATGGATTGTGCAAAAGAGGTGAAGAGATTGGAAGTCCAGAGGACACTGAATTTGATTGATGAGTTCAAGGAAGAGTGGAAGAAGACAGGATGTACAATTATGTTTGATGATTGGACAAAAAAAAAGAGAAGAACAATATGCAAATTTTTTGTTAATGGCCCGAAAGGCATTGTCTTCTTGTGCTCTATTGACGCTTTTGATATTTCAAAGACAACAACTAAAGTGTTTGAAATTCTAGATGTGACTGTTAATAAAGTTGGAGAGGAGAATATTGTCTAAGTTGTAACTAACAATGCAAATAACTACAAGGCAGTTAGTGAGATATTAATGGAGAAAAGAAAAAAGTTGTTTTGCACTCCATGTGCATCTCATTACATTAATGTGATGCTTAAGGACTTGGAGAAGAAGCTTAAGATGCATAACTCAACAATCATGAAAGGTCATAAAATCACTACATATATTTATTCTCGAAATTTGGTTCTTACTTGGCTGAGGGAAGGGATTTAGTTAGGCCAGTGGTCACTAGTTCTGCCACTGCATATTTGACATTGGGTAGTCTACATGAGCAAAAAGGGGCACTGATCAACATGTTTATGTCAACCAAGTGGAGGGGTAGCAGATTTACAGGTAGAAAAGAAGGCAAAGATGTCCAAACAATTGTTCTGGACACTCGTTCTTTTTGACCTAATGTCACCTTGTGACGCTGCATTCCTGCTTATTGAAGTTCTTCGTATGGTGGATTCAGATGAGAAGCCTATAATGCCACTCATCTATGATGAGATGGATTGTGCAAAAGAGAAGATAAAACAAAATTTTAAGAATGTAAAGACAAAGGTACATCACTGACTCATAGATATTTAAGCATTTTTCTTGGTCTAGTTCTATATGCATGGTGCTATTTTAGTTTACTTTTTTTGATCATTTTAAAATTATATTTTAGCTACATGCAATTATTGAATGTCACTGATGAAAGATGGGAAGCACAACTCCATAGACCTTTGCATGCTGCTGCGCACTACCTAAATCCCTAGTACCATTATAATCCTAATTTCAAGGCTGCTGAAGTAAAATGTGGGATGTACACATTGTAGATAGAATGGTTCCTGATTTGGATGAAAGGATTAAGATAAATATCTAATTGTGAAGGACCGAAACGGGCGACCAGAGGGAGGGTGAATGGGAGCCTTTACAAATTTCTTTCAAAAAGGACCGAGACTCCAAAATCCAACCGAACCCCTCTCTTCTAGCAAACTCAAGTTCACTTAGCTATGGAAGAGCTAATGAACCTAGGAAGCATGCTAGGAACCTTTCAGAATATAGTGGAAGCAAAAACAAGCCGAGCTCACAAATTTCAGATCACAAACCGGTCTCACTGGAGCACAAATCGGTCAGACCTCTTCCCAAACCAGTCTCACAAAATCACAAACCAGTGTGACCTTTTCCGAAACTGGTCTGACCTCTTCGGTATGGAAGCTTATAGAGAGTTCAAGAAAAATAGCAAAACTAGACCAAACAAGCTCCACAAATCATGATATTTGGACTATAGGTTTCCAATGGTATTATGAGTTCAAAAACCAGAAGAGATCTTCAAAAGGAGCAAGTTGAAAAAAAACCGGTCTGACCTCTTTGCCAAACCGGTCTGACCTGTTCTTCCTGGCAGCAACTTGAAAACTTGGGGAGAAAACCCTAAATCCACTCAAACGAGATCCAAACTCCGTGAAATTTGTGCCAGAGCTGCGCAGAGGTGAGTCTTTATCCAAAATATCTCCATAGAAAAGATCAAGACATCACCTCGAATTTCACAGATTTTACCAAGAACACAGGAGAGGAAGGATTTCGAGAAAACTCAAGATCTCAGGTGCTCATGCATGGATTCAGTAAGGGATCACCCTAGATGTGTTTGCACATGTCCCAGCACCAAATCCCTCCAAGAAACTCGACCCAAAACATAGCCAAACTCGAGATCATGAAATCGCCCAAAAATAGCCCCGAAAATGGCTAAAAAGAAAAACACAAATCCATAAAAGAGATGAAGGAATTCAGAACAAGAGAGGCAAAGCAACTTCAATTACTTCACGAAGTCCTCATCTATACAAGAAGAAGCTAGAGTTCAAGATTCAACCTCTCATCTCACATCTCTCTCTCTCTCTCTCTCTTTTCTCACTAGTGCTAGATGCAAATAAACTAGGGTTTCAAGAGGGCAAGAGAACCACCTCTCCAACCAGCCATCTCCCTCAATATATGGAGTCCGACGAAAGACAAAATTACCCCTACTCTTATAACTAAGATACATATTGTTAACGGCTGTTAACCACCGAAAATAGCCGTCAATATTCTCTAATAAAGTGAAGGATTGGCATTACTCGCATGCATATTTTCCTTCGAATAATGTAGTTCCACATGTCCTTGAAGAATATTTGGTTGTAGTTGATTTGCTGCAGAAATAAAGGAGAATCCACCCTCATAGATCCAAGTGACAACATCCCGACGAATCAGAAACAGCCACGCGTGCATCACATGGATTAAAGGGTCCACAACAGACCCAAACTGCCTCAATTCACCGTGGACACGTGCAACTACCCTTTGGGACCCACATGACAGCGACCCTGAAGAAGCACACAGCGAGGGGAGCCAGCCAGGGGTCGGCCGAACCCTTGGTTCAGCCGAACCGACCTTGGCTCGGTTAATCCTGGCCCTCCACGTGTCACTCTCGTGCTGTCCTGAAGGTCGGTTGCGGGTGGACACTAGAATATTCCTTTGGAGATGTTGCCTCTTGGAGCCTATAAATATGAGTGGAGGGCCTCCAAATGAGACACACACATCTTTGGGCAATCACTCTCTTTCTGTAGGCTCTAGACTTAGTTGAGTTAGGCTAGACTAGCTCTACTCAGGTTCCAGGTCTCCTTGGAGCTAGGGTATGGCTCTTGTATCTTCTAGTTCTAGGATGACTTTATTCTACTTCAGTGATATATCTTTTTCATATATTGGTTGTCTTTGTCATGATATGAATGAGTTGTGCTTGTGTTCTTGCTATCATAAGTGGCTAGGCTTATATGCTCATGAGTTAGTTATATACCCTTGCTTCGGTAGTGACGTAGTGTAGACTTAAGTGCCCTCATACATGTTAGACTTTGCTCTAGTTCAGCTAGAGTATGATTTCATATGTGTATTAGTCTCCATGATCTATGCCACGGCATTGGTCCATCGGCCATTTTTATGGTGACATTGATCATAGTTTTATTAGCCCGAAATAGTCAACGTGTTGTGAACAATGCGAGCATGGAGCTCGGATTGGAATCATCGACTGGATATGAGTGTGATCCACGGTTTGGCCGGGGTAGGCCACAGGTGGTGATAGCCCTGTTGGACCCTCTGAAATCTCCCACGTTTGGGTATTACTATAGGAGTTCGTAAATGAGCAGTCGCTTCGCCATGCGTAAGTGGCGCAGGAGGCTATCTCCCGATGTGCCTGGGTGCATAGAATTAGACTGTGTATGTGTACGAATACCTTGCTCTAACTTGTTTAGTGCATTATATAGGAAGTACATTAGAACATAGATGCTAACTCTTAGTCCTTCTCCCTAGCCTGGTTAGTCTTGAGATGATGCCATGTGTGTCACACTACCATTATATCTTATTATCTTACCCTTGTCCTTTGTATATGCTTCTCTTCATACTATCGCTATATTCATGATCGTAACATATTCTTTAACCGACCGCCTTCCTTTGGGAAAATACGATACCCTTGGGAATACTCATGGGTGAAGTGCTACAATGGTCTATCCGTGTGCTTGCGGATTCATTCGCATTTGTTAGAATACCATATGGCATCTTCTAGCGATGTCGCTGGAACTAAACATTCTAGTGGCGACTTTAAGAAATGCCAACACATACCCACGCAGGGGCAAAATGGTCTAACTTTTTGCAGATGAATCAGACGGACACGTCGTCTTCACAACTTTCCTTCGCCTCGATGCAAGCTTTGTGATGGCGCCACGTGTCCTCCATCCCACCATCCGGCCGCACCGGGCGCGCCCCCGATTTTGAGACCCAAACCGGCAAATCTGCTTGCATGGTGGTTTTGAGGCCCAAACCACCTGAACCGTCCATCTCCGCTTGGCCGCCACGCGACTTCCTCGATGTCGATGCGTGTCCGGCCTCCGCCAAGCCTTTGACGCCTCTGTTTCGCTTGACTCGACCGATGCCGTCTTCATCACGCCGTGTACTCTTGCTCTTTCATGCACCATGCGGATCGCACGTGACTCCGCTCGGACTCTTCGGGTCCCTCAGTCCAAACCTACTCGTTCACCCTTCACCGCCGTTGGTTCATCGGCATGAGCCTTTCACGCTTGACCTTCACCGCGCGCCGTCGGACGGCATGTCGCATCCTGCACCTGCACATCATGAGCCAAGAGACACATCAAATCACTCAATGGTTGTCAATCACTCATCATCCAAGGGTGGCCACCATTGGTCCTCAAATTGGATTCATTTAAAATGCATTGGGGCTGTTTGAAATGCAATCAGCGGTTCTGACAAGAATAAAAAAGAGTAAAATACATGGGCAGTCCTCGAACTTATCTTAAGATGTCATCTAGGTCCCTGAACTCTCAAAATGCATTTTTATATCCCTAAACTTGTCTGGAGGTGTCATTCGGGTATCTAAACTCTCAACATGCATTTTAGATCTCCAAACTTGCCTTCAGTGTGTCATTTGGCTCCCTAAACTCTCAAAGTGAATTTTCATATCCCTGAAATCGCTAATAATTAATTGTATTAAAAATAGACCATTTACTAAACAATTTTTCAGTCTATTCATTTAGAAATCTTACCACTAAGACCATTTTAAACTGAATTAGCTACTTATTAATCATACTCATCATGGGTTAATCAAGACCATTAGATCATTAAAAAAATCAATATTGAATATTATAGTTTTCTCATTTAACATGAAAATATCAATGCTAATCTTAATATTTCTTACTAACTAATTATATTTTACATGCGCTTTGTATAACTTTATTAGGATAATTTATTTCTATTCTCAATTAAAATAAAAATGAAAGTTTTATTAAATTTAAAGTAGCAAAAGTTTTTCTTCGTTAACTTAAAGTAGCAAAAATCATTTTTATTAAATTTAAAATAGTATAATGAGAGTTTAGGGACTTGTTTGACACCACGGGACAAGTTTATGGACCTAAAAATGCATTTTGAGTTATTAGGGACCTATGTGACACCCTGGAACAAGTTCAGGGATCTGAAAATGCATTTTGAGAGTTTAGGGACCTAGATGACACACCGGAACAAGTCAAGGACCGCTAGTGCACTTTACTCAATAAAAAAGATACCAAGTCGTTATTTCTTTGGAGCTTTAGATTTGTGGCTACGCTCGCGTAGATGAGTAGATGACTGTCCTGAGTTGTTTAGATTTTCTATCAGAGTTTTGAGCTTGACATGTAGCTCTTCAGGGTCTAAGCAAAACTGGGGTGCCTTTGAGCAAACACGTAACAGTAGATTTTGCTTTCAGTTCATGTTGATTGCCTAACAGTAGGTCCACACAAGAATAAGAAATCGCTTGTACAATTTTTTATGTACAATTTGAAATTGATGGAGAGACATGCTAAAAGACAGATAGAAGCAAATTTGACCTATAGCATTGAAGACATCCCTTCTTATGATGAATGGATAGCTGAAAAGGAAAGCCCTGCCCTTCTCCAAACAAAGGCTGGGTTGTGTTCTCTTGATAATATTGCTCGTAGGGGAGCTGCTATGGATGAGCAAGACGATGAATATGATCCTGATAAGGAGGTGGAAAATATTGTTAACAACTGAACAGAAAGCATATGACGTAAAGTTCTTAACTGATGCAACTATCCTTTCACTCTTCCTTTGGGTATACTGAATTAATGTTAACTATTTTGGATCTCTAACATATGCTGATGAACTCAGGCTAGATCAAAATTTTGATGATTGTGACTTCCACGACGAAGAGAATGAAAAGGATTATTACAGTGAGGAGGATGGAAGCATTGCAAGGCATAGCCAGTCTTCTGTTGGGACTGGGAGTTCCAGTGCTGCACTACCAACAATAAGTGAGCAGGAGGATGTTAATTTTGACGATCTGTACTAAATTTTCTTCCACTCTGTTGTGGCTTGCTAGAAACAATTGATGTCAGTTGCTGCATAAGAACTTGTAATTTATTATGTCATGGTGAACTTATTTGTTTGTCTATCATGCTACAAGAGAAAGTCAGTTGTATTCTTTGGCTGTGCAACTTAATAATCTATACATGTTCTGTTTATTTCTTTTTCCATACGTAGCCAGTGTTGTAAATAGTATATACAAGCCAAATTGGTGGCAAATGACCAAGTGCTCCAGGAAGGATACATATGTGCCAATTCTTTTCCCTAGTAGAACCAGGATTGCAATTCGATCCTAGAATGTGATCTACACGAGGGTTTCGGATCCGATTCATGGTCACGATTTTAACAACCTTGATTGTATCTAACCGTGGAGTAAAAAAGTGACTACTGGATGATGGGGACGTGGGTGCCCGATCTTCCGTCAGGTGAAGGATAACTCGTTTTTGGGCGGAGGTGACGCACCGATCTGGCTTCAGATCTCAAAGACCCGAACTCCTGCAATCTTAGCACCACGATTCCTCTGGTTATCAACCGTGTCACAACCCGGTTGACCTCGCCACGAAGGCTAATCCCTGCCTGCGAAAACGAAGAACACAAGCAAGAACTCGAAAGGCGCAGCTCAAATATGAAGTGACAAACTGCAGATGAATGATTAAGCACACGAGTTGGGGTTCTACAAACTGACGAATGGCGAAACTGTTCTTGACAGATTAATCTAAGCAAAACTCGAGTCTAAACGATGGCGGCTACTGAGTTTAATAGCTAGGGACGCCCTAGGGTTGGGGCGCACCAGGGTGGGGCGCCCTCAACATGGGCCAAAGGCCCGACACGATACAAAGCCTGAAAAGGCCCAAAATAGGTGATGCAACACCTTTTCGTGGTCACACAGAATGATCCACGAAGCTTCTTTTTTTTTTGAAATAAAAGCAGGAGCACTGCTATATCATTTAAGAAGAAGAAGCAATTGGTACATAACGCGCCGAAGCGAACACCACCACACGAACACACTCCCAAACACGAACAAACGCACCCGATACAACACACCACCACCCCTGACCACTTGGGAGAGTAGTACGAAACAAGCCGTCGACATCTGCGCCGTCGTCACCAACGATGTGCCACGCCGAAGCCGTAGCCCGCTGCAAATCCGAACGGCCCCCCGAGCTCCTCCGCCATGGGACTGTCAATCTCAAGCCGCGCACACGATCGTCGATCCCTCAGAACTAGAGAAACTTCAGAACACTCTCATCTCAGCACCAAAGAAAACCACTGATCCTGGCCACTCTGCGTGGGGGCCTCGCCTCATCCAACGCCTCACACTCCTCTGCCAAGGACTCAGATATCTAAGACTGCAATGAGAGCATTACCTCCGCCCAGCCAACACCGAGATCACCACAGCACCGTGCACGGTAACCCAAGCCCACCAGCTCCCATGGACCCTCAGCACCTCCACGGCAACACAGACCAAGCACGCGGCACCACCAGACGACCTCCACCACCACAACCACGAGCCGAGCCGGGACTCCCAATACGACGCCTCCAGGGAGGGTACGACGCCAAGGCGCCGCCATCGCACGTCCAAAGATGGACGAGGTCTTCACCCTGAGAGTCCCGCGCGACAGAGAGCATGGCGCCTCACCATGATGCCCCCAGCGGGGAGACGACACCAAAAGGCGCCGCCATCATGCCCACCGACAGACGCGTCGGTGAAGACTTTCGGCCGAGTCCACAC
>CM014274.1:39138715-39165882 GCA_004135705.1 Alloteropsis semialata
ACCTTCCTTGAAGGCCTCGCGATTCCGGAGACCCCCTCGGGCGGCGGCGCGACGGAGCAAGGCGGCGGGAAGAGGGGGCGGCGGCGCTAGGGTTTCCCCGCGCGGCGGCCCACGCGGGGGCGACGCGGGGGGAAGAAAGGTTTTACTCCCCCTCTGTGCACCACCACACACACATGATCCACGAAGCTTCTGGAGCTAGGACCAGAACCAAAAGAAGCGTCTCGTTGTCACGGTTCCAACGCATCCAAGAACACCTTGATTGGACGCCGTATGAGGGAGATATCGCCGTTTTGGTGCAGACACGTCGGCTGAATCCGAACCGAAGATGCTGTCCAACTTGGCGACGACTGGTAGCTTCGAGATGAGGCCGGCTCATGTATGTCCAGCGTGGTGATGTCCTGATCACTGGAGGCAGGGGCTTTGGTCCAAGGTCCGATTTTACATTGGTACCAAACCTTTTTTTTTTGGGTTCGGTACTAATGCCACCATTAGTAGCAGCCCCAACAGCCAAGGCCTAGGTGGGGCCTCTAGTACCGGGCGATGGCTCAGCCCGGTACTAATGTCCCTCTTTTAGTACTGGGTCGAGCCACCGTTCGGTATTAAAGGCCCCGGCCGCTTTTAGCACCGGGCCTAAATACCACCTAGTACTAATAGTAGAAGCATTAATATCGGACGGTATACAACCGGTACCAAATCCAAAAAAAACTCTCGCGAGCTGCCTGGCCACAGCGTCGTCCTTATTATCTCTCTTCCTCCCCTTCCTTTCTCCCAACCTTATATCTTCTCTCTTCCATACCTTATCTCTCCTCTCTTTCATCTTCTCGCTTTTCTCCTCTCTCATGGTGAGCAGAGAGCTGAGGGCGAGCGGCCCCAGCCTCGTGCGCGCGGCAGGCAGCCCCCTCGGCGTCGGCGTGCTGGTGGTGCAGCCGGGCGGCAAACATATGTTTGTTTGTGCTTGTAATCTTGGTTTGATTGGTTGGATGTGCTTGTAATATTGGTTTGATTGGTTTGGATGTGAATCTAAGTGGACTAGAGAGGTTCTGGATAAGTTCTTCGGCCCTTGCCCCTTCCTTTCTCTCTTCTCATTTTTTCCCATGGCTGCTATCCATGCCATCTGTGTTCTTCTTTCTTCTTCATGTTCTTCTGCACATGGTGGAAAAAAGATGGAGAAGGAAGAAGAACATAGGAAGATGAGCAATGGAAAAAAAAGAGAGGAGAGAGGGAGAGGAGGGACCGGAGAGCTCATTTTTTTTGCTGAAAATTACTTTAGTACCAGCGGTCAGCGGATGTTATCAGCCGGTATTAAATGCGACTCTTTAGTACCGAGTGTAACACCCGATACTAAAGTATAACATCCCAGTACTGGACAGAAATATGGTACTAAAGCGGGTTCCCACCCAAACTAATTGCCTGTTTGCTTGTGTGCGTGCATGGAACAATGGGACATGCAGGCACAAAGGAGACCGCCTGTTCGATCCATGCTATCCAATGGAGCATATGGACCAATCAGATAACCAAATTGGATTAATTGGTGCCCTCTCGCAGCATGGGTCAATGGCGGCCATTCAGTCAGTCGTCAGTTTGCAGAAGGTATCCACCGTAAGCCTTTCCTCTTTTGAACAGAACAGATAGGCCTTCCCCAAAACCCCCAAGTCTCCTGTAAAAGAGGATTATGGAAGAGAGAGAAATTTCATTATTTGGGTCCTAATTTATAAATCTTTCGGGGGGGCATAGAAGAACAAGAACCAGTCGTTCCGGTAGGTAAGCAACTAAAGTATCAGCCGCTGGTATATTGTATCGGTCGTTCGTCAGTAGAGTACTCTTAGCCGATGTGGTAATACGGTTGCTCCCTCATTTCATTCTTGTTCTTCCTGTGTTTCCATTCAGATTTCGTTGAGATTCAACCTTTCTTGAGTGGATCTCACAATTGGTATCAAAGCCACCATTCCTTGGCAAATTCCACTAATTCCAATGCCAAATCTCTCGAATCAGCCCAATCACATAAAATCCCACCCTGATTTGAGGAAACCATCCCCATTTTTCTCTTCATCTAGGAGTCAATTCAGTTCAGCAAGGCCCGCAAGAATGCAAGACACATGTTCTTACGTAAAATTACACAAAGAATTTAACTTGCAGAGACGACAACGAAACTGCTCTTTGGCAAGGGTTCCCCGACAACTTGTGTAAAATTCCGTAGCCAAATCCCTGGGCGACGTTAGCTAGGCTTGTGGATCAATTGGAGAAGGCTTTGCCACAAGTAGGAGAAGAGATGGTGAATGTATACTGATGATTAGGGTACTCTCTGTGTCCAAAAAGAATACTACGTGTTGCGTGCCAATTTGAGCGGTCTATATTTGACCAAGTTTCTAGCGAATTATATTCATATTTATGACTCTAAATAGATTTGTTATGAAAATATATTTTATAATTAATCTAATGATATTTATTTCACATCATAATTATTGATATTTTTATATATAATTGGATAAATCTGAGATATTAAAACATGGCGTTGTACTAGAATTACATTCTTTTTGAGATGAAAAGAGTAGATGGGATCAGATGAACCTTGTGTACTTTTATGGAAGAGCAAAAGTATTACTCCGTGCAGAAAAAACTTTGATGAATTGTTGGGGTTCCTCACAAAGGCAGGGAGCAAACCTGGGACTTTCAATGTGGAAGACTGGCTTCAACTTCAAAGGTAGGAAAAAAAAACAGGGAACTTTAATGGAGAGATGGAGGGGCGCAAGTCCGCAAGCAAAACACGCAGACAAACAGGCAACGCAAGTCGCAAGATTGAGAGATTTTGGAAATGCAAGCAAACACACAGACAAAGCAAGATGCGACAGACAGCGGAAGATGTGAAAATGAAGGAAATGCAAGACGAGGCCGTAATTGGAGGAAGACTAGCGTCCATTCCGAGGTTTTGCTATTTCATGCCGGCGCCAGGATCTGGAGTTCGGGACACATGGATCCAGCGCTGCAACAAAATGGACGACGAAAAGACGGGTGAATCAATCAGATCCACTGTTAAGGTAAAACTTTCCTTTGATTTTTTTTTGTTCTATATTTAGAAAAGTAACGTAAAATGTCCTAGTCTTGACTTTCTAAAATACATATGCCAGAGGCATTGGAGATAATTCATTCGACAGTAGCCACTTTTCCAACTGGAAAAACAACTAACACAATCACTCATGCAGCACAAAAACAAGAGTCATTTGCGGCATGACAAATGTAGGCCCAGTATAACCAAGAGACATCTAACTCTTTGATTCAGCCACACGAGCTTTGTAGAGGCAGATATAAGCCATGTGCCAGTCACCTGTGTAAACAAGGAATAGTCCACGTTAAAATTGTCCATAGTCTGCATTAAATTGGTTCATAAACTATTTCATTTGATGTGTATGGCTCACCTCCACCAGATAGTTTCAAAATTTCTTCCTCCTTGCGAATGTTTGGGTTGTCATCATCAAATTCGATCCATTTCCCTGAAGGCCAAAATGAAATTTCAGTAACCATAGTAATTAGGGTTGATTCTAGTAACCGAGCTGTAAGACTAGTTGGCCTGACCGTTATCTTGCTTAACCCAGCCAACATAGTGGCCAGAATCTGCACTTCTTCCTTTGTGTGTCAAGACAGCAACCAAATCATAGACACCAGTCAATTGTTTCTTTGGTACAGAAGGATCGGCTGCATTAAACACGCAAGAAAGAGAAGTTTAAATCTATTTAGACAACCCTAGCATTTACCTCCATCATTAAAGGTAGAGGGTGAAACTTTTTGTAGCTTATAGACAAACTTTTTGTAGCCTATAGACATATAATCCCAGGAAATAAAATTTAATGTCAAACATACTGCTATTATTACAAAATGAGGACACAAACAAACGACTTGCCTTTGTCAATGTCCATGCTGGATGATTCCCCAGCGCTACTTGATGACCCCTGAAATGAAATGCAATAATTGCATCAAACATGGATTTCACCCAAAAACATGCAAAAGCTTAATGAGACAAGTGATCCATTTATTTTCTTCATAGCTCTTACTGATGATTAATACACTGGGTAGCAGAAAACAATTACCTCATTTTCTTTTGAGCTGCTAGCTTTCTGCTGTGTTTTCAATCCAAACTTTGCATTTTCTGCATCTCTCAGCATCTTCACAAGCAAATTGAGCATCCAATTCAATACTGCAGCAATATTGTTGGAAACACAAAACTGAACAGTGAAAAGAGAAAGCTACCTGTCGAGGAGCTTGGAGCTTCTGTTTCAGTTCATCTGAACAAAATTCATAAACATCCAGTTCCAGAGGGTAATCAACTTTCTGTGGCGATAAAAGAATCACAAGAGAACTTTTTTTAGCAAACACACAGGTAAAACATCACTAACACCACAGTATTGCAGAGAAAAATGATAAAACACTCCATACAAAACCCGGTTGCTATAATCATCAAGACATTGTTCAAGTGAAAGGGGAGTAAAAGGCTAACATACTCGTAAAATCTTCGCCTTTTGGTTTGATTCCCTTTTCCAAAAGAAACGAACGAACTGCACAGTCAAGTACCTAAAGGAAGGAGTCTATATGTAAAATGTTTCTGTATAGTAAGCACAAGTGAAAATGCAAAGATTTTATGTACTTGCCTGGGCAGCTCATTTATTCTTGACTCTCTAGTATATATTGCAGTTCGACCCAGTGCAGGTGAAACTTTCTCAAGTTCTGTTTTCAAGCCCTGTACACAAAGAATATGAATGGTTGACATTGACAATCTTATGAAAATTCTGAAGGACATCTGCAGGATATGACAAGTAATAATCCATTTTATAGTTCCCTTTCCTCACAAACCCCAATTAGAAGAGGACAAAATCAGCACAAAATGCAACAGCACACAACTCTTCCCATCAATAACAAAACTTGTATATGGAGGTATTTATGGGTATCAACTTTCAGGAAAGAATGGGAGGAAGACATGTGCTGACTCCAGGTCCTTTCTGCGAAAACTAAATAATCTTTTGCTTTTATATATGCCAGAAAAAACCTGTTATAAAACATTGTTTCCAAATGGGTTGGGGATGGGGGATTACCAGGGTGAACATGTGGGGGAAAAGAAAACAAATCGAATCTGGCAAAAGGTTTCTTGCAGACTGGTCGTGCTAATAATGGAACACTCTAAAATATAGCTGGAGCAATAAGTCAGAACATTCAAAATACAGATGGAACATTTATTTACTTGTAATTTTCATCTCTGCTATCTTCAAATTTGACCCTGTATGAATTGTTTTATCACCTTGCTGTGCTTAATAACAATTGCAGCTCGGTGGCTCTGTGGCTTATTATAGGCATCTGCTATGAACAAGCTCACAAGCTTTTGGGGGCATATGCAATATAGTGGACTTGAAAGATGTGTTCTAACTAGCAATAAAGTGTATAATAAACATCAGAAACTTCGAAAGACCTGTTGAGTAGACTCAGTAGCATTGCCCTATGCCTAGTAAAGGTGAAATCTAACACAAAGCATGCAGATACAATCCATGTAACAAGAGTTATCCGATCAGCACTAGCAACAAGCAATTTGATCTCAAAAGCAAACAAGAACTAAACAGAACATTACTTACATGCTTGAGTCCCTCATGAAGGTGGTTCACATCTTGAGATATATGACACTTCAGGGAATAAACTGACTCCGTCTCCATGCTCTCCTCACCACTTTCTGCGCAGTGGACCCTGGAAGTAAAAGCAATCATCACAAACATCACAACTGCTCTGGGGCATGTTCATTCTCTGTTCATATGCATATTTAATCAAACAGACATTATGCAATAATAAATGGTTTTCCTTGAAAACAGAATATAAAACACCCAAACAACTTTAGCCAATGACAGCACTAAAATGATCATAATTCATTCACCTGAGTTTGCTATATAAAGATAGAAACCCCAATTGCTTTATATCACCCATGATCATAATAGCCTACTGCAGTCTTATATTATTTACCGCTCTGGAAATCCAGAAAGAAATCCCAATTGTTTTAACATGTTTATTATTCAGCTGGTGACAAGGCCCATTGAAAACAGAAAACAAAAAATAGTTGTAAGTTGGAACCATCTGTTTATTGTATAAGGTGTATAAACAGTGTCGTACCAAACTGCCAAGTACCAACTATACAACGATAATTAACATATACATAAATAGGGCATACAACACAAACAGAAATTAGTGATATATAGAGGGAGAGAGAGAACCTGCTGATAAGGTCTATCCCAAATAGTTGCTTCATCGAAAGAGCTGCAGATTCACTATAGGGGAGAAAAGGTAAGCAAATAGTTTTAGAAAGAGTAGCCAAACATTGCCATAAGAAGTTATGGGGGACTCCACTCAATTTTGTAGTACTAAAAAAAGCAGCATAAAGATAAATATAAATGGTGATAAGGGCGAAGAGCTATTAGTCAATCAACAGTTTACCTTGCATCTGATGTAAGCGTTTGAGAAAGTGTATAAACCAGCTGTGTCCAGCATTCTTCTGCATCCTGTAATTTATTTAAACGATGTACATTCACTACACAAATACGACAGTAGATAACCTAACTCTTAATTATAGGTGATTAGAAGGAACCTGTTGCATGTAGACATTATTGTGCTGCTGGGCAAATTGTGGGTATTTTTTACGCAGTGTCTGCTCAGAATCAGATTTTAAAAAAAAGGGTTAGTATTATGTACATTTGACCGCACATGAGCCCTCAAAACCTTCCACTCAACTAAGATCAAATAATTACATAAGGTATAACTTCATAAAGCATACAATTCTAAATTGAAAATTTGAAACCGCACTATATACTGAGGAAAATCCACACCGCCATCTTTTCTTTATCAAAACAGTAACAAACCACTGGAAAAACATACAGGGCCTTTCATTTCATACGGAAAGATGGCGATATTTAAAAAGAAAACTGAAACAGTAAGCTATGATTCCCTCTAATTCAAATATTGGTGGTCGTTAGAGTATTTACAATCTTCAATAAGTAACTGTAAGAATTTTCATGATCTTAATGAGGGGGTTTGACATATTTATTTTCATGATCTTCAATGAGAGGGTTTGACATATTTTATTAGTAGTAAAATACAGCACATCAATCTAGTGATGTGTCACTAGTCTAGATACTTTCACATTTCTGATGTTTGACCAAACAAATATCATGGCCCTACATTTCACTAGAGTTCCCTTCACATGGCTTGTCGAATTTCAAGGACGACAGTGGCAGAATGAGCTATACTAATCCAGAACTAAGAGAGAACTCCACTAGGATGCAATAGACTAATGATGATGAGTGGTGAGCCCACCTGCAGGAATTGTAGAGGTGCAACAGGCCGGACACTTTGATCAAGCTCACCAAAGGTATTACGAGTTGCAAGAGTCAAATTATGAGAGGCTTGGTCAATTCCATTACCTCTTACAGTATCTGAATAGCTGGACAAGTAAAAGAGAATGATATCAAATACCATACAAAGCCTCTTCAAAATTAATAGTTAAAGAATAGGTTGAACCTTAGTAGCGCTGACTTCAGCTCTGGAACAGAATGCAGACATTGCAATGTGGAATTCATGTAGCATGTATTCCCAAGGTTATAAAGACCAGCACTGTGCCCCTAAATATCAGCAGGGCAAACTCGTTTCAGCAAAGACAATATGTACTAATAACAAAGAAAGAAAAATGTCACACTACTAATTCATAGCAATGGTAAGATATGATTTCAGTATCCCAGCTAATCATGAAAGAATTATCTATCATAATAAGTTTATACAAAATTGTATTGCAGTCAGAAGGACCTTCCTTACCTGCACCTATAGTTCCTACTCTCATATGTCAATTTATACTTTATTCTAATAAATACGTTAAAAAACCTAAGTGGCTAGTTAAAGAACATGTATTCAAGCTCTCATTGTCCAATGCCACTGGAAAGCGCAAAGTATATGCTCCCATTTCAGGTATGTCTCCAAAGGATACAGAATTCAGGCATCCCATCTATTGACAAAGTTGTAAAGACGGATGTGCACAGGAAGCATATCATCATGAGTTCATGACCCATATATTGGCATTAGCTCCAATTGAATGATTAACAAATTAAAGGTTCCAGTTCCAGATTTTAATTGATAGGTCAATATTAAGAAGAAATATAACTTATTACATAGCAACATGGACATGCAAAACAAGATTAGGGCATGTACCAGTGCAACCACTTGCTCTTCTTCTGGTAGATCCTCAACAAACACTGGACCTTTCTCTGGAGCTTTCACAATTTCATCAGCTGTACCTATCATCATCAACTTTTGACCCTACAGAGTGGTTTCACTTTCAGTTGTAATTTTGAAATGAAACATAAATAGCATTTGAGCACTTGATGTAATAAAATATGAGCACAGAAAAAAAAGTGAAGCATCTCACATCTTTCACTCCCAAAGTAGACCAATCTGCATCATCCTGTATTATGCATAGCAAACATGTTATCCAGTTGTTACAATGGATACATGCGCAATGGATATAGCTGAGCACTTAACAAAATAGTTTACCTTCAATATTCCACCCTTTACCATAATTTTTTGGCGTTCAGGTGGTACGCCAGTTAGTGTGTACAGCTGACTCTTGAAAACAATTGGCGGCTGGCTAGTGTCAATCTCTATACCTGGAAAGACCTCCTTCTGCCATTTTACGCTTACTGAAAATCGTTACAAAAGCATTAGTTATATATAGTGCGAAAGCAAATATGTCAGCGCACACGTGCAGAAATACTATGCAATAGGGCATAACGGCAAAGTCTTGTATTGAAAGGGAAGCTTGTTTCTAGTAGTTAGATAGAGATGGACAACTACCTTCATTAATGACTTATACAACATATTAAGACAACTTGTAAAGAAATTCGACAGGAAGTTTCATGCAAGACGATTTATTGAGCTACGTGCAAAACAAGGAGCTAATAGAGAATGCCAAATATCCCACTAGAATTTATTCATATAGAATGATCCAGATAACAATATACCAGAAAAACAAAAGGGCAAAGAACTCTAAAGGACAGACACGGTACTTCCGTAAAAATTATGCATGCAACTCTGTGTCCAGCGATTATTTTTATTTTTATTTTTTTGCAAAAGAGAATGCAAATAATTTACAAGTTTTCAATTTTCATATAGTTAATTAATAATGAAATACAGATTGTGTGGAGTGGAGCATTATATACCCAAAACATAAACAATTTAACTGCAAATCGGGCTCATGACACAGCTTGTGTTCGCTATAGCCTTCTCATATCTTGTAGAATTTATCACATTCAATAAGCCCTTGCAACCTACGCACATGTAGCATGGTGACACTAAAGGACCGCATACAAGGTCCAGTACCCCAGTTAACTGCTGAAGGTGATCAGTGAAAAATTCATGGCATCAAAGATAATAAGTTTGCAATGCCTAAAAGTGGAATAAAGCCATTTACACCTACACCTTTGAGTCTACTGTCTACAACTGAACGCAACCATCACCAATATCCACACCTCTGTGCTTCAAAGCCTGGACAAGAAAAAGAAACAGCTGCCACATCGCAATTCTATCTAACCACCTCAGTCACACGGTCATGGAGAACTAAAGGTTCAGGTAAAGGACTGGATGCTAGTGTAACCATATGCAGGTACTAAAAGGTAAAAGCAGCATTCAACAGTGTGATCAAAACTAACCATAGAGCAATATGCTTCTAAAGTTTCAATTTTCTTCTTTTAATGGCGAAAAACATTATTATGGAATGTGTTGTGTGTGTAGAGCAGGTCCCACTCCAAAGGGGGAAAAACAACAGAGTGAAAACTCCGACTACAAAGCTTAAAGCTCTGTTTGGTTCATAGCCAAACCACGCCACAGCTCGCCCCACAACTACTGCACCGAAATTCAGGCAGTCGTTTGGTTGGTCACAAGAAGTCTGGCGCTGCCACCACTCGCCAAAGCTCTGCAGTTGAATTTCTACGCCGCAGCTCGGCGGGAGTGCGGCGGACAAAACGTCGACACACCTGCAGCGTGACCAGTGCCTAGGCACGGCATCCTACGGCTTAGTCCAAACATACCATAAGTTTGTCGACTTGTCGGTGTTCTACAATGTTACAGCAAGTGACCAGTAGCTCAGTCGAACCTAGTGTGCTTTCCATTATGGCCCTTTCCAATGGGGGACAGAGACAGTGGCCACATGAGGTGGCACGTTTAACACTAAGACTAAACAACAAACATCACAACAAATTTGCCGACATCCAGCCCTCTACAAGCATCGTGGCTCAAACTATGCTGCATTAGAAGGAAGGCATTCGCAAGAAGCAAAGGTAAATGCTAGAGCGCCGTGCAGCGCCGCGAGCCCGCACTCAGGTTCGCAAACCAAACCCTATGTTCCCGAACGAAATCTCGTCTGAACCAACCCAAAGAGAAACAAAAAATCACAGCAAGCCACGACTCAGGCGCCACCGCCCCAATCCGATCCCCGAACTAGACAGATCGAATTGAGTTGATACATGTCGGGACTCTAAACGGGGAAAAGACGAGATGCACACAAATAAACTGAAAATCAGCTGCGGATTTGAGCCTGAACTGGAGGCCGGGGCGACTAGATCGTTACCGCGGCGCTAGGAACCGACAGACTGGGACAGGAAGGGATGAGGAGAAGGGGAGAGAGGAGCTCACCGGTCGGCATGGCGGCGGTGCGGTGGTGCGGCGCGGTCGAGACGGGGTTTACTTGCTGGAGGAGAAAGGAACGGAGCAGCAGCGCAGGCGAGAGAACGGGGACGACGGATGTTTACGCGTACGCCTCTCTCGGCCACGCCGTAACCCAGTAGGCCTCTGCTGCCCCGGTTCCGACCCAGTGCTTCGTCATGGGCCGTGGAGTGGAGGCCCACTGAGCATGCACTCACTGCGCAGCCCATTAAACACGTCCTACTCCTACCCTCTCAAAAATAGCCTGTGGATTCTATTAACCTTCCTAGATAGAGGTATAGCGATGCAGTGTTTTTTTTTATACACAAATTATACTGATAACAAACACTAAAGTTTAGCTGGGTGAATCCAAACATAGCCTAAATAGAAATGATATGCCAATTCATCACGAATTCAAACAAGTAAACTAGGTGGATAACCACGAGCAGCTGTGTAAATTCAAGAATTAAAAGCCATAGATCTCTATGAAAGCAAAATACATGATTTAAATGGACCGTAAGCACAATAGCCGAGAGAGACATGAGATGACTTACCCGAAATAAGCTATTTTGCCTCATGAGAATAAAATGATTCATCATGCCTCGCATGTTGTTACCGGAGATTCAAGAACTAAGAATTTATGGTGCCTATAGTAAAAGAGGGGGCAATATTTGGTGCATTTTTTTTAAAAAATAATACTTATAGTTTGACATAACATCACCACTTCAAATGAAAAGTGGTTTAAGTAAAACAAAAAAAATCTATGCATCAATTGTCTACCTTTCTGTAATTACTCTCAACAAATCCAAATTGCCAAACCATTATTGGATATGCCTATGTCTCCCACACCCAACTACATGCATCTCTTTTTGTTGTTACTATTCCTATCTCTAACTCCCTCTTTGCACCTTCTTACCCTTTCGTTTATCACCACTGCTTGATTGGCATATCTCCTCACGGACCTTCTCTAAGTCTAGCATCAATAGGGATAGAATAGTCAATTTTAAACATTAAAAAATATTGATCTTCTAATTCTAATACCCATATTTCTCTCTTGTTTATAGCAACGTTTGTGCCATCTTGCCCTTTCCATTCATCCTGCTGATTGATCGACCTACGTTCCACAAAATTTCTCTAAACAAACATAGAACATATACATAACTATTGAGTATTGATTACAACTTTGTCAATGGATTATCCGGAGCCAATTTTCGAGTGTACAGGACAACTTATACACTTCAGTCGACATCCAACATGTCACCGTCGATCGCAACGCGGAATGCGACGATTTTCCGAAACCGAACGCGATGGCGTCCATGGCGTCCAGCCCGATCCGTCGTCCCGAACAGCGAGCGGAGCCCGACCCGACCCAACTCCGTTGATAAGCGGCATCGCATCAGCTACCCAAGGAATCCATTTTCTGTTCGTCTTCCTCGATCCGAAACGGAAACCGCCTGCGAGCCCCCGCCCCCCGGTCCTCCTCATTCATTCCCCATCTCGTCCATTTCCCAACCCATACGACAAAACCCTAGCCTCCTCTCACCGTGTGATGGGATGCCGTCCAAACCCTACCCCGACCCCCTGACCGCCGCCGCCGTCGCCGCCGCCCCCGCGACCTGGATGTCCGCATGGACGGTGTCCGGGCCCTGATCGCCGCCGGCGCCACCGCCGTCTGCTGCCTCGTCTGCGCCTTCTGGGCCTTCCGCTCCCCCTCCCCCTCCTCGTCCTCCAAGAAGCAGCAATCCCCTTCCCTCAGCTGCTGCGGCTGCGCCTCCTGCGGCTGCCGCGCCGCCAAGTCCGCCAACGGCGAGATGGCCGTCGGCGGGGAGAACAAGAAGAAGGCGCAGGAGCTGTCCCCGCCCGAGGTTGGCGGCTGCGGCGGCGCCTCCATGATGGAGCAGCTCGTCCCCGAGATCACCACCCACGCGCTCAGCTACCTCGACTACACCAGCCTCTGCCGCCTTTCCATGACCAACTCCGCCATGCGCCGCGCCGCCAACGACGACGGCGCCTGGAAGGCGCTCTACCACAAGGTGCGCTGCTGGGCCTGATGCGCTCCCACAAGCCTCCCCCTAGCTTATCCTTCACCGCTCTACTGTCCGATTGGCAATGTAGTTATCGGTCACTGCTTGTTCCCACTCCACTACGACTGTCAGTGTCTTGGATTAGGCTTATTGCATTTCTGCTGGTGGATGCCTCATCCTAGGCCGTTTGGATTGATAACAAAATAAAGGTGGTAGGATATGGATTGGGGTATGGAACGATTTAATTGTAAGTGGTCATTGGATATGATTTGTGGGCTAGCATTTTGATTTTACCCGGTTTTATCCCTATCGCTTTCTAATTAAGAAACCAAATGGTTCTCTCAGTAACCAAAATTTATGGTAACACGTTGCGATTCATCCATGACTCTTAGGACACGTGGAAAACCAAAGATCCAAGGCTTTTATATCTCATTGGACATGTGGAATAGTCTGAACCTTGCTACTGCATGTATTGCCATTTCTGAACTGACGGAAAATTAGTTATATCCGTATGCAACACGGAAAACACCACCTTTTGCTTCAGTTTCTGGATTTTTCCTAGCTATTTCCCAATCTACTCTTGTCAATTGACATGCGACAAACAAGATGGTTTGCATTATGCATGTGTACAAGTGTTTTTCGTATCTGTATTTGTTACAAGTATAATAATGTTTGTTTATATACCATTGTCCCATCTAATTGTCAACTTATAACTTTTTTTGGTAAGTAGTGAGTCATATAGCTTTAAGTTCTGAATTTCTCTTGTGTCCTTGATGTTACTATGTGAAATTGTGTAGTTTGTCTATTTAATCACAATCCTTGTGACTAAGCTGAAAGAAACTTTTTACAATAGTTGAACTTATTTTGCACCCTTGTAATGTAAATCAACTCTTGTAGGATTTTACAGTGGAGCAGGGTACTACAAATCCACCTAATGGATGGAAGGCATACTACGCTGCTACAAAAGCCATCATGAATCTTAATGCAGAGTTCTATAATATCATCAGGGAAGGGTCCTTGCCAGCAATGAGCCGATTTTGGCTTAACACAGATTATGTTAAGTGTATTCATGCAACTGGGGAGTTCTTCACCGGGTATGTCCTTTCAACTTTACTTTGACCGATCCTAATTTATAATTTATTCTCTGATTTATACTCCCTGTTTTGCAAAGTATGTCCATGGCCTTGAGCTTATGTTGTTAAAAGAGGTTTTAAATGGAAGCCATGTACAATACTTAGGTCGTAGATTTGCATGCTCAAGGGCTGGGCGCCTAGCTGTGGTTGATTTATTGGCTTATTGCTTCTTTTGCATAGATGTTGGTAGTTTCCTTGGTCCTCGTGATTGTTGGCATGGATATAGTGGCATCATTGTGTAACATAGGTAGTGCCTAATAGGGTAATTCACCTGATTTAAAATATATATTGAATCGATGTATATATATTGCATTGATGTGAAGAAAAATGTGTTTGATACAACTTGCTGCCAATTAGAGAGGTGATAGGCCTCCTTGCCTTGCACGTGTGGAGAAACAAAGGAATTTTGAGCAAACACTTGAATGTGCTTTGACACATATCAACGTGTTACTATAGTAATTAATTTTGTTTCTTTTACAAGCTTCAGACTTCGCTGATAGTTCTTCAGAGGATAAAAATAGAAACACACTGACCATACAGTTGTGTCCATCTCCATGAGAAATAGGTTTTAACTTGTGAAGTCTAGTTACTTATATAATTAGTACTATGAGGGCTCCACAAGCATATGTATGCCAATTTCTGCAGTTCTGTTATTTTATCTTTACGCTGATGTTTTCCATGTCTACCTTTTGTTCGTTTACTCTGTCTGTCTTTTGAGTAGCTCTTAACTGTTGTGATCTTCCAGATCTATTTATGTATTAAGATCAGTTGAATTCTATAGAGAAATAGTAGTTTCTAGCCATGCATGTACACGATGTTGGCAGGTGAAGGGTATCTAGTGCATCACCCTGTTAGTGTGCGTGCATATGCTTTTTCATCTTATTTTGTGGGCAATTGTTTAAACTAAACATATATGTAACTTGTGGACTCTTGAAAATTTCTGCTTCTGTTGTGCTTGCATAATTGTTTTCTTGCTCCCATGCATATTGATTGAAATCCTTAGAAGTAAAATCCTTCTTGCATCCATGCATATTGATTGAAATCCTTTCTTGCATCCATGCATATTGCTTTGTTTGGCACATCCATTGGTTGTCAGGGACTGTAACTAACACCATCCAAGTATAGAATGAAACCCATGGACTAGAGGCTCTTGTGCCAGGGTACAGATGTTGATCTGTTTATCTGGATCTTGTGAAATTTGCTGAATGCGGATTTTTGTGGTTTTGCAAATATAGAACACCTCTGTTATGTTCTGTTTCATTTGGGATGAAAGTCTATTTGTGTGAAGGAGCTTTTTATTCTCCATATCAGTATTGATTTTCTACTACCTCTGTCCCAAAAAGCATGCAATTCTAGATAAATTGACATATTACAAAAATATATCTCATTGTGAATCTAACTATAATTGTTTGGTATCATAAATAATAGTAATTTTTTACATATATTTGGTCAAAGTTGTGATAAATTGACTTGGTAGAAACCTAGAGTTGCATTCTTTTTTTGGATGAAGAGTACTACTATTTGAGCAAGCATTATCTAACATGTCTTGTGGCAATGTGATCGTTCATTTCCTTGTTTTACAGATACAATGCGGTGATGGAAGGCTGGGGCTTGCTGTTCAATTGGGGCCAAGATGGAGGGCAGGGCACTGCTTTCCAGATACGGGATGTCCGGGTCCGGGTCCTTGGTGAGGTGGCGTGGGTCAACCTTAAGGCGAACGTCGATGTTGACCCTGTGCTGTTCCATGTGACGAATGTGTATGAGTTCCGCAACGGCAGGTGGTATATGGTTCACCACCACAGCTCGCTCATGGCTGACCCTGCCCCGCACAATATGTTTGGCTGAAGCTGGAGTAGAAGAGAAACAAGAAATCTTCGTGAGGAAATTTGATGGCGTGTCTTAGATGTGGCGTGCTTCTTGACTGGTGATAGATTATCAGATGTAATTGCGGAGAGATTCCCCCCGTCGTTTTTTCTCCGTCCCGGATCTCCTGTTTGTTGATATTACCCTTCTGGATCTCTGTTCTGCAGTTCTGTATAAATGTGTTTTAGGTGTTAAACTTAATTGGTGAATGAAAAGGTTATGGCGCCCTGTGGGCTGCGGCTGACTTGTTTTATCTGGTGCCTGCGTGATGCGTGCTATCTTGTTGTTTAACTTGCCTCGCTGTGCAGCTGCCTCAGCTTTCAGATGTCTATGGCCTCGAGAGAGGGCTATGTGATGAATTTTCTTGTTGGTGGTGTTCTGCTTGTACTTGTACCCTAATGACTGGACCGGGTTATGGGCTGGCAATTAGCTGATTCTCTGGGATGTGGCAGTATATCAGCCGAAGGACATACTCGTGTCCGAAGAGCATGATAAACAGATCAAGATACAATATGTTCAGGTGTACAACACAGGAACAGATCTCCAAAGTGATTTGTACATGGCAGGTGTATCCGAATATATGCCTTACAGAGCAAGCGGAGAAACGAGGGCTATTCCTCTGCAATCATCGCGCTAGTGTCTCATCATAAAACATAACAAAACAATGGGACGCATGCCTCCTAGCCCTTATCAAACAAACACAACAACACTATGCTGGTGGGGTGGTGTGTATTCTCGCCGGTCGCCGTGACATGTACCAATGTACGGCGTGGTCTTCCTTTTATTGGCGCTGACGCTGCCCTCTTGTTACGCGGTAGCGCCGGGGGCGAGTGGCCTGCTCAGGCGTCGTCCTTGTCGGCGAAGATGTCGAGGAGAGCGAGGGCCTCGGTGACGGAGAGCTCGAGCCGGAATTTGGGCCCGTCGTAGTGGTGGAGGATGGGCCGGAAGGCGTCCTCCTCCAGCGGGTCGTAGATCTTCCGCGTCGCCACCCGGACCTGCGCATCCATTCGCGACCGCCATCAGCATTCAGAAACAAGAACAAACCAGGAGCCAAAGCATCTTCCTCCTTCAGCATCAGTTTCTCAGCTATTAGGTACACGTTCAGACCATAGCAGGGACACGTGGGCTGAATGGTTTCAACAACTTCTTGTTTTGAGGCGTTATTTTTCTTGTCGAGTAACTTGATGGATGGACCGTAATTCATGGGTACAATTAGCTAGATTCTCGGCCAATTCGCAATTAGTTGTGTGTTAAGTCAAAATTGTACAACTTAACTAAATTTATAGAAATCCTTTAAAAACTAAACTTATAAAAAATATAAAATATTTACAATACCACCATATCTACTATCAAAATATATTCCATGTAGATACAATAAAACAAATTTGGTATTGAAATGTTATTTTTTTCTATACTTTGACTTACATAAAACTAATGAATAGTTTAGTTAATTGGGAGGAGCGTAGTATTCAAATGCTCAGGTCTCAGCGTTTTGTGTCATCTGCGTGTCGGGCTCTGGACGGACGGGAATCTCCTCTGCCGACTGAGCAAGCTAGCCAACCAAACCAAACGGCGACTTGTGAGTCGTGACCTGGCTCATACAGGTGTAGGTGAGGCGGCCACTACGACATCTCTGCCGGCTAATCCACATCCTAGAACAGCGCCGATCGGTCCACTACTGATCCCACACGACGTTTCTCGAAACACAAATTTAATACTGGTACTACTCCTACAATCGTAAGTTGTGTGCAGACCCTTGAATCTTTTTGCTAGCCGGTGGTCGGACCAGGCCCCCCTTTTGCACGTCGCGACACGTGGATGGGTCTCTAGCCTTGTTATCTTGTCGGTGATGGTGTTGAACTGTTCAAACAAGTGTAATCGCTAGGAGCCTAGGAGCTGAGGCGATGGGTCACCCGCCATGACTGGAGAGACTCGAGCTATATAGGTTTAGTCATCGGAGCCGGTAGGCAGGCGAGGGGTGTATACCTGCGCGGGGAAGCGCGACTCGCCGGGGCACTTCTTGTCCTCCCACGCCGTCGGGTCGATGTTCGTCCCGCCGAAGCTCGCGGCCTGATCATGAGCAATCGAACACGGAGGCCATCGGTGAGCACGGATGAGGTCACACACGAAGATGTTCGTCGGATTATTCGCAGGCGGAGGAATCGGTCGTTTGTTACCTCGAAGATGCCGTGGAGCTGGTGGGTGGAGTAGTTATAGAGGAAGAGGGGCAGCCCGGGCCGGATCGCCCGCACCGAGTCCCTGTACCGAGACGGCAGCCCTGCAATCAGCCCAAACAAACGTTAGAATTGCCCTGATCATCATCGTCGATTCATCGTCATCACTTCGATCGTGTTGTTGGTAAGGGGCGCAGAAGGATTGGAGATGGTTTGAATTGATTGATGCTTACCGAAGAGCTCCCGGCGGAGGTTCTCGTCCATGGTGTCGTTGTTGCAGACGAAGATGTACCCGCCGACGGCCTCGCCCCGGGGCAGCGCCTCCGACGCCGGCAGCGTCTTGAACCGCTTGTCGGCCGCCGCGCTGTTGTTGCCGCCCTCGCTCTTGCCGTGCTTCTTGTTCTTGCCGTACTCGCCGCCCTGCTTCTTGCCGCCGCCGCCGCCGTGGTGGCTGCTGCTGTTGTTGCTTGCCGGCCTCCCGGCGGACTTGTTGAAGTAGCTCTTCACCTCGCCGCCGTTGGTGCTGCCGTTGTTATTGCTGTAGCTGTAGCTCCCCATCTTGCTGAACGCGAAGCCGCCGTTGTTGTTGTTGCTGATGTTCTTGGCATATCCGCCGCCGACGTTGCTGTTGGTGTTGTTGTAGGCGGCCTTCTCGGTCGGGAGGTTGTTGTACCGGTCGGCCTTGCTGGCGCCGAAGGCCAGCTTGCCGGAGCCGATGAGCCCTGGCCCGGCGTCGCTGAGGTGGCCGACGGTGTTGTTCTTGGCCGCCGCCAGGGCGGCGTCGGGCGAGGCGAAGAGGCCCGCGTCGGCCTGGGAGTTGCGGCGGTCGGGCGCCGCGCCGCCGGCCGGGGACCAGATGGAGTCGCCGAGGGAGAGGCCCGTGAAGGCGGCCGTCTGCAGGCGCAGCTGGTCGCTGAACTGCCAGAACTCGCGGTCGTAGCCCTCCATGGCCGGCCTCCTCGATCGCTCGCTGGCTCGCGCCTTTTTCTCTTCTCGGAGTTCGCCGGAAAGAAAGAGAGAGAGAGAGAGAGAGAGAGGGAGACGCGGAGCAGGGGAGTGGAAAGGAAACGAGAATGGATGGGAGTGGAGGTGCCGCCGCGTGTGGCGAGGCCTTTTTATCGCCGGCGCGGTGGGTGCATCGGTGGCGGGGGTGTGGTTGTCAGCTGATTACCAGTCGAGCAGTATGTGTCGCTATCGGCGGTGATTTGGAGCGTGACCGGAGGTGCGCGCGCTCTCGGCGTCAATGGGCGAGGCCGGACGTGGCCGTGTCGCGCGGGGGAGGGGAGGGGATTGATCAGGGGAAGCTTCGGCGAAGGTGGCGAAACCGCGTCGCGCCGCGGCGAGGGGACGACGGGACGTGGATGTCTCGGCACGCGGCGCCTTCGTCGACCCTAAAGCCAAATCCCGAAGGGTCACAGTGCCCAAAATTGTGTACGTGGTGGAAACGGTGTGGGTTTCGCAGGGGTCGAGCTCGTGCCTGAATCTACTTGCACCCAGACGGAGCATAATGATCTGTTTCCAGCATGTTCGGTTGGCTTATCAGCCATCAGTACTTTTCTCTCGCAACAAATCAGCATCAGTCACCAACCAGCCAGCAGTACTTTTTTCTCACAACAAATCAGTACTAGTCACCAGCCGTCACCCAACCGAACAGGCTAATCACTCCTTCCTTTGTCAGTCGATCTCTCCTAGCTTGTTAATTCCAGTCGTACTGCGCTTGCTGCAGAGACTAGTTAACCGTTGATTCTTGGTGCTGCTCGTTTGAATTATCTAGCATTTCTAGAAGGGGCGCATGGGCATTACATTGGTGTGTTGTCTGTTCTGTTGCCACGTCGCAAACAAACAGTAGGCTCCAGTCAGTCGGTAAAGCTGCAGCATCGATCAGTCAGCACCATCCGCTGTACTCCAAACAAAACAGTGAGATGGGCCCGCTCACGATTACACAGTCATCACTTTCGGCGGGGCATTTTCCTATCAAGAAGCACACCACAAATTTGCAAGCACTTCTTTCGTTCGTGCATGTCATCATGTACTCCTCTTGTTTCAGTGGGACGCAGTCGGGCCATTAAGACACCTGTAACTGTGTCTCCTCTCATCCCGATTTGCCCAAAGATTTGTTTTGCTGACGTGTGTTTCTCTCCCTGCTCTGATGCTCTGTGGTTTACTACTACCAGTTGCTTACTTTGGCATCACCGCTGCGCTTAACATGAAGACAGCTGTTATGCATGCACCACCACTCGGAGTGCCGTACTGGCGCAACTTTCTTGATGGTGGCAAACTAGCAATGGCCGTGTTCAGATGGCCGCGTTTGGTTTCTACAGGAAAAATTTTCTCTCCAAGGAATCTTGCATGCATGAAGTACTAAATGAAGTCTACTTATAAAACTTTTTCACACATGAGTGCAATTTTTCGAGACGAATCTAACGAGCCTAATTAATCCATGATTTGCTACAGTAATGCTACAGTACTCATCCTCTAATCGTGCGGTCAAAGCCCTCATTAGATTCGTCTCGCGATTTACACGGGGGTTGTGGAGGTAGTTTTGTAAACTGACTTTATTTAATACCTCTAATTAGTGGTCAAAGCTGCATTTATTACGCGGCAAATTTTTTACACCCCCTAACCAAACGCGGCTAGACAATTTTTTTTTTGTCTTCAAGGAATCTTGCATACATGAAATACTAAATGTCTATTTACAAAACCCAGCCACAGATGAGTGTAACTTTGCGCGACGAATCTAACGAGCCTAATTAATCCATGATTTGCTGCAGTAATGCTACAGTAATCATCCTCTAATCGTGCGGTCAAAGCCTCATTAGATTCGTCTCGCGAATTTGCCAGGAGGTTGTGGAGGTAGTTTTTTAAACTGGCTTTATTTAATACCCCTAATTAGTGATTGTCGGCGCCAGCTGAACACGGCCAATGCACCATTAAACTACTCGATCTTGATGCTAGTGTCGTCATCTCGACATTGAACCTCGGGGTTTAGGATCTCGACTCTCCAGCCTCATTTCCTATCAATGACGATTTCATCGGATTTTTTTTTTTCTTTCCTGACAGCGAGCGACCTTTTGCACCAAAAATATCTGGCAGATGAAGTCATGCACCTCAGAATAGTGGTAGTGTGGTCCTCTGATTGTACTAACGGGTCTGTTAGGAGGGGGGCTTTCGCATTTGTTTATGAAGATTTACGAGTAAGCTAAACCGTACGTACCCAGCTGATTGGCTCGTTGCTACCGGCTTGATCTTTGTTAGCCAAGAAGGCAAGGCAAAGCACGTAGGGTGGTAGGTAAGAGGTACCTCTCGGCAGATTCCAACGACTCTCCGAGTTGAAGATCACGTACGTACACGGCACACTTCAGTGAATAAATGGAACAGAGATCAATCGTGACCGTATTGCCTACGACGTCAGATTAATACTATTGTACTAGTCTCAATAATCCTGACAACGCACAACAATTAATTTTTATTTGGTTTTTTTCTGAGTGAGGGAAGCAACTATGGGTGGGAACACCCGGGGGGGGGGCTCCTATATATCTACCGGAAGATTTTTAACAAAATCATCTATAAAGCCTAATTACAATAAAAAAAAGCCCAATTATAGATAGCAGATGCTGTGAATATTTTTTCTTTAACATTTCGGTTCCGTTTTCGTTTCAAGAGCTGTGGAACGCGCTGCGCCGCTGTGGATTAACGTGCGAAGCGCTGCCCAAGATTTTTCTTTAACGTGCGTAACGCTGAGGAAAATTAGCACGCGCTAGAATTTTTTTGAACGTGCGTAGCGCCGCAGAAAAATAGCACGCGCTAGAATGTTTTTGAACGTGCGCTGAAACTATACGCGGGAAGGTTACAGTGCGCGCGCTAGAATTTGTTGTTGCCTTTCATTTTTTGCTGGGTACGTGGTTCTAAGTGGGAAAATAAACGGGTGGGTACCAACTCACAAATTGAAGTTTCAAGTTGCAAATCACTAATATAACTTCAGTATTATAGCTTTCAAGTACACAAAATAAGAAGGAGATGCACCTGGCAAATGAAAAACAAAATTAAAATCGACATACTAAGTGAATAAAGTATTTGTTTGTAAATAATTTATGGTAAATGTTGACATAGATGTAGAGAAATATTGTCTAAAATATGCGAAATGTTGAGCTAATCTATAGAAAATTGTTGAACTAGATTTAGAAAAATGTTGATATATATTTAAAGAAATGTTGAGCTAGCTTTATACAAAATGTTGAATTAGATTTTGTTAAATGTTAGTATATACTTAAATAAATATTGACATGCAATTAGAGAAATGTTGAGCTACTATTACATCTTTTTATGGTAGGCGGACCGAAGCCGAAGCAATTTAGCCTTCTATGGCAGGGGATACATGGACGCTCCAAATCCCTAACATCCTTCTGAACCCGATAGAACGGAGTCGCCCCCAACAACCCTGAACCCTAACCGGTATAGCCGAAGCCGAAGCAATTTAGACTTCTATGGCAGGGGGCCTGAAGCCGAAGCAATTTAGCCTTCTATGGCAGGAGGACCGAAACTGAAACAATTTAGGCTTATATGGCAGGGGGTACATGGCCACCCCAAACCCCGAACATGCTTCTGAACCCGATAGGACGGAGTCGCCCCCAACAACCTTGAACCCTAACCGGTATAGCCCAAGTCGAAGCAATTTAGACTTCTATGGCAGGGGGCCTGAAGCCGAAACATTTTAGCCTTCTACGGCAGGGGGACCGAAGCCGAAGCAATTTAGGCTTCTATGGCAGGGGGTACATGGCCACCCCAAACCCCGAACATGCTTCTGAACCCGATAGGACGGAGTTGCCCTCAACAACCCTAAACCCTAACCGGTATAGCCGAGGCCGAAGCAATTTAGACTTCTATGGCAGGTGGCCTGAAGCCGAAGCAATTTATCCTTCTATGGCAAGGGGACCGAAGCCGAAGCAATTTGGCCTTCTATGGAAGGGGTACATGGCCGCCCCAAAACCCAAACATGTTTCTGAACCCGATAGGACGGAGTCGCCCCCCAACAACCCTGAACCCTAACCGGTATATCCGAAGCCGAAGTAATTTGGCCTTCTATGACGGGGGTACATGGCCGCCCCAAACCCCGAACATGTTTCTGAACCCGATAGTCAACCGTCTATGGCAGGAGCCCGGAGGAGCCAAGCAGAAGCAATTTAGCCTTCTATGGCAGGGGACATGGTCAGCCCTAACCAGTACAACCTTCTATGACTGGGAGCATGGTTGGCCCTAACCAGTACAACCTTCTATGACGAGAGGCCACCGCAATCAAAGCTCCATGCACCACCGCACCACGTTCAAAACGTTATTAAACTAGTATGGTTAGTGTTTTAAAATGCTGGATCCAACATTTTGTAAATCAAAATTAACATTTCAAAGAAACCATTTCAATATTTTTAAAGAAATGTTGAAATAGTTCATAAAAATGTTAAAATAGTTCGTAGAAAATGCTGAGCGAGTCCATCCAAAATGTCAAACTAGTTCAAATGTCGAAATGGTAAATACAAATGTCGAAATGATAAATTCAATGTTGAATAATCTTACACATATCAACATTATGAGATATTTAGTTCAACATTTTGTCAAAACTAGATCAATATCTTGAAATTACAATTTCAACATTTTTAAAAATTCATTATTGTTATATTATAGTTAGAAAGGAAGGATATTGAAAATGTTATTTAGCCAATGTATCTTCTCGTGAGATTAGCCATTATTTTCAAAAACATATTACAAATATTGAGTGCTATATATTGAAAATGTTGAACTAGTTATTGAAATGTTGAATGTTCAAATAATTTTTTAAAAAATAAAATATTGGATCTTATATCGTCGCATTAATTCCAGTGAATATCATAGTTCAAACGGATTTCGATTTGGATGTGTGGTTTAAGAGAACCGAGCATTTGAAGTTTGGAATTTGTTTTCAACCCATCCACCGCCCTCCTCTCACGTTGCGACATCTGTCCTCATCCCTGCTCCGTTCAATAGCTGCTGCGCGCTCGCTTCGCTTGGTGCTCTCCGGTTTAGATGAATCTCATCCATTAATGTTTGTTGCACGAATCTAAAACACTGGAAGATAAGTTGAGTAAAAATCTTCCGGAAGATATATAGGAAACCCGGGGTGTGGGAGGGGGGGGAGGGTGGGTGTGGTGTGGGTGGGTGCAGACGCGATCGCCAACCGGGCCAACCCCAACTAAAAGCCAAATGAATGAATGCAGGTTTGCCCAAATGCCAAGGAAAATACTACCATGACTCAGATTTCTTGGAATGTACAAGGAAGAAGAAAGCCAGCAATACATGGCGTGCCATCCTTGCGGGCAGGGATGCCCTGAAACATGGTCTCATTAAAAGGATTGGCGATGGCAACTCTACTAAAATATGGGAAGACCGGTGGATACCAGATCATATGAATGGGAAGCCGATCACACCACGCGATGGACAACAGGTAACACTGGTCGAGCAATTGTTGACTGAGAGTGGAGCCTGGAATGAAGAGCAAATTCGTGAAATCTTCATTCAGATAGACGCTGAGGCTATACTGAGAACTCCAATACGTGGACGTGGCCAGGACATATGGGCCTGGGAGCCAGAGAAGCATGGAATCTATTCAGTGAGATCGGCGTACAAGCTGCTAGACCATGGGAGGCAGCTGCAGCAAGACGGAGATGGAGTAGGTTCGTCGGTGGATGATACATGGAAACATATCTGGAAACTCGAAGTGCCGCCAAAAGTCAGGGTGTTCTGGTGGCGGGTTGTTCATGAATTTCTGCCGGCAAAGGAGACACTCCATAAGCGTCACATTGAGCCGATCGCAAACTGTGATACCTGTGGTGTGCCGGCGGAATCAATCCGACATGTCTTGATGGAATGCACCATAGCAAAAATCTTCTGGGAGCAGACAAAAGAGCTAACAGGTGTTAAACTTCCAAACCTGAGACCTGAAACATGGGCAAGGGATTTGCTGTTTTGGGGTTCTGCTTTGGATAGAGCTATTGTAATCTGTGGCATGTGGTCCTTATGGATGTTCCGGAACAAAAGGAAACATGGTGAGGCGACCATGCCAATCAACCAAGCTGTTTTGAGGGTCCGAGACATAGCTTTTGATCTCTGGCAAATACTACATCCACAAAAACCAATTAAAGAGGCAGAGGCTAAACCAAGATGGGAGCGTCTGCGAGTTGGGTGGGTGAAATGTAATGTGGATGCTGCGTTCAGCGCTGAAACCAGGCGTGGTGCAACTGGTGGAGTACTGCGCGACCATCAGGGAAGGTTTCTTGGAGGGCAGGCGAAAGCTTATGATCAGTTCATGGATGTACTGACAGCGGAAGCCTGTGCATGTCGTGATGGAATGGTGCTCGCTGCGAAGCATGGGGCACAATGCTTATATCTGGAGACAGATTGTCTGGAGCTCACCCGGCTACGGGAGAACAGGCATGAAGCACGTCCGGTGATCGCTCCTTTCCTGATGGAGATCCAAGAGCGAAGCCAAAGTTTTTCTGCCTTTTCTCTTATGTTTGCGAGTAGATCGTGTAATAGCGTCGCTCATGAGATAGCCAAGCAAGCTATGGTTGATAATGTGGCGGTGGAGTGGCTCTTTGAAACCCCGTCAAGCATCCGTAGCTTACTGGAGTACGATTGTAATCCCATATCTTGATATGAATGAAACTCCGAGTCCCAAAAAAAAAAGAGCCATCAGCTTCTGCTTTTTATCCGCCCCGTACATGGCCGACGGTGACCTGCTCAAGCTAATCCATGCCTTTGGAGAATTCCGCTCCTGCCCTCACGAAGCCATGGGCCCTGTTTGGATCCACCAGTTATAAAATTTAGTACTACTGTTTACAACTTTGACCACTAATTAGAGGTATTAAATAAAGACAGTTTACAAAACTACCTCCACAACCCCTGTGCTAATTCGCGAGACGAATCTAATGAGGCGTTTGACCACATGATCGAAGGATGGTTACTGTAGCATCACTGTAGCTAATCATGGATTACTGTAGCTCATTAGATTCGTCTCGAAAAGTTACACTCATCTGTGAAGGGGTTTTGCAAATAGACTTCATTTAGTACTCCATGTATGCAAGATTCTCTTTAGCGCTTTTAGAGTTATAAAGAATCAAACAGGGCCATGAGATACCCCTTGATTTCCTTAGTAACGGAACGGAACGGCTGATTAGTGAACTGTGCGTGCTGCGTACGCTTATATGTGCCTTCAGAAAATGCAACATGCATCTTTCACAAACCAGTGATCGCGCGCAAATGGCCTCCCCGATTGGTGAGCATCTCGCTCTCCCCGTGGCCGAGAAACTTTGCTGGCTTGCATGCAGCCGCGTCGTCAGGCACACGGAGCCGTGACGTGCGCGTGCCTTGCTGCCTTGCCGTGGCCAACCGAGGGAGGCATCTCCTGGATCAACGCTCGCGTTCACACCGGAGGGGGGGCGACGGAGCCACCGCGACCGAGACCGGGCGGCGACCCGCCCCGAGCGTGGCGATGCCGCATCGGACCGGGACCGGGACCAGACCGCCCTCGCGCGCCGCCTGTTCAGTCCGCCGCGCCGCGCTAGAACGCGCGCGCGTCGCTCTCGCTTGCGGGGGGGCGCCGCGCCGTTTCTCGTCCCCTCTCCCACCACCGGCACCGCGCCGCTATTGGGCGCTGGCAGCGGGAGAGGGAGACCGCAGCGCGTGGCGCGCGCGTACGGACGGGCGTGGTCCGCGGAAGGGTGCAGGTCGGAGTGACCCAGCTCGAGGGTTTGTCTCGTGGTGGTTGGGTGTTGGTGCCCGCCCAGGCAGACACGGCATGGGCATTTTGGTGGCCTGCCCCGGACGGCGGCGGATTGGGATGCGCCGTGGCGCTCGTGCTCACCTGCGCTTGGCCGGCGAGAGCGCGCCGGGTGGTGCGGGCCTATGCACGTGTTTGAGAATCTGGGGTCTCGTCGTAACTCGTAACCGTGCAGCGGTGCAGACGTCCTTTGCTACCTTTGGTGATGGAAAACGAAGCCTCTCGATGGAAGACATCGGAGGAACAGATCAGATTAAGGGGCCGTTCGTTTTGCCAGGAGGTAAGACTATGTGCAATGGTAGCCTCTATATTTCACCCTCCAAAGCTAAATTTAGAGACCCTGTAAAAATTTTCCTCCCCCAAATCTATTCCCAGCTGCAGCGGTGACCGGTATCTCGCGCCCTGTATCACCGCGTCTCCTCCTCGCCGCCGCTCCCGCCTCGCCTCCTCCTCGCCGCCG
>CM014274.1:39173367-39192957 GCA_004135705.1 Alloteropsis semialata
GATCCACCCATTTGGTGAACTTGCAGTTGCTAGGTGCGTAGTAGTCATGCAAGAAGAACAAAACGTTTAGGATGAAAAAACTGGATGGATGCACGCTAATGTAGGTTTAGGGCTTNTTCAATTTGTTGAGCATATTCCAAGACATCATAATGAGGAAGTAAATCGGCTGGCGCAAAAAGCGTCTGGCTATCGGCCTATGTCCGATTTGATGGTACAGGAGATACCAGAAGGAGATTGGAATCGTTGAATATTTGAAGGATTCTTCTATCAAGACTTCCAGGAAGTTATGTTACAAATCAATCAGTGCTGGAATACCAAGATTCAGAAGAAAGGATTTCAACATCTATGCTGACACGACGTCGGCTCGTCAATCCGAAAAACTATGGTATGATCAAGTAAACTTTATTTCTTACTGCGAAATACTTGGGAATTTTATTTTGTAAAAATAAAATACATAGCTTAGCTCCTCAATGATATGAAATTCCTACCAGAGCCATATGTTGATATCTTCTGAAAACCTTACACATATGCTGCTTGTTTTGTATTGGGCATTGTCAAATTGTTTGTGACCCTTGTGAGATTTGTTTCATGCTTTTAAGATCAAGATCATGTACACTCCACATATTATTCCATTATTGAGTATGCTAGACTTTAATTTTGGGCACATCGCTGTCGTTTGGTCTGGATTCACATACTCGACTATTCATATGCTGACTTCTATACTGGGAGTTACGCAAAAACATGCCTTCCATCCATATAAAAATACTCCGTCCCTTTGACATGACTTTTCAAATTCATTATGCAAAAGGTATGGGTTATGCAAAAAGAAAAAAAAGATATATTATCCGTGCTCAAAAGCATAAGGAAGAGTGGTAAAAAAATAAATATGAAAGATAGCCCATATCTGAAAAGAAAAGTAAAATGAAGAGTCATGCAAAAGGGAGTTTCATCCAAAAAATTCCAAACACATGCACATCTTGATCTGATTGTATGACTTATTTTCTCCACTGGATCCAGTTTTTGACTTTGCAAGATATGCAGTGCAAGTATGCTTCCTTTCTATATCTTACCCTGAGCTCCACAAAAAAGGCCTTATTAGAAGTAGGAAGAAAAGGAGACGATACAGTGCCTTGGTGAGGAATAATACACATTGAGCGATCTGAGAGAATCATTTGAGGAGTGAAGTTATGTTTTGATTTGAAAATAAAAAAACCAAGTTATTTAGCAGGAAGAGTAGAGTTTTCTTGATTATTCATATTGGCTAACATGTTATGATGAAGAAGCTTGAAGAAAGGTATCGGCTATGAAAAGGGCAGTGCTAGAGAAATCAAGGTGTTGAATCTATGAAGCAAATTGCATCGGCTAGGAGATTGAGACGCTGGATTTACAGAATTTCGAAGCATGAATCCTTCATACTCCGAAACTGGGGGGCATGTGTTGACACCAGGTTTTCGCACTAGATATGCTGAGTCAGATATGACGTGGTGAGGCTGGAATTACGCAGTAGGCCCGTTGACTGGTCAAACAAATAGTGCCAGAAAAGGAAACCGAAGATGACAGAGAGGAAAGCCGACGTGAAGAAGAGGTCCGATAAGGCAAGGGAATCCGATTTAGTGACGAACGAAGGAAGATGCGTCGGCTCAGAAGGAAGCGTATCAGATACAGGGGCTATTTCCTTTTTGAAGGCATATTGAGAGTCCCATTCTATATTAGATCTAGTTTACTTTATCCGCAAGTTAGTCTAGTCCGATCAGGACTCTCCATGACCAGGGTATAAATATGAACCCTCGTCCATTGTAAAAACTATTCTCACAATCAATACAACCCGGCTTCACGCCAAAACCCTAGTAGTAGTTATCGACGAAGCTCATTGGTGGACGGGCTGCATCAGTTCTGATCTCCGGCTTACCAGTAAGTTAGTCAATTTATCGAACTAGTATAGGCTTTGAATTGAGGCGCATCGCCCTTTCTCGTTTATACTGTTCAACCGATTTATCTCTGGATAAGCAAGATTGATATAGATTCCCTACGTCGGAGCTAGATCAATATTGATTATCCAACAGATTATCGTTTATCGGACTGTACTTTTAGCCTAGATTCCCTACGTCGGAGCTAGGTATCAAGATTAGGCTAGATTCCCTACGTCGGAGCTAGAATAATCTTGGTTACTAAAGGCAGTTTTTGCGGTTTGTTTGGAGTTGCTAGATTGGTTTAGATCTACGCCATGTGAATCAATTCTACTTCTTCAACGGCTTTGAGCATTGGTCTTGGTCCGATTTAAGTAATATTTATCTTACAGCATCGTTCTATGTCCGATCCTGCTTTGTGGTTTAATCTAGTTGTTCTTTGAGTATTACACTGGTGTAGATTCCCTACGTCGGAGCTGGATCTTTGTAATACGCTTAGATTAATCTTTGACTGTCATGTTTGGTTTAGATTCCCTACGTCGGAGCTAGATTCATCTTGATTAGTCAAAGGAAGCTTTGGTTATGCCTTATTGTTATTTGAATGTTAAGTATGGTTTAGATTCCCTACGTCGGAGCTAGGTCATGCTTGATTATTTGATAGCATATCTTAGAATCAGAACGATCCTGTTAATGTTTTATCTGTTTATTTGCTTAATCTGGTCAACACCTGTGCGAGCATCTTGTTTAATTGACAGGTTGATGAGTTGAGTTTGACTGTCTAGCTATCTGATTTGATCATAGCTGGAGAAATCTAGATTCCCTACGTCGGAGCTAGATTTCTCTGAAAAAGTTATGGTCCAATTGGTTAGCTAGACGATCCGACAAGATGAGTCAAACTGGCAATTAGGCAAGATGGACAATGTATCGGCTTACACTTTGATTATTTGATATCTTGTTTCAAGACATAGCTGATTCATTACTTTACATATTGGCCTTGTTTTATGCTTTACTTTATTATTCAAAGGCTGATCTGTTATATCAATCAAGGTCCGATCCTGATTGGTCCGATTCTGAGGTCCGATTTGGTGTCTGATTGAGGTCCGATTATTCGGTCCGATTGACGTCATCAATGAAGTCCGATTTTGAGGTCCGATTGGTATCGGCCGACACGTGTCTGATTGGGTCTTGGCTAAAATTCGACGTTATTCCATCGTCTGAAATAGAGCCGGCACAATCAAAGAGCAATTTAACTGTTTTATCCCCTTTGTCAATTTCAGGTCAAATTGACTGGCACGCTGCGAACCTGAACTGGAGTGTGGGCTGGCACTGGAGTGAAGCAGATCTCCCTGGTCTTCGTGTGCTGCACGCGGAGGATACTATCGCCGATTTTCCGCGTCAACAGAAGGCTAGCGAGTGCAAGTCGATTAATGTGGTGGATCGACTTGTGATCTGGGAAAAGGTGAAGTAGGACAGCGGCGGAAACAAACACACAGCGATGGGCGATTGAACTACGACGATGAACACAACCTAAACCAGCAACAAGACTCGACCACAGACACAAACTCAACAAAGCGAATCTGAAAACGAAATTGCAAGGCTAAAACAGCACGGTAGGATAGCGGAAATTAAGTATTTTTAGGGATTTTTGTGGACTATAGGAGATGAACACGAATGAATCTAAAGGGCACACGATAATACCGCACGGGCAACCTGGAATCCTGATACCACTTGATAAGGCATCGGCCGATCTTCCGAGAGGTAGATGGTAAATTTGATTGGTGGAGAACTTGACGTTGTCGTTACGGCTTCAAATCAGACACGATTCGAACCCTGCAACCGTTACACCACTGCTCCATTAGTTATCAACCAAGCACAACTTGATTGACCTCGTCGAGAAGGCCTTCCATGCAAGCGAATCAAAGAACACAAGCAAGAGAATGATAAACACGCAATCTGAAATTGCAGATCTGTATAAAGCGAATATGAGAGGGCTTGAAGCTCTAATCAACAAAGGACTAATCGCCTGAAAGGACCTTGATGTCGCCTAGAGGGGGATGAATAGGCGAATCTGCAATTTACAAAAACTAATTCCTGCTGTCAGCACACAAACCGGTAAAATCGGTTTGATACAGAGTACACCAAAAAAATCAGGAATTGCCCCTCTACGAATTCTAGCACAAACCACAGATGGTGTGAAGCTTCCACAGATGTTTCCAAGTGTTCCAATGAAGCTCCTGCACATAGCTCAAGCACACTAAAGTAGATAGAAGTGGAAGCACAAGTAATTTGCTAGAATTGACAAAGTGAGGAAAATTCAAACCAAGACGCTAGGAGTTGTTTTACCGAAGTTTGGATTCACTGCTTGCACCAAGCAGCCACTAAGGCACAGTGAATCTTACTCTCCGTTGAGGAAGGTTATGCGACCACACTAGGTCAAGTCATTTCCTCCTTCCACTAAGAGACCTCTTTCCTTGAGGGGGTGAGGTGAAACCTTCACAAACGATCCCGTGGCTCACCACACACTTCGGTAGCTCACTAGGCGATACCTAGCCGTCTAGGAGGACGAACCTCCAAAAGTAACAAATGCTCCACGAGTTACTTGACTCAACCACAAGTGCTCAAGGATTACAATTGCTCTCCAATGCTCACACACAAGTCAATCTCTCAACCCAACTCAAAGGATTCAAGCTATGAACTCAAGTCTCACTTAGAGAGGTTGGAGGGAGTTCAGCTGCCTCAATAATGTGTCACACACGAGCAAAACCAGCAGCCCCTCCAAGAGGAGCTCATGGGTATAAATACCCATCTCTCCAAAAACGAGCCGTTATTCTGTCAGTGAAAATTGGCTCCACCGGTTTGCAAAACCGGTTTTACCGGAGTTCAAACGAACTAGCCGTTAGACGCTCAAGGCCAAAAAACCGGTTCCACTGGTTCCTAAAACCGGTTTCACCGGTTTTGCCAGGGAAGCCCCTCTAAGTTAGAAACTATCATGCTTAGACTCACAAGGGTTCACTTGAGCACTTTTGGAGTTTGTCATTCAACCAATGTTGCATCCCTCTTGATAGTATGACATATCTATAATCAAGACATAAAATGAATCATAAATCAACCACTTGAGCTTGTATATCAACAATCATGCCAATACTTGAACAATCACTTCTTTGAGGGCTATCAACATTGCATATTGAATTGAGCATATCCACCTTGAGCTAGTGACTTAGGATTTTCCACAACTTATGTTTGAGTTCACTTTTAATCCTTAAGCCACTCCTTTTATCAACCATAACATATATATGCATTGCATTGCCTCCCCTGATAAGACTTGGATATTGATGAGGACATGACAACCATGGATATAGACATAATTGTTTATTTTGGAGGAGTCCAAAATGTATGTACAAGTCAAGAAGAAGGCCTAAAGTTGTTTCGGTTCGAGTCCCCAAGGTGGAGGCCCAAAACAACTCAAGTTCGAGTCCACCTCGGAGTCCAGGAGCAGCCCGCACTAAATCGACGCTCAAGTCGCATACGGAGTCCGTTTTGGATGTTCTTTATATGGATGGAAAGATAATTTCATAGATCTTCCAATGGGACTGGTTCCACATCAAAATTCCATCTGAGTCGACAGGAATCGTCAAAACAAGTGGACGTCCAGAATCTGTCAAAGTGCTGCATCACCGTCTTTTGGGCCGTTGGCCCGTGTATCGTGTTGGAGCCCATAGGGGCGTGTCCAGGGAGGTCAAACACAACCTAACCCTCATATATTTAGTAACCGTTGCCACATTAGGGTTTAGGTTTTGTTTAGTCAAGTTTTCGAAGTCGAAACTGTGAAAGATTCAATGTAACTGTGGTGACAAGTCCGTTTACAGTGATCCAAGACCCCCGTTCTTGTTCTACAACCCTGTGGAGATTAGTCCTTTGTTGATCAGAGCTTGAACACCATTGTTTTCACTTCATATAGATCTGCAATTTCAGATTGTGTGTTTCACTTTCTTGCTTGTGTTCTTCGATTCGCTTGCAGGGAAAAAGCCTTCTCGGCGAGATCAATCAAGTTGTGCTTGGTTGATAACCAACGGAGCAGTGGTGTAACGATTGCAGAGTTCGAATTATGTTTTATTTGAAGCCGGATCGCCAACGTCGAGTCTCCAGCAATCGAATTTACCTTCTACCTCTCGGAAGATCGGCCAGCCCCTTATCAGATATGATACTTCAAAACCCCCGGATACTAGATATTTCACCTTAGCAATACACACATGGTCATAAGTCATCACTTAACCAAAACTTGCTTAGTCCCTCACTCTAGTCATCTCATTTTGTTTTTTCACCACTTACCCTTGCATCATCAAGTTGGCTTTGCTTTGCCATAGAGTGAAGTCCATTTGAAAGATTCTTCAAATACTTGTTCTTGATTGATAAAGAATATCCCACACAATGCAAGCTTCCATGAAGTCTTACAATATCCAATTTTATATATTATTTCTTCTTTTCTCGACTGATCCACAAATCTCTATCTTTATTGTAGTGATAGTGTCTCATGCCTAGTCCAAAGAGCATCCATGGCATGAGATCAATAATGACCCAAACAAGCTTCTTTGAAATTATCATCCCAATATTTAGTGACAGACCTTCTTAAGCAATTAGAGATCATGTATCATGCATAGAACCATGTCTTCATTATGAATATCAATGACTTGCCACTTTCAATAGTCTAGAATCATGGGATCACACTTGCTTGCTTGGATTAATAACCACATATATCATGAGCACATTAAATGTAAATGAATTACAAGAATAGATCCCTGCTCATGATCTCAAACAAACAAGTTAGTCCTTTAATCGTTTTGTCACTCAATTCACCAAAATCCACTTGAGGGCCTAGATGCACTTTCAATCTCCCCCTTTCTGGTGATTGATGATAACCCGATTAAAGCTCACAGATAAAACAAATAATTATTAAAGAATTCTCAGATCTATTATGAGCTCCCCCTTAATATGTGCTTTGAATGGAATTTCAAAAATTCGGCCTCACATGCCAAATGCACATATAAAAGAAAGACATGGGAGTTCCCCCTATATGTTAGCATCCATGGATCAAAGAAGATACTGAGTTAACCAATAACAGCATTAAAAAAAATGACATGCATATCACAAAACACGAAGAAGGAGGTATGTGTGCTGTCCAGACCAAAACCGGTTTCACCGGTTTCATGAACCAGTGGAACCGGTTCTTTCAGCCACCACATATACAAAACATTACATCAATCAAACATGCATATCATACTAGCATAGGATCACTTAAATGAAATAAATAGGTTCATTACACACAGTAGCACACAATCAAGTTTCTCAAGTCCACAAAGTATAAGATTCGAAAGATTTATTACATCCAAGTTTCTGCAACACAGCAGAAACCAGTTTCACCGGTTTGTCAAGCCGGTAAAACCGCATTTCCCAGAGACAGCACACTAAAGTCAAGTCACTAAGTTTTAATCCATACTCTTCTCCCCCTTTGTCATCAAGCATCCAATAAGGGCCAGAAGAAGAGTAGAGCTGCCATATCCTGTCAACCATCACTGTTCATCGCCATTATTGCCTGGAGAGTCATCGGTCCAATGGCTAGGACCTAAAAGGATTTATAATTTAAGATTGAGTGGAAATGACAGAATCTATGAGGAAGAAGATGGAGTACTGAACATACCACCAGGATAATCAAATATGCTGGATGCCAATCTAGTAGCAACATCATCACCATGTGGATGGGGAGGAGGTGCTGCAGAAGATGAAGCCCCAGGGAATATCATTCCACTCATAACTGGTGCAGGAGGAGGTATTGGTGGCTGATATGCACCATACCCAAAGTGGTGTTGAAATGGCTCGAAGTATGCGCTCGTCTGATAGTTGGCCACCATAACATCAAGAGAGGGGATCTCGGGCTCCTCGTGCTCAGAAGAGATAGGAGACCTTGGAGGTTGAATGTTTTGCGCATTGTACATTCTCTTCATCATATCCCTATCTTTCTTTGTCTCTCTTCTCACCCTCTGCTCCTCAACCAAAATGTCCCTTTGATTCTTGCAAATGCCAGTGAAGAAGCTGCGACGAATGGGGGATGATGGCTTCTCACTAGCACAAGAAGAAGATGACTGCCACTGGTCTGCCCCAAACCGGTTTGACCGGTTTCCTGAACCAAAAAAAAACTGGTTTCTGACTGGGCAGTAGCTGATGGGTGCTGTTGCTGCTGCTCACTCTCCTCTCACTGCTAATCATGATTTGGAGATGGAACCCTGACCTTCTTGGGTGGTTTTAGCCTCAGTGGCTCATGCTTTGTGTCCTTCACAAATTTCTTGTTAATTGTTTTCTCAATCATGTACATGATATAAGATGCAAAACCATAAAGCTTTTGGGGACTTTCAGATATGGTTCTGATCTCCTCCCACAAATATTCTCCAATGCTAAAATTAATTCCAGGAGGTCTCATAGCAGCAAACAAATCTCTAGCATAACTTGATACATCTAGTTGATTTCCTCCTCTAGATGTAAGAGTCACTCTAAATAAATAGTCAGCAAGACTTATCCGACCAAAGTAAAATTCTAGATATGCAAGGCTTTTGGCTGAGGTGAAAAGTTTTGCCAAAAAGCAACTACAAGTTGATCCTTACTTTCAATATTTTAGCACAAGTTTATGTGAGGCTAACCCTTTACTAAATTTGCAAAACTATCCAATAGCAAACAACATCGAAAAGCAATTAATTATCATATTAACAAAATTAATCATCATCAACATCATTCCTCATTCTTACTAATATGTGACAAGAGATCAAGCAGCTTCATGTAACCGTGAAGGACGGACAACTCGAGTTGATTTTAACCATGCATGGGACAGCATAATCGCATGCCCCGTGAGCGACACCCAGGACCTCACAAAGCAACCGTTCCCATCTCGCCCTACCATCTGCCATCAGGGCCCATTCCATCCGAGTGCACGTCCTAACGGACCCAGGTGAATGAAGCAACCCTGTGCCGTGGCCACTGCTACACTCGCCATCTTCCCCTCGCCCAACAAAGTAGGAAACCCGTCAGACGTCAGTTTGAATCAGGTACATAGGTTTACCAATTTACCATATTTTTCGGCATACAATTAGTACTTTCAAAAGCTTGACCAATATCACCACACAATCAATGCCTTAGTCACAATTCAAATGTGCAAACGAGGCGATCAAACAAACAGGAATATCGCAAAGGCCCCGCCTGCCAATCCTCATGATTCCAACATAAGGTAAAACCTATATCTCGCGAGTGACAAGGCAATCACTCGACTTCTACCAGGTCCTTATTAAGCATGGCAGTCTAAACGACCTACACATACTAGTATTTGAGCATGGGTACCTAGGGATCATGCAACTGAGGTTTCATTCAACTCCTCAAAACTTAAATGCACAAAGCAAAGCATAAATAAATTAACTCATGTTAGTTGTAAAAGCATAGGTCATGCTCCGGGGCTTGCCTTCTTGATCACCACTGGCATTGGGCCCTTTCGGACTTTGGTCCGGATATTCTACGTCTGGAATTGAACAGCTTCAGTTGACAATTAACCCAGCATATTTCCATCTGATCAATGCCGCAACACCTAGATCATATATTGTATTTTAACAATGATTATTCAAACAGTTAACTCTATTTTCTAGTGCTCATGACTCCAGAATCTAAAACGGAAACATTCCGTGCCACCGGGTGCAGGTGCCCCCCCCCCCCCCCCCCCCTCCGCGGACGTCGTTAGCATTTGTTAACGGAAAGAGAAATGTGGGTCCCATAGACTGGTAAAAGTGTTTCCATCCTATTGCTCTTTCATCTCCTGTTTTCTCTCTCCTGTCTACCGCAAACATCCAGACTATTTTGGAAATATCATTTCCATTGATTTGAACAAAAATATATCCAAAGTGATTCATGAAAATATCATTTTCACTAATTTGAACAAAAGTGCATCCAAAATTATCAATGAAAATATTATTTCCACTGATTTGAACAAAAAATTCATTCAAAGTGATTTATGCAACGAGTTGACAACACGTGATTCTCTCACACATTGAAACTGATTTGAACAAAAATGCATCCAAAGTGATTCTTGAAAATGTCATTCCCACTGATTTGAATAAAATTGCATCCAAAGTAATTCATGAAACAAGTTCACAAGACGTGATTCTCTGACACACATTGAAATCAGCTGACAATATTATTCCACTGATTTGACCATGATTCAAAAATGCAACCAAAAGAAAATCATGAATCAAAATAGGCAAACAAACAATCAAGAAATTGAATGAAGAGACCGGTAGAGTACGGTCGCCATGGATCCAATTAGATCAGAGAGCTGATGAAACAAAAGAAAAAAAAACCCAGCCCCGCTCCTCGGGCCGTGGGGCCGCACCGTGCGCGCCTGGTGCCACGGCGGCCGCGTCTGGGGCCGTGCACGCCCGGTGCCATTGCTGCCGCGCCGAAGGACGCACCGCCAGCGCTCGAGGCCACGCCGATGTCACGCCGCCCGCATCTGGAGTCATGGGTGGGGAGTGATGAGGACATGACAACCATGGATATGGCCATAATTATTTGTTTTGGAGGAGTCCAAGTCAAGAAGAAGGCCTAACGCTGATTCGGTTCGAGTACCCAAGGTGGAGGCCCAAATCAACTCAAGTTCGAGTCCACCTCGGAGTCCAGGAGCAGCCCGCACTAAAAATGACGCCCAGGTCGCATACGGAGTCCGTTTTGGACGTTCCTTATATGGATGGAAAGATAATCTCATAGAGCGTCCAATGGCACCAGTCCCACGTCAAAATACCTTCTGAGTCGACGGGAATCGCAAAAACAAATGGGTGTCCACAATTTGTCAGGGTGTTGCGTCACCGTCTTTTGGGCTGTTGGCCTATGTATCGTGTTGGAACCTATTGGGGTGAGTCCAGGGGGGGTCATGCACGACCTAACCCTCATATATTCAGTAGCCACCGCCACATTAGGATTTGGGTTGTTTGGTCAAGTTTTCGAAGTTGAAATTGTGATAGATTCATTGTAAATGTGGCGACAAGTCCGTTTACAGTGATCCAGGCCTCCGTTCTTGTTCTACAACCCTGTGGCGATTAGCCTTTGTTGATCAGAGCTTGAACCCCATATCTTTCGCTTTATATTGATCTGCAATTTCAGATTACGTGTTTCACTTTCTTGCTTGTGTTCTTCGATTTGCTTGCAGGGAAAGCCTTCTCGGCGAGGTCAATCAAGTTGTACTTGGTTGATAACCAACGGAGCAGTGGTGTAACGGTTGTAGGGTTTAAATCGTGTCTGATTTGAAGCCGGATCGCGAACGTCAAGTTCTCCACCAATCAAATTTACCCTCTACCTCTCAAAAGATTGGCCAATAACTTATCAGGAAGAGGAGAGATTGTGGATCTCGTGTGGGAGAGAGAGGGGAGAAATAAAGAGGAGTCACGAGAGTCTTCTACCGCCGCATGTTGCCAGAACCGCCGGATATCCCCAAAACGAAGAGACGGATGGAATCCCAGATGCGTAAGTAGTCGTTGATTTCAGTGTTAGTTTTTGGTTCCTTTAGTCTCCATCCGACGGTTTTCATAAGAGGGGCACCTGCACCCGGTGACAGATATGGCCCTCTCAAACTAAAATGGCAACAATATGATCTAGTGAGCCAAAATACTAATGCCATTTTATACAAGATTATGTTGTTTTTTATAAGGATACACAGACTATGTTACGGTGGGAACTGTGCTTTCTGGAGAACCAACTCGTCTATGATGCAGCTACACTCATGAACAACAATTGTCTCACATACAGGGAACCAGTTATCGCCCAATTAGCTTGACCATCCATGCACCACCCAAGTACAAACCAAGCAGAGGACCTGCCAAGAGCATCTGTGTCAATGGATCCGTTGAGGGTGTAAGCACCGCAGCAGCAACAACGGCACCAACAACAACGTATCTCCAGATTGAAAGCATTTGGTCACCAGAAACCAATCCCACTTGTCCCAACAATAGCTGGATAACAGGGACCTGAAACAGAATACCATGGAAATTGCATAAAAATCAAAATATGCTTCTTTATGATATTTTGCAGCGATCATAGTCGGGAATGGTGGGGCAGTCATCTGATAACTCAAATAGGTGTCCTAGATTCAAAGCAGCATTTATATATGTCATTTGTTCATAGGTTAACACCAAATAGAATGGCAGTAATCAATGCAGCATCACTGCACAGTCAGAAATCACAGAAATGTAATACACAAGTTCAAGTTCTGATACTTGTCACCATATTAACTTGACTGCATATTCAGTGCTATGAGTCAAGATTACTAAAATGAGGTTCAAAAACTAGACCAATGGAATCAGGCAACATGACAACGTATCAGGTGCAAACCAACCTCCCTGTGCAAACTATGCAAACCTCAATCTGGACCACATGATCTTGATCCAAGGGGGCGCGTAGAGAGAGGTGGGAGGGGGGATTTGCAAAAGTGATCTTGCTGTGATTAAGGGTGGGCGGTGATTTTGCAAATCTCCCCTCCCACCTCTCTCTACGCGCCCCCTTGGATCAAGATCATGTGGTCCAGATTGAGGTTTGCATAGTTTGCACGGGGAGGTTGGTTTGCACCTGATACGTTGCCAACATATAAATCGTAACCACCATTGGGAGCCATGATAGCCAGGCAACGGAGCAGCTCTTGATACCAAATCTATCACAGGCTTGATCTATTAGAGGAAGAGGAGGGGGTGGCCGATGGCCATGGACGGGGAGCAGAGAGGGAGAGAGGCGGTGGCTAGGGCAAGAGAGCTGTTTTAGAAGACCATAGCAAAATGTAAACGGGGACTAAGCCCTTATTCCGTACTTGATTCAATCCGTTACATCCTCATATTTATGGGGAGGACCTGACTGTTACAATAAACCTGGTTCTATCTATACTCTTCCTAAACCCTAACCTAGGGGAACTTCTGATGGACGGTCTCTACAATACCCGTGGGAATTGTATGGCGTGAACAGTACCATGGCCCCCCTCCTGGGTTGCTGTTGTGCCTGTTGAGCCCTATTGGGCCGGCTGCTGGGCCTATGTGCCCTAGAAACCATGACATATTCCCACCCAAATCTGGTACCCATTATATCTACATAAATGCCACAGATGATCTTAGTACTGCACAATAAAGTCAGCTTCCAGAAAAGTAAATTTAATGATCTGGTTAATTCAAAAAAAAACATATTACCACAATATTCAAGGAAATTTGTTTACCTGGAAGGATAACCCTGTGCTGAACATAAGCACAAGTATGAATTCAAAGTACTGGTCTATTGACCACAACGATTCCACTGCCCCGTCTGCATAGTTCACGAAGAAGTTCAATGCAGCAGGGCTAAGAACTGTGTAGGAGAAGAAAATGCCGAGGTAGAATAGAACAGAAGAACCCAAAACAATAGGCCCTAGAAATCTCCGCTCATCCCTTGTTAAGCCTGGGAGAACAAATGCAATGATCTCATACAAAATGATAGGACTTCCAAGCAAAAGGCCACAATAACCAGAGACCTGCATGGAATTGAAAATAATGAGATAATTAACAGTTTAATTGCTCAATGACCACAACAAAATAAATGATGTAGAGTATGGAAATTGCATGAGAACGATAATATTAAAGGAATAAGTCCATTTTTGACCATTCAACTATCACCTCGGTTTGGTTTTGACCATCGAACCATAAAACCATGAATCTTTAGCCACCCAACTCTTAAAACCGTTCATATTTGGCCATAAGACGGTTTTGGTGGGTGGTTTTGCTGACGTGGATGCCATGTGGCGATGGGGCCCATTTGTCAGCCCTCCTCTCTCCTCTCTCCTCGGACAGCCGCTGGCCATCCCCAGCGCCTCCGGCCACCCCTGCACCTCCCAGCCGCGGCGGAGCTCCAGCTCGTCCGGCAGGCCGCGCTAACCCGCGGCGGAGCTGCTATTTGCTTGCACGACTGCACTGGCCCACGACAAAGATCGAGCTCGCCCAGCCGGCCGTGCTGGCCCGCGGCGGACCTGCTCATCGCTCGCCGGGCGGCACTGGCCCATGGCGGAGCTCGAGCTCGCCCGGCCCGCCATGGTGGGGTGAGCCCCCTGCTCCTCCTCTCCACCTTGTCTCGCTAGCGTTGGCATCGCCGTCGGCGCGGAGGTTGATGCCCGCGGCACCGGCGCTGCATCAGCGGCGCGAAAGAAGGACGGGCCGGAGCTGCCGCCCGCCCGCACGCCTCCACCGTCAGAGCGGTCAGCCTCCCGCGAGCCATCGCTCCACCAGCCCGCTCGCCCGCGCAGCCAAAGCGCTCACCCGTGAGCCGCCCCACGGAGTGCTCGCCGCAGCCTGCCTGCGCGCCTCCGCCGCTGGAGGGCTGCCCCACCCACGAGTAGCCGATCTGCCCGCCCAGGAGCGCGGCCGCTGCAGAGTTCGCTCGCCCGCAAGCCGCCGTCACCGGAGCCCCCGCCCATGCATTGCGCGGCCGCCGGAGCCGCCTAGGCAAGAGAGAGAAGAGAGGGGGAAGAAAGAGAAAGAGGAGAGAGAAGAGATAGAATGAGCTGACATGCGGGCCCCACCGCCATGTGGCGTCCACGTCACCAAAACCATCCACCAAAACCACCCGATGGCCAATTATGCACGGTACTCATAGTTCGATGGCCAAAGATTCCTAGTTTTGGAGTTGGATGCCCAAAACCAAACCGAGGCGATACTTCGATGGTCAAAAATAGACTTTTTCCGATATTAAAATGGCATTCAATTTGAACTTGTCTCCTACAGAGGAAATACAGTGGTCAACTAGTCATGACTCATGAGACCTGTTTATAGTGTATGGAGCAATTGTCAATACTTATCCACCTTATCATGGATGAAATCATAAAACTATAGAAATGAACAGCTGTACTGCATATCAGTTATAAAAGAGGCACTATGTAACACTAACTTTAAATGTTATTTACTAAAGTATGAATGACATGGCCAGCAACACCTATAGTGGCAGAAAGGACAAAGCCAAGTGTCCAGCTAGCTATTTTGCATGGTGAAGCTAGATGGATTTCACAAGGATATAATTTAGTAAAGGAATTTGTAATTAGACAGGATTCTATTTATAAAGAACCAATCTACTAATATGTTCTAAAAGACAAGTTACCCCTCTCTCAATATAGAGGGGCATCTACCCATGAACTAAGGTAGAGTTTGGGATTTCCCCTCTAGACTCAACTTTTACTCTCTCCTCTCCAGTTGCCGCCACCTACTGCCTATTGCCTCGCAGCAAGGGCAACAGCCCTAGCTGAGCTGCTCCACCACCGTTATCTCGATCTTTCTCTCTCTATCTTTTGCCTCCACTAAAATACAGGGTCTGGCAATGAGTTATCCCTAGATTCTTAACCAAAAGTGCATTCAAATGCTAACTAAAATGGTGTTCTAGTTTATGGAATTAATTTACAGCATGTGAAGCATATGCAGAATAAGTAACTGATTTAAAATTACATTGCAGCAATGAGCCGAGTATGTTCATGACGAGTATCAGGATACAGGATATCCCTTCCGTGGGAACTCGATCAGGTATCGAGGGAAGGTTTTTTATAAACCTATCTTGGATAAGGATTGACTCTCTAGACTTAGCGTGCAAGTTATTTCGGGAAGGAGATCCACACTGTTAGCAAAACCTAGTTGTCCCTGTATATGGCATGGTCCCATGTAGCCTGTCCAGGACGGCTTGGACCTGCATATGCTGCATGCCTTGCATGCCCGCACATGCCTATCAGATCAAGCATGATTCTAACTAATCCTGATCTCCTGATTCTGTTTCTACAAGTCCGCAGGTACAGTTTGATACGATTGGTGATCCATGTATATGTAACTGATGTTACCCATTAGAATATAGTACAGTTTATGTGTGATTTGTTACACACAAATATAAGGCGGAGTTCGCAAGAGAGATAGGTGTACAAATACATGTACCCTAAGGCAATGAATGGAGGCGGAGAAGCTTTTGGGTGGCAATATGGCCTGATTGCTCACACATATTGTAATAGGGTAGGCTCTTGTATTATCAATACACATCCAGCCAAACAGGGTGTAAGGTATTACTCTCAACTCGACGGGCCAGAACCTTTATAAACCTTGTGCGTGTTCTCTCGAGTCTCCACGCATCATGCTGTGAACCATGATACTCTGGCAACAAAGCATCCCTTGTCGATTCTAGTTATTACATTTCATTACGAAATTTAACCTTATATCCCATTCCCTTCCACCCTAGCCTTGCTTCACCTAATTAAGTAGTGATAGATATCCCTCCTCCTCTGCCAATAAGTGCAATGGTAAAAAAAATTGTGTATGCAAATCTAGGCACTTGTAATTTTGAATTCTAATTTTAGGGAGGTGAAAACAGGTGCTTAGGTATGGAACTTGCAGTTAAGCTTTCCAACGATGTGTGAGAGGATTTTCATCTGTTTGATCTTTAGGATGCTACTGGCAAGTAGATTGCGCCAATGTGATCAAGTCACACATCCAGACTCAGATAAATGTACTCCCTATGCACCATGTGGGACCACAATTAACTTCGGAAGCGAAGGGGCTCACAGTGCAGTGGCAAAGGCCACTGGCCGGAGTGCTCCCGCCCGGGGTTCGAACACTAGGTGCCGCACCTGAACCTCAGGGGTCTCCCTTGGGGTATTCCTCTAAAAAAACATTAACTCCGAAATGCATAACACATTGCTAGAACCATGAAAGAAGAAAGAGTGTTCCGGTGTATTGCATGTTGCTAAAACAATCAAGAATATAGAAATGAATTATATGGACCATTTCCAGAAGATAAGGTATAAAAATTACATAAAGAAACAACAGATAATGCTACTTGAATATAGGATTGTCGGCCCCTTCCTAGAGAACCATGTATTGTTCTGAACGGAAAAGGAGAGGGCAAGAGAGGAGAGGGGGTAATAATGCTAAGAATATTGTAAGACAAATTTCAACATTCACAATTCTGGAAACTCACCTTTATTGTTGTAAAGAAAAATTCCCCAGGGGAGAGCTGTAAAAACCGAACACCCTGAACAGTCACTGGCGCCTCTAGAAGCAGAATCAAATCTTTTGAGAAAGCAAAACAGCCAAGCATTGCAGCTCCAACAGCCAAAACTGAGATGAATATTCTCTCACGAAGCTCCTCAAGATGATCAAATATACTCATCTCCTTATCATCAGGAAGTAACTCTTTGCTTGGATAAAGAAAATTATACAGAGAACTCTGTTCTTCTTCTTGTGAAAGGCCTCCAAAGGAACCATTTTCCACTGCTGAAGGTAAATTTACATTGTAATTAGTCGAATCAATATTCTTGGTGCAGCTATGTCACATACCCCAGAAAGAAAACTCTACCAAGTTATATCAAATAAATAAAAGATAATTCATCGTGTACAATGAAAAAATAATGGCCCGTGCCAGTACAACAAAACATAGTGCAGTATGAAATACAATTTGGTGTAGTATTTGCCTAGTCAGTTCAGTGAACTTAGGGTTACAACGAATTGAGTTCACATTTAACTTTTTTATTTCCTTTATTTAATTCATCATGTTATATAACACTACTGAGCCAGAACAGGGACCTTAAAGTTGAACAAGCTATAATTCTTCTAATGTCTAGCTCTCTTAGTGCTTCTCCCTTTCTTTTATAGTGTGCACATTTCAAGATTCAATCTTCATGATTTTTTTACCAACAATTATCGTAACAATATCTAAATTTTGTGATACGTGAATGGTACCATTGCATTCATAAATAAATATGATTTCCTACAACCATAATTTAGTTGTTATGAACAACATATTATAGGAGATAATAATAGTCAAGGTATATAGTAGACCACACCCTATATTTTGAAACAGAAAATGGATATCAAGTTCAAACATATAGCTCTGTTATTCAATATTTCTATGATGAAATTCTAACTCCGCTATCAGCCTACATCTAGCTCGACTAACTAATACAACTATCTGACTGGGGCTCTGATATATGGAAAAAATCTTCGATATACAATTTTTTGCTTCGATTGCTACCAATTCGTCCTCAGCGATCGGTTGGTCAGTAAATATCCAACCCGTTTGCATGTATGACGATCATTTTCGGTACAATGAACTTTAAGCTTAAGTCTTTTGAAACCAAATTTTAAAAGTTTCTCAATCAATTGGTTCTGTATATCTAGCAATTTTAATAACCTAGGAAACCTTAGAGAGAGACTACTCCTTTGATTCCATCACTGTATAGCAGTATAGCACCAATTGGAATTGGACAAACAGTGACCAATGAGCTGATCTCATATTCAGCATATGACCGGACTCTCTAGGAGCTCCAGCGAAACACCAGAGCAGTGAGAACCAAAACGGCGTAACGAGAGGCGTACCAGGAGGTCCAGGAGACGGGTCCTCGAGTGCGGCGCCGAGGCCGCCGGACGAAGACTCCTCCCTCCGCGGCGGTGGCCCCGCCTCCCGGGGCCCGCCGTCCCCGTTGACAGCAGAGCAGTGGAGGCGCCGGCGGCCGCCGCGCAGGGGCCCGGGCGACGCGGCCGCGAGAGAGAACAGGGTCAGGCTGCGCGCGCGCGGGAGGGGGCGGCTCTGGCTGATGAGGACGCCGCCAGGGTGCAGCTGCGGCCGCGGGTGCGAGAGCAGCGCCCCCGCGCTTCCCATCCCGTCCCAGTCTGGTGCTCGCCGCTCAGATGGTGTGCTCTGCTCGGAGAAGGGGATAGACGATAATTATCTCGCTCCGCAGTTGCCGGTTGGGTCCGTGCTGCTGCTGCGGCTCGGGGTCGCGCGGGTTCGAGGGCCACATGTGTAGTCCAGTAGTTGTGTACACGACGGCGCTTCGGTCTTGAGTCTCGCAACCGCCAAAAAAAATACAAATCTTTCAAAAGGAAAAAGGAACCCAATTGCTTCTTGAGTCTTTTTTTAATTATACGTATGGCTAGATTTTTTTTAAATTAAAAGCAGAGCACTGCTATATCATTTGAGGAAGGGATATGTATGACTAGATGATGTAGTGTTATACGTTCATACAAAATTTCAGCTTGAACGGAATTTTGTGCAATAGAAACAAAGAAAGATAGAATTAACATGTAATTGGGTCGAGTGCACTGCTCATATAGATCCACAAGACCACAACCCATATCAATTGCTTTGTTGTTTGTTTTTTTTTTGTTTCTCTTTGTTTATATGAGCATGTAACAATCGATCATCTAACCATTCATATATTTGTTAGATTTTTTACATGCACGTTTAATGATCTTTTTAAAACGGGAGCACAAGTAAGTTCTGATACTTATTCACATTGCATTGATTTTCCTGATCAAACGGCTTTTGCTTCCGCTTGGACTTGTAAGTAGCAGAGCACCCCGAATATATAATCTAGCTTGACTTTGTGACTGGAGCAAGCATCAAGAGTTGTTTCTCTGACGCTTCTCCCCATGCTCCTCACCGCGTCCCTACAGATCTAGCGGGCGAACCCTAGGTCCGCACCCCTCCTCGCCGGCCGCCGGCGGCGGCCCCCTCACTTCCGCTCCTCCCTCCTCCTCCTCCCTTCTCCTTTCCATCCTCTCCTTTTCCTCTTCCTTCTCTCTCTCCAAGATCTGGATCGGCGCCTTTTGGCCCTTGGCCTTCCGGCTGG
>CM014274.1:39193957-39211683 GCA_004135705.1 Alloteropsis semialata
TCGGACCTTGATTGATATAACAGATCAGCCTTTGAATAATAAAGTAAAGCATAAAACAAGGCCAATATGTAAAGTAATGAATCAGCTATGTCTTGAAACAAGATATCAAATAATCAAAGTGTAAGCCGATACATTGTCCATCTTGCCTAATTGCCAGTTTGACTCATCTTGTCGGATCGTCTAGCTAACCAATTGGACCATAACTTTTTCAGAGAAATCTAGCTCCGACGTAGGGAATCTAGATTTCTCCAACTATGATCAGATCAGATAGCTAGATAATCAAACTCGACTCATCAACCTGTCAATTAAACAAGATGCTCGCACAGGTGTTGACCAGATTAAGCAAATAAACAGATAAAACATTAACAGGATCGTTCTGATTCTAAGATATGCTATCAAATAATCAAGCATGACCTAGCTCCGACGTAGGGAATCTAAACCACACTTAACATTCAAATAACAATAAGGCATAACCAAAGCTTCCTTTGACTAATCAAGATGAATCTAGCTCCGACGTAGGGAATCTAAACCAAACATGACAGTCAAAGATTAATCTAAGCGTATTACAAAGATCCAGCTCCGACGTAGGGAATCTACACCAGTGTAATACTCAAAGAACAACTAGATTAAACCACAAAGCAGGATCGGACATAGAACGATGCTGTAAGATAAATATTGCTTAAATCGGACCAAGACCAATGCTCAAAGCCGTTGAAGAAGTAGAATTGATTCACATGGCGTAGATCTAAACCAATCTAGCAACTCCAAACAAACCGCAAAAACTGCCTTTAGTAACCAAGATTATTCTAGCTCCGACGTAGGGAATCTAGCCTAATCTTGATACCTAGCTCCGACGTGGGGAATCTAGGCTAAAAGTACAGTCCGATAAACGATAATCTGTTGGATAATCAATATTGATCTAGCTCCGACGTAGGGAATCTATATCAATCTTGCTTATCCAGAGATAAATCGGTTGAACAGTATAAACGAGAAAGGGCGATGCGCCTCAATTCAAAAGCCTATACTAGTTCGATAAATTGACTAACTTACTGGTAAGCCGGAGATCAGAACTGATGCAGCCCGTCCACCAATGAGCTTCGTCGATAACTACTACTAGGGTTTTTGGTGTGAAGCCGGGTTGTATTGATTGTGAGAATAGTTTTTACAATGGACGAGGGTTCATATTTATACCCTGGTCATGGAGAGTCCTGATCGGACTAGACTAACTTGCGGATAAAGTAAACTAGATCTAATATAGAATGGGACTCTCAATATGCCTTCAAAAAGGAAATAGCCCCTGTATCTGATACGCTTCCTTCTGAGCCGACGCATCTTCCTTCGTTCGTCACTAGATCGGATTCCCTTGCCTTATCGGACCTCTTCTTCACGTCGGCTTTCCTCTCTGTCATCTTCGGTTTCCTTTTCTGGCACTATTTGTTTGACCAGTCAACGGGCCTACTGCGTAATTCCAGCCTCACCACGTCATATCTGACTCAGCATATCTAGTGCGAAAACCTGGTGTCAACACATGCCCCCCAGTTTCGGAGTATGAAGGATTCATGCTTCGAAATTCTGTAAATCCAGCGTCTCAATCTCCTAGCCGATGCAATTTGCTTCATAGATTCAACACCTTGATTTCTCTAGCACTGCCCTTTTCATAGCCGATACCTTTCTTCAAGCTTCTTCATCATAACATGTTAGCCAATATGAATAATCAAGAAAACTCTACTCTTCCTGCTAAATAACTTGGTTTTTTTTATTTTCAAATCAAAACATAACTTCACTCCTCAAATGATTCTCTCAGATCGCTCAATGTGTATTATTCCTCACCAAGGCACTGTATCGTCTCTTTTTCTTCCTACTTCTAATAAGGCCTTTTTTGTGGAGCTCAGGGTAAGATATAGAAAGGAAGCATACTTGCACTGCATATCTTGCAAAGTCAAAAACTGGATCCAGTGGAGAAAATAAGTCATACAATCAGATCAAGATGTGCATGTGTTTGGAATTTTTTGGATGAAACTCCCTTTTGCATGACTCTTCATTTTACTTTTCTTTTCAGATATGGGCTATCTTTCATATTTATTTTTTTACCACTCTTCCTTATGCTTTTGAGCACGGATAATATATTATTTTTTTTTCTTTTTGCATAACCCATACCTTTTGCATAATGAATTTGAAAAGTCATGTCAAAGGGACGGAGTATTTTTATATGGATGGAAGGCATGTTTTTGCGTAACTCCCAGTATAGAAGTCAGCATATGAATAGTCGAGTATGTGAATCCAGACCAAACGACATGATGTGCCCAAAATTAAAGTCTAGCATACTCAATAATGGAATAATATGTGGAGTGTACATGATCTTGATCTTAAAAGCATGAAACAAATCTCACAAGGGTCACAAACAATTTGACAATGCCCAATACAAAACAAGCAGCATATGTGTAAGGTTTTCAGAAGATATCAACATATGGCTCTGGTAGGAATTTCATATCATTGAGGAGCTAAGCTATGTATTTTATTTTTACAAAATAAAATTCCCAAGTATTTCGCAGTAAGAAATAAAGTTTACTTGATCATACCATAGTTTTTCGGATTGACGAGCCGACGTCGTGTCAGCATAGATGTTGAAATCCTTTCTTCTGAATCTTGGTATTCCAGCACTGATTGATTTGTAACATAACTTCCTGGAAGTCTTGACAGAAGAATCCTTCAAATATTCAACGATTCCAATCTCCTTCTGGTATCTCCTGTACCATCACATCGGACATAGGCCGATAGCCAGACGCTTTTTGCGCCAGCCGATTTACTTCCTCATTATGATATCTTGGAATATGCTCAACAAATTGAACGCCGATTTCTTTAAGAATCCGGAGATCTTTCATCAATGCTTCATATTCCGCCTGATTATTTGTGCACTTTTCAATCGGATAAGCAAACTCGAATCTTGCCCCCCGAGGCGAAATAATAAGAAGGCCGATTCTGCAACCATCATTGTAAGATGAACCATCAAAGAACATGGTCCAGGGAACTGCGTCAACCACATCGGCCTCTGTATTGATCGGACCAATTGCATCAAGCTCCATGGTGCATTGCTCAGCAGCATTAATGTTAGGTCCACAATGATCGGCAACCAAATCAGCCATTTAAAATAAAGTCTCAGAGCCGACTGCTTGGATCGGCTGTAGTCCTTGATCGGACACCTTGAGAAAGTCACCATCCCATGTTTTTCCTGATAGGCATTCAACTCCTTCGAACTCCCAAATCGTCGATTCAGCTGTAGCAATACTAACTGAATCATCAGCCGGGACGATCTCCACATTATTGCCCTGCCATTGAATCAAACATTGGTGCATCGTGGATGGGATGCAACAGTTGGCGTGAATCCAATCTCGTCCGAGGAGCATGCTGTAAGAACCTTGGCCATCAATCACAAAGAAGGTAGTCGGCAATGTCTTGCTGCCGATGGTCAATTCAACATGAATTGCCCCCCGAGGCTCTGAAACGTTTCCGCCAAAGTCCTTAAGCGTCATATTGGTCTTGATTAAATCATCAATCCCTTTTCCCAATTTGCGGAACGTGGAATAAGGCATGAGATTGACTGCAGCTCCTCCATCAACCAGCATCTTGGTCATCGGCTTCCCATCAACGTATCCCTTGATGTACAGAGGCTTCAGATGCCGATACCCATTTGCATTTGGTTTCTCAAAGATAGCCTTCTCTGAATCCAGAACCAAGCATGCAGCGGCTTCCTCCAGTTCATAATTGACCTCATCAGCGCCCTGTTCATCAGGAGCAGCAAAATCAAAAGGCAACATCAAAACCATGTTTATTGCGGCCGATGTGCTTGCTTCATCATCATTGGCCATCTTGACGCGCCATGTCTTCTTTTCTTTTGCCAATTCCTGCTCCTGAATCTGCTCATGATAGCGCAAACGTTGCACGCGTCTCTTTTTGGACCTAGAAATCCCTGACGGGCACCACGTCCAGGCTTCATTTGAGGTTCTTTAATCCGATTCCGAACTGGAGCTTTTTCTTCAATTTTTTCAGGGCCAAGAGCATCAACCTGGCCTTCGATATTTTTACGGCCATGAGCATCAACTCGGCCTTCATCTTCTCGATGATGATCATCAATCCTGACGCCGATCCGTTCATGAACTGATCGTCGACCTCTTTTGGAAGCTCTGTATTCTTCATACTGGAAACTGCATTCAGGACAATCTGCTTTTGATGGTAGTCTAAGCTTCTCGTTCCAGCAGAATACAAAGAAAGGACATCCCCAGTGATCATCATCCTGATCATATCGGTCGTAACCTTGACGCCTGTCCATATGCCAATCAGACCTATAACCGTAGTGACGACGATCATCGATTCTATCATCAAACCAACGCCTGCCATCAGTCCTGTCATCATATCGGCGTCGGCCATCAAACCTGTCATCACGTCGGCGCTGATCATCAAACTCTTCATCAAGCCGCCTTGCTTGATACTCGCGCCTCCGACGTCGTCGTTCCTCGCGCTCTTCCCATGCTCGAGCTGCTGCCTGTTGTCTTTTGTACTTATCAATCAACATCTGGGAAGTTACACACGGCCGATATCCACCAGGAACATTAGATTCTCGCCCAAACGCCTGATGATTCCTCCGCAGCTCTTCAATGGTAACTTGAACTGCAGGATCAACGGCACCAGAACTCTTGGCGTGGTCCGATGTAAGCACCTTAAACTTCCCCTTCTCATCAGCATCAACCATATTAATGGAAAAGGAGAAATCAGCAAGGTTATTCGGAAAAGGATGACCGTCGATCTTCATGGCTTTCTTGTTGTCTTCAAACTTGATCTTGCCTGATTCAATAGCCAATTGGATCTCCCTCCTGAACACCTTGCATTCATTGGTCTCGTGAGAAGTTGAATTGTGCCATTTGCAATATTTGCGTTTTTTCAACTCATCGGCCGATGGAATAGAATGATTTGGAGAAAGCTGAATAAGCTTCTCACTGAGCAGCAAATCAAAAATCTTATCGGCCTTTGTTATATCAAACCCAAACTTCTTAGGGTTCTGCTTGATCCATGGGAGCGACACTGGCTTCTTGGATTTGGTCCATTCAGCTATGTTGACATCAGCTTCCTCTTCAGCATCAGAGAGATAAGATACTTGTTTGGAAAACTTTATACGCTTCATCTCTTGATACCGGACCTCATGAGCTGACACCTTCTGAACCAGTTGTCCCAACGTCTCAAATTCTTGAGCAGAAAACTTTTCTTTAATCGGCGCGAGTAAACCCTGGAATGCAAGCTCGGCCAATTGCATATCAGATAGCTTCAAGCTATAGCACCGATTCCTGGTGTCACGGAACCGTTGAATATACTCCTTGACGGTCTCATCATTTCTCTGTCTGACAGCAATCAAATCGGAAATCTTCATCTCGTTGAGACCGGAAAAGAAGTATTTATGAAACTGCTTCTCCATGTCAGACCATCCTGTGACTGATCCTACTGGCAACGACGTAAACCAGGTAAATGCCGGCCCTGACAGTGACAGAGGGAAAAATCTAAGCCTGAGTCCCTCCTCTGAAGCAGCCTCACCACACTGAGCCAAGAATCGACTGACATGCTCAATTGTGGTCATATCATCCTGCCCGGAGAATTTGGAGAAATCCGGCACTCTGTAACGCGGAGGAAGTGGCACTGCATCAAAGTAAGACGGGTACGGGTGCCGATACAACCTCGCTTCATCCTTAGGCTTCAAGCCGAATTGATTCTGGATCACCTCGGCTATTTTCTGTGACCAATCGGACTGTTGACTTCCAGTTGGCATCCCATCAGCTATATCCATCATATAATTATTATAATCACCGACCATACGCTGATGTGAAGGAATCTCTGTATGTAGCCTTGCAGCTGCAGGTTGCTTTTCTTGTTCGCTCAGAGTCCTAGCATATTTTTCACCATGTGGGCCGACAATAGATCCATCGGCCATTAACAGAAAACCGTTGGCCAGTTCAATAGGAGGTGGTGGAGCAATTGGAACCTGCGGAGCAACGGTCATTGCATTATCTTCAGTTCTTTTGCCTTTTCCTGATCCTGATGCTCCTGCAGAATCTGCTATAAATACTGGACCTTTCAAGCAAATAGCATCATCTACCGCCTTCTTGATGAGATTATCCAAAGAATTCACCAAGGTGCCTGACTGATTGATCAATGCATGATGAACAGCCTGGTGAATCATCTCTGTCATGTTGACCTGGTACTCCCGAGCTTCAGTTGTCTTCTTGATCAACTCGGGATCTGGGAGAGGACCTTTGAGTATAGGGCCTGAACGATTACGCCCAAACTGGCCAAGACAGAGTTTCTCAAATGCATCAATTTGAGCCTGAACTGCATCCAATTGAGCTTTAGACAGATCGGCCTTCGTAATTGGGATGGCCGCCTCAGGCGTCTTGTTTTTGTCATTCTTGGCTTTTTCAGCAGCTTCTCTTTCAGCAGCAAGTCTTGCTGCAGTTTCTTGTTCAGCATCAGATGACGACATCTTGGAATTTGTTTCTCGTGTCCCACCGAGCGTGCCAAAAATGTGTTGACGCGGAAAATCGGCGATAGTATCCTCCGCGTGCAGCACACGAAGACCAGGGAGATCTGCTTCACTCCAGTGCCAGCCCACACTCCAGTTCAGGTTCGCAGCGTGCCAGTCAATTTGACCTGAAATTGACAAGGGGATAAAACAGTTAAATTGCTCTTTGATTGTGCCGGCTCTATTTCAGACGATGGAATAACGTCGAATTTTAGCCAATACCCAATCAGACACGTGTCGGCCGATACCAATCGGACCTCAAAATCGGATTTCATTGATGACGTCAATCGGATCGAATAATCGGACCTCAATCAGACACCAAATCGGACCTCAGAATCGGACCAATCAGGATCGGACCTTGATTGATATAACAGATCAGCCTTTGAATAATAAAGTAAAGCATAAAACAAGGCCAATATGTAAAGTAATGAATCAGCTATGTCTTGAAACAAGATATCAAATAATCAAAGTGTAAGCCGATACATTGTCCATCTTGCCTAATTGCCAGTTTGACTCATCTTGTCGGATCGTCTAGCTAACCAATCGGACCATAACTTTTTCAGAGAAATCTAGCTCCGACGTAGGGAATCTAGATTTCTCCAGCTATGATCAAATCAGATAGCTAGACAGTCAAACTCAACTCATCAACCTGTCAATTAAACAAGATGCTCGCACAGGTGTTGACCAGATTAAGCAAATAAACAGATAAAACATTAACAGGATCGTTCTGATTCTGAGATATGCTATCAAATAATCAAGCATGACCTAGCTCCGACGTAGGGAATCTAAACCATACTTAACATTCAAATAACAATAAGGCATAACCAAAGCTTCCTTTGACTAATCAAGATGAATCTAGCTCCGACGTAGGGAATCTAAACCAAACATGACAGTCAAAGATTAATCTAAGCGTATTACAAAGATCCAGCTCCGACGTAGGGAATCTACACCAGTGTAATACTCAAAGAACAACTAGATTAAACCACAAAGCAGGATCGGACATAGAACGATGCTGTAAGATAAATATTGCTTAAATCGGACCAAGACCAATGCTCAAAGCCGTTGAAGAAGTAGAATTGATTCACATGGCGTAGATCTAAACCAATCTAGCAACTCCAAACAAAACCGCAAAAACTGCCTTTAGTAACCAAGATTATTCTAGCTCCGACGTAGGGAATCTAGCCTAATCTTGATACCTAGCTCCGACGTAGGGAATCTAGGCTAAAAGTACAGTCCGATAAACGATAATCTGTTGGATAATCAATATTGATCTAGCTCCGACGTAGGGAATCTATATCAATCTTGCTTATCCAGAGATAAATCGGTTGAACAGTATAAACGAGAAAGGGCGATGCGCCTCAATTCAAAGCTTATACTAGTTCGATAAATTGACTAACTTACTGGTAAGCCGGAGATCAGAACTGATGCAGCCCGTCCACCAATGAGCTTCGTCGATAACTACTACTAGGGTTTTTGGCGTGAAGCCGGTTGTATTGATTGTGAGAATAGTTTTTACAATGGACGAGGGTTCATATTTATACCCTGGTCATGGAGAGTCCTGATCGGACTAGACTAACTTGCGGATAAAGTAAACTAGATCTAATATAGAATGGGACTCTCAATATGCCTTCAAAAAGGAAATAGCCCCTGTATCTGATACGCTTCCTTCTGAGCCGACGCATCTTCCTTCGTTCGTCACTAAATCGGATTCCCTTGCCTTATCGGACCTCTTCTTCACGTCGGCTTTCCTCTCTGTCATCTTCGGTTTCCTTTTCTGGCACTATTTGTTTGACCAGTCAACGGGCCTACTGCGTAATTCCAGCCTCACCACGTCATATCTGACTCAGCATATCTAGTGCGAAAACCTGGTGTCAACACCTTCTTTATGTGAACTCTCACCGCGCCAGCCCTAGATAGGTTGCGAGCCGTTTGCTTTTGCCTTGCATCGCAGCCCTCGTTTGATTCATCTGGCAAATACCTACTTCTTTTTCTAGGGAAGAAGTTGCCCTTGGATTGCTCGCAGAGAAGCTTTGCTCAGTTGTGTTTGGTGTTGGGAGGATAGGGAAGCTTTGCCCTACCGCCGCCTAGTGTGCCTTCAAAAAACCATAACTTGAGATACCTCCCACAAAACTGGCATAACTTTTCGCTCGGTGCTCCATTTTTGATCAATTTTTGTACAGGAGCTTGATGAAAGGATCTCAAATGTCAACTAGAGGGGGGTGAATAGTTGAACCTAAAATTTTCACTCAAACAGCTGTCAGTTCACAGAAAGTCCGGAGGCTCCGAAGAAAAGTCTGGAGGTTCCGAACAAGTCCGGATACTCCGAAGATTTCTCCGGAGAGTCCGGAGAAAAATGCCGAAATGAATATGACAGATCAAACCTCACTGGAAATCAAATCGCCTAATTACCATGCACCCTTGGGAAGTATACAACTCAATTCAAGTGCCACTTCCAGCCAGAACCTTCACAAATGATAGATCGGGACCAAACCCTAGAATCCAACACAATAGCAACAAGTAGCACAAGGATACAAACAATCACAAGGTGACACAGGGATTTGATTCCCGGAGTTCAGTCCCACACTAGGAACCTACGTCTCCGTTGAGGAGCCCACGAAGGGCGGGTTTATCCACCAAACCACTTTCCTCTTCTTCACTCAACCCAAAGGTCAAATGAAGAACTTACTCAGCTGTAGGGGTAATACAAACTTCTCAAGACAATCACAGCGGATTGATTGCTCTTGAGTGACGCCTAGCCGTCTAGGAGCTTGATGCTCCAAGAGTAAAGAACGCGAATCACCGGCTTGAAGGCGACCAAGGTGCTCAAATGTTGGGGAATCAGCTCACAAGCACTTTCTCTTGAACTCCACTCAATTCCTCACTCAATCCCTCACCAAATCAACCTTGGGAAGCAAGAGGGAGTGAAAAGGGGGATGGAAATCGCCTTTGGAAGCTTCAGTTCGAAAAGGAGTCAGAGAGAGCAGAAAGGAGGGGACCGGAGGGGCATAAATACCTGTTCAGCCGAAATAGCCATTGGACCTGTTAAGTTCCGGAGTCTCCGAAGAATTTTTTGGAGTATCCGAACTTTCTGGAGAACACCTCCTCCAGACACCAAAGTCCGGACACTCCGAACAAATGTCCGGAACCTCCGAAACTTCACAGGTAAAGCACTCTAAATTAATTTCCCAGTGAAGTGCAAGTGCAAGGTGTCTCTCATGGTTAAGTTAGATGATATTTTGAGCACCTTGTCACCACCAAGCTAGTTTTTCGGCATCCCTCTTGATAGTACGGTTTTCCTAAACTCAATATTCAATAGAATAAAAATTAATCTTCGTGTAAGCTTCAATCATGCCTTCATTTCCCTTTTTGAGTGCCATATTTCACCAAATATTTTCTATTGATTTCACCTGTTACCTGTGTATAGCCTCATTGCAAACATTAGATACTAAAGCGTGTTGTCATTAATCAACCAAAACCTAAAAGGATCATAGATGCACTTTCAATCTCCCCCTTTTTGGTGATTGATGACAACACCCTTTACAAGACAATCATTAAGCATAAATGAATTTCAATAAATGAACTCCCCCTTAATATGTGCATTGATTTGAATTCAAGAATTTGACCATAACAATGTCAACATGCACATAACACGAGTGAGAGTTCATTCATAATACTTCAATATCAACAAATACTCAAGAATATATACCAGATATATTAGATCAATGCATATGACAGTTATGCACAACATTCTAAAGCAGAAATGAGACAACAGCCAGAAAATCCGGAGTGTCCGGAGAAAAATCCGGAGTGTCCGAACAAGTCCGGATACTCCAAAGAAATCTCCGGATTCTCCGAAGAATCTGCTGCCAGGCATCAAACAGCACATCAAGCATTCACAATTTTTCCACAAATTATCACAGGATTAATTCTAAGAAAGCAGTAGCAGTTCAAGTTCACCACAAAGCATTCAAGCAAGAGTTCAGGCCCCAAGTACTACACACACACAAGTACTTAAGTTATTACACAACTTTGTCCATTACATAAATAGATAGATATTTCACTCCCCCTTTGGCATCAAGCACCAAAAAGGGAATGAAATGGCAGGCAGTAGCAGCAGCTACTCATCATCATCTTCAGGCTCTTCCTCGCTCGTGTCCTCGTCCTCCTCATCATCATCATGCTCATGGTAGTTTGGGGGCTCCTCCTCTGAAGTTTCAGCATCATAATCAACAATCTTGGAGGGGCCAGCGGAGGTGCTTGGACCAGCAGAATAAGGATCAGCAAAGGAAGGAGCAGTGAAGAACTGATCTGTATAGGCGGGGCCCGAGGTGAAAGGAGGAGTGGTTGGTGCAGCAGTCGCTCCAGGAGCATTGTCCTCAGCATCCCATTCCTCAAAAGGATCAACAATCTCAGGCATCTCATGATAAGGATCTGTAGGCAGTCCCAAGTGGCCTTTGATCTCAATGAGGTCCTTGCGGTTCTCATTTATATCCTTGGCAATTTGCTTGCACAAACAAAAGATGGACTTGAGTACTTTCTTGACCATAGACCCTTTCTTCGGCCTTGATGAACCAGGAGCAGCACGGGCAGGTGTAGGAGCATCAGATGGTGCAACATAGGAATCACGAGATGGGACGGGCTGAGGAGAAGGACCACCATGGGTGGGTGGGGGGCATCACCTTGCCTAGGCCTTAGGTGTAAAGGCTCATGCATCACATCCTTAGGAAAGGTGATCTTGGTGACCTTCTCAATCATATACATGACATAGGCAGCATATGGAAATCCAATTCTAGCATCATATGTAGCCCTCTTCAACTCATTCCACATGTAGTCAAATATGCAAAAGGGAACATCGAGCTCACCCATGTGATGAAGCAAATTTGGAGCATTGGCATGCAGCCCTGTGGAGTCACCACTCTTAGGATCAATCGTCACCCTGAACATATTGTTGAGATGATGGAAATAGGGCAAAAGATTGTTGCTCTTCCCTTCATGGGCCAAGATAGGGTTGTAGAACATGTAGGGCACATCAATAGGCTTGAGTTTCTTCTCCTCATGAATACAAGGTCGCATGCTGTCCTTAGAGCCAAGACCCAACAGCCTAGAGAAATTCACATAATCAATGCTATAGTGAAGGCCCTCTGTAGTCCAATGAATAGAGTTGTCTTCAGGCTCATGATAGTAGCTAGCATGAAATTGAGCAATGATTTCCTCATTCCAATTGTATTTGAACCCCATTAGCTCATATAGCCCAAATTCAGTGCACTTAGCTACAACTTGATTAAAGTGTGGATCATTTGCTTGCTCATAATATTGCCAATCTACCCACTGCATAGTATTGATTGGAGCCTTGTTCTTCCTTCTAATCACAGTCATATAAAAATCTCTATGAAACTCATTCCAAAACCTATAGTCCATGCTTTCAAGCGGCTGATATTCATAGGGATTTTTCTTCCTTTCTTGTTGCACTACAAGTTTCTGACCTTTATAATCCCTTGGCATAGTGACAGCAAAACCAGGTTTTGGTTGGGGAGTACGCATTCTAGGAAAGTACTCAGCCTTCTCTTGGTCGGGTCCAAATTCAACATTGATGTGTACAGGAGTGTTAGGACAGACCTGATTAGCACCTCCCTTCTTCTGAAATTCTTTGGCGGAGGAGGAGTTGGAGCAGCCCTTGAGCGCATAACTGATGGTGCCATCAATGGAGGAGGGGCTGGATGAGGAGCATACTGAGGTGCACTTGAAGAACCCCCAGCTTCAGCAGCAGCAGCAGCACGAGTCCTTCGAGGACGAGGTGGAGGAATCACCTCCTGTTCTTCTTCCTCAATCTCTCCCTGGCGACTTGGATCATGTCTTGTTTTGATACGGCGATTGGCATCCGGACCCAGGGTCAGTCTCTTCCTCCCCATAGCCTGATCACAGAGATAATCCCATATGGATAAGCAAATGATTGTGAAAGATTTTGACAGTGAATCAAGAGATTTGGACATGAAGTTTCGGAGACTCCGGAAAAGAATCCGGAGAGTCCGGAACTCACTGTACAAACCCTCGGTTTTAGGGATCCGAAGATTGAGCCATGGAAATCCAACAAGATCATTGGGGAACATAGTAGAGGTCCTAGAGAGTCTATTCCCCAAGGGAAATCCAAATCCATGGGCTACATTTGTAGATCGGGCAAAAACTTGCAAATGTACCTTGGAGATGGATGAAGATCGAGTTCAAGCTTGAATCCAAAGAACCTTCGGAGTTTCCACACCTTGGATTGGAGGATCCACCACTTCTCTTGCTTTTCCTTTGGTTGGATTGGAGAATCGCCGGTTTTGGGGAGTGGGGGCGAGAGCAGGAGCGGCGGCGGTGAAAGAAACAGGAAAGGGGAAAAGTGAACGGTTGACCGACGCCTCCAGGGTTAAATACCCGCCCAGTTCCGGAGTCTCCGGAAAAAGTTCCGGAGAGTCCGAAACCTCCGGAGGTTCCGAAGAAATCTCCGGAGAGTCCGCTCCCCCTGAGTCTTTGCTTCCATAAAGATAGATTTGGACAGAAGATTGAGAGGAAATACTTGTTATATAGTCCTAAGGGCCTGAGAAACCTATTCACTTGGATTTAGCCAGCAAACAAGCAATGAGAACAATAAATCCAAGTGAATAGTTGAGTGAAGAACCAAATTTTGCAAAACCTAACCACACAATTCTAAAAACAGGATTAACTTTTGAAAACCTATGTAATGCACTTTCAATTTTGTGTCTAAGGTTTCAAGCCAAGTTACGAGAATCCAAGATATTTAGCTCACTTCTCAAAGCACAAAACCTTTGCTCATCTAGAGGCTTAGTGAAGATATCGGCAAGTTGCCTCTCGGTGCTTACATGTTGTAAGGCAATATCTCCTCTAATCTCATGATCCCGTAAGAAATGATGTCTTATATCTATGTGCTTTGTTCGGGAGTGTTGCACCGGGTTGTTAGCTAGCTTGATTGCACTCTCATTGTCACACAAGAGCGGAATCTTACTAAACTCACAACCAAAGTCACTCAAGGTTTGCCTCATCCATAAAAGTTGAGCACAACACGCTCCCGCCGCGACGTATTCAGCCTCGGCGGTGGATAGGGCAACGGAATTTTGTTTCTTAGAACTCCAAGATACTAGGGACCGGCCAAGAAATTGACACGTTCCCGTTGTACTCTTTCGATCCACTTTGCAACCAGCATAATCGGAATCCGAATAGCCAAGCAAACCGAAAGTGGAGCCTTTGGGATACCACAAGCCAAGGTTAGGAGTGTATACCAAATATCTCAAGATTCTCTTAACAGCCACAAGATGGCATTCCTTAGGATTGGCTTGAAATCTAGCACACATGCACACACTAAGCATGATATCGGGCCTAGATGCACAAAAGTAAAGAAGAGATCCAATCATGGAGCGATATACCTTTTGGTCCACGGCCTTACCTTCTTCGTTGAGGTCAAGATGTCCATTAGTTGGCATTGGAGTCTTGATGGGCTTGGCATTCTCCATGTCAAACTTCTTGAGCATATCTTTGGTGTACTTGTTTTGACTTATGAAGGTGCCATCTTTGAGTTGCTTGATTTGAAATCCAAGGAAGAACTTCAACTCACCCATCATGGACATCTCAAACCTCTTTTGTCATTATCCTACTAAATTCCTCGCACCAAGCTTTGTTAGTAGAACCAAATATAATGTCATCGACATATATTTGGTATACAAATATATCTTTATCAACTTTGCGAGTAAATAAAGTAGGGTCAGCTTTGCCTATTTCAAAGTTCTTCTTAATGAGAAAATCCTTAAGGCATTCATACCATGCTCTAGGGGCTTGCTTGAGCCCATAGAGCGCCTTATGGAGCTTGAAGACATGGTTAGGAAACTTTGGGTCTTCAAAGCCGGGTGGTTGCTCAACATATACCAATTCGGAGATTGGTCCATTTAGAAACGCACTCTTCACGTCCATTTGATATAGCTTGAAGTCATGGTGAGTAGCATAGGCAAGTAATATACGGATTGACTAAAGCCTAGCTACGGGAGCATAAGTCTCACCAAAGTCCAAACCTTCTATTTGTGTGAAGCCTTGAGCCACCAATCGAGCTTTGTTCCTTGTTACCACACCATGTTCATCTTGTTTGTTGCGGAAGACCAATTTGGTGCCAATGACATTATGTTTTGGTCTTTCCACTAAGGACCAGACTTCATTCCTAGTGAAGTTGTTCAACTCCTCTTGCATGGCCACCACCCAATCTGGATCATCCAAGGCTTCTTCTACCTTTAGGGGTTCCAAAGAGGAAACAAACGAGTAATGTTCACAAAAATTTGCCAATCTAGATCGAGTAGTTACCCCTCTTTGAATACTCCCAAGTATATTGTCAACGGGATGGTCCCGTTAAACACTTTGATGCACTCTTGGATGTGGGACTTGAGTGTGGTGCTGAATATCTCCATCTTCATTTTCTTCCACTTCAGCTTCAGAGTCTTGAATCAGGTCAGGAGCATTTCCTTCAGAATTTCCGGAGGTTCCGGAAAATTGTCCGGAGTCTCCGGAACCTGCGGAGCCTCCGAAGATTTGTCCGGAGTCTCCAGAGATGTCAGCATTTCTGCCTGCAGCAGGTTCATTTGTCCCTGCCACTTGTTCTTCTTCATCTTCGTTCTCCTGAGGTCTGATCTCACCAATTGCCATCCTCTGAATTGCCCTATGAGATGGTTCCTCTTGGCCTAAAACATGTGGATCAACTTGCTCTACTTGAGAGCCATTAGTCTCATCAAACTTCACGTCACTCGCAATTTCAACACAGCCGGTGGCTTTGTTGAAAACACGATAGGCATGAGAGTTTGAGGCATAGCCAAGAAGAAAACCTTCATTTGATTTAGGAGCAAACTTAGAACTTCTAGGTTTCTTATCAAGAATAAAGCGTTTGCATCCAAAAACCTTAAAGTAAGACACATTTGGCTTGTTACCGGTGAGAAGCTCATATGAGGTCTTTTGAAGAATCTTGTGGAGGTAGAGTCGGTTGATGGCATGACAAGCGGTGTTAATAGCTTCGGCCCAAAATTGGTCCAAAACCTTGTACTCATCTAGCATTGTCCTTGCCATCTCAATGAGTGTACGATTCTTCCTTTCAACAATTCCATTTTGTTGAGGTGTGTATGGGACCGAGAACTCATGACCAATGCCTTCCCCATCAAGGTAGACTTCAATGTTGGAGTTCTTGAACTCGGTTCCATTGTCACTTCTCACCCTCTTGATGGTCTTCTCAAACTCATTTTGGGCTCTCTTTGCAAATTTCTTGAACACTTCTTGTACCTCACTTTTGTCATGCAAAAAGAACACCCAAGTGAAACGAGAATAATCATCAACAATTACAAAACCATATTTGTTACCGCCAATGCTTATGTAGGCCACGGGTCCAAAAAGATCCATGTGTAGTAGTTCAAGTGGCCTTGTAGTCTTCATGCTTGTTGACGGATGTGGATTTCCAACTTGTTTCCCGGCTTGACATGCACTGCAAAGTCTATTTTTCTCAAAAGTCACATTGGTTAGTCCAAGAATATGATCACCTTTGAGAAGCTTGTTCAAGTTTCTCATTCCCACATGAGCTAGCCGGCGATGCCATAACCAGCCCATGCTAGACTTTGCCATCAAGCAAGCGTCAAGTTGAGTTTTCTCCGAAGTGAAATCCACAAGGTAAAGCTTTCCTTTGAGTACACCCTTGAAAGCAATGGAGCTGTCATTTCTTCTTGAGACGGTCACACCCTCATTAGTGAACAAACAATTGTAACCCATCTCACAAAGTTGAGATACGGATAGTAAATTGTAATCCAAAGATTCAACAAGAAAGACATTTGAAATTGAATGATCGGTAGAGATAGCAATTTTACCTAACCCCATTACCTTTCCTTGACTTCCATCACCAAATACAATATTGTCACTTGCATTTTCATTTGCCTCAAAGGAAGTGAACATCTTCTTCTCTCCGGTCATATGATTGGTGCACCCACTATCAAGCACCCATTTTGATCCGCCGGAGGAGTAGGCCTACAAAACAATTTAAGCTCTAGTTTTAGGTACCCAATGTTGCTTGGGTCCTAGAGTGTTAGTCACAAGAACTTTGGGCACCCACACATTTCTTTTAATCAATGTGTCCCTAGTGCGATACCCAACATACTTGGCAACCACCTTACCATTGTGGTCCCAAGTCAATACATAATCGGCATAATAAGAACCTTGAGCAGCTGTCTTCTTTGTCTTTGTTGGAGGAGCTGCTCTTACCTCTTGTGGTCTCTTCCTTTGATGTGTCATGCCATCCAATAGACCACCATTCTTACCTATGCCGGACTTGCTTTGGTTCTTGATGAAAGGAATGGGTTCAACATTTCCTTGCTCACTCTTACCAATGCCCTTTCCTTTCACAAAGCCAAATTTCTGCATGTATTGAGTACCAAACCCCTTGGTATGGTTCTCAAACTTACCAATGTTGTCCTCCTTTGGAGAATATTCTTGTTGAACAAAAGATGTAAGCCTTGCAATTTCTTTCTTCATAGCATGCATCTCGGCAAGGTTAGTGGCATAGGCTTTAACATCAATATTGAAGCATTTATGACAACCATTACTAGTGGAGAGAATAGATGGTTGGGTTGCATCCTTAGAGTTAGACGAGGTGCTTTCCCAAAGAGTATTAAATTAAACTTCAAGAGCCGTGTGTTTGGCATTTAAACATGAGAAGTTTTCTTGAAGTTTCTCATTCATACTCTTTAGGCTATTTGATTCATCATTGGCTAAGTCTAGTTTCTTGCGCAACTCATCAACCTTTTTTTTCTCTTTAGCATAAGACTTTTCAAGAGCAAGAAGGTTATCAATTTTGACTTTGAGCAAGTCCTCTTGCCTCTTGAAACTCTTCCTTTGTTCGGCAAGAGATTCCTCAAGAGAGACGGTTTTCTCTCGCTCAAGTCTAATCAATTCTTCTTGTTCCTCAAGAGCATCATCCCGGTTATCTATTTCCTCCAAAAGTTTTATTATTTTAGATGTGGCCCTTTTATCTAAGTTCATTGTGCTACCATCATCTTCACTATCATGGTCACTATCACTAGAAGGAGAATCGGATATCACCTTGGGTCCTTTAGCCATGAGGCAAGTTGGTGGAGCATCATCTTCATCATCGGTG
>CM014274.1:39213694-39270736 GCA_004135705.1 Alloteropsis semialata
TAGGTTGCGAGCCGTTTGCTTTTGCCTTGCATCGCAGCCCTCGTTTGATTCATCTGGCAAATACCTACTTCTTTTTCTAGGAAAGAAGTTGCCCTTGGATTGCTCGCAGAGAAGCTTTGCTCAGTTGTGTTTGGTGTTGGGAGGATAGGGAAGCTTTGCCCTACCGCCGCCGCCTAGTGTGCCTTCGAAAAACCATAACTTGAGATACCTCCCACAAAACTGGCATAACTTTTCGCTCGGTGCTCCATTTTTGATCAATTTTTTTACAGCAGCTTGGCAACGAAAAGTTGCACATATGATTCACCCACTTTGCATGTTTCTCCGTTCTCAAAAAAATTTAAAAAAATAGGATGACCGACTTTTTGGGCTCTCAAGCTCCCGCACGGTTTTCAGAGAATGTTCCGGAATTTCTGTGGACCACATCTTACCTCTGTTTAAGGTGTCAATTTTTGTGGTTCCATCTTTTGTTATCCCTGTACAGAGAAAATATAAAAAAATAGCTGAAAAAATAAAAAATCCTGATTTCTACTAGTCTGGAGGGAAATTCAAGGGAAATCGGAGAAAAGATTAAAAATGATTGCAGAAGTTCCTGTGTGTCTATTCTTTGAACTTTATCCATCGTTCTTTGTTCTAACTTGTTGTGCTATGTCTAAGGACACGTCTTAGCCAGCAATTGAGACTTGTACTTTGGATACTTATTGAACTTTGCTATTCTGCATTCAAGATTTGTTATTCCTTGCTACCATACTGTGTCTACCCAAAGCTTCACATATATACTTCTGTCATCATAGGTTCTCCTTGCAGCTGTTACACCCAAGCTTGACAACAGATTGTGCCGTCCTGTTGTCTTTGCTAAGAACACTTGCAAGATGGTGGTAAGCCGCTTGAGATTTTGTAGTCCAGTTTTCCACCCACCAGTCCCAGTAGTTGCTAGTTGATAGGGATAATACTTTTTGTGTTGCCTTTTGCTGTCTTCTAACAATGACAGGTTGTTCGTATCCACCTACTTATGATAGTATAGGTGCTGATGAGTACATTGAGTGGGAAATTGCTATAGACAACATTTTTGCTACTCACTTTATGTGTCCAAGGAGGAAGGTAAAAAATGCAGCTAGTGTTTTGCGACATTCTGCACTATCTTGGTGGGAGTCTTTAGATACTTCAGATAAACCTCAAACTTGAATTGATATGAAACTTCTTATGAGAAAAACCTTTGTTAACCCACCTCCTATTTTGGATTCATATGATGTGGTGCATAATTTAGAGGAAGAGTCTATTGTTATTTCTCTTGCTATGACTAACCTTTTGCAGGATGCTGTACATAAGCAAGAGGATGACATGGACACAACTGAGGAGTTCACAACCTCATGTGCACATTCCAAACCATCACTAGACATTGCACCTATTGCTCCTGAGAACATAGTTCATGAACATGGTGCTATACTCACGGAAGGTTAGAATTGTATTAATGTGCTGAATTTGTCCACAAAGCATGCTCTCATAGAACAATTGTTAGTGGAACCATCTCTTGATTTATCTCCGTCACATGATGATTTGTTTGATGTTTCATGTGATAAAGATGAATTGTGTGATAATACTTCAGTTTTACATGTTTTGGAACCTCACACTTGTGCTGAACCTAAAGATGTTATGCATATTTCTAGTACCAATGATGAGCTAAAACTATTATCTTCTTTACACACTTGGGTTACATTGAATTTGATGTTTTGTGTAATCTGAATTGTTTGGAAGATATACTTTTTAGATATGTTGATTTGCCTTGGTTTGATAAACATACATATCATCTTGTTGGCAAATATGACAATAAAGGACAATATATGATACATAGAGTCTACATTCATAGCAATATGAATTTTTCTTTTGTTGTGCAAGATTGTGATCGATTAGAGGACAGCCATAATAAAAATATTTTCACATGTTTCTGTAGTAGTTTTGTCTCCCAAGAAGGGGAGCATTGTTGGTTTCTACCTATGCCTGCTGATGCTGAATTTTCTGATATACGACCATCCAGTCCTACTTTTGTCTTTTGTTAGTACTAATCTTTTGAAGGATAGTGTTGACCCGTGTGCATTATTTCGATCATGGAGCATACATGCTTGCTGATATTTTTAAGCGAGATGACACACTACACAATTGGAAACATGGTAACATCCTTCCTCAGAATTATATTGGTTCCCTTTGTTTTCGCAACCCCGTTCTTCTTTGTGTTGTGCAGGATAGGTTTCAAGTACAATCAACACCGAGTACGGCTTTTTCATCAAGAAGGGAAGGATGATGATGACATGACAACCATGGATATGGCCATAATTGTTTGTTTTGGAGAAGTTCAACATGGGTGTCCAAGTCAAGAAGAAGTCCTAAAGCTGATTCGGTTCGAGTCCCCACGGTGGAGGCCCAAATCAACTCATATTCGAGTCCACCTCGGAGTCTAGGAGCAGCCCGCACTAAAAAGGACACCTAGGACGCATACATAGTCCATTTTGGACTTTCTTTATATGGATACAAAGATATTTTCATAGATCTTCCAATGGCACCGGTCCCACATCAAAATTTCTTCTGAGTCGATAGGAATCGCCAAAATAAGTGGGCGTCCAGAATCAGTTAGGGTGCTGCGTCACCGTCTTTTGGGCCATTGGCCTGTGTATCGTGTTGGAGCCTATAGGGGCGAGTCTAGGGGGGTCATGCACAACCTAACCCTCATATATTCAGTAGCCGCCACCATTTTAGGGTTTGGGATTTGTTTAGTCAAGTTTTCGAAGTCGAAACTGTGATAGATTCATGGTAACTGTGGCGACAAGTCCGTTTACAGTGATCCAGAGCCCCTGTTCTTGTTCTACAACCCTGATAGATTCGCTTGCAGGGAAAGCCTTCTAACAATGTTGACTTTCAAAAATATGATTAATTTCCCTAATACATTAGAAGGAAACTGGTGAAGTTTTGCATGTATATATTCCAAATGTATAAAAACTTATCATAATATATATTCAAAACTCCAGAATAGGAATATTCAATAATTTATTGTTTGTATTAAATTTAATTTCATTTACAAATACAAATGGTTTCGCCTGTAGCAACGCACGGGCATTGTTTGCTAGTAAATTTAAAACCTAAAAAAGATATACTGAGGTATAATTTTGAACAAAGCATACAAACTAAATCACAATTGCACCATATTGATTTTTATGACAAGATCTTTAATACAAAACTATATTTGAGTACTTGTGGATGATATTTTGTCCATGAACATCTTTTATAGATATGTAATATTTTTTATTGAGCGGGAGCGGGAGACAGATGTCACAGATTCGCGTGAAACTTATTTATCTTCATGAGAAAATTATTTCCTATTCAAGAGAAAACAATTTAAGATAAGAAAATATTTTGGCTTTATGAGGAAAATATTTGAACATTTAGGAAATAAAATATCTTTAATGCTAAGAATTGGATGTCTGACACGGGCAAGAAAGATTGGACGCTTAATTAACTCTGTTACGGTGGGAATTTTTAGTTGTCTTTTTGTTGGCATGCAATGATGTTGCAGCAACAGTGACACTCCAACCTCAATAATGAATGTAGCGTTGGCAACATCTTACACGTCGTTTTGTTGCAATAAGCATGCAGAATTGCAGAAATGTTGCAGCAAGAGTTACAAAAGAAGTTTTAGTTGATTATGGATTTTGTTGTAGTTACTTTAACTTGTTACAATGGGTCGATACATGATGTTGGTTATTTTTCAGGATGTTCTGATAAGTAATGTGACCAACTTCGAATATTAGATAGTTTATTACAGATGTTGCAATAGTTAATTTACCAAGTTTCATGTTTTTAAACTAATAGACTAATTTTATTTGTTTACTGATATTTTTCTAAAATTTAATATGTTTTTCAATTGTTGCAGAAGTTTCAAATGTTGTGATTATTTTATTTTTCAGGATGTTCTGATAAGTAATGTGACCAACTTCGAATATTAGATAGTTTATTACAGATGTTGCAATAGTTAATTTACCAAGTTTCATGTTTTTAAACTAATTGACTAATTTTATTTGTTTACTGATATTTGTCTAAAAAATAATATGTTTTTAAATTGTTGCAGAAGTTTCAAATGTTGTGATTATAATTTGCAAATCTTTGAGAGGGTGAACATCAAATTTGCAAATTGTTTTTACTTGCTAGAATCGGATGATAAAGTCATTTTTTATATTAATTTCTATTGGATGTACAAGCACTAATAGTTTTTTATTTGTTGTTTTTTTTGATGAAACAGGAGGAGTCGGACCCTACCGGTTATATATTAAAAAACAGACAAAGAAGTTATAAAGTTACAATAAAAAGAAAGAAAGAAAAACAACTATTACAAAAAGCTCTACAGTTACTCACGAATTCTAGGCAAATATTTCTTCTTTGCTCTATGGATTACCATGGCAAATTCTTTAGTCTTTACTAAAGATAACCTTGACCGCTGCTGTGCAGAAGTCTTGTTGATTAAAGATGGGCTCTGAAATCTTTTTACGAAAGACCAGTACAGATGCAGACGCTCACACATGCACGTACACTCACCTTTATGAATACACACACGCAAACCCTATCTCTATGAGCACCTTCGAGAGACTGGGCCGGCTGTTCCGATCTTGAGATTGACGAAGTCACCATGGACACCTCGTTATCGAGAAGCACGTCGCCTACCACTGAAAGAATAGCGCCGGTTAAATCCTAGAATAAATTTAGAAAAATGCAACACTCGTACTAAATTGGAGACTCGAATTTAAGTAGGCTGGTTCTATCACAAGAAAACCTAACTAACTAACCTACTCCTAGGGGCTATTTGCTTCCCCGCCACAGAAAGCCACGCCTCAGTGTTGTGGCGGGTGTGACGCTCAGAAAGAGCGCCATAGAGTTATGGCGTGGCTTCTCGTGGCTGAGAAGCAAGCACGCCCAACGGCTCTGAAGTCTGTTGTGAGGGAGATGACGGCCATAAGATGGGATATCATACGTACGTCCGCCGAACTCATTATCTCAACTAATTTTGTGGCCTTGGTTGTTTTCTTTATGGGAAGATGGGCCGGAAACTTTCCCGGCCCAGTTCTTTTGAAGACTTCTTGTACGCTGTTTGTTTACTGGAGAGCAGGGCCAAAAACAACATGCTGTCGCCTGAATCTTTTAATCGAGATTCGAGACATGTGGCCATTCGGAGGCAAGAAAACGTACATTACATTCATCAATCATTCAGCAATGTTAGCAGTGCTCGAAAGAAACTTGTGTAGTTAGGGTTTCAGGGTTTGGGCTGCCGGGATCATGGTCTTCCGGCTATAGAGGAGGTCGTGGGGAGGTCGCCGGACCGGCGGTGGGTTGGTCGAGACGGCGGCGAGGCGGGGCGGCGGGGACGCCGCCCGCGGGGCGGCGGAGGATGGCGGTCGGGCGGGGTTGGCGGCGGGGGAGCTCCTGGGGCAGCGCCGGCNCTGTGAAAATGACCTTTCACAGCCGGTTTTGTTTAGAAAAAAACCGGCTGTGAAAATATACTTTCACAGCCGGTTTTTTGGATGAAAACCGGCTGTGGTAGCGCCTGACGAAGCGGGTTTTGAAGGTCTAAAACCGGCTGTGAAACTATTTTCACAGCCGGTTCAAGAGAAAAACCGGCTGTGAAAATCAGTTTTCACAGCCGGTTAAAAACCGACTGTGAAAATGCGATTATCAGCGCCACTTAACCAGCGCCACTTTTGAAAACCGCCTGTGATGTGGGCAACCGAACCGCCTGTGATGCTCCTGCTGTAGTAGTGGTGGCTTCTCGTGGCTGAGAAGCAAGCACGCCCTTAGTTCCACAACGGCCCTGAAATCTGTTGTGAGGGAGATGACGGCCATAAGATAAGATGGGATATCATACGTACGTCCGCCGAACTCATTATCTCAACTAATTTTGTGGCCTTGGTTGTTTTCTTTATGGGAAGATGGGCCGGAAACTTTCCCGGCCCAGTTCTTTTGAAGACTTCTTGTACGCTGTTTGTTTACTGGAGAGCAGGGCCAAAAACAACATGCTGTCGCCTGAATCTTTTAATCGAGATTCGAGACATGTGGCCATTCGGAGGCAAGAAAACGTACATTACATTCATCAATCATTCAGCAATGTTAGCAGTGCTCGAAAGAAACTTGTGTAGTTAGGGTTTCAGGGTTTGGGCTGCCGGGATCATGGTCTTCCGGCTATAGAGGAGGTCGTGGGGAGGTCGCCGGACCGGCGGTGGGTTGGTCGAGACGGCGGCGAGGCGGGGCGGCGGGGACGCCGCCCGCGGGCGGCGGAGGATGGCGGTCGGGCGGGGTTGGCGGCGGGGGAGCTCCTGGGGCAGCGCCGGCGGTCGTCTCACGCCGGATTAGCGTCGGCGGCGTCAGCGGGCGGCGGCGGAGGCGCGGGGCCGCGCCGGATCCGGGAGGCGGCGGTGGGCGGGGGAGCTCGGTCGCCGGATTAGCGTCGGCGGCGGCAGCGGGCGGCGGCGGAGGCGCGGAGCTGCGCCGGAGCCGGAGGAGGCGGTGGTGGGCGGGGGAGCTCGTCGCCGCACTCGGAGCCGGAGGAAGAAGAGGCGACCGGTCGCGCTCTCCCCCATCGCGCGACCGGTCGCGGGTTAACCCGCTCCTTTCCAAACTGGCAAATGTTGACAACTAATTTCGCCTACGTGTTTTTGTGAGTGAGATTAGGATAAACAACTAATAAACAAATATTGTCGCCATCTTTTTGTCAGTCGTTGGAGAGGCATTATATTGTATATTAAACCAAGGATATATAGCTAGATGCCTAGATTATTATACGAGCATCATTCTTTTCTTGGAGAGAAAAAGCTAATATGCACGCAGTAAATATTATATGCTTCCCAAATCCTATCCATGGCTATGTGTACGGATGATCCTTTCAAGATGGACCCACGTACATGTATAGAAGCTTAATTTCGCTGTCGTCTTGTGTGAGTGTGATACTGTGCAACTCTTCTTTTAAAGAAGGGAAAAGGTAGGGAGACACAGTGTGCACATCTGCTTAATATATCTATACAGCTCGATCGAAGCCGCAGCAGCTAATAAGCTTAACTAGTTAACTAAGATGAGCTGCCCGGCCTGCAAATCTTTCGAAACATGCGACTAACAATAGTCTAGTTCCGTCCGCTTCTCAAAACGCGCCGGTATGCTTGCGCTGAAAGCTTCGAGCCTTCGATTATTCCTCTCCTCGCAAAACGAAGAGATAGTTAACTAATAACATCAGTAGTACATAAGTAGTATTATACTAGAAGCGTACGTAATGCAAGTGTATAACAGCTAGCCGGCATTATATATTGTGTCCAGGCCGGCTACATTTGAATACACATACGCGGAATGAAGCTTAGTCCAGGTTAACATCAGCATCCTGCTGATCGATGACCCTACCCTGGTTGGGTTTGCAGCTAGCCAACCAAATATCTGTGTGCCACCACTTGAATGCAGTAAAAATATACTATTTTTCCTTTTTTTAAAAAATACTATTTGGATGGTCCAAATAACAGCCAACTGGTCAGTATAGATGGCCAAACGTGCCGCCCGCCGTGACGCGGCACGGGCACGACGCGGCACGGCAACAGTTTCATGCCATGCCGTGCTGTACCACGGGTCTGGCCATAGGCACGGGCCCGGGCCCGAAGGCTCTTTTTCGTGCCCGTGCTGGCACGCTGGCCCGTGGTACAACACGTGCCGTGCCAGCGCGTGAGCCCGGCACAAAAAACACCTTCACAGATGCAGTTTTTCAAGCACAGTTTTCATACACAAATACATACATCACAGATCAAAGGAAGGAAAAAGATATCAAAGAAAGTTTAATTATTGATTTGAGCTATTTTTGTGCTGACTCATTAAAAACCTTTGCAGGTAAAAACTCACACCTCGTGAGAAAACCCTGCAAAGGAAAAAAGAGTACAGCCAGCTCTAATGTTCATTACATTACAATTACATGTCCAAGTGTTACACAGTTTCATCAAGATATAAATTCTCAAATGATTCCTTCAGTTGAGGGTCCGCGATGTCATGCTGCAGCCTTGCATCACCTTGCTCCCAATCCTTCACCAGTGCCAACATCTCCACCATGTCATGGCCCAATCGCCGCCGTCTTTCCTGAATGATCCTGTTAGTCATACTAAAAGCAGATTCTAAAGATATTGTAGAAACAGGCACAGTCATAATATCTCTAGCTAATATTGAAAGAACAGGATATGACAACTTATGTTCATGCCACCAGTTTAATATGTTGAAATCGTCGTCATCATACTGGTTGACAATGTCACTGTCTAGATGGGAAGTTAGTTTAGAAGCAGTAGCAAGAGCTGCACCAGAAGTAGCAGCATGCAACAAGGCACTAGCTGATGTTCTCCTAGATAAGGAAGAGGATGCACTAATACCTGAATCAAAGCCAGTGCTAACAGATGTAGAAACAGATTCAGTGTCAATAGCAAAGATCTTACCCCACTGAGTCTTTTTCTTACCTGTGCGGCCTGGCTGAGCAGCTCTCTGCAACCTAACAGAACCAAACTTTTGCTCATATCTACAATAAATAATAGACAACTCAGCTCTTACCTCAGTTAAGTAGCCAGAGTAGTCATTACCATTAAGCTGAGACAAAAGACGGCGGAGCACATTGCTAAAACCTGCCATCTTAGCTCTTGGATCCAATATAAATGCAAAGGAATAAAGCATAGGTACATCACACCAGTAGGCTAAGAACTTATCTTTCGTAGGCACAACAACAGACCTAAGTTGCCTATCATTCTCATAACTGTTCAGATGAGAAGCAATCCCAAGAACATGATGCAGGACCAATGGCGATGTAGGATAATAAACACCAGAAAGAGCCACAGTGGAATCATAAAACTGTTCAAGAAACTCAAGTATCTTTTCAGCAACATACCAGTGATTCTCAATCAGCAGTGGTAGGCCATCAACCAAGGGATGCTGAGTTGTTATGAAGACAGAAAATGTGCTCTTATGTGGCATTAGATGCTTAAGCATTAGATAAGTAGCATTCCATCTCACATCCATATCCAAACCAAACTTACGGGGCCGGACACCCACCGCAATGCAATAGGACTTATATGCAGCAATGTGTTGGTTAGATGAGTTCAAGAATAAGAATGTTGTTCTAAAAGCAATAAGCATAGGCTTGAAAGCATCAAGGCCAGCCTTAACAATAAGATTTATGATATGGCATGCACATCTCTGATGCAAAAACAAGGTACCAATATAACCAGACAGCAAAGGACTAAACTTACCAATGGCCTTGGTGTTTGCAGATGCATTGTCGAAGGTTACAGAGAATATCTTATCAGTCAAGCCATACTCTTGAACAACACATGCAATACGCTTAGAGATATTTATCAGCATTATGAGAGACATCAATCAATCTAAGGCCTATGATTCTCTTCTCTAACTGCCAATCAGGATTCACATAATGAGCAACCACACTAAGATAATCCTCCTTAGCATTGCCAGACCATATATCAGATGTAAGAGCAACAGATGAAACAGATTGAAAACATTCAACAAGCTTAGCACGACGATCATTGAAATACTTTGCCATATCCCTAGTTGTTGTTTGTCGAGAAACACTAGCAAACCTAGGATTATGAGCTTCCCTAATGAACTCCTCAAAAGCATTCTCAGCACCCAAGCATAAAGGCAGATCAAGACGTGCAATCAACCTACACAACTGAGTACGAGCCCGCTCGGGGCAATAGTCCCAGCAATGCACAGAGCCATCAGGATTAAACTTAAGCTAGGATTGAGCTATAGCAGAACAAGACTTCAAAGCAGGATAGATAAGAACATGCCTAAGAAAATGGCCAATACCACCAGTGGATTGCCCAGAAAACAACTTCTAGCAATGCAAGCATTTGGCACCATTTCTTACCTTCTTACCGTTGTTGATCTCAAGGATCTCCTCGAAGTTTTCCCAACACTTCGATCTGGGCGGCTTCTTCCTCTTCACGCTAGTACTCACAGATGGCGTCGACGTACCAGTACCATCATTGCTCCCAGCAACAGGTGCAGGCGCCCCATCGCCATCAACAGGTGCATCAGCAATGTCGATGGACGTCGCGCATGTGCCGAGCAGCTCCTCCTGATCCGCGGCCAAGTTCTCCTCTTCGTCATCTCCGGCCATCCCCAAGAGCCGCAGCTCATAGTTGTTGGAGGTAGGATCGTCGTCCATCACGGCCTCCGGCTCCTCACGGCCTGCGCAGAGAAAAATAGTGCATTAGATGAGATCCAGAGAGGCGAAGAGCCGGAGATGGAGAAGGACGAGAGGCTTACCTGCGCCGGAGCACCCACTAGTAGAAATGCGAACATCTATGATGATTTGGTAATGATATTCTGAAATAGCATCAAAATAGATTGTGTTACTATGACAAAAAAACTGGATCGTCACGATAGAGAAGTGACAAATTTTTTATGACGGAAATTATGATGAAGCGTAAAATAACGTCATAGAACAGAAAACCCAAATCATCATAGAACCCTAGCCCATCCTCGCCGAAGAGCTGTGACAGTTTCGATTCGTCATAGAACTGCACCAGGTGACACGTGTGCCATATGTGGGTCTATCATTCCAACGTGGCACGCGACGGGTCTGCTGTGTCCACATGTAACGGTCCATCATGGCACCGGGTCCACATGTAAGCACGCTCGTCCTAGTTTTTGTAAGTTAAAAAATAAACCGCGGGTGCCAGGTCTCGAACCCGCGACCTGCCCCTGCAAACCGAAAGACTTACCACCGCGTTATGACGCCTGCTTGGTTTCGGAGCCATAAATTTTTCTTTTCTGTGCAGATGTTCGCCCTTACTGGACTGGGCCATTTGTAGGTTACGAATGAAGCCCATGCACAGGCGTGCATTTTCTTTGCTGATCTCCGTCGGGCTAAGCTGAATTCTGTCGGGCCATTTTTCCTCCTTGAACTGTTGGTCGAATCTGCAATTCCTCCTTGGATTCGAAAACCATTCGACGCGCATCCTATCCGACGTGGCACTCGGGCCGCCCAAAGGATAAGGATGCCTTGGATGTCTGAGCAGACCGCTTCAAAAACAGTAAACCCGTGGATGCGCGTGGCAACCCCGTGACGAAGGGAGGAGCTACGTGGCGCAGAGCTCACGCGCCATACAGTGTGGCCGGGGTCACATGTATGCAGCTAGCGCTGGGCTATAAATAGATGCAAAGGTTCAGGACCTTGCACTTATCGGAAGAGAAGCGTAGCAACCACTTAGTAAACATGCTGGGGACTTTGCCTTGGATCCATCTGCCAGGGGTGTATCTTGGGGACTTTAGAGTATGATGCTAGAAGAGTGCTTGCAATGGGCTTGAGGTGTTTGTGAGCATCTGCAGGCTCTTCCGTTTCCTCTTCGCATTGCCTTGGGCCGAGAGCCTTGAAGGGTGAAATACTTGTAGAGGCGGGGCGAGCTTGGAGACAATCTCACGCAACCCTCAAGTTCGGTGGGGTCGCTGTTGGTTGCCGTGATGCTACAGGAGAGCTTGAGACAAGCTCATGTGGACAAAGCTTGCTGCGGATGTAGCAACTCGGGTGACGACGACGACTCATGGCCATTATCTTGACGGTCAATACCTTTGTTCTTGTGAACGGCCCATGGCCGACACTTCTTTGTAACTGTATAGCCTCTTTACTAATGAAGGACCTTTGCTCATGACTTTATTCCATACTATGCTGCTGTTGTCTCGACGCATGACCTGACTCTTTTCTGGCAAATCTTCTGCCGAACTTAGGGCATCGAGTCCCTGAGCCGGGGCTGGCTTTGTTTCATCGTCCTCCTTTGCGACTGTGCACAAATCTGCCAACAATTCCACCTAAAATTCAAGTGTGATGAACAAAAAAAACGTGTTAACTTCTGTCATTGAATCAGTTTCACGCCCCAAGACACCTAAAATTGGAACAAACAATGCATCTAGGGACTGAGAGTTACTGGCATTGTCCGAGTAGCGGATGAACGCCTGAAAGAAGGCCGGGTCGTCAACGATGCGCTGCGCTTCCACTGTCGGGTGGGGGGAGTGGCTCAAGCCAACGGGATCGACCGTTATCCCTTCTCCGCCGCCGCCGGGTGGACAAGCCAACAGGATCGATGGTGATCCCTCCTCCGCCGCCGCTGGGTGGAGGGGACAGGGTCAGGCCAACAGAATATAGCTCGACCATCTTTCCAAAATTTATTACGCTTTGTCCCATTGAAGGCGTATTTCCAAACTACATTATCGCTATGTCTTGGTGAAGCCGTGCCAGTGCAATTCGCTTTGTCTCGGAGAAGGCGTCTTTCAGATAATACATTTTCCTACTTCCTAATTATGAACTATTTTCTATCTCAAAGAATATGTCGATTCTTGCAATACAATTTCGTGAGCATGTGCACGATGTCCTTCTCCACGTTCAATAAATGTTTTGGATTTTTTGAAAAATTTTATCTCATGTGGGTGTATTGAATTTGTATTCATGTGATGAGTATTATATGAAGTGCCAATGGACATATATATATCTTAAAAATTCCTAAAACATTATTGTAGCTTGTGGTACACAATGTGCACCTCTACATCAAGTTATAGTTATAGACTCATGTTTTTTTGCAGCATACAAATAAAAAATGGATGATTTTCTAATTTTTTGACATTTTTATCTCCCAAAGTATAATGAATTGTGGGTACAAATTTGGCACAGGTCTTTTCCACGACCCCATAATCATCTACAAATTTTTTTATATTTTTTAGAAACTTTTAGCATGGCATGTCTTTTGAAACCTAAGAGTGATCTTCATGTGATATGGAGTTTGGAAGCAACTTCACACTAAACTGAACATATAAAGTTTGAATTATTGTAAATATCTCAGCAATATTCTAACATGTTTAGGTGCATAAGATGTGCATGTTCACAAATTTGGTAACCAAAATCATTTTGGTGTGATCTATCCAAAATTTAGAAGATGTGCATAAGATATTAACGTTAACTAGTTCACAGATTTTAACTACCTTATCATAATGAAAAAGATAAATGACAATTTTAGAAAAATTTAGAAATAAAAATCAACTCTTTTGGACCTTATATGACCAATCTATATGTGTTTGAGTTGTTAATTGCGAATCAAAAACAGAAATGTACTGTCTACCAAGAACTGGAGATGAACTCGGACACTGCATGACATGTGGGTCCAACAAATATTGGGCGCCAAATCGGGAGTGGAAATTTCAGACACCAAAATTTTGACCTTGAAAGGACAGTAATACCCTGAGTCCAAACGTCAGGTGGCACTGCGTATTCAAGGGCATTTTTGCGAACTCACGCTGGGCGCCTCGGTCCAATATATTTTCTCCCGCCATCGTTTCCGTCCCGCTCCCAAAAAATTAACTCTTGCTCCTCCCACCGTCGCCTCCGTCCTGCTCCCGAAAAATCAACTCCTCCTCCTCCATGCCGTCGCCCCGTACCGGATCTCCTCCTCCTCCTCGGCCTCGTCCACGGCATCGCCCCAGATCTCCTCCACGCCGTCGCCCCGTACCGGATCTCCTCCTCCTCCTCCTCAGCCTCGTCCACGGCGTCGCCCCGGATCTCGTCCACGCCGTCGACCCGTCGCGAATCTCCTCCTCCTCCTCGGCCTCATCCACGCCGTCGCCCCGGATCTAGTCCACACCGTCAACTCGTATCAGATCTCGTCGTCGTCCTCGACCTCGTCCATGCCCTCGCACCGGATCTCGTCATCCTCCTCGACCTCGTGCACCCCGTCGCCCCACACCGGTTCGGCACCTCGCCTCGCTACCTCGCCTCGCCTCGCCGGATGGGAAGACACAGACGTGGGCGCGGGCACGGACGCGGATGCGGACACAGACGCCCAGGATGCCGCGTAGGCCAAGGTACGAAGAGTAGGGCTGAGGATATTCTTTGATTAGTAGTGTTAGCAGTTTAGTGTAGTACAATCTAACACATAAAATTTGTTACCAACTTTAAGATCCTCCAATAACTGATTATGAGCGGGAGCGTGAGGCCACTGTCAAAGATAATGTTAGAAGAATGGCTGAATTGGGAGTTCTTCATATAGCAGCATATCTTAGATCAGCCTCAAATCCATTATTGGATCACGCCAGCACTTCTAATCCTATTGAAGGATCTGATTCATCGGATTATATCCCTGAAGCTGAAGAAAATGTTCAGGGGGATGCTGATACGGACTTAGAGGAGGAGAAGCCCCAAACCCTTGCAATTGAGATAGATGTTTTGCTTATTCTTGTGGTGGCTGGAAAAGTAGATTATTTCAATGTCATTAGCATTATTGTTGTATGATACACTTGTATGACATGGTAACAATTAAATATATTTTTCCTACAGCAGGCTCCTCCTGCACAAACTAGGCGTCGCAAGGTCTGTGCAACACGATCCAGAGGCAACACCGAAGGACTGCATACTGAAGAGCTGCCTACAGTAACAGAGGAGCCTAGCGCTGAAGGTGTAGGGACTCAAGGTTGGTAAATATCATCAGTATTCTCAATCTCTCAACCTACTGTTGCTCCATCATCATGTCTTGTGCTTCCTACTGTTGCTGTTGACACCAGAAACTTGTGCTCTGTGTTGATCTGACTGATGAACTCTGATGCATTATGATGCATCAAATGTGTATGTGATTCATGTGATGGGTGAACTGTGATGCACTCTGATGTATCAATTGTGTTTGTGATGGTGGTGAACTATGATTCTGTGATGTGTAAGTGATTCTGTTGATGCTGTTTCTGATGCATCAAATGGTGCTGATGTGATTCTGTTGATGTTTCTTTCTGTGATTCTGTTGATGCATCAAATGNAATTTGTATGTGATTCTGTTGATGTTGTTTCTGATGCATTAAATGGTGCTGATGTGATTCTGTTGATGTTTCTTTCTGTGATTCTGTTGATGCATCAAATGGTGCTGTTTCTGTCAATTTGAGAGCTAAAACGTGGCCCTCTGGGAAACGCACACGAGGTCCAGTACCAACTGGACACGTGGCGGCTTCACGATGTAACACGCGGCAAACCAGGAAAAACACGCGGTGCATTCACGTGGCTTAATCTGAAACGGACACGTGTCAATTTACCAACATGACGCGTGTCACAAACCCGTGACGACACGTGGCTAAGCCTAACCGCAAAGCGTGGCGGCCCGCGGAGGTGACACGTGGCCAGCCACGTGGACAAGCCACGTCATCTGACAGCGTGGCCAGTGCCACATAGACTTGCCATGTCATCGCCATGGTGGCGTACAGCGTCATTAATGACGTTTTTCTGCGGCGTCATAAAACACAAATCAGTTCTGTGACGCAAAAATATTTCGTCATAAATGAGAGGTCTTCTATGACGAACGTGACGATTCGTCACCTTACATCTTTAGCGACGCGTATACTATGACGAATCCAATTTCGCCATAAATTCATCACAGAAAACCTTCTATTACGAATTTTCGCTCTGCTGTGACGAAACTGAAATGTCATTGATCTGCGCATTTCTACTAGTGACCGGAGTCGCCGTTGATGTACGCAACCACCAGTCCACCACCCGGGATGTCACCGGAGACGGAGAAGAAAGGAGGGGATCCGCTAGAGGGAGAGGCTAGGGTTTGGGGAGGGAGAGGCGTAGATCCAAGCACCGGAGAGGGAGAGGAAGGTGTGGAGGCGGTGGATTTGTGAGAGCGAGGTGAGTGGAGGCGGCGAGCCAGACTGCCGGAGCCCGGCGATGCAACCGAAGAGGGAGAGGGCGAGGCGACGTCGCGAGGAGGAGGAGCCGAGGAGGGGTTCACTGTCGACACGGCGTAGATCCGGCGGTTCAGCCACCGGACAAGGAAGGGAAGGTGAGGAGGCGGCGAGGCGCGCGGACTGGCAGCGAGCCGGAGGCGAAGAGGGAGAGGCGAGGAGGCGAAAATGGGGGCTAGGGTTTTGGGGGCGCCGGCCGGCCACGTCCTGGCTATATATGCCGGGACGTCGGGCCACGCGGGCCTCGGGCCGGCCCATCGTGCCTCCTCGGGCCGCCCTGTTTCGTGCCGGGCTAGGCCAGCACGCTGTGCCGAGGGGCGCGTCTGAGCCCGGCCCGCGGCACGTGCTAGGCCGGCATGGGCCCAATGGAGGGCGTGCCGGGCCATGCTCGGACCGGGCCAAAAAAGGGGGCATCGGGCCGGCCCACGGGCCTCGTGCCTTTTGGCCGTCTATACTGGTCAGTACGTGAAGTTGGCGACACCTCTCTTTTTTTAAAAAAAGCAAAAGTTACTGTACCTCTGCCCTTGCATACAGCACTCCTCTGTATATGCTTCGTATTTGACATTATGTCCTCACAGGGGGCCGGGACGGAACGACATAATAACGAAGTCGTATACTACATGCATGGCTGACATTGGACCGCACACAATCTCACATGTGTGCCGGATGCAGGGGAGCGATCATGTCGAGTGAGTTCTTGGACTAGCCACATCTAGCAGCTAGCCAAGTACTACTCTAGATGGTGCCTTTTCTATGATCTGTTGGCGTCGGGAATGAAGGACCGGCCCCTGTGTGGGACGGGCCGAAGTTTCGCGGAGCAAAGATAAGCTAGCGGCCGCGCGCTGGCGGGAACAATGATGGGAATCCATGGCCAAGTGCAGCCGCCGACGAGGACACGGCCGGCCGGCTGGTCGCGCCATTCTGTAAAGGTGGCGCCAGGATGCATCCCGCATGTGCTCCCCCAACTTTCTCCAACGAATTACACTGCAGGTTCGAGAAGGGCTCGAGAGCCGTGTAAACAAGAGAAAGGATTGAAATATGGCCGCAGGGCTCGCTCGCACTCGACGACGTGTCGTCCTGACTGACCTGAGCTTATTACAGGGAGGAGTGCTCTATTTGGATATGGAGATGTTTGGGATATCTCAAATGCATGGCGTCGATCGCACTCGACCGCACACCGCGCTTTCTTACATGCATGCATGCATGGGATACGTGCATTCGATTTGTTCTTGGGTTATTAGTTTCAAGGCATCGTCGGTCCGCGCGATGATCGATTGTGTACGTGGCGGGCGCGTCTGCCGTTTGGGAGGAGGCAGAGCATTCGATTATATTGTTGCTTAGGGGGCACGTTTTTTTTGTTTAGTTCAAAATATTGTCCGGCGGGTTCGAAATTAATATGATTAGTACCAGTTCCATAAAATGATTATTAGATTTGAATAGTCTTGCGAACCGTCCCGATCGGCTGTCAGGAACATCGTTATTAGTTATGGTATCATCATCTCTCCGGTCTAAAACATCATTCGCGGATCAAGTTATTAACCATGCATGACTAATTCTATCATTTCTACAAAACCCATATGGTACTTGGTCAAACTCACGATCAGAAACAACCGGTCAGTCTCTCGGAGTTGCTCATAAAGTTAGGTTTTCTGTGCCTTTATTCATAGTGGCGAGTCACTAGTAGAAAAACTATTTATGGCGATACCTCTAATTTATTGTGTTGGCAGTTGGTATCAGCAACCGCCAGCAAAAACAATTAGGGGAATGTCGTCTTACGGGCCATCATCACTGACTGATTTGTAATGGCGGGCCACTTAAGCGACTGCCAGCAAAAAATGCACCACACTTGTGCTACTGGTCGCTTATGTGGTCTGCCAGCACAAATCAACTCATAAAACGGTCACTAGGTCGCAACCGATAGAGGTTTGTACTGGCCGGTCCTAGGTCATACCCGCAAACACAAATTATCTCTTTTCTTATCCAAGAAAATTTATTTAATCTATAAAAATAGAAAGTTTGGTAAAAAGATTAAAACCTCCACATAACACGTTACATGTAGTATGTTTTATGAAAAAACTATTTTGGCACGTGGGAACACAAATGTTAGTGTGTGACAAAATTCAATGTTGAATAGTTGTAAATGGAAATCTGTATATTCCTACAAGTATCTTTGAACTTCCATTCAAGTTTATGAATGAGTTACACTGGTAGTCATCTACACAAATATAAATTTTCCACAATTTTTAAAACAATATTAAGATACGTATAGTTCAAACTAGAATCATTTCATCTAGTTGCTCCAAAATTCATTTAAACTCTAGGGAATAGTAAACCTTAAAAATTATTTGAACTCATACACAACAACACTAATTGTGTATTCCATATTTCTAAATTGCTGTGGATTACATAATATAGTGTTTTTGGCATGTTAACGATTGTTTTAAACAATGAAATGTTTTTTAAAAATTAAAATGTATTTTCAAGAAATAAAAATTACTTGTGTTGGTGCTTCTTTTAAGCGCCCACCAACACAAATGATTTTTTGAATTTTTTCAAATGACCTCGGTTAAATTTTTAGTTTATATACCAAAGTTGTAGTTCTCAGCAAGATCTAAAACTTTGTAGCTGACAACTTTATCATTTGAGACTGTTTACATTACCAAAAATATAGTACAAGATTAAAACTAGTGATGTCAAAATAATAACATCTATTGTGTAAGTCAGAGATGATGTGTTGGGGAGATAGTTAGGAGGACAACGTGCAAATCAATAGTTCACGTGAAATGGATCATCGTGCCCACTTTATGATCATTTTTTCTTTTGGTGAGTTCACCCCGATCATCGTCTCTGATTGAGAGGCCCTGACAAAATGGGCACTGTGGCATTGCAACTTCGCGGCATGCCCTCTCCATGCTACACATAGGACGAGGGATGGTCCAAGCATACCTACAATACGACACTAGGAATGTACAATCTTGGAGACGTACCTACAAGCATGTCCTATCAAAAGGCGGCATGCATGGCCACCCCTAATCATTGGAGCACTACCACCAGCAGTCTCATATACATTTGAGTCAATTAAAGTGTTAGAACGAACATGCATGCACGCCAACCTTCAAATCCAATGCTGGTTACAACTTGTGTGGAAGAAGGGAATGAACAAATCATTATATTTCGTCGGTTTGCTATGCCCTCTGTTCGAATCATGGGGGGATTGAAGGGAATATCGCCAGCCTACGCAATAATGCCATCAATACGCCGCAAATGGAGTCGTCGGAGATGTCGATAGATCCTATCTTGCAAGCCAGATGAAACATATCTAGTGTTGCACAGAACGGCGTCGTGACTGCTACCAACTAATCTTGTTAATTAAATACTCTCGCTGTGATATTCATGGCATCGAGAGTGTCTATTATTTCAAAAGTATTTATTCACCCTCCTTGTTACGAACTTACGATGACTGTTCTTTTCATTTTTCAAAATACTTTAACTGCACGTTGTGGTTTTGAAGGGGGAAAAAGTGGAGCTTATAATTCAATATAAGAAATCCCAATAGCATGGGAGAGAGAGAGAGAGAGAGAGAGAGAGAGAGAGGGGTGTGGGGAAAAATATTGATCATTTGATTTCTTTTTTTCTCATCCTGTAGAACTGGATTTCGAGCTTAGGTAGCTCCCCTCTCCTTTTCCTTTTGATAAATCCAAGAAATTACATTTTTTTGATAAATGCCAACAAAAAGGTTCCCTATAGTTTTTGTTAAAGGAGACACATCAGCTCTAGTTATGGGTTGCAGTCGGAACGCAATGGTGATAGTCATGGCCAGATGAACCATATCTATCATTTCAAAAATATTTTTTCACCCACCTTGTTATGATAACTGTTCTCTTCATTTTCAAAAGATAGTAATTGCGTGCTGCGGTTTTGAAGGGAAAAAATTAAAAGTGGAGCTTATGTATCAATATAAGAAATCCCATAGCATGGGAGAGTGGAGAGAGTAGAGCGATAAAAAGGGTGTGTGTGGGAAAATGCTGATCATTTGATTTCTTTTTTCTCATCATTTAGAACCGGATTTTAGGCTCAGGTAGCTCCCCTCTCCTTTTCCTTTTGGTAAAACCAACAAATGACATTGTGTTTGACAAATGCCAACAAAAAGGTTCCCTATAGTTTTTGTTCAAGGGGATGCATTGGCTCTAGACCTCTGGTTATGGGTGCAGTCGTAGTGCAATGATGAGCAAAAGAAGCTGCTGATCCATGTGTGCGCCGTACTCTAGAGATGAGGATTGGGGGCAATGCACTTTTTTTTACCTCCCATTGGAGGATGGCCTTTTATACTTAATGTTGGTTAATAATGCTAAGCATTTTTTTATATTGCCGGGTTATGCATGCTTAAATAGATGATGCTATATATTTCTTGGAATGAAGTGTGGCTTAGTTACTCTTCATTGAAGAGACTGGTTAATGCCGGAACTCTCTTCCGTTATCTAAAAGAACAAGGGTTAAACATGTATAAACAGGTATTATGAGTTTAGTCTCAAGTTTTTGTCGCAGTGGAGGCGGCCTTAAGTTACACTTTACTAATGTATTGACATGTTTCATACGAGTGGCTTTATTGATTTTTTCATTGGTTGTACATGCAGAACAATAGACTTAAACAAATACCACAAAATAGGGTTGTATCACTCGAGGTCTAAAATCACCATAGTTAGTATGGATCCTTGCAATCCCGAAGTCCAGAATCAATTGCAGTGTCCTGTCATGTAAGCATGTATTCCCTCCGTTTCAAATTATTATTCATTTTAGCTTTTCTAAGATTCATTATTTTTGCTATACATCTAGACATATCATATATCTAGGTGCATAGAAAAAGTAATGAATTTAGAAAACCAAAACTAATAGCAATTTGGGAAGCGGGAGTAGCACTCTAGAGCCGAGTATTTGATTAGCGAGATTGGAGTCTTGAATGGCACACACAACTAACAAGAATAGGAACCATTATCCATATATTTATAGTTTGATAATGAGATAGACCACACTAGAGGTGATGCATTTTACTCTCTGATCTATACCCACCAGGAGACAAAGGTTGCTGTGCTGAACATGTACTGTTCTCCAAGTTGCAGGATCACAAATCACAAATGGATGCTTGCTGCCTGTGACTGTGGAGGCCACACTTCAGGTCGGTGAAGTACTCGTAGCAACTTTTGAACGTTGAACCGTGCCGGATCCTTTTTACTGGCAGCTAGCAGTAGATTAGAGGGTAGTACTAGGGACAAAGTTGCTGGTTGTACCGGCCTACCAACCAGCAGCATCTTTGAACTGTGATGCTACTTCTAGTAGGACTGAGCTTCTACTGACCATGTCCTCTTAGCCCCAGTTTGGATGGGTTAGAGTGGTTGCAATTCTGCCCAATTGATGAGGGGCATAGGAGCCGGAGTAGTTTTTTTATTAAAAAAAATAAAAAAAATCGTGCCAATAATTGTATCACTTGTGTTTGGATAAACTTTAACACTTTTGAGCGCTAGTAGTAGGGATCCAAACATCCCATGTCCACCAATTAGGGTCTTAGTCTATCCATTTTGTCATCTTCCTTTTCCCTCTCCACAAACATCTTAAATTCTACATTCTATATGCAAGGAAAAAAAATGCATCCATACTATATTTAGCCTTACTCAGGGCCTGTTTAGATTGGAAAAAAAGTTTGCGAAAGAAAGTTTCCAATTCTAAATCGAAGATTAGGAGGACTAAATATGATCTAATTATAAAACAAAATACACGGACGGATGGGAAATCGCGAGACGAATCTATTAAGCCTAATTAATCTGTCATTAGAGATTGTTTACTGTAGCACGACGTTGTCTAATCATGGCCTAATTAGGCTCATTAGATTCGTCTCGTAAAGTTACCGGGGGTTATGGAATGGGTTTTGTCATTAACACACGTTTAATATTTCATGCATGTAAGATCCCTTTTGATGAATAGTAAAGTTTTAAAGTTTTAAAAGTTTCAGGGTGATCTGAACAGGGCCTCAGTTTGGTCTAGCCAATCCTACCCAGAAAAACAAAAAGAGCTTCGTTAAAAAGTCTTTTTACCACCACCGGACCGGATCCTGATGGGCGTGGGAGGTGGGACAAGAAAAGAGCCTTTTGGAGGCCACATGCCGCAGCAGAGCTTGTTGATCCGGGAATGAAGAGTTGAAGACGACCTCATCAGCGGGCAGTGGCAGGCACCGGAGGAAAGGTGCCTCTGACAGAAAGAAAGAATGCAGGGAGGGGGCAGAAGCAAAAGCTGTAGGCTGGTAGGGTTGGTTTTGACCTTTGACAGAGAAGAAAGATGCCTGCTCTGCTCTCTGGTGTGTTGTTCCTCCCAAAAAGGACCTAACGGCCCAAACCAAAAAGCAGAATGGGTCAAAATAAAAAAAAGGTTGAAGTGTCTGTCAGTCCAGATGGTTGAAAGTTGAAACCAAAGGGATCTCGCCGCATTCAGCATTCTGTCTGCCGATGTGGCGATAATAAGGCGTTATTTAGTTCCTTCAATTTCTTCAATTAGTTTGAAAAGTTGTAACTTTTGAACTAAACACCTCCTTCAACTACTTTGAAAAGTTACAAAAGTAACGCATTGAAAAACGTGCCCCCTTCTCTACTTTTACGTTTCCCAATGCAACTTTCAACTAAACACCTCCTTCAACTTACTTTACAAACTTTGGCACACGCCTCCAATGCTCCAAAGTTTGAAAAGTTACAAGAACTAAACAAGGCCTAAAATGCAAGGATTCTTGGGATTCAGGATTCAGTGCATGACGCAAGTATATGTACATCCTTTCCCTACCAACCGAACAGAGAAAACAAACGGTATGCACATAAGAAAAAATAGAGCATAGATGTTAGGGAAACTTTCCTCGTAGGAGAAAGAAAATTCATCCACATCGGTTGGAAGAGCATAGATGCTACTCAAATTGCATCATAAGTCAAGTCTTAATGAGAGTTTAATCAAGAGTTTTATGGACACTAAATAACAAGGCACGTAAGCAATTTTACTGACATGACAAGATCATTATAAAGAAAGTTTCGTTATACAGTTATCAAGTTCTTAGCCTTGATAACATTGCAATAAACTATACATGGAGACTGCCTAACCTCGACATCTTCATCTTGAATCTCAACTAATCTCTCCTACATTACACCGTCCACCACACCGTCCTCATTCTCCTGCTGCTTCTTCATTGCTCTAGGTGGTTCGCAAGGAGAAGAAGAGAAGGTGGCAAGGTCAATAAACATCGATTAGCCTAGGGATGAAACAGCCACAGTAAACTTTAACCGGTCAAATTAGCTAGCTAAAACTTAGCTAAAATGGATCCAAACAGGCTAGATGATGTGTTAACTCTATTAACCATGCAATGAATTTTGCACTGAGAACAGGATAAGCGAAATGCTAAACTGGTTGGAGGAAGATATTGTGCACGCGGTTGGATCCCATTATATAGTCTCAGATAGATCGAGACCGAGTGTGTTTATGATTTATCATCTCTCATAATTAATTTTTTGATGTAGAGCTAATCAGAACCCAGATGAACACTGTTGTTTTTTCCCTTGAAAAAAAAGGAGAGAACAGAGAGGCGAACTAGACGACAGAGGTGTTCCACTCTTGTACAACCAGTCTCCCCTGCTGTTATCCACTAAAGAAGCAAGCGAAGCGATGGAGCTGAGCTCGCATTCCATTCCTTCGTGCGCTGGCCGTTGCGCTCCATTTGGAATCCCAGCTCCCCACATTGACCGCCTCCGTACCAGCGACAGCCTTTCTCCCTCGCTCGGCTCAATCATCCGCTGCCAACGCGATTTCCCTCCGCCCGGAGGCCCCATCGCTCGATTAATCCTTGCCACTTTGCAGCTCACATCGCTTCCCCTTGCTGCTTCCCGCTCGCCGCCAGCCATCATGCCCGCCGCGACGCCACCGAGCCGCCGCCATTGCTGTCGCTCTTGCCGCTCTAGACTCTCACCTCTGCTGGCTATCTGTCGTTAGGAAGGCAGTCAAATCTTTGTGTAAATTACGAGTGACAGGACTTGGAAGCTGCTCTATTTCCCTAGCTTAGTGACCCGCTGCTCAATTCCAGTTCCAGGACGGGGAAGAAGTCCGGGTGCGTAATGGCGGCTGATCACGCGCTGCCATTGGCGCCGGCGTCCTCGCCCTCCTCGCCGGCCGCCTCGATGCACCGGGTCGCTGGCTACTGCGTCGGCGTTTCTTGCGCTCTCGCCGCTCTAGGAGCGCAGGGGAGAGTCGCCGGCGGGTGCGATCTTGGCGCGAGCCGCCGGGGGTGCCGGTGGTCGCGCGCCAGGGAGCTCGCTCTGCGGGAAAAGGTGGCCGCGCTGGAGCGCCAGCTCGAGGAGCTCCGGTACCGGCGGGCGGAGGATGCTAAGGCCAACGAGAAGGTGGCCGGTATCTTCGCGTCGCACGAGCAGCGGTGGCTCGCCGAGCGCAAGTCCCTGCGGCGGCAGGTGCACGCCGTCGTCGCCGCGGCGCGCGCGCGCGAGGCCAAGCGCGAGGAGGAGGCCGCGGAGCTGAGGCGGCAGGTCGAGGAGCAGCGGGACGCGGCGGCGCTCAAGGACAGGGCCCTGGAGCAGGAGGCGCAGAGGCGGGAAGGCGCGGAGGAGCGGCTGCGCGCCGCGGAGCGGGCGGCGGAGGAGCTGCGGGAGCGCGCCGGGAAGGAGGGGCTGGAGCACGCCGCGGAGCTGCGGAAGCACAAGGCGGCGTTCGTGGAGCTCGCGTCGGCGCAGCGGCAGCTGGAGGCGGACCTAGCCCGCGCCGCGCGCCTCGCGGACACGGCGGAGGCCGAGCTCAGGTCCGCCCTGGAGCGCCGCGACGAGGCGGCCTCGGCGGCCGCGGACCTCTCCGCCGAGGCGGCGCGCCTGCGGCGGGACGCGGACCACAAGGATAAGATCCTGTCCGCGATGCTGCGCAAGTCCAAGATCGACATGGAGGACAGGGAGATGCTGGTGCGGGAGGTCAAGATGTGCAAGGCCAGGCGGAAGCAGGCGGAGCTCGAGGCCGAGCGGTGGCGCAAGATGTGGGAGTCCCGCGGCCACCGCCGGGGCTCCTCCAGGCCGTCGGCCCGGTGCGCCGCCGACCTGCTGCAGCCGTCCGGGTGCTCCGACAAGCTGCTGGCCCCCGACGCCGCGGCCAACGACACCAAGATACTGTTCGTGGATCACGTGGAGGGCGACGGCAAGACGGACCACCGGCAGGCGCCGGCGAAGGAGCTGACCACCATTGAATGCGTCGACCGCTATGCCAGCCACGTCCACGACAAGCCCGGTATGTCCAGCTGCTCTGTCCCAGTCTCGTACTTTGCTTGCTCCTGCTCACTGAATCGTAGTACCCCTACTGATCTGATCTGCACATGCTCACATATGCATCTGCTGCCAGGATTCAATTGTTAAAAAGCTTGTTTTTGTTGTGTTCTAACATGTTCTATATTGAGGCCCTGTTTAGTTTGCTTCCAAAAGGACCAATTCAATCAAAAACAACGCATTGAACTACATGTTCTCTCTATTTTTTCAATTCTTAATGCACTTTTAATCATTGAATTCGATCCAATTGAACCAAAACAACGACTGAGAGAAAAAAATGGTCAGCGATTCAGAGTTCTGACAAGATGTGCTTCTTGATTTGTACGGCCTGCAGCTGTGGAGGAGTACCAGGTCCTGCAGGAGTGGTTCCAGATGGAGACGGAGAAGTACACGGCCATGATGAAGCACCGGCACGCGGCGGAGATCGAGGCGTTCACGGAGCAGCTCCGGCTCAAGGACGAGAAGTTGGAGGCGTTCCGGTGGCGCGCGGTGAGCATGGACGTGGAGGCGACGCGGCTCCGGAGCCGGATCCAGGAGCTGGAGGCGCGGCTCGCGCAGCACGAGACGCACAGCGCCGGGCTGGAGGCCCTGCTCGTGGACAGGGAGCACGAAAACAGGGCACTCAACGAGGAGCTGGAGAAGCTCCAAGCCCAGACACTTGGGTTGGAGATCTGCGCGGCGGCCGGTGACCAAGACGGCGCCGACGAACACTGCATCCCATGTTCACCCGTCAAGATCCAGAGGAGAATGTCGGGAGAAGCTGACAAGCTGTCATCCGGCAGCTCGCGCCATCAAGAGGGCACCGAGGTCAGCAAGTATCATCCTGCAGCAGAGACCAAGCTGGACGAGCCGGTCTCCGCAGATGATCACATGGAGAAGGCGTTCGATGTGGGAGCAAGAGAGGCGCTTGTCGTTCCGGTCCGCGATCTCGCGTGCGCCGTGGTGGCGACGTCGACGGAGCACGAGCGACACGACGATGCACCGGCGCGGCGGTCGTTCAGGTGTGAGATCGAGGAGGAGAAGGTGGTCTGCACCGACCCAGGCAACGCGCAGACGGCGCAGGCCAGCACGAGCAGCTCCCAGGAGGTGACATCGGAGCTGGCGCTCGTGGTGGTGCCGGCGGAGCAGAAGAGCTGTGCTTGGAAGACGGACATCCACGCCCTGGCGGTGTCGTACAAGATCAAGCGGCTGAAGCAGCAGCTGCTGGTGCTGGAGAAGCTCGCCGCTGAAGGAAAGGAGGAGGCCGCGGCGGCGAAGGCGTCAGGGAGCGAAGCCAGCTGCAGCAGGCAGCATCCGAGGGCGAGGTACCAGACGATGATCTCCTTCCTGAGCAAGCACGTCAAGCGATATCAGTCCCTCGACGACAAGATCGACGACCTCTGCGCAAGAATGGTACGGCGATTAATCCCCATTCCGATCCATCACCTGAAAATGTCTCCGCATTGTGCCGGGCGATCATGTGTCGCTGTTTGTTCAGGAGGAAGGCAAGAGGAGCGTGGGGAGGGAGCGGCACGGCGGCGGCGGCGGCGGGGAGCAGAGCGCGGCGCTGGGGCAGTTCCTGGAGGAGACGTTCCAGCTGCAGCGGTTCATGGTGGCCACGGGGCAGAAACTGCTGGAGACGCAGTCCCGAATCGCGCCGGGGCTCGGCCGCGGCGGCGGCGGCGACGGCGTGGACATGAAGAGGCTGATGGACGTGGCCGGGGCGCTGCTGAGAGACGTGCAGCGGGGGCTGGAGGTGCGCATCGCGCGGATCATCGGCGACCTCGAGGGCACGCTCACCTTCCATGGCATCCTCCGCTGCGCCGCGCGCTGACCTCCGCGTCGCTGTTCTTCTCAGTGTCCGCGTGGCTTGGTTCATGGTGTCCGTGTTGAAGGAACTGGTTTGCACTGAACTAATGGCGGCAGCACGTTGGTGTTCCAGAGAGAGTGAGCTTTGCTGCAGTACGTGTTGAGGATCATACCACAGCCGGGATATGATATGAATCTCACTGTTACTGAATAGACGAGACTCATGTAAGCTCCATATTGATTCTCACAGGCACGGCTAGAGAAGCATACACAAAAGAGCAAATCATCCGATCATCGATTTTATAGACTTGATCATTGTTGATAACAATAGCCACTGGGGATGGGGATCTGATTGCCTCTAGTTTTTCGCATCAGTCGTTATGAAAAATAATCTAGTATATATGGCTAGAAAAATGTTGATTGATGTCTTCATGTCCTATATACCATATTCATTAACCAAAATAAGTACATAAGTATCATATTTATATGATAAAATGTTCAAATTGCCCCAAGTATACACGAATCAATCTTGAGAGCGTCCAAGTCCAAGCGATGGATTTAGGTCGTCAAGGATGTGCTTGCCGAGCCACGCAAAAAAACAATTAACATGCATGTAGGATAGTGAGAGGTAATGGCTCACACGCGTGTTGTATGTAGATATAATAATAATTTAAAAGTATAAATATTAAACTATTTTTATTCTGTTACTCATTTTATGTTTGAAATACAGGCAAAAAACTACGTCTTTCATGTTTCAAGTATGGAAAGGTTAAATTTGTTTTGTTCTTAATGGATGTATATTTGTATAAACTAATAATGTTAAATAGGAAATTTTCTACATATTTCCTCTCATTTTATTATCAAGGATGTCTCCTGTCACCTTTGATGTGCAAGAGTGTAGTAGAATTTTACCTTGGCCAATCAGATTCCAAAGAAAACCAGCACGAGCATTTAGAATTGTATTTTAGCCCAATGCAAGATAAACCAATCTAATAAGTTTTAGAAAACATATGGAACAATATAAAATTCATGTCACCTAATTTCAGCAACCTCAATAATAAACATACATAGATATTAGTAGCTTTATGATTCACAAGAATGTGCAAATCAAAGCTCAGTACCACAACTTCGCATTGGACCTAGAATTTCACGTAATATGCAACTGTGTGCAGATCAATAGCTCTTGAATAAGTGTGTATCCTGACCAACACATTAAAGTCAAATTTTATATTAGAAATTTAGAATATGGGTGAATCAAGGATGTCCGTATTTATAGTTAAACATCATGCAGACAGCTGACTAAAGTATCTGTAACAACTAAAAAGACATGGACATGCGCACCAATCATACAACTAAGAACTCAAGCAGAACAAAATCTCAAGAAACAAATCACGCAGTCTAAGAGCTTACCTGAAAACATAAACTGAGAATTGTTCCAAACTCCATTAAATACGTGACCATCTTCACTTACAAGTCTGCAAGCACCCTAGAAAAGAAAACACACAGAGCTGGTCCTTTTCTCCTTGGCAATAGCTTCAACCTGTACCAAATCCTGCGGCAAGGAAAAACAAATCGTTATACGGATTTGGAGAAGACAGAAAAGGAACATAAGTCAAAGAACAAAGACCTTCGTGAGGAAAAAGCTCCTTGCAACACGTCCGTATTCTATCCATGCAGGCCAGCGATCTACTTATCGCAGTATCGCCGCCGGATACATGGCCGGCCGCCTCGGCCGACTCTTGCGCGAAGAGCCTCAAAAGGGCACGGAAGGGCGCATCAGGGCATGAGGCAAAAACTTACAGGTCTTGTACCGCGGAAGAAGTCCGAGTCTTCATCGAAGGACAAAGAAATTACCAAACCCGGCGACCAGGATCAAGGGATGATATTTGTGGGTACGACTGGTGGGTAGAGGGACCTATGGTGAAAAAATCTTTTGATTTTTGGCAGAATCATTTTCTAACTATCGATTTCTATGGGTCTCGGTCCTTTTCCACCTCCCTCGGCCGTGACAGATGGGTCCATCGTGAGGGGTACGGTGGGCCCAAATTGGGTGAGAAACGTTTTCAATTGTTTTCGTTTTTTATAGTATAGATATAGATAATCTACAATAGCCCTACAAAAATTTTCCAAATTACCCAACTCACAAGAATAAAATGAAGTTGCCCCAGAAATGCATATCTAATTTTTTTCGCCTTTACTGTTGAAAAAGAACATAATATAGAGCATCTCCAAAAGACTCCATTTTCGACTCTCTGTTTGACTATCTATTTGCTTCTCCATAAAGATTTCACTTTGTATTGAGCATCTCACTCCAACGGACTCTTCATTTCCCATTCTCTAACTCTCCCTCTCCACATAGTGATGCGTGGGTCTCACGAGTCATCCCACACTTGGCAAGCCAGTTTGGCTATCCAGACTGGCTAGCCAAATTTGGCCAGCGAGGGAGTCAATTTGGAGAACCAGATGGCTTGGTGAATTGGATGGCTAGTCTGTTGGAGAGCTATTTTAGTGTTGAATAGCCAAAATTTGGCTTGTTTAAAAACTTATTCATAATGTATGGACCAAAAACTAATCAAAATTGCTTAAAAAGTTGTTGCCTAAACATTGAAATGAGCAACAGTTGAATATTAGTACATATGAAATATTTTCTCACCTATATAAAATAGCCCCTAATAAAAGACCGAGAAAACAACTATCATCAATAAAGGTTGTGAACTTGTATGCCACGTGATGCTACAATTGGCAACAAGAAGCGGATTTGGAGCAAAAATCACAGCAACATCATCCAATGCCTCCTAAAACACTCGGTGTGTAATTAAGTTGGTTTTGAAATTCACGGGTAAATATTAGGTGGTTTTAGAGTTCAGAATAAAAATTAGATAAAGTTCAGTTTAGGAGTTAAAATGGAGTCATTCCTAACTTATATTAGTACAACATGACAAGTATTACGTAAGTCACAATTTTAGATAACTTCGTTATATTTTAGTGGAACATACAACATATCTATAATTCTATATCGATGGTTTAATTATAACCACTTCATTATTTTTAAAAAGGCTACACTTATAACTCAAGAACAACATAGTATGATAAAAAACATGTTTATGCTATTTTTGCTACCTGGAGTTCAATCTAGGATAAAAATCTAAATTTGTAATAAAAATCCAAAGGGAGGGTTTGAGGCAAGGGATATAAAAGGTGCTAGAGTTGGAGGTTAACATGCACATGAAAAAAAAACATTCTTATAAGTTGAAAACATGTAACATGAAAGTTGTTAATCCAAATTCTATATTCTTGAGGTCGTGTTAAATAAGCTATGATAAGAGCGGGCATATATTTTGATTGTACCCTAAAGATAGGCAATGAGATTAGTTGTTATGTAAAGCGAAAAACTATGATCAAAGATGTAAAAAATATGTTGTAACATGTAATTTAATCCTACCACAACCAAATAAGGATTTGATAACATGTATATACGTATTTTTTAGAAAATTAGTAAATGATACAAATAAAAGTAATAAAGTAAATCTAAAAATATTTTTTAGACAAATATCCAAAGAGAATACATCATAAAACTATAGATAGTCCACCAGGGCCTCGCGTCCGCCCCGACGTTGGGGCAGAACTAGAGGAGAGAAAGAACGAGTGGAGAGAAAGAAGAAAAGTCGCATCGGTAGTGCTCACATGTATGAAGAGGCAAAATGGTGTTTTTATAGGGAATTTAAATATGGCTGGATGAAAAACCGAATATAGTGTCAATTTGAGAATGAAAATTAAAATAGTGCCTAAATAGAAGCGAAAAACTTTTAATGGCCAAAGAAGGAACGAGTCATTTTAGTGGTGTGAAATAAGAAATTATCTCATGAATATACCCAAAGAAGTCCTTGTGTCATAGGCACTAGGAGGGCTTGGTAGTGAGAGTGAAAAATTTGAAAAAAAAATTAGAAAAATAAATATTAAAAGAAGATAACCAAGCTGACAAAAATTTAATAACATGACAATTTAGAGAAGTTGATAGTTAACTGAAAATGGCCAATCACTTGAGCTGATAATGTCACATAATTTATATTACAAATTGAGAGATAATTAACAAGAAAGCAATAATTATTGGGCTTGGAAACATAACTAATATAACATAAATCACAAATAGATACACCATGCTTATCGTTGGTATATTTAACTATCACAGATAAATCCATAAGTGTATGAGTATCGACTTGTTTAATCTGTGAGTATTCATAGGTATTGAATCCATAGGGAGTTCATTGTACATATGTTATTGAATTCAGTCACTAGGAGAAGAATCATGTTCCATGGATATCTGTAGACAAAACTAAGACTAGATGAAATTGAATAACTGTCGAGAAAAAGATACATAATGACTAGAAAATTCAAAAATAACAAAAGCTATTTACATCAAATACACCAACATCATCACTAACAACAAAGTTTTCTTCATCACTGTCACTTTTTGTTTCTTTAATAAATTCTTTATCAATATTGTCACTTTAATCTCTCTGAACTGATGCATCTAAAATTCTGTCTTTTATAAGTCATCTAAAAAGAAATAAAGAAACAATAAAATTGACAAAAGTTGAAACATCAGGTAACACATACAATGACCATTATGACAACAAGGAATTCAATAATATCTTGACTGAATAATTTAGTAACTAATACAGTTTTACAGTTATTCAACATTGGTTTAGGGATATAGAAATTTATAAGCTAAATAAATGGAAGAGCTATGTTAATCATGAAAGCAAGCATGTGTTATAATCAAATCTACTACATACATGACAGGACTGTCCCAAACTAAGGGAAGCTTAAAAACAAATATGACTAAACTAAACACACAACTAGAACTAAAAATTGAAGAACATACTCACTATTCAACTTGAAATTCAAGGAACATATGTATGAACAAATCAATTTGGATGACTACAGCGCCAACCCTAAAAGTTCGATTCAGTTCAAATTCAACTACATTCAAGAAAAAAACAAGAGAAATGAGCAACGCTACAAAGCACTATGAACAATTAGATGTGGGATTGAAATAACTATAAAACTATATTATATTTTTGTGAGCAAAATAAAACTATATTATATGGCTTCGAGATAACCATATAGACCAATTGAATTGAGCCAACATATGAATGATTTGACAAGGGATAACCATATGGACCTCTAAATCACCAACCCAAACAAAATATTGCTCCAAATCGACACCAATAGGACAGAAAAATAGGGAAGATAAAACACAGCATAATAGAGCTAAATTAAAGGAGTAATAGGGATGAACAATGGAGAATGAACACGGAGGAGCAAACCACCGCACTTGGCCTTCGGGCTTGAGGAAATCACAAGCAAAGGAGACGAACCACTACAAGATTTTCGGTCTACTGCAACGCCGAAGAATTGCAATGTAGAAAATTTGGTTGCCAGAGATCGTTGTATTACAACCATTCTAAAAAATGGTAGCGATATATGCCTTTAATACAACGGTTTTCAAGATGTTGCAAAGCTCTGTTGCATTTGGTGGACGATATTGCAATGGTGAAAAATGGTTGCAGTAGGATCGGACCTGAAGTCCGATTTGATGTCTGATTGAGGTCCGATTACTCGGTCCGATTGACGTCATCACTGAGGTCCGATTCTGAGGTCCGATCGGTATCGGCCGATGCGTGTCTGATTGGGTCTTGGCTATAATTCGACGCTACTCCATCGTCTGAAATAGAGCCGGCACAATCATAGAGCAATTTAACTGTTTTATCCCCTTGTCAATTTCAGGTCAAATTGACTGGCACGCCGCGAATCTGAACTGGAGTGTAGACTGGCACTGGAGTGAAGCAGACTCTCCCCGGTCATCGTGTGCTGCACGCGGGAGATACGACCGCCGATTTTCCGCGTCAACACACTTTTTGGCACGCCTGGATAGTCAGATGGTGACATGAGACTGTGCGGTGGACCCATTGACTGGTAAAAGCCAAAGGTGACAGAGAAGGAAGCCGATGCCGAAAAGGAGTCTGATGAAGTGGGAGTCCGATCCGATGACGAATACAGGGAGGAAAGACGTGTCGGCTAAGAGGGAAGCGTGTCAGATCCGGGGACTATTTCCTTTTCAGAAGGCGTATGAGAGTCCCATTGTATCTTAAGATTAGTTTGCTTTATTTAGTTAGTTTGGTCCGATCAGGACTCTCCACGACCAGGGTATAAATATGAGCCCTCGTCCATTGTAAAGAACATTCTCACAATCAATACAACCCGGCTTCACGCCAAAACCCTAGTAGTAGTTACCGACGAAGCTCATTGGTGGACGGGCTGCATCAGTTTTGATCTCCGGCTTACCAGTAAGTTAGTCAATTTACCGAACTAATATAGGCTTTGAATTGAGGCGCATCGCCCTTTCTTGTTTATATTGTTCAACCGATTTATCTCTGAATAATCAAGATTGATATAGATTCCCTACGTCGGAGCTAGATCAATATTGATTATTCAACAGATTATCGTTTATCGGACTATACTTTAAGCCTAGATTCCCTACGTCGGAGCTAGGTATCAAGGTTAGTCTAGATTCCCTACGTCGGAGCTAGAGTAATCTTGGTTACTAAAGATAGTCTTTGCGGTTTGTTGGAGTTGCTAGATTGGTTTAGATCTACGCCATGTGAATCAATTCTACTTCTTCAACGGCTTTGAGCATAGGTCTTGGTCCGATTTAAGCATTATTTATCTTACAGCATCGTTCTATGTCCGATACTGCTTTGTGGTTTAATCTGGTTGTTCTTTGAGTATTGCATTGGTGTAGATTCCCTACGTCGGAGCTGGATCTTTGTAATACGCTTAGATTAATCTTTGACTGTCATGTTTGGTCTAGATTCCCTACGTCGGAGCTAGGTTCATCTTGATTAGTTAAAGGAAGCTTTGGTTATGCCTTATTGCTATTTGAATGTTAAGTATGGTGTAGATTCCCTACGTCGGAGCTGGATCTTGCTTAATTATTCAGTAGCATATCTTAGAATCAGAACGTATCTGTTAATGTTTTACTGCTTATTTTGCTTAATCTGATCAACACCTGTGCGAGCATCTTGTTTAATTGACAGGTTGATGAATCGAGTCTGATTATCTAGCTATCTGATCTGATCATAGTTGGAGAAATCTAGATTCCCTACGTCGGAGCTAGATTTCTCTGCAAAGGCTATAGTCCGATCGGTGGTTAGATGGTCCGATAAGATGAGTCAAACTGGCAACTAGACAAGGTGGACAATGTATCGGCTTACACTGTGATTATTTAATATCTTGTTTCAAGACACAGCTGATCCATTATTTTACATATTGGCCTTGTTATATGCTTTATTTTATTATTCAAAGGCTGGTCTGTTATATCAATCAAGGTCCGATCCTGATTGGTCCGATCCTGAAGTCCGATTTGATGTCTGATTGAGGTCCGATTACTCGGTCCGATTGACGTCATCACTGAGGTCCGATTCTGAGGTCCGATCGGTATCGGCCGATGCGTGTCTGATTGGGTCTTGGCTAAAATTCGACGCTACTCCATCGTCTGAAATAGAGCCGGCACAATCATAGAGCAATTTAACTGTTTTATCCCCTTGTCAATTTCAGGTCAAATTGACTGGCACGCCGCGAATCTGAACTGGAGTGTAGACTGGCACTGGAGTGAAGCAGACTCTCCCCGGTCATCGTGTGCTGCACGCGGGAGATACGACCGCCGATTTTCCGCGTCAACACACTTTTTGGCACGCCCGGTGGGACACGAGAAACAAATCCAAGATGTCGTCGTCTGATGCTGAACAAGAAACTGCAGCAAGGCTTGCTGCTGAGAAAGAAGCTGCTGAGAAGGCCAAGAACGACAAGAACAAGGCGACTGAGGTGACCATGCCCATTACAAAGGCTGATCTGTCCAAAGCCCAGTTGGATACAGTTCAGGCCCACATTGATGCCTTTGAGAAGTTATGCCTTGGTCAGTTTGGGCGTAATCGTTCAGGTCCTATACTCAAAGGCCCTCTCCCGGATCCAGAGTTAATCAAGAAGACAACTGAAGCTCGGGAGCACCAAGCTAACATGTCAGAGATGATTCACCAGGCTGTTCATCATGCAATGATCAACCAATCAGGCACCCTGGTGAATTCTTTGGACAATCTTATCAAGAAGGCGGTGGACGATGCTGTTTGCTTAAAGGGTCCAGTATTTATAGCAGATTCTGCAGGAGCATCAGGATCAGGAAGAGGAAAAGAGACTGCAGATAATACAATGACCGTTGCTCCACAGATGCCAATTGCTCCACCACCTCCTGTTGAACTGGCTAACGGCTTCCTGTTGATGGCCGATGGAACTATTGTCGGCCCGCATGGTGAAAAGTATGCCAGGACTCTGAGTGAACAAGAGAAACAGCCTGCTGCTGCGAGGCTACGTACAGAAGTCCCTTCACATCAGCGTATGGTTGGAGATTACAACAACTACGTGATGGACATAGCTGATGGAATGCCACATGGGAATCAACAGTCCGATTGGTCACAAAAGATAGCCGAGGTGATCCAGAATCAATTCGGCTTGAAGCCTAAAGATGAAGCGAGGTTGTATCGGCACCCGTACCCATCTTACTTTGATGCAGTGCCACTTCCTCCACGTTACAGAGTGCCCGATTTTTCCAAATTCTCCGGGCAAGATGATATGACCACCATCGAGCATGTGAGCCGATTCTTGGCTCAGTGTGGTGAGGCTGCTTCTGAGGAGGGACTCAGGCTCAGATTTTTCCCTCTGTCACTGTCAGGGCCGGCGTTTACCTGGTTTACGTCGTTGCCAGCGGGATCGGTCACAGGTTGGTCCGACATGGAGAAGCAGTTCCATAAATACTTCTTTTCTGGTCTCAACGAGATGAAGATCTCTGATTTGATTGCCATCAAGCAAAGGAATGATGAGACCGTCAAGGAGTACATCCAACGATTCCGTGACACTAGGAATCGGTGTTACAGTCTGAAGTTATCTGACATGCAGTTGGCCGAGCTTGCATTCCAAGGTTTGCTCGCGCCGATTAAGGACAAGTTTTCTGCTCAGGAGTTTGAGACATTGGGGCAATTGGTTCAGAAAGTGTCAGCTCATGAGGTCCGATATCAGGAGATGAAGCGTATGAAGTTTTCTAAACAAGTGTCTTATCTCTCTGATACTGAAGAGGAGGCTGATGTCAATATAGCTGAATGGACTAAATCCAAGAAGCCAGTGTCGCTCCCGTGGATCAAACAGAATCCTGAGAAATTTGGATTTGATATAACAAAGGCCGATAAGATCTTTGATTTGCTACTCAGTGAGAAGCTTATCCAGCTTTCTCCGAATCACTCGATTCCATCGGCCGATGAGTTGAAGAAACGCAAGTATTGCAAATGGCACAACTCGACATCTCACGAGACCAATGAATGCAAAGTGTTCAGAAGGGAGATCCAATTGGCTATTGAGTCAGGCAAGATCAAATTTGAAGACAGCAAGAAAGCCATGAAGATTGATGGTCATCCCTTTCCCAATAACTTTGCCGATTTCTCCTTTTCTGTTAATATGGTTGATGCTAGTGAAAAGGGGAAAGTCAAGGTGCTTACATCGGACCACGCCAAGAGTTCTGGTGCCGTTGATCCTGTGGTTCAAGTTACTGTTGAAGAGCTACGCAGGAATCATCAGGCATTTGGGCGTGAATCTAATGCTCCTGGTGGATATCGGCCGCGTGTGACCTCCCAAATGTTGATCAACAAATACAAAAGGCAGCAGGCAGCAGTCCGAGCGTGGAGGGAACGCGAGGAACGACGACGTCGGAGGCATGAATATCAAGAAAGGCGCTATGATGAAGAATTTGATGATCGGCGCCGACGTCATTACAGGTCCGACGGCCGACGCCGATATGACGAGTGGTCCGATGACCGACGCCGGTACGATGACAGGTCCGATGGCCGGCGCTGGTATGATGATAGAGTCGATGATCGCCATCACTACGGTTATAGGTCCGATTGGTATGCAGATGGACGTCAAGCTTATGACCGGTACGATCAAGATGATGATCATTGGGGGTGTCCTTTCTTCGTGTACTGCTGGAACGAGAAGCTTAGACTGCCATCAAAGGCAGATTGTCCTGAATGCAGCTTTCAGTATGAGGAGTATAGAGCTTCCAAAAGAGGTCGACGATCAGTTCATGAACGGATCGGCGTCAGGATTGATGATCATCATCAGAGAGATGAAGGCCGGGTTAACACTCATGGCCACAAAAATAATGAAGGCCGGGCTGATGCTCATGGCTCTGAAAGAATGGAAGAGAAAGCTCCAGTTCACAATCGGACTGAAGAACCTCCAATGAGGCCTGGACAGTGGTGCCCGTCGGGGATTTCTAAATCTAAGAAGAGACGTGTTCAGAGATTACGCTATAATGAGCAGATTCAGGAGCAAGAATTAGCAAAAGAAAAGAAGTGGCGCGTCAAGATGGCCAATGATGATGAAGCAAGCACATCGGCCGCACAATAAATATGGTTTTGATGTTGCCATCCGATTTCGCTGCTCCTGATGAACAAGACGACCATGAGGTCGATTATGAACTGGAAGAAGCCGCTGCATGCTTGGTTTTGGATTCAGAGAAGGCAGTTTTTGAGAAGCCAAATGCAAATGGGTATCGGCATTTGAAGCCTCTGTACATCAAGGGATACGTTGATGGAAAGCCGATGACCAAGATGCTGGTTGATGGAGGAGCTGCTGTCAATCTCATGCCCTATTCTACATTCCGCAAGCTGGGGAAAGGGATTGATGATCTGATTAAGACCAACATGACACTCAAGGACTTTGGCGGGAATGTTTCAGAACCTCGGGGGGCAATTCATGTGGAATTGACCATCGGCAGCAAGACATTGCCGACTACCTTTTTTGTGATTGATGGCCAAGGTTCCTACAGCATGCTCCTCGGACGTGATTGGATCCACGCTAACTGTTGCATTCCATCCACGATGCACCAATGTTTGATCCAGTGGCAAGGCAATAAAGTAGAGATCGTCCCAGCTGATGATTCGGTTAGCATTGCTACAGCTGAGTCAACAATTTGGGAGTTCGAAGGAGTTGAGTGCCTGTCAGGAAAGGTGTGGGATGGTGACTTCCTCAAGGTGTCCGATCAAGGACTAAAGCCGATCCAAGCAGTCGGCTCTGAGACATTATTTTGAATGGATGATTATATAGAAGATCTTGAAGACCGAAGTGAATTCGGTAAATTAGGATTTGGATTTACGTCGGCCGATGAATTAGAAGAAATAGATATAGGATCTGGTGATAGACCAAGGCCGACGTATATCAGTGCTAAGTTGGATCCCGAGTATAAACAGGAATTAATAAAACTTTTGAAAGAGTATTCTGATTGTTTTGCTTGGGAATATTATGAAATGCCAGGTTTAAGCCGTGATATTGTTGAACATCGACTACCTATCAAACCAGGATATCGACCACACAAGCAGTATCCAAGGAGGTTCAAGACTGAGATGCATGAACCAATTAAGGCCGAAATAACGAAGCTATTTGAAGCTAAGTTTATCAGGCCATGTCGATATGCTGAATGGGTATCAAATATAGTTCCTGTTTATAAGAAGAATGGAAAGCTACGTGTTTGCATTGATTACAGGAACTTGAACAAGGCAACCCCGAAGGATGAGTATCCGATGCCGGTGGCCGATATGCTTGTTGATGCAGCGTCAGGCCATAAAGTGATGAGTTTCTTGGATGGAAATGCTGGTTATAATCAGATTTTCATGGCAGAAGAAGATATTCCCAAGACTGCATTCCAATGTCCAGGTGCTCTCGGTTTATATGAGTGGGTTGTTATGACCTTTGGTTTGAAAAATGCCGGTGCTACCTATCACCGTGCTATGAATTACATTTTTCATAGGTTGATCGGCAGGATAGTCGAAATCTACATTGATGATGTGGTGGTCAAATCAAAAGGTTATCGAGATCATTTGGCCGATTTGAAGGAGACGCTGGAATGTACAAGACAACATGGATTAAAGATGAATCCACTCAAGTGTGCTTTTGGCGTATCGGCTGGCCAATTTCTCGGTTTCTTGGTACATGAGAGAGGAATTGAGGTGAATGATCGGAACCGTAAGGCGATTGATGATATTGAACCTCCAACGAACAAGAAGGAATTGCAGAGTTTGATTGGAAAGATTAATTTTCTGAGGAGATTTATATCAAATTTGTCGGTCCGATTGGAGGCATTTACTCCTTTACTGAAGCTGAAAAATGAAGAAGAATTGGTTTGGGAGCCTAAGCATCAAAAGGCATTGGATGAGATCAAGCAATATTTAGCATATCCGCCAGTTCTTATTCCACCACAGAAGGGTAAGCCGTACAGGCTTTATTTATCGGCTTTTGATCATGCAATCGGCTCTGTCTTAATTCAAGAGGTTGATGGGAAAGAAAGAGTTATATTCTATTTAAGCCGAAGATTACTAGATCCTGAGACTCGGTATTCATATGTGGAGAAGCTTTGCCTTTGTTTATATTTTTCTTGCACGAAATTAAGGCATTATTTGCTATCGGCCGAGTGTACTGTGATCTGTAGAGAAGATGTGATCAAGTATATGTTATCAATGCCAATCATGAAAGGAAGAGTTGGCAAATGGGTTTTTGCTTTGACAGAATTTGATCTCAGATATGAATCGGCCAAAGCAGTAAAAGGGCAAGTAATGGCTGATTTGGTTGCTGATCATTGTGGACCTAACATTAATGATGTTGAGCAGAACATTATAAAACTTGGTGAATCTGGTCCGATGGAAAAGGCCAATGTGGTTGACGCGGTTCCTTGGACTATATTCTTTGATGGTTCTTCTTGTAATGATGGTTGCGGAATCGGTCTGGTTATTATTTCGCCTCGGGGGGCAAGGTTTGAATTTGCTTTTCCGATTGAGAAGTGCACAAATAATCAGGCGGAATATGAGGCACTGATGAAAGGTCTCCAGATTCTTAAAGATATCGGAGCTCAGTTTGTTGAGGTATTTGGAGATTCTTTATTGATTATCAATCAGTTACTCGGCAAATATGATTGCAAGATGGATGCTTTGTTATCTTATTTTGAAAAATGCCGAGATTTGATTAGTCAGTTCGCATTAGTAACCCTTAAGCATGTTCCAAGATATCATAATGAAGAAGCAAATCGGCTGGCGCAAAAAGCGTCTGGCTATCGGCCTGCGTCCGATGTAATGGTACAGGAGATACCAGAAGGGGATTGGAGGAAAGAAATCGTTGAATATTTGAAGAATCCTTCTGTCAAGACTTCTAGAAAAGTACGCTATAAGTCGATCAGACATGTCTTGATTGAGGGAGTGCTTTATTTTCGCTCGATTGATGGAGTCCTGTTGAGATGTATCGGACCTGAAGAAGCCAAAGTTTTGATGGGAGAAATTCATGAGGGGGTCTGCGGGGCTCATCAATCGGCGTTCAAGATGAAATGGATGATAAGAAAGAATGGGTATTATTGGCCAACGATTCTAGAAGACTGTTTTGAATATTATAAAGGATGCCAAGAGTGTCAAAGATATGGAAACATTCAAAGGGCACCAGCGTCGGCCATGAACCCTGTTATCAAGCCATGGCCGTTTAGAGGATGGGGAATTGATTTGATCGGCCAAATTTTTCCACATTCAAGTAAGGGGCACAAATTCATATTAGCAGCAACATATTATTTCACCAAGTGGGTTGAAGCTATTCCTTTGAGGGAGGTGAAGACGCAGAATGTTATTGAATTCGTTAGAGAACACATTATTTACCGATTTGGGATTCCACAGACGATCACAACAGATCAAGGTACAATGTTTACATCGGACGAGTTCAAAAATTTTGCTGCTGATATGGGTATCAAACTTCTTAATTCATCGCCGTATTATGCACAAGCCAATGGTCAAGCTGAAGCCTCCAATAAAAGTTTGATCAAGTTGATTGATCGAAAGATTGAGGAGTATCCAAGAAAATGGCATATTGTGCTTCCTGAAGCTCTATGGGCCTATCGAATGGCTTGTCATGGGTCGATCAAGGTTTCTCCATATGAACTAGTTTATGGACATGAAGCCGTTCTTCCATGGGAAATTCGTACTGGATCAAGACGTATCGAGCTTCAGGATAAATTGAAGGCCGGCGAATACATGGAGCTCATGAATAGTGAGTCCGATGACTTGGTTGTTCGTCGGCTGCGCGCTCTTAAAAATATTGAGGCTAATAAGCTCAGGGTGGCGAGGCATTATGATAAGAAAGTGAAAGGGAAAGAGTTTAAGGAGGGCGATCTTGTCTGGAAGGTTATTCTGCCAATTGGTTCTAAAGATCCCAAGTACGGCAAGTGGTCACCGAACTGGGAGGGACCTTATCAAGTCGTCCGATGTGTTCCTGGGAATGCTTATATTTTACGAACGCTTGAAGGAGAAATGTTTCCTAAAGCATTGAACGGGAAACATTTGAAGAAGTACTACCCTAGCATTTGGGTAAACTCATAAGAGCCGATGCTATGCGTCAGGCTTAAAAGCCGATGGAAAATCGTCTCAAGAACAAAAATAAGAGCCGATGCGATATGCATCGCCTTAAGGGCTATATACGAACAGAAAAATACATTACAAGCCGTTCGATGACGGATCAGGCTGTTTGAAAAGGGATTGCATATATATTCATATATTTCTCATACAGAAGGGTTTCAGAAGATAAAAGGATCTAGTAGGCGCCGATGTACTTTGTTCATCATTGCCAGAACTAGATTGAAAGAAGGAAGGGCAAAAGGAAGTGCAAGTTTGAAGAGATATCTTCTTCCTTAAGTCGAAGAAATCCGCTCTGGATGCAGTCCCTTGAAGAGCGCGCCGGTAGACACGCTCCGCCCTAGCCTGTAAAGGGCACTCTATTACACCCCTCTGAAAAACCTTCCCTTTGGTGAACCATGAGAGGAACCTCACGAGGATTCTTCTAGCGGAAGTTCCACCTGGATTCACTGCGGGATCAGAAAAGGGGGGGAGTGCCCTATACTTCTTCACGAGAATTCTTCTAGCAGAGGAGGAGGAGGGAGTTGAATCCTACATCGAACAGAAGGAGTTTATGCTCTACCATGAATATTAGCTGCGCCATGGCTAAGGGATGGTGGAAGAAGAAGGCTTGAGGTGGTTATTTATAGTCGACGGTCGATGGAGGAATGGAATCCAGGGGACGCTCGTGGAAACCGTCCAAATGAAGAACAGTATTCTCATGGAAAAGCGGCATTGATTCAGGGCTGCCGTAATTAAAAGAGGGGCGTCTTTTGAGGAGCTGCATTGAAAAGTCGTATCGACTGGGTCAGAAGACGTATGGATACCCGTGAGGTAAATGTAGGATCCATATCTGTTCGTTGTCAGAGGTTATTGCCCAGGAGAAAGATCAGGGAGCCGCGCAGTGCAGGGATGGAAAGTTTCGGCACGAAAATCAGTGAGGGAGTTATGATGACAGATACAAATTTTGGAACAAAATGATATTTTATTCCAAAATTGGGGGGCATGTGTTGACACCAGATTTTCGCACCTGACATACAGAGTCAGATGGTGACATGAGACTGTGCGGTGGACCCATTGACTGGTAAAAGCCAAAGGTGACAGAGAAGGAAGCCGATGCCGAAAAGGAGTCTGATGAAGTGGGAGTCCGATCCGATGACGAATACAGGGAGGAAAGACGTGTCGGCTAAGAGGGAAGCGTGTCAGATCCGGGGACTATTTCCTTTTCAGAAGGCGTATCAGAGTCCCATTGTATCTTAAGATTAGTTTGCTTTATTTAGTTAGTTTGGTCCGATCAGGACTCTCCACGACCAGGGTATAAATATGAGCCCTCGTCCATTGTAAAGAACAATTCTCACAATTCAATACAACCCGGCTTCACGCCAAAACCCTAGTAGTAGTTACCGACGAAGCTCATTGGTGGACGGGCTGCATCAGTTTTGATCTCCGGCTTACCAGTAAGTTAGTCAATTTACCGAACTAATATAGGCTTTGAATTGAGGCGCATCGCCCTTTCTTGTTTATATTGTTCAACCGATTTATCTCTGAATAATCAAGATTGATATAGATTCCCTACGTCGGAGCTAGATCAATATTGATTATTCAACAGATTATCGTTTATCGGACTATACTTTAAGCCTAGATTCCCTACGTCGGAGCTAGGTATCAAGGTTAGTCTAGATTCCCTATGTCGGAGCTAGAGTAATCTTGGTTACTAAAGATAGTCTTTGCGGTTTGTTGGAGTTGCTAGATTGGTTTAGATCTACGCCATGTGAATCAATTCTACTTCTTCAACGGCTTTGAGCATAGGTCTTGGTCCGATTTAAGCATTAATTACTTTACAGCATCGTTCTATGTCCGATCTTGCTTTGTGGTTTAATCTGGTTGTTCTTTGAGTATTGCATTGGTGTAGATTCCCTACGTCGGAGCTGGATCTTTGTAATACGCTTAGATTAATCTTTGACTGTCATGTTTGGTCTAGATTCCCTACGTCGGAGCTAGGTTCATCTTGATTAGTTAAAGGAAGCTTTGGTTATGCCTTATTGCTATTTGAATGTTAAGTATGGTGTAGATTCCCTACGTCGGAGCTGGATCTTGCTTAATTATTCAGTAGCATATCTTAGAATCAGAACGTATCTGTTAATGTTTTACCTGCTTATTTTGCTTAATCTGATCAACACCTGTGCGAGCATCTTGTTTAATTGACAGGTTGATGAATCAAATCTGATTATCTAGCTATCTGATCTGATCATAGTTGGAGAAATCTAGATTCCCTACGTCGGAGCTAGATTTCTCTAAAAAGGCTATAGTCCGATCGGCTGGTTAGATGGTCCGATAAGATGAGTCAAACTGGCAACTAGACAAGGTGGACAATGTATCGGCTTACACTGTGATTATTTAATATCTTGTTTCAAGACACAGCTGATCCATTATTTTACATATTGGCCTTGTTATATGCTTTATTTTATTATTCAAAGGCTGGTCTGTTATATCAATCAAGGTCCGATCCTGATTGGTCCGATCCTGAGTCCGATTTGATGTCTGATTGAGGTCCGATTACTCGGTCCGATTGACGTCATCACTGAGGTCCGATTCTGAGGTCCGATCGGTATCGGCCGATGCGTGTCTGATTGGGTCTTGGCTAAAATTCGACGCTACTCCATCGTCTGAAATAGAGCCGGCACAATCATAGAGCAATTTAACTGTTTTATCCCCTTGTCAATTTCAGGTCAAATTGACTGGCACGCCGCGAATCTGAACTGGAGTGTAGACTGGCACTGGAGTGAAGCAGACTCTCCCCGGTCATCGTGTGCTGCACGCGGGAGATACGACCGCCGATTTTCCGCGTCAACAGATGGTGACATGAGACTGTGCGGTGGACCCATTGACTGGTAAAAGCCAAAGGTGACAGAGAAGGAAGCCGATGCCGAAAAGGAGTCTGATGAAGTGGGAGTCCGATCCGATGACGAATACAGGGAGGAAAGACGTGTCGGCTAAGAGGGAAGCGTGTCAGATCCGGGGACTATTTCCTTTTCAGAAGGCGTATGAGAGTCCCATTGTATCTTAAGATTAGTTTGCTTTATTTAGTTAGTTTGGTCCGATCAGGACTCTCCACGACCAGGGTATAAATATGAGCCCTCGTCCATTGTAAAGAACAATTCTCACAATTCAATACAACCCGGCTTCACGCCAAAACCCTAGTAGTAGTTACCGACGAAGCTCATTGGTGGACGGGCTGCATCAGTTTTGATCTCCGGCTTACCAGTAAGTTAGTCAATTTACCGAACTAATATAGGCTTTGAATTGAGGCGCATCGCCCTTTCTCGTTTATATTGTTCAACCGATTTATCTCTGGATAATCAAGATTGATATAGATTCCCTACGTCGGAGCTAGATCAATATTGATTATTCAACAGATTATCGTTATCGGACTATACTTTAAGCCTAGATTCCCTACGTCGGAGCTAGGTATCAAGGTTAGTCTAGATTCCCTACGTCGGAGCTAGAGTAATCTTGGTTACTAAAGATAGTCTTTGCGGTTTGTTGGAGTTGCTAGATTGGTTTAGATCTACGCCATGTGAATCAATTCTACTTCTTCAACGGCTTTGAGCATAGGTCTTGGTCCGATTTAAGCATTAATTACTTTACAGCATCGTTCTATGTCCGATCTTGCTTTGTGGTTTAATCTGGTTGTTCTTTGAGTATTGCATTGGTGTAGATTCCCTACGTCGGAGCTGGATCTTTGTAATACGCTTAGATTAATCTTTGACTGTCATGTTTGGTCTAGATTCCCTACGTCGGAGCTAGGTTCATCTTGATTAGTTAAAGGAAGCTTTGGTTATGCCTTATTGCTATTTGAATGTTAAGTATGGTGTAGATTCCCTACGTCGGAGCTGGATCTTGCTTAATTATTCAGTAGCATATCTTAGAATCAGAACGTATCTGTTAATGTTTTACCTGCTTATTTTGCTTAATCTGATCAACACCTGTGCGAGCATCTTGTTTAATTGACAGGTTGATGAATCAAATCTGATTATCTAGCTATCTGATCTGATCATAGTTGGAGAAATCTAGATTCCCTACGTCGGAGCTAGATTTCTCTGAAAAGGCTATAGTCCGATCGGCTGGTTAGATGGTCCGATAAGATGAGTCAAACTGGCAACTAGACAAGGTGGACAATGTATCGGCTTACACTGTGATTATTTAATATCTTGTTTCAAGACACAGCTGATCCATTATTTTACATATTGGCCTTGTTATATGCTTTATTTTATTATTCAAAGGCTGGTCTGTTATATCAATCAAGGTCCGATCCTGATTGGTCCGATCCTGAAGTCCGATTTGATGTCTGATTGAGGTCCGATTACTCGGTCCGATTGACGTCATCACTGAGGTCCGATTCTGAGGTCCGATCGGTATCGGCCGATGCGTGTCTGATTGGGTCTTGGCTACAATTCGACGCTACTCCATCGTCTGAAATAGAGCCGGCACAATCATAGAGCAATTTAACTGTTTTATCCCCTTGTCAATTTCAGGTCAAATTGACTGGCACGCCGCGAATCTGAACTGGAGTGTAGACTGGCACTGGAGTGAAGCAGACTCTCCCCGGTCATCGTGTGCTGCACGCGGGAGATACGACCGCCGATTTTCCGCGTCAACACACTTTTTTGGCACGCCCAGTGGGACACGAGAAACAAATCCAAGATGTCGTCGTCTGATGCTGAACAAGAAACTGCAGCAAGGCTTGCTGCTGAGAAAGAAGCTGCTGAGAAGGCCAAGAACGACAAGAACAAGGCGACTGAGGTGACCATGCCCATTACAAAGGCTGATCTGTCCAAAGCCCAGTTGGATACAGTTCAGGCCCACATTGATGCCTTTGAGAAGTTATGCCTTGGTCAGTTTGGGCGTAATCGTTCAGGTCCTATACTCAAAGGCCCTCTCCCGGATCCAGAGTTAATCAAGAAGACAACTGAAGCTCGGGAGCACCAAGCTAACATGTCAGAGATGATTCACCAGGCTGTTCATCATGCAATGATCAACCAATCAGGCACCCTGGTGAATTCTTTGGACAATCTTATCAAGAAGGCGGTGGACGATGCTGTTTGCTTAAAGGGTCCAGTATTTATAGCAGATTCTGCAGGAGCATCAGGATCAGGAAGAGGAAAAGAGACTGCAGATAATACAATGACCGTTGCTCCACAGATGCCAATTGCTCCACCACCTCCTGTTGAACTGGCTAACGGTTTCCTGTTGATGGCCGATGGAACTATTGTCGGCCCGCATGGTGAAAAGTATGCCAGGACTCTGAGTGAACAAGAAAAACAGCCTGCTGCTGCGAGGCTACGTACAGAAGTCCCTGTACATCAACGTATGGTTGGAGATTACAACAACTACGTGATGGACATAGCTGATGGAATGCCACATGGGAATCAACAGTCCGATTGGTCACAAAAGATAGCCGAGGTGATCCAGAATCAATTCGGCTTGAAGCCTAAAGATGAAGCGAGGTTGTATCGGCACCCGTACCCATCTTACTTTGATGCAGTGCCACTTCCTCCACGTTACAGAGTGCCGAATTTTTCCAAATTCTCCGGGCAAGATGATATGACCACCATCGAGCATGTGAGCCGATTCTTGGCTCAGTGTGGTGAGGCTGCTTCTGAGGAGGGACTCAGGCTCAGATTTTTCCCTCTGTCACTGTCAGGGCCGGCGTTTACCTGGTTTACGTCGTTGCCAGCGGGATCGGTCACAGGTTGGTCCGACATGGAGAAGCAGTTCCATAAATACTTCTTTTCTGGTCTCAACGAGATGAAGATCTCTGATTTGATTGCCATCAAGCAAAGGAATGATGAGACCGTCAAGGAGTACATCCAACGATTCCGTGACACTAGGAATCGGTGTTACAGTCTGAAGTTATCTGACATGCAGTTGGCCGAGCTTGCATTCCAAGGTTTGCTCGCGCCGATTAAAGACAAGTTTTCTGCTCAGGAGTTTGAGACATTGGGGCAATTGGTTCAGAAAGTGTCAGCTCATGAGGTCCGATATCAGGAGATGAAGCGTATGAAGTTTTCTAAACAAGTGTCTTATCTCTCTGATACTGAAGAGGAGGCTGATGTCAATATAGCTGAATGGACTAAATCCAAGAAGCCAGTGTCGCTCCCGTGGATCAAACAGAATCCTGAGAAATTTGGATTTGATATAACAAAGGCCGATAAGATCTTTGATTTGCTACTCAGTGAGAAGCTTATCCAGCTTTCTCCGAATCACTCGATTCCATCGGCCGATGAGTTGAAGAAACGCAAGTATTGCAAATGGCACAACTCGACATCTCACGAGACCAATGAATGCAAAGTGTTCAGAAGGGAGATCCAATTGGCTATTGAGTCAGGCAAGATCAAATTTGAAGACAGCAAGAAAGCCATGAAGATTGATGGTCATCCCTTTCCCAATAACTTTGCTGATTTCTCCTTTTCTGTTAATATGGTTGATGCTAGTGAAAAGGGGAAAGTCAAGGTGCTTACATCGGACCACGCCAAGAGTTCTGGTGCCGTTGATCCTGTGGTTCAAGTTACTGTTGAAGAGCTACGCAGGAATCATCAGGCATTTGGGCGTGAATCTAATGCTCCTGGTAGATATCGGCCGCGTGTGACCTCCCAAATGTTGATCAACAAATACAAAAGGCAGCAGGCAGCAGTCCGAGCGTGGAGGGAACGCGAGGAACGACGACGTCGGAGGCATGAATATCAAGAAAGGCGCTATGATGAAGAATTTGATGATCGGCGCCGACGTCATTACAGGTCCGACGGCCGACGCCGATATGACGAGTGGTCCGATGACCGACGCCGGTACGATGACAGGTCCGATGGCCGGCGCTGGTATGATGATAGAGTCGATGATCGCCATCACTACGGTTATAGGTCCGATTGGTATGCAGATGGACGTCAAGCTTATGACCGGTACGATCAAGATGATGATCATTGGGGGTGTCCTTTCTTCGTGTACTGCTGGAACGAGAAGCTTAGACTGCCATCAAAGGCAGATTGTCCTGAATGCAGCTTCCAGTATGAGGAGTATAGAGCTTCCAAAAGAGGTCGACGATCAGTTCATGAACGGATCGGCGTCAGGATTGATGATCATCATCAGAGAGATGAAGGCCGGGTTAACACTCATGGCCACAAAAATAATGAAGGCCGGGCTGATGCTCATGGCTCTGAAAGAATGGAAGAGAAAGCTCCAGTTCACAATCGGACTGAAGAACCTCCAATGAGGCCTGGACAGTGGTGCCTGTCGGGGATTTCTAAATCTAAGAAGAGACGTGTTCAGAGATTACGCTATAATGAGCAGATTCAGGAGCAAGAATTAGCAAAAGAAAAGAAGTGGCGCGTCAAGATGGCCAATGATGATGAAGCAAGCACATCGGCCGCAATAAATATGGTTTTGATGTTGCCATCCGATTTCGCTGCTCCTGATGAACAAGACGACCATGAGGTCGATTATGAACTGGAAGAAGCCGCTGCATGCTTGGTTTTGGATTCAGAGAAGGCAGTTTTTGAGAAGCCAAATGCAAATGGGTATCGGCATTTGAAGCCTCTGTACATCAAGGGATACGTTGATGGAAAGCCGATGACCAAGATGCTGGTTGATGGAGGAGCTGCTGTCAATCTCATGCCCTATTCTACATTCCGCAAGCTGGGGAAAGGGATTGATGATCTGATTAAGACCAACATGACACTCAAGGACTTTGGCGGGAATGTTTCAGAACCTCGGGGGGCAATTCATGTGGAATTGACCATCGGCAGCAAGACATTGCCGACTACCTTTTTTGTGATTGATGGCCAAGGTTCCTACAGCATGCTCCTCGGACGTGATTGGATCCACGCTAACTGTTGCATTCCATCCACGATGCACCAATGTTTGATCCAGTGGCAAGGCAATAAAGTAGAGATCGTCCCAGCTGATGATTCGGTTAGCATTGCTACAGCTGAGTCAACAATTTGGGAGTTCGAAGGAGTTGAGTGCCTGTCAGGAAAGGTGTGGGATGGTGACTTCCTCAAGGTGTCCGATCAAGGACTAAAGCCGATCCAAGCAGTCGGCTCTGAGACATTATTTTGAATGGATGATTATATAGAAGATCTTGAAGACCGAAGTGAATTCGGTAAATTAGGATTTGGATTTACGTCGGCCGATGAATTAGAAGAAATAGATATAGGATCTGGTGATAGACCAAGGCCGACGTATATCAGTGCTAAGTTGGATCCCGAGTATAAACAGGAATTAATAAAACTTTTGAAAGAGTATTCTGATTGTTTTGCTTGGGAATATTATGAAATGCCAGGTTTAAGCCGTGATATTGTTGAACATCGGCTACCTATCAAACCAGGATATCGACCACACAAGCAGTATCCAAGGAGGTTCAAGACTGAGATGCATGAACCAATTAAGGCCGAAATAACGAAGCTATTTGAAGCTAAGTTTATCAGGCCATGTCGATATGCTGAATGGGTATCAAATATAGTTCCTGTTTATAAGAAGAATGGAAAGCTACGTGTTTGCATTGATTACAGGAACTTGAACAAAGCAACCCCGAAGGATGAGTATCCGATGCCGGTGGCCGATATGCTTGTTGATGCAGCGTCAGGCCATAAAGTGATGAGTTTCTTGGATGGAAATGCTGGTTATAATCAGATTTTCATGGCAGAAGAAGATATTCCCAAGACTGCATTCCAATGTCCAGGTGCTCTCGGTTTATATGAGTGGGTTGTTATGACCTTTGGTTTGAAAAATGCCGGTGCTACCTATCACCGTGCTATGAATTACATTTTTCATAGGTTGATCGGCAGGATAGTCGAAATCTACATTGATGATGTGGTGGTCAAATCAAAAGGTTATCGAGATCATTTGGCCGATTTGAAGGAGACGCTGGAATGTACAAGACAACATGGATTAAAGATGAATCCACTCAAGTGTGCTTTTGGCGTATCGGCTGGCCAATTTCTCGGTTTCTTGGTACATGAGAGAGGAATTGAGGTGAATGATCGGAACCGTAAGGCGATTGATGATATTGAACCTCCAACGAACAAGAAAGAATTGCAGAGTTTGATTGGAAAGATTAATTTTCTGAGGAGATTTATATCAAATTTGTCGGTCCGATTGGAGGCATTTACTCCTTTGCTGAAGCTGAAAAATGAAGAAGAATTGGTTTGGGAGCCTAAGCATCAAAAGGCATTGGATGAGATCAAGCAATATTTAGCATATCCGCCAGTTCTTATTCCACCACAGAAGGGTAAGCCGTACAGGCTTTATTTATCGGCTTTTGATCATGCAATCGGCTCTGTCTTAATTCAAGAGGTTGATGGGAAAGAAAGAGTTATATTCTATTTAAGCCGAAGATTACTAGATCCTGAGACTCGGTATTCATATGTGGAGAAGCTTTGCCTTTGTTTATATTTTTCTTGCATAAAATTAAGGCATTATTTGCTATCGACCGAGTGTACTGTGATCTGTAGAGAAGATGTGATCAAGTATATGTTATCAATGCCAATCATGAAAGGAAGAATTGGCAAATGGGTTTTTGCTTTGACAGAATTTGATCTCAGATATGAATCGGCCAAAGCAGTAAAAGGGCAAGTAATGGCTGATTTGGTTGCTGATCATTGTGGACCTAACATTAATGATGTTGAGCAGAACATTATAAAAATTGGTGAATCTGGTCCGATGGAAAAGGCCAATGTGGTTGACGCGGTTCCTTGGACTATATTCTTTGATGGTTCTTCTTGTAATGATGGTTGCGGAATCGGTCTGGTTATTATTTCGCCTCGGGGGCAAGGTTTGAATTTGCTTTTCCGATTGAGAAGTGCACAAATAATCAGGCGGAATATGAGGCACTGATGAAAGGTCTCCAGATTCTTAAAGATATCGGAGCTCAGTTTGTTGAGGTATTTGGAGATTCTTTATTGATTATCAATCAGTTACTCGGCAAATATGATTGCAAGATGGATGCTTTGTTATCTTATTTTGAAAAATGCCGAGATTTGATTAGTCAGTTCGCATTAGTAACCCTTAAGCATGTTCCAAGATATCATAATGAAGAAGCAAATCGGCTGGCGCAAAAAGCGTCTGGCTATCGGCCTGCGTCCGATGTAATGGTACAGGAGATACCAGAAGGGGATTGGAGGAAAGAAATCGTTGAATATTTGAAGGATCCTTCTGTCAAGACTTCTAGAAAAGTACGCTATAAGTCGATCAGACATGTCTTGATTGAGGGAGTGCTTTATTTTCGCTCGATTGATGGAGTCCTGTTGAGATGTATCGGACCTGAAGAAGCCAAAGTTTTGATGGGAGAAATTCATGAGGGTGTCTGCGGGGCTCATCAATCGGCGTTCAAGATGAAATGGATGATAAGAAAGAATGGGTATTATTGGCCGACGATTCTAGAAGACTGTTTTGAATATTATAAAGGATGCCAAGAGTGTCAAAGATATGGAAACATTCAAAGGGCGCCAGCGTCGGCCATGAACCCTGTTATCAAGCCATGGCCGTTTAGAGGATGGGGAATTGATTTGATCGGCCAAATTTTTCCACATTCAAGTAAGGGGCACAAATTCATATTAGCAGCAACAGATTATTTCACCAAGTGGGTTGAAGCTATTCCTTTGAGGGAGGTGAAGACGCAGAATGTTATTGAATTCGTTAGAGAACACATTATTTACCGATTTGGGATTCCACAGACGATCACAACAGATCAAGGTACGATGTTTACATCGGACGAGTTCAAAAATTTTGCTGCTGATATGGGTATCAAACTTCTTAATTCATCGCCGTATTATGCACAAGCCAATGGTCAAGCTGAAGCCTCCAATAAAAGTTTGATCAAGTTGATTGATCGAAAGATTGAGGAGTATCCAAGAAAATGGCATATTGTGCTTCCTGAAGCTCTATGGGCCTATCGAATGGCTTGTCATGGGTCGATCAAGGTTTCTCCATATGAACTAGTTTATGGACATGAAGCCGTTCTTCCATGGGAAATTCGTACTGGATCAAGACGTATCGAGCTTCAGGATAAATTGAAGGCCGGCGAATACATGGAGCTCATGAATAGTGAGTCCGATGACTTGGCTGTTCGTCGGCTGCGCGCTCTTGAAAATATTGAGGCTAATAAGCTCAGGGTGGCGAGGCATTATGATAAGAAAGTGAAAGGGAAAGAGTTTAAGGAGGGCGATCTTGTCTGGAAGGTTATTCTGCCAATTGGTTCTAAAGATCCCAAGTACGGCAAGTGGTCACCGAACTGGGAGGGACCTTATCAAGTCGTCCGATGTGTTCCTGGAATGCTTATATTTTACGAACGCTTGAAGGAGAAATGTTTCCTAAAGCATTAACGGGAAATATTTGAAGAAGTACTACCCTAGCATTTGGGTAAACTCATAAGAGCCGATGCTATGCGTCAGGCTTAAAAGCCGATGGAAAATCGTCTCAAGAACAAAAATAAGAGCCGATGCGATATGCATCGCCTTAAGGGCTATATACGAACAGAAAAATACATTACAAGCCGTTCGATGACGGATCAGGCTGTTTGAAAAGGGATTGCATATATATTCATATATTTCTCATACAGAAGGGTTTCAGAAGATAAAAGGATCTAGTAGGCGCCGATGTACTTTGTTCATCATTGCCAGAACTAGATTGAAAGAAGGAAGGGCAAAAGGAAGTGCAAGTTTGAAGAGATATCTTCTTCCTTAAGTCGAAGAAATCCGCTCTGGATGCAGTCCCTTGAAAAGCGCGCCGGTAGATACGCTCCGCCCTAGCCTGTAAAGGGCACTCTATTACACCCCTCTGAAAAACCTTCCCTTTGGTGAACCATGAGAGGAACCTCACGAGGATTCTTCTAGCGGAAGTTCCACCTGGATTCACTGCGGGATCAGAAAAGGGGGGGAGTGCCCTATACTTCTTCACGAGAATTCTTCTAGCAGAGGAGGAGGAGGGAGTTGAATCCTACATCGAACAGAAGGAGTTTATGCTCTACCATGAATATTAGCTGCGCCATGGCTAAGGGATGGTGGAAGAAGAAGGCTTGAGGTGGTTATTTATAGTCGACGGTCGATGGAGGAATGGAATCCAGGGGACGCTCGTGGAAACCGTCCAAATGAAGAACAGTATTCTCATGGAAAAGCGGCATTGATTCAGGGCTGCCGTAATTAGAGGGGCGTCATTGATTCAGGGCTGCCGTAATTAAAGGAGGGGCGTCTTTTGAGGAGCTGCATTGAAAAGTCGTATCGACTGGGTCAGAAGACGTATGGATACCCGTGAGGTAAATGTAGGATCCATATCTGTTCGTTGTCAGAGGTTATTGCCCAGGAGAAAGATCAGGGAGCCGCGCAGTGCAGGGATGGAAAGTTTCGGCACGAAAATCAGTGAGGGAGTTATGATGACAGATACAAATTTTGGAACAAAATGATATTTTATTCCAAAATTGGGGGGCATGTGTTGACACCAGATTTTCGCACCTGACATACAGAGTCAGATGGTGACATGAGACTGTGCGGTGGACCCATTGACTGGTAAAAGCCAAAGGTGACAGAGAAGGAAGCCGATGCCGAAAAGGAGTCTGATGAAGTGGGAGTCCGATCCGATGACGAATACAGGGAGGAAAGACGTGTCGGCTAAGAGGGAAGCGTGTCAGATCCGGGGACTATTTCCTTTTCAGAAGGCGTATGAGAGTCCCATTGTATCTTAAGATTAGTTTGCTTTATTTAGTTAGTTTGGTCCGATCAGGACTCTCCACGACCAGGGTATAAATATGAGCCCTCGTCCATTGTAAAGAACAATTCTCACAATTCAATACAACCCGGCTTCACGCCAAAACCCTAGTAGTAGTTACCGACGAAGCTCATTGGTGGACGGGCTGCATCAGTTCTGATCTCCGGCTTACCAGTAAGTTAGTCAATTTATCGAACTAGTATAGGCTTAGAATTGAGGCGCATCGCCCTTTCTCGTTTATACTGTTCAACCGATTTATCTCTGGATAATCAAGATTGATATAGATTCCCTACGTCGGAGCTAGATCAATATTGATTATTCAATAGATTATCGTTTATCGGACTATACTTTAAGCCTAGATTCCCCACGTCGGAGCTAGGTATCAAGGTTAGTCTAGATTCCCTACGTCGGAGCTAGAGTAATCTTGGTTACTAAAGATAGTCTTTGCGGTTTGTTGGAGTTGCTAGATTGGTTTAGATCTACGCCATGTGAATCAATTCTACTTCTTCAACGGCTTTGAGCATAGGTCTTGGTCCGATTTAAGCATTAATTACTTTACAGCATCGTTCTATGTCCGATCTTGCTTTGTGGTTTAATCTGGTTGTTCTTTGAGTATTGCATTGGTGTAGATTCCCTACGTCGGAGCTGGATCTTTGTAATACGCTTAGATTAATCTTTGACTGTCATGTTTGGTCTAGATTCCCTACGTCGGAGCTAGGTTCATCTTGATTAGTTAAAGGAAGCTTTGGTTATGCCTTATTGCTATTTGAATGTTAAGTATGGTGTAGATTCCCTACGTCGGAGCTGGATCTTGCTTAATTATTCAGTAGCATATCTTAGAATCAGAACGTATCTGTTAATGTTTTATCTGCTTATTTTGCTTAATCTGATCAACACCTGTGCGAGCATCTTGTTTAATTGACAGGTTGATGAATCAAATCTGATTATCTAGCTATCTGATCTGATCATAGTTGGAGAAATCTAGATTCCCTACGTCGGAGCTAGATTTCTCTAAAAAGGCTATAGTCCGATCGGCTGGTTAGATGGTCCGATAAGATGAGTCAAACTGGCAACTAGACAAGGTGGACAATGTATCGGCTTACACTGTGATTATTTAATATCTTGTTTCAAGACACAGCTGATCCATTATTTTACATATTGGCCTTGTTATATGCTTTATTTTATTATTCAAAGGCTGGTCTGTTATATCAATCAAGGTCCGATCCTGATTGGTCCGATCCTGAAGTCCGATTTGATGTCTGATTGAGGTCCGATTACTCGGTCCGATTGACGTCATCATGAGGTCCGATTTGAGGTCCGATTGGTATCGGCCGACACGTGTCTGATTGGGTCTTGGCTAAAATTCGACGTTACTCCATCGTCTGAAATAGAGCCGGCACAATCATAGAGCAATTTAACTGTTTTATCCCCTTGTCAATTTCAGGTCAAATTGACTGGCACGCCGCGAATCTGAACTGGAGTGTAGACTGGCACTGGAGTGAAGCAGACTCTCCCCGGTCATCGTGTGCTGCACGCGGGAGATACGACCGCCGATTTTCCGCGTCAACAGCTTGATTTTGGTTGCAATTGTGTGGTAGTACTGCAACTACATTTACGTTAGTTGCATTTGGTTTTGACTATTGCTACGGTTTTTTTGTGTTGCATAAAATTTGACAAGCGTTGCAAATGCTAGATGCTTAATGCAACGAGAACTCTTGGAGGCGAAGCAAAAGTGGGGGTCAATTGCAACCTTTTTTGGCAGTTGCAATATACTTTGATATTGTTGCAAGTGCTAAATTTTATTGCAACGAGATCTATGGGGTCGAAGCGAAAATTGTGTTCAAGTGCAACGCTTATTTTTTGTTGCAATATACTTTGATAATTGCAACGAATTTAAAACTTAAAAAAAGTATGGAAAGAAAAGAATTGGGGACGCATATTAAAATTAAAAAGTGCTCCCCACAGGATTCAAACCATGGAGCTCTAGTTTAGATAAAACCTTCTCCACCACTGCGCTATGTAGGTGTGTTCGTTGTAGCTCAGGTTTTAATTTATTTGATATGATTGAAGAACTTATGAGTTATAAAATGCCCCAACCCTGGCCCCATCTCGGCATCTCTGTCCTTATGCCTGGTGTCTGAAACTTTCTGTTAAGTAGTAGTTGCTGTTAAGTACTTGATGTTAAGTACGCGTGGATATTAATTAGTACTTGAAGTTGTACCGGGGTGGTTGGTCACTTTGTTAGCGATAGTAACTGTCTATGGTAAATCCAACAAAATATGCATAGATTAGAATCCCGGCTGGGATAAAAAACTGTCTATGGTAAAAAGGTACACATTAACAAAAGCTTTCAAATTAGGAATACATCAGGGCAGCAATCTCTATGAAAAAATGATGAATCATGAGCAGGCATAAAAATGGATTCGTAGTTTAGAATGCATTCAGGCATAATATGCTATTCCTGTACCTGTAAAAAGATGGATGGCCTGCCATCAGGGAAAAGATGGAGCATACGACTGTCAATGGTGATGGTAGGTCTCGATCTGTAAAACCTTTTGATCCCTTGCGAGTTGCGACACACTGCAGCATGGCCAGCAGCATTGACAGCCGTATGCTTGATTTCAGATTGCAACTTATATGTGAACTCAAATACTTAAAACATTTATCTCAAGAGGTATTCATTAGCATAACGAACATTAAGGTTCCATGCAACGGTTCAAACTTAACCATGTCATCAATTCAAAAGAAAAAAATAATAAAGTGCGACATATGCCTATGAAGGACAAGTGACCCTTCCCACCAAACAGTGCAACAAAAAAAATTGTCTTCAAGCAAAGAAATCATCTTCTATATTTTCTTCCATGACT
>CM014274.1:39271736-39315353 GCA_004135705.1 Alloteropsis semialata
GTCAAAACCACTTTTCAACTGCTGACTCAGCCAAAACATATACGCCGGTACCGGCGTATCATACGGCGTAGCCTTTCCTCGAACTCCTCCATGACATGCTTACTGTGTAACATGTACGCCGTTACTCCGCCGTGAGCGGAGTATCATACGGCGCATTGATCCAACTTGACACAGCTTCATACCCTGCACGCCGTATGTTCCGCCTCGTGTCAGCACAGTAACACCGGAACATACGCCGTGGCCTTCATTTGAATTTCTTCGCGCGCCGTAGGCTTCTTGAATTGTACGCCGTTGCTGGCGTATCATACGCCGTTCACTGAGAATGCAAAACTCGTCCAATTCAAGTGCTTTGAGTTTTGGCTTGGCTTCAAACTTGATCTAGGATATATTTGGGATGTTTTGGGCTAGGTTTTGGGATGTGTGCATCTAACTCAAGCATAGGCCTAGCTTTGATCAAGCTACTAACTTAGAAACCCCCTTAATAGTATGGTCTATCTAGAAAACTAGAAAACCTAACTAAACCAAGTGTCCTTCATCTCCTTGTGACACTTGGATCTAGAAAAGTCCTAAGCCTTCATGAAAGATCCGATTTGATTCCAATTGAGGGGCCTCCTTTCATACACTCCATGCGACTTTAACATATATAAAATAATTCCTTCAAAGCACATGTTAGTCACATAGATGGTATTGTCATTTATCACCAAAACTCGCCATCTAAGATGGCCTAGATGCTTCATACTGATGCCTCTAAAAAATATCCAGTCTTTGTAGGAGGACATGTTAACCAAGCAAAATATCACAAAGTTACCACGTACTGCTGACGTCGTTACCCTTGGTCCCTTGCTTCACGTACGCATCAAATGCAATCTGTTGGCGCTTTTTCTGGCCAACACACCGAGATATGCGCTAGAACACGCGGATCCGCAACGGATCGAGCACCTGCGGCTTGCCCAGACAAAACCGGTTATACCGGTTTGGGAATCCGGTGAAACCGGTTCCTAGGGTTTTGCCGCGTAAACCTACGAACGCCGCCCGGGAGGGACCCCGTCAGGGCAAGCGCGCCTAGGGTTGTTCTGAGGTCGGCAGGCCACTCAGAACGTCGTCATACGCCGTAGAGACGAAGCACGAACAGCATGAGGGGTTGGAAAAGTTAGGGTTTGAAGGGATAAAAGATAAAGATACTTGTATTTGATCGATTGGATAACCCCTCAATCGGCCACGACCCTTTATATTTATAGGGTGGGGAGGTCTTGCCCCGCAAGGAAATCCTTTTACAAGTCATAATCCACACGGATCTCCAAAAGAGTCCAAACCTACTAGGACTCGGGAAAAACCGGTTCCACCGGTTCCCTAAACCGGTTCCACCAGTTTGCTCTGTCATACGAGCAACAGTAACAAAACCGGTTCCACCGGTTATTGAATCCGGTTCCACCGGTTTTCCCTATCAAGCTGTCTTGTGCCAATTTTGATCGTCAACATACGTCCCCCTGTTTTCTGGTAAAGCTTGCGTAGCAGAAAACATAAAAGCACAAAGACAACACTGAGGACGATGTTTAACATATATCCATCGGCCTTTTCATTCTAAGGGCGATATTAAAACTATCGGCCATCTCTTGCAAAATCTTCAATCGGCTTTATCATGACAAAGAATAAAACCACCTCGTGTAGCTCGTATGAATCCACAATGTGAAACGTCTACACCTGTCAAGCACTTAAAGTCACCGTGCACACCTTTAATAAAACCATCAGCTGTAATATAAGCCGATGTATCACCATGCACAATCTCTAGCTTATCGCCTATCCATTGTATCAAAAGTTGATGCAAGCTAGAAGGTACACATTGGTTTGCATGTATCCAATCACGTCCCAAAATCAAACTAAATTTACCTTGGGTCTCAACAACGAAGAATGCAGCAACCAATGTCTTGCTTCCAATAGTGAGATCCATAGAAACGATTCCTTTAGCACTTATAGGATCATCTCCTCCCACACCACTTAAAGCCATATCAGTTTGGATCAACTCATCATCTGAACATCCCAATTTCTTGAATAAAGCATAAGGCATCAAATTGACAACTGCTCCACTGTCAACTAGCATACGAGAAATTGGTCTTCCTTTGATATAACCTTTCATGTATAGAGCTTTCAGATGATCATCACTATCTTTGGGCTTCTGAAAAGTAGCTTCTTGTGGCCCAAAATTAAAATAAGCCATCCCCTCCTCCGAAGGCGAATCCATCCCATCAATATTAACATCCATATGCTCAGAGGATAGCTCATAATCCAAAAATTGTTCATCGTCCTTATTCTGGGAATCCGATGACAACTTATCATCATAATAAATTGAATCAGGAGCAAAAATATTAGGAATTGGAGAAACCTGCATTGTATTAACCAAATCTGTCTCTGTTGTCATGGAAACCGGTTCCACCGGTTTTGAAACCGGTCCCACCGGTTTTGCTGCTGAGCAAACACTGGGCTTGATCTTCCACTCCCTTCGAGGAATCATTGGTCTATCCTTTTTCAAGTTTTCATTCTTCTGTTTCTCCAATTTCTTCTCCTTATTCTCCTGAAACCGAAGCTGCTGCAATTTCCTCTTTTGTGTGCGAGTTAAACCTGGAGGACACTATCTTGGCAAGAAACATTTAGAAATATTATCAATTTCATTGTTCTTACCATGAACAGCAGCAACATCCTCTTGGACTGACGTTTCAACCTTATCGTCATTTACAATTGGTATTTTGTCGTCGTCCTTTGAAATCACATCATTGCTCCCAACTTGTGTGGCATCATCACCAGTAACCTTTCCCAGATCATCATCTTTATTCTGCTGCTCTCCTTCCTTCTTCTTGACACGATAAACTTGTTTTGAAAGAGCTACCTGTTTTCCCTGGGAAAACCGGTTTAACCGGTTTGGCAATCCGGTTTCACCGGATTTGCTCTGGTGGTTTCGACCTGATTGACAAGATGTCAAACGGTCATGTTTAGAATGCAACATCCCATCATATACTGGCTTAGTAAATGCATCACACCCTGTATAAAAAGGTGAATATAACATAGGATGATATGGCCACCACATATTATTAAAATCACATGCCGGATATGAAAAATTAGAAGAAGTTGAAGGAATCCAAGACATGTCTTGATGTGAATTATGAAGAGAATGCAATTTGACAAAATCACCCTGCTGCGTAGCTCCCTTCCCAGATGAAGCATGTCTCTCACGACGCATAGGTGAACATGTTCCCTTTTTTACCGGCCGATCACTAGTAACGGCCTTTTGATTTTTATACTTGGACAATAGCTGATCAAAGGTTAATTTTTTCTTTTCACATCTTTCCTGATCTTTTTCCAAGTCTAATTTTGAAATTCCAGTCTCGGGGCGCCTTGGTTTAACCGCTTTGGAATTGCGCTGCCCAAAACCGGTGGAACCGGCTTTGGAATTGTGCTGCCCAAAACCGGTGGAACCGGTTTCTGAAACCGGTGGAACCGGTTTTGTCTGCACAGCAGACTCAAACGGCTTTTGCGAGGATTCTTGCCCCCCGAGTCCAGAAGTTCTTGCAGTGATCTTGAAGATCTCTCTGCCATCAGGAGTCTTTTCAGACACCACCTCCCTGATCACCTGTTTCCCTTTCAAATTTTTAGGGCTCTCCTCGCTGATGACGACATTTTTCCCCTTGGTTGATTTAGCTTGATGTGGCCGAACCAAAATCTTGGGTTGCTGTACATCAAGGTGTTGTTTCTTCGGTTTGGCAGCAGGATCGACGTTGAGTTTGTGCTCAGCCAACTCCCTTGGGACTCCGGCATGTCAGATGGCTTCCATGCAAAGATGTCACGGTTGTCCCGTAAGAAGCTGGTGAGCGCGCTTTCCTATTTGGTAGGCAGGTCAGCACCGTCTTCGAGGGGTCACCTGTCCCTAGGTCGATCGCCTTGATTGGTACTTCCTAGGAGGGCTTCATGGTTGACGTGGCTGGATTTTATGTTGGGATGTCCAACTCAGCCTCGCTGAGTTGTTTTGCCATTCCTGCTACAATTGCTGCCTGGCTCGGTTGCTGCAGACTTACAACAATCATCACTGCCTCAATATCGCAATCGTAGGAGGTCTTCAGGTCGCCCTTCAGAGATAGAATTCCCTTAGGGCCTGGCATCTTCAGGACAAGATAGATGTAGTGCGGTATCGCCATGAATTTTGCCAGAGCAGGTCTCGCTAGGATCGCGTGGTACCAAGATTCAAAGTCGGCAACCTCGAATGTGATGTACTCAGTCCTGTAGTTAGCCTCGGTACCAAATATAACTGGAAGTGATACCTAGCCTAGCAGTACGACGGCGTTGCCTGGAACAATGCCGTAGAAAGGTGAATCAGTGGGCTTGAGCAGATTGGTGATGTCCAAGCCCATGTTCTTTAGCGTCTTGGTGAACAGGATGTTGAGTCCACTTCCGCCATCGATCAACATCCTCGTGAGTCGTGCACCTGCCACCACCGGGTCCAGCACAAGAGGATACCTTCTCGGGTTCTTGATGATGGTCCTCTGATCAACGCGAGAGAAGCTGATTGGGACTTTCGACCACTTTAGGAAGGTGGGGATAGCAGGCTCGATGCATCCGATCTCTTGTTGGATCAGCTTTTCTTCTGCTTCGAGCCTGTCTATGCTATTCCTCCGAAGATGACGTTGACCACCTTGTCGGCTTGTTGGTAGCCGGTGTCGTTTTCACCCTTATCCTTCCCATTGTTGTCAAGTCCGTCGGGTTTGGGGGCACCCCCCCGCAGCTAAGGCCTTCTTAAGCCCGTAGCATTCCCTGCTGGAGTGTTTGTCCTTTGGATGAAAACGGCACTACTTGTTGAGTAGTTTCTCAAACTTTTTGCGAGAGGGACCTTTCTCGGCAACGTTGACTAAATCTTGGGCTTGCGTTTCTTGTCATTGAAGTTGTGCTTGCTGCTATTTTCAGCCTGCTTGCCTTTGTTGCGATCATTGTTATTATTGCGGTCGCCCTCCACTTGTTTCGGTTGAACCGTTTGCGTTGCATGTCTTCAACGTCGGCCCATCGGCTAACAAGGTCACGCATGGATTCCACTCTTTTGGGCCTGTTTCTTCCGAAGTCTAGGTGGAGCATAGGGTCGGTGAGACCATTGTGGAAGCAGTCGATGACGTCCTGGTCGGTGAGCTCGACGCAGGTTGCTCGCTTTTCCCAGAAACGATGGACATAGCTTTGGAGATACTCGTTCTGGCCTTGTTTGCACTGGGCGAGGTCAAAGCGAGTACCCAGCTTCTGCACGAGCCCTGGAAGTTGTTGATGAATACCTTGCCGAGTTCATCCCAGGAGTTGATGGAGCCTAATTTTAGTCCTTCCCACCAAGTCAGCGGAGCTTGGTCAAGGACTACTGGGAGATAGGTGCACATGGCATCAGTGTCGCCCTTCGCCGCCTTGATCGCCAAGTAGTAGATGCGGAGCCACTGCTCGGGATCGCGTTTCCCATCGTATCTTTTGATGCCGACTGGTTTGAACTTTTTGGGCCAAGCAATGGCTCGGAGGCAGTTTGAAAAAACCAAGAACCCTTCGTACTTGCCAAGGTTGTGATGGCCTTGGCCTGGAGGTCCGTAGATTTGGTCGTACTCCTGGCGCCGTTTGCGTTCTTTTCTTCGCGGTCACGGGCGCGTGCGGAGATGACGGTGCGTGCGTCTCTGTTCTGCAGCCAATGTCACAGATCCCTGTCGTCGTCATGGTAGTCACATCATCCGTCTCTATCCTTGTTGCCGCCATGGCCATGATTGTGGCTTTGAGTTGCGCGGTGGCTGGGTCCGGCGCCGTGGTTTGCACCACCGGTGCCGACTACTATGCCGCCCTCGTTGCCGCTTTCTTGGCGATCTCTACTTGGATGATGGGGCGGATTGCCATGATGGCTTCCTGCAGGCTGGCGACTGCTACCCTATCGACTTGCAATTTTGGTGATTGATCAAGTAGGATGCATCGTGTCGTGCTGGATAGCTGCTATTTCGAGCATTGTCTTCATGCGTTGTGTCGAGGTTGTACTCGGCAGATATTTGTCCGGCAAGCACCCTTCTTCGTGCGAAGATTAATCACAGTAGATGGACACAGAGACTCGAGATTTTATACTGGTTCGGGCCCTTGAGATCGAGTAATAACCCTACGTCCAGTTGCTTGCTTGTATTATCTCGGCGAGTACAGATTACAATTGCATAACAAATACTCTCGGGTGGATTGGCTAAGATTGGGATACCCTCTACGTGCAGGACCCCCCACTATTTATATCCAGGGAGACGTGCCTTACAAAACAAAACAAACCTAAACCTAGTAGGACTCTAACTATCATCGTGCTTTCCTTCTACGATTTGGCCATCCTGTCTTGTTCAGAGTCTTCTTCGCTTGGAGTCGGTAGTCGGCAATCATCGTGTCACACCCGGATTTACGAAGGAAATCTAAATGCTACTATATATGTACCCAGGATGTCTTTACACACATATAGCTCTAGAAATGAATACCAAAGAAAGGAAAACAATGCTCGATAGCATAAATCACAACAAGTCTTTACATCACAGGCATAACATTATTATCGGGTTTATCAAAGTAGCGGAAGCCTGATACAATCTAACTCCAAGACATCTCCATAGGGACTCTGGCTGGGGGGAGAACACAGCCTAGAAATCTGGGAACTCCTCGGGGAATGCTTCAACTGGCGGCTCATCTGAGTACCCATCCGGGATTTTGTTGATATGAAGCAAGTGTACACTACAAGATTTTCGGTCTACTGCAACGCCGAAGAATTGCAACGTAGAAAATTTGGTTGCCAGAGATCGTTGTATTACAACCATTCTAAAAAATGGTAGCGATACATGCCTTTAATACAACGGTTTTCAAGATGTTGCAAAGCTCTGTTGCATTTGGTGGACGATATTGCAATGGTGAAAAATGGTTGCAGTAGACTTGATTTTGGTTGCAATTGTGTGGTAGTACTGCAACTACATTTACGTTAGTTGCATTTGGTTTTGACTATTGCTACGGTTTTTTTGTGTTGCATAAAATTTGACAAGCGTTGCAAATGCTAGATGCTTAATGCAACGAGAACTCTTGGAGGCGAAGCAAAAGTGGGGGTCAATTGCAACCTTTTTTGGCAGTTGCAATATACTTTGATATTGTTGCAAGTGCTAAATTTTATTGCAACGAGATCTATGGGGTCGAAGCGAAAATTGTGTTCAAGTGCAACGCTTATTTTTTGTTGCAATATACTTTGATAATTGCAACGAATTTAAAACTTAAAAAAAGTATGGAAAGAAAAGAATTGGGAATGCATATTAAAATTAAAAAGTGCTCCCCACAGGATTCGAACCATGGAGCTCTGGTTCAGATAAAACCTTCTCCACCACTGCGCTATGTAGGTGTGTTCGTTGTAGCTCAGGTTTTAATTTATTTGATATGATTGAAGACCTTATGAGTTATAAAACGCCCCAACCCTGGCCCCATCTCGGCATCTCCGTCCTTATGCCTGGTGTCTGAAACTTTCTGTTAAGTAGTAGTTGCTGTTAAGTACTTGATGTTAAGTACGCGTGGATGTTAATTAGTACTTGAAGTTGTACCGGGGTGGTTGGTCACTTTGTTAGCGATAGTAACTGTCTATGGTAAATCCAACAAAATATGCATAGATTAGAATCCCGGCTGGGATAAAAAACTGTCTATGGTAAAAAGGTACACATTAACAAAAGCTTTCAAATTAGGAATACATCAGGGCAGCAATCTCTATGAAAAAATGATGAATCATGAGCAGGCATAAAAATGGATTCGTAGTTTAGAATGCATTCAGGCATAATATGCTATTCCTGTACCTGTAAAAAGATGGATGGCCTGCCATCAGGGAAAAGATGGAGCATACGGCTGTCAATGGTGATGGTAGGTCTCGATCTGTAAAACCTTTTGATCCCTTGCGAGTTGCGACACACTGCAGCATGGCCAGCAGCATTGACAGCCGTATGCTTGATTTCAGATTGCAACTTATAAGTGAACTCAAATACTTAAAACATTTATCTCAAGAGGTATTCATTAGCATAACGAACATTAAGGTTCCATGCAACGGTTCAAACTTAACCATGTCATCAGTTCAAAAGAAAAAAATAATAAAGTGCGACATATGTGTATGAAGGACAAGTGACCCTTCCCACCAAACAGTGCAACAAAAAAATTGTCTTCAAGCAAAGAAATCATCTTCTATATTTTCTTCCATGACTGGTGCAATAACCCCATCATCAATGTAGGTGTCATCGTCGTCAGAATCATCATCACCAATATAGTCATCAACAGGTTCGGGAATTGCTTCGCTACGCACTTGATTAATAATGGCGGCAGAACCAGTTGTGCCTGCCCTATCTTGTCTTGACCAGTTTAAGAATTCCTGACCTTGGCCTGATTCATTCATTTCTTGGATTCCCACATCAAGTGCATCGGCGTCATTTCCTGTGTCTGGCATGGAAAACAAATTTCTTGGTCTCACCAAAACAACAGTAGACCATCCCGGCTTGTTCACGATAGGGACATAAAACACCGGTTCAGCGTTTGAAGCAAGAATGTAAGGTTCATCTGAATATCTGAACATGGAAGTAGCAATGTCGATAATACCAAATTTATCCCTAGTGTACCCTCTGCTTCTGCTGGTACTGGTAGCCGGCACATCATACCAATCACACTGAAACAATATAACTTCTTTTTCTTGTGGGAATTCCAGTGAGATTATATTTCTAATGACTCCATACCAGGTCATGTTGCCTGTACTATCGTCACCCTTCACAAGGACACCAGAATTTTGTGTCACGAGGCTTTTCTCTATGGCAGCTGTCCGAAATAGCCAATTATTGATGTGCACTCTATTCAACACACGAGCTCGAGGGTCAGGTCCTTGAGAAAGGGCATGCATCAGTTTACTTGCTTCCCCTTTCTCATATAGTTTTGCTATCTGCAATTTAAAAATCAAGTTAGACATCTACCGGTTAATTACTACGTCGGTCTGACCATAAAGTGGAATTTAAAAATATAAAATAATACTACATACCTCGATTTCAAACCATCTTACAAAATGCTCCTTGTGTCGTTTTTTAATGTTAATTGAACTATCCCTTGTTAGTTGTGTCTTATGCTCCCTACATCAGAGTGCACCAAATTATTAGTTGATGCCACAAACAAGCAGATAAAAGATAAATTTAGTGGTAAAAATTGCGACTTACTCTACCCATTTCCTGGCTTCATCACAATTAGTAATTATGTAGTGCCTCATCTTTTGAAGTTCAACTTTCTCCAAATTCTTAAGCTTATTTCCTCTCGTCTTGTAATCAATTTCACTAAATATGCTTAGACCACTTGGAGGCTCATTCACAACTGTATTTTCATGATGATCAGCTCGACTCAGCTTGGTGTCAACGTCGAAGAATCGAGAGCAAAATGTAAGACACTCCTCAGCTATGTATGCCTCGGCTATAGATCCTTCTGTTTGTGCCTTGTTCCTGACATATCCTTTAACAGTACGTAGATACCTCTCTACTGGATACATCCATCTGTAACACACGGGCCCTCCTAGTTTAGCCTCTTCAACTAGATGGACCGGCAAATGAATCATTATGTAAAAAAATGCAGGCGGGAAAACCATCTCAAGCTGACAAAAAGTCTCTTTAATTGAACTGTCTAGTTTGTCAAGATCTGCTGGCACCAACTCATTTGAACAAAGTGCACTGAAGAACCTACTGAGCTCAATCAATGGCCTGGCAACATCTTCTGGCAAAATCCTTCTAATGACTAAGGGCAATAGTTTTTGTAGAATAATATGGTAGTCATGAGTTTTGAGTCCAGACACCTTACATGTTTTATCGTCAACACATCTCTTTAAATTGGAGCAGAACCCATCAGGCATCTTCACTCCTTGAAGAAATTGGCATAAAATCCTCTTGTCATCCTTGTCTAGAGAGTACAACGCTGCTGGCAAGGTGTACGTGTCATCATCAATCACAGGATGCTGATCTTGCCTGATCCCAAGATGTTCCATGTCAAGGCGGGCATTCTCGCTGTCCTTACATTTCCCTTCAATTTCAAGCAAAGTCCCTAATATGCTCTCGCATATGTTTTTCTCAATATGCATCACGTCCAAATTATGCCTTATGAGCAAAGAAGACCAGTAGCAGAGCTCAAAAAAATACTCTTCTTCCTCCAATTGTGCCATCTTGCGTCTTCATCACGCTTCCTCTTTTTTGATATGTCCTTTCCAAATCCCGTTTGATGAAAAGTTGCATATTGGTCTAATACATCTTGACCAGACAATGGAACTGGAGCCTCCCTGGTTTCCTCCTCATTGTTGAAGCTCATCTTGTTCATGCGCCATGGATGGTCTAAGGGCAAAAACCGACGATGTCCCATGTAGCAGAACTTCTTCCCATGTTTCAACCACAAATAATCTGTATCCTTGTGACAGTAAGGACATGCAAATTTTCCTTTTGTGCTCCAACCAGAAAGCATCGCATATGCAGGGAAGTCATTGATTGTCCAAAGTAGCATAGCACGTAGTGTAAAGTTTTCCTTTGCCTTTACATCCCTACAATTAACACCAGTATTCCACAGCTCCTTCAACTCATCAATGAGGGGCCTCAAGTAAACATCAATATTCATTCCAGGAGTTTTCTTGCCAGGTATCAACATCGACATGATCCAATAAGATTGTTTCTCATACAACCAAGGAGGCAAATTGTAAGGTATTAGGATAACAGGCCAACAACTGTAAGTAACATTTTGCATACCAAATGGGTTGAAGCCATCAGAAGCAAGACCCAGTCGAACGTTACGAGCTTCTTTAAATCGTGGAAACGTATTGTCCACGTGCTTCCATGCCCTGGAGTCAGCAGGATGACGTAGTTTGCCATCATCTATTCTTCCTTCCTCATGCCAACGCATTTATGATGACGTGCTCTCTGACATGTACAATCTGCGTAGCCGAGGTGTGAGAGGGAAGTACCGAAGGATTTTGACTGGGACACGACGACATTTCTTATCATGACCATCGTCCACATGGCCATCACCACGGTCATCTGTTTTCCACCTAGATGCTTTACATTTGGGGCATATATCCAGCTTCTCGTATTCCTTCCAAAATAACACACAACGATTCTCACATGCATCTATTTTGATATAGTCCAAGCCTAGATCGCGAACCACCCTTTGCACTTTCTCCATTGTGTTTGGGACACAATGACCTTTAGGGAGAAACTTTGAGATCAGAAAGAGTACCCCCTCCAATGCTTTGTTACTTATCCCATACATGCACTTAACCTGGAAAAGTTCCACAATAAAAGATATCTTTGTACCATCTTCGCAACCTGGATATAATTCCTTTTTTGCCTCCTGTAGTAACTTGAAGAAGACCTTGGCTTCCTCGTTCGGCTTGTCTTCATCACCGATCTCTCCTCGTATTTCACCTCTGATTAGGGATTTAATCAAATTACTGGCCTCATCATCTTCACTCGGTGCGCCGCCTTCTTCATTGTCTACTCCAGAATCATGTGGTGCACCTTCATCATCGTTCTGTACTTGTACATCTGCTGCTGCTGGGTCGTCATTGTGTACTTGTACATCACTAGGTCCTGCATCTTCATTGTGAAATACCACATCAGCTGAACCTTCCCCTTCCATTATAAAACTTTCAGCAAACCCTGTTGAAAGGACATGAATCTGAAGCACAGCCCGTGTTCTGTGTGACATGCATAGACATTTACGGCACGGACATGCTGCAGTTCCACCCCTCGAAGTGCCACTATATGTCCTGTCCAAAAACTGCATGAATTTGTTCTGCCACTCGGTTGAAGAACGAGGCAAGCGCATCCAACTCTTATCATCATCGCCTGACATCTGCGTGATGAAGATGAACGATGATCACCAATTTAGCCAGCGTATTTACGTACATAATTGAACTATATATGTGCAGCCCATAGTGATCTCGTACCTTTCGCCGCGAGGACGGCTTGTCTGATTGATCGATCGACGTGGAAATCAGGGCAGAAATCAGCTATACTCTACCTAAATTAATCACATTACAGCACAATTAGCGAGCTATAGGGTTATACAAATTAGACATCGGAGGCTGGGAGCTTTTGATTCTCATACCTTCAAAACTGATTCTGTGATCCACGGGTTGCACCTTTATGGAGGTCCGAAGGGCAGTGGAGCGGAGGTCGGAGGAGTCCAGATGCCGAGCAGCGGCGGCGGTCGCCCTCACCCCTGCGCAGCGCCCCCTGAGGATCGCGACTCCACCCCCGTTCGCAGCGCCCCCTGAATCAGCGAATATACACTTCCAATTTTCAATTACATGCCATGCACACACCAATGACCAATTGAATCAAAAAAACCTAAACTATCAGTTTGTTCGAAAGCGGATTGAGATGTAGTAGACACTAGACAGTAGAGTAGAGAAACCTCGAGGGGACTTGGCAAGATGCTGGCGGCCGGTGCTTGGGGATAGCGGAGATGGGAAATTGATGGGCGACCTGAGCTGCTGTGGCGACACCCGGCGGCGCTTGCTTCGGGACTCGAGAGGGAGACGACGGACGAGTCTGCGAGAAGCGAGTTCAGGCAGGGACGGACGGGGTGGGCTATGGGCAAGCGGCCATGCCCTGCGTCCGAGCCGCACGTATACCAGATAGAGGCCATATGTGTGCGCGGCAGTGCCTGGCCCATTACCGAGACGGAACCGGCCTCGAGGCTCGAACGTCGTCCTGCAATCGAGATCGAGCCCTTGTCGTACAGCACAAATTTTTTTTGCTGCTGGCATGTAGCATGTTTTTGCATGGACATTTTGCATGGCACTGTTGGGCTTGGTTTGGCGACGGGAATACGTGTCGCTGGCGCTCGTTTTGGTAACGTGCTAGCTTTTCACTACGGCTTCTTTCTTCATGCTAGCTTTTCACTACGGTGTTTTGGCTCGTTCTTTCTTTTGCCTTGTTTAGATGCCGGTGAGGCCGGCGAGCATGAAGATGCCGACGGCGACGCTGCCTTTGATATGCCGACGGCGACGGCGTCCAGCACGACAGAGTCCGAGACGGCGCGCTGGGCCGCCGGCGGCGGCGTCACCGGAGGGTTGGCGGCGGTGGCGTCACCGCGCGCCGGTCCGGCGTGCTCGTTCATGGACGCGTTCCGGAGGGTTGGCGTTGCTCTGGATGTGGCGCGGCAAGAACTAGTCGCTGCTGTCCATGCGCCACGCCGCCACGACACCCGGAGCGCGGACCATGGGCTCGGGTTCACGCGCGTCAGAGACAACTCGTCGACGGCGGCTGGATGGCGCCGAGCGCCGTGGTCGTCGGTGGGTTCCGCGACGAGCACATCCCCCGAGCCCGCGAACTCCTCCTCCAACCTGCGATCCATGGCGAACCTACGGTGGAGTATTTGCGGTGGCGGCGAGCTCTATAAATCAAATCATCCTTGAGGTTTTGGTCATGTTTGTTGGGCAAGAGGCCGGCAATGAATTGTTATTTTCCGTTGCAACGCACGGGCATATTTGCTAGTAAATTAAAACCTGAGTTACATAAGTTCATTATCAGATTGCATAAGTGGATTAGCATATCAAATAAATTAAAACCTGAGTTACAACGAACACACCTACATAGCGCAGTGGTGGAGAAGGTTTTATCTGACCCAGAGCTCCATGGTTCGATTCCTGTGGGGAGCACTTTTTAATTTTAATATGCGTCCCCAATTCTTTTCTTTCCATACTTTTTTTTAATTTTGTTATATATGTTACTGCAATAATAGGTAAACTTCGTCAGAAATTTGCATAGATGCACACATCTTAGTTTGGCTCCGTAAACATCCCATTAAAGTTTTAAATGATTTCGACAAAGTGATACTATACATCTCGTACGAGGATGAACATCTCTCACTCATCTACAGGGGCATGTGTGAGACCACATATGAATTTGTGAGAATGTGCATCACCAATTTCTCAGAAACAGTTCAAACTTTTTTGAGAACACTTATACACCAAAAGGATGTGTCCCTCCTAGTTTTTTGAATTTTTTATGTAGCTTAGGGTATTTTAACATTTATGCTTTAGTAAATCATAAAATAATTACAATAATAGTGCATAATTTGATAAAAAGCAATATCCTAATCAGCTTCCTTTCATTCTTCTTTATGGATCATTGTTTAGATCAAGCAAAAGTTTAGAATGCTTTTATTATGGTGATACATAAATCACACGTCCTTATTAATCAGCTTTATCAGTTCTTCAGTCGTTGAGCACTCTGGATCTTACAAGTTCTCCAGAGCTCTTATTTCTTCATGGTATATGTATATGTATAACTCTGTCTTTGTGCGGCCATCTTCAAACTTTACGGGCAGAAGACGACCTTGTAGTTTGTTCCGGCGGGGCAGGTGAAGGTGCTGGTGGCGTCGTCCTTGGGGTAGAGACGTACACAAAGAGCGCAGGATCGTACGGTACCTCGTCGCCGGCCGCCGCCAGTGCTGGCTTTCTACTGATGCCAAGTTCCTCTCCCTTGGCAACGCAGGATCGAAGCGGCGGTTCGGTGGAGTGTGGACCAGATCATGACCGCAGCGCAACGGTGAGCCATCCAGGCCAGGGAGGCCGAGGCAGGCGCGTATTGCATTGCTTGCTGCAGTTTGAACAGAGATCATCAGGTTCCATCGCTATATCGAGAGTACGTGTACCTCTTCGATGATCATCTACTCTGTTACCCTACGTAATTAACATTTTGGACGCGGACACGGACATCTGTGTGAGAAAGTCCTGCTTGAACACGGGGCACGCGTTGTTGCAGACCCCGTCCTGCCTCAGCTCCGCCGGGCACCGCGCGTTCACGTCCACCGCGCACCGGGGGGCCAGAAGCTAGCAGGAAACACGAGGTTCGATCCCCGGCACCCCGCGATGAAAGTTGGAAAATGCCAGGCCCGCGAAAATGCCGTGATGAAAAACTCTCGCGCGCGCCCATCCCCGTTTCCTCCCCCCACGCCGCCCCCTTTATTTCGCGACTTCCTCATCTACCACGTCGCCGCTCCACACGCGCTTCCTCATCTACCACGTCGCCGCCTCCACACGGTTAGGGTTTTTGGATTCCACCAAAGAGAAGTCGAACATGACGACAACTCCAACGAGTGGAACACCTCCGTCCTCGACGTCGATGCGCACACCTGCAGCAGCGGGGATGCCAACAACTCCGGCTGCGGCGGCGGCGCCGGCAAGTTCATCCAGACCCAACGCCACCATGTCCCTTTTTGGGGCAACACGTTCGTCCGGGACGCCAACAACTCCGGCGGCGGCGGCGGCGCCGGCAAGTTCATACAGACCCAACGCCACCATGTCCCTTTTTGGGGCAACACATTCGTCCGGGTCGACAGCAGCACTTGGTGATCAACAAGAGAGCTCCCTGCCAATCAATGAGACCAATGATAGGTAACACCTCTTGGCTTCCTATTTTTGGATTCAACATCTCGGGTTTAGGGTTCTAGATATATAATCTTGAAAACGTTCTGGGAAAGATGTAGCCTAAGAGCATCGACGCTGCAGGGACATGCAGGAAGCAGTGCGCCATGGGGATAATGTAGATCGAATGCATGGGATTAATGATATGTAGGGATTAATGAGTTTGGTCTCTGTCCATACACATAGTATACATACATGTTGGTTTCCTTTAATTTCAGTCATGGGGATAATGTAGATCGAAAGCATGGGATTAATGATATGTAGGGATATGATTTTGCTCTCTGTCCATACACATATGCCTATAAGTTCAGTGATTAGGATATTGCTTTTTATCAAATTATGCACTATAGATTCAGATCTTAGCTCAAACTCAAAATGAACTATGTATAAGAAGTTTCAAATCCTAATATCCCATTTTCCTAGCCTCACGCTGTTTAAGATTTGATATCTATGAGTTGATATGCCAGCAGATAAATCTTAGTTTTTCTCTAATAATCTGTTATCTTATTTCGCCTAGTCATATCTAGCCATCTTCTATGTGCTCTAAATGAGTAAGTGCCAAAGTACTGACATAATTCTAATTTAGAATGGGACTGTAAGCATTTCCTATCAATTAAGCTAAGAAGAACAAGTGTGCAATATTTAGTGTTTCCTAGTATAAATATTTTTTTGGTTTACTTTAATTTCAGTCATGGGGGTGCACATATAGTTCAAATAAGTGGCACTAAGTTTTAATTACTTTCTCTGTCTGTACACATACTATATGTACACTGGTTTCCTTTTAAGTATATTGTTGTATCATCACTAGTGCTTAAGTTTGATACTATTGTAATATTTGGCAGCTCGGATCAAACATGGACTCTCTATTTCACTTGCGAGGGGTTGCCGGGGGGCCAAGAGTCTTCTACTATTACAATCACTAGGGCTGATCTCACCCTGAGTAACTTGCTTGCAATGAAATTACAATTGGGGTATAGGGTAAGGGACTATTTGTACTACAAGAGGAGATGTGGTAATGCAGCAACATTACACGAAATCAAAGAAGAAGTCAATGCAGATGCTATGATAGCATGTAATGAGGAGGAAAGACAGGTCAGACTATTGCTGTCCAAGGAACAAAAAATAGACCAGAATGTGAACATAACACCCTTGAAAGTACCTGGAAGGAGACCCATTAGGGAAGAGAATATAGATGAAGATGAGGAGTCAATTGATGCTTACAAGGAATGGCTGCACGTCATGCATAAGGAAAAGCGTTTCACGGGTAAGTGTTATGTTGGACTCCTATATATTTAAAAATTGTTGTATTATTTTATATTGGAGAAGCCTTTGACCTAATATTAGCTTGGCTGACCCAGATTTGAAAGATATCGACAGGGATGACACCACCAAAACTTACAAAGAATGGTTAAGGGTGCAAGGACAACTGAATGATATTAGTAATATAACATCTGTCCCTACATGTCTATTGTTAATATTCCTTCACAAACATATTATATCTTACACAAGTGACCAATATTTTCTGCAGTGGCATATGTGGACAGTAATCATCATACAGATGTAGTACTTTCAAGTGAAGATAGCAACCCCACACCACCAGTAAACAGACCATCTCATGCTCGGCGTTTCATTCCACAGGGAGAGGGAACTAGTAAGTAATGAATATTTTCAGTTTATTGTGAGGTTCAGTTAATTTTAAACTATGTCAACAGTTTTTTAAGTGTTTTGCTTTGTATATATTTGTTTTTCATGGACAAGACTCCAAAAAGAGAAAGCCAAGAGGTAACTTGAAAGGATGGACAGCAACAAACAAGAGAACTAGGGAGGCATCTCAGAAGCTTAGCATCCAGTTCTCTAGGCTTGGAGGACCTGTAGGTTCAAACAAACGAATATTTGTTGATGAAATAACACTGTTCACAAGGAAAAGAGCACCTCTCATCGGAGTAAGAACATGGAGAGATATCCATGTGGATGTCAAAATTGCAATAGCAAACGATGTGCTGGTAAGCTTCTGTTATCCATGTGGATGTCAAAATTTCAATACCAAATTATTGTTTAAGAAGTAATTTATTTAGGCTTTACCTTGAGCAGGCTAAGTGGGACCTTGAGGATAACGAGGCGAACAGAATCAAGATATGGACGGTGGCTAATGACCGTTACAAAGGATGGCGATCTACATTTAGTGCTACGTTCAAGGCGTACAACACCTATGATGAGAGAATGAGAAATAAGCCAGAAGATCTAGACATTGTTGAATGGCACTATCTGGTGTCATATTTTGGCACCGAAGAATTCCAGGTTTGTTCCCAATTTTTAAAAAAACTTGCCAATTCCACTTCTGACGTCAAGGTTTATGTTTTGCGCACTGCTGATTTTATAAAAATCAAATCATTGCTGGTTCTGTGCAGAGGATTAGCAATAAGAATTCTCAGAATCGGCACGATCGACAGATACACCATGTTACAGGATCAAAGGGTTTTTCTCAATTGAGCTATGAGAAGGTAAAAAATTCTGTCACAAGGTTTTCCTTCAGGCATTTTTTTTATGGTTTGTGCTTGTGCCCCCGAATGACAATGACATGATATTGTTATAACCTATATAGTCTTTGTATTTGATAGAGATATTTAGCCCACTGCCCACTACAAAAAAATATATTTTGCATGCTTGTATACAGAAAGCTGAAAAGTACTAAAACTAATGTGTGCCAAAAAAAAGAAGAACTTGGATTCATTTACTTTTTCAATAGCAATAAATATTTCTGTTATCTTTTGTTTTTAAATTCCTGGTGGATATCTTCCTGATCTTTACAGTTTATAAAAGCTTCTACATTTCCCTAGATTATGAAATATGGCTAATTTTTTTACATTCTTGCCTAATTAGAGGGACCAACTAACTGGTGAAGAGCCAAATGATATGGAGCTTTTTATGATGACCCACCAACAAAATGGACAATGGACAAGCGAGGAATCTAGGGAAGTCTATGTGAGTATTAAACAGTTTTTACAACCCTTATTAAGTGATGCAACTGTCCTCGCTTAGAATTAAAGTTTTAATTAACTAAATGTCTTTGCTTTGTTAGGACAATGCAACCAGGAAGATTATGGAGCTGGAGTCAAGGCCTGACGCAAATGTCATCTCAGACTTGGAGCAGAACCAGATTTTCCAATCAACCTACAAGGAAACGAGAAAAATCAAATCAAACAAGATGCATGCTAATGGTTACCTTGCAAGGTACCCAACTAGAAAGGAGCTACTGTCGGAGGACTACCAGCGCAAACTCCAACAGGAGGAAGCCCTCATTGAATCGTTTGGACAGCTGCAAGATAGACTAGAAGCTCAAGAAGTTGAAAGGGAAGCCGAGAGGCAAGAACATAGGCGTCAGCTTGAACAGATGAACAAGGAAAGGGAGGCTGATAGAGAAGCACTTAGGCAAGCTATGTTAATGTTGCAAGCAGCCCAACAGCAAGCTTCAGTACAAAAGGTAATATTAACAACATCTATGTTCTCATAGTTTATTGAACTAAAAATCATGATCTTGAACCCAATTCGAAATGCAGGCTAGCACAATTATGGAGCCAACTGAAAATGTTGCTGCTGCTGCAACAATTGAGGGGACACAAAATGTAACAACTACAATGGGAGAACACATGATGCATAGTCAGCAGGTAGTTTGATGATAATTGAAGAATGTTTAATTGTAACATGCATGTCATATTCTTGTCAAGGGGTGTAATTTTTACCACCAACCATTTATTTTCAGGTTACCCAAGAAACCAGCCAGCCAGAACAACAACCCCCTTCTTCCGCAGCTGAAGAACGTCTCACTAGAGGGCGCATGACTAGAAGTAATTCGGCAGCGAATTCGGTGCTGTTTATACTACAGCAAAGCAACTGAAGGAAACTGCGGCTAGGAAAAGATCTGCATTGTCCAAAAAGAATACACAGGTACTATGTGAAACCTTTTATCTCTCTTTGCATTAAAAAGGAACATATAGTCCTTTTGGAGAAGTACATAGCTATTCTTTTGTTCTGCTCCTAAATATGGTCCAGGCTTAGTTTCCTCTTGCTGATTAGAAATATATATGGATGTGTTTGTGCTCATAAAATGTCTTGGGAGGCAGCTGCATGTATGTTTATATTTGCTTTTCGCTTCAAAGTTCATGGTTGATAGCCTGCAGCTCACAGAACTCTAGTACTGCAGCTCGTGTTTTGCTTCAGTGTTCAATTAGCTTTGCCACCACTAGTCTCAGTTTAACTAATGCATGTCAATGATTTTTTCAGGAGGAATCTTGAGTTTGAGAAGGAGCATGCGAATGGTGGGACGATGGCCAACATACATATCAAGGGAACCTTTGCTGCTACAGTAGACATTAGTCTTTTGATTCGAATGAGTTCAAACAGTTGTCTGTGCTTGACACATTATTATGTGTTAAGCTATCTACTTGTGTTCTCATTTAGTTTGACACTCGGTGTGTTTCGTTAAAGATTTTGTATGAACAAATTATATTTCGTTTTAATGGATGTCGATGCTTCATTCATTATGTATTTGTCGTTTTGCGATTATTGATTTAAGCTACCAAACAAAGTGTCGCAACATGAATTATTAATATATTAATCTGGCGTTGCAATATATGATGGCACATATAACAACCACATTTAGTCGTGGCAATAGGTACGATAATCGTGGCAATAGAGAAACTATCTCTTGCAACTACAAAAAGATGGCGGTGGCAATAGAGGAATCTACCTATAGCAACCAGCTAGTTAGTAACGTGGCAATAGATGACCTGTCTGTAGCAACCAACCTAAGTAACGTGGCAATAGCCTATGCCATCTATAGCAACCATTCAGAAACGTGGCAATATAGGACCTCTCTGTAGCAACCAACCTGAAGAGACGTTGCAATAACCTAAGCCACCTATAGCAACCATTTAGGCGACGTGGCAATAGAGAACCTCTATTGCAATGCTTTCTCTACGTAGCAACAACCACGATTGCAACACCTGTGTTGCGTTGCGATTGCATTGTGTTGCTACACGACCAGCGTGTCGCAATACGTATCGCTAGCAACGCCTAGTTCGTTGCAATTGATACTATTACCACACCCATAGTGGTTGCAATTGCTTTTGTTACAACACTCACCAGGTGTTGCAAAAGCATCAAAAGTGTTGCAATAGAGGGGCTGTGTGTCGCAACTAAAATGTAACCCGTTGCATTATGCTATTGCTACCCTTACAAGTGCAACGACATTTAACCAAAAAAAAATGGTAGCAAAATTACTATTGCTACCATTTTTGGGTCTTTTGCTACACTTTTTCGGCGTTGCAGTAGACCGAAAATCTTGTAGTGAACAGAAGGGGTACCATGAGATGGGTTCATCTACATCATATAGAGGACAAAACAAGTATGTGTGGTTCCCAAAAATCAAACTTGGATAGGATAGCCTTGTCTAAGATGGATCAGATGGTGGAAAGTTCGGGTGATGGGAAGCATAAACTCACCCGAGAAACGTTTAGCCTTTTCCGTATTGGAAACCGACCACTAGGTATGCTGTGAAGGAAACCCCATCGTTGGTGCAACCGAACGCTGCTCCATCTTTCGTACCAACACCACCACCATCAGGCACCAGGCCTTGTCACTACCATTCTTCTCCAGCCATGCGTCTAAATTCGTCCACAAACATTACAGACAACTCGTGGTTAGATTACACACTGCTTGGTGCGTGAAGTTGACACATCGGCTATGTGTACACCTACCCGCGACTCTGGCGGTGATGAGGACAAGCTTGGCATATGGCCGGATGAAGAGGTAATTGTTGAGGCCGTCTTTTGGCATGGAGAAATCCACACAATCATCCTTACAGTAGAAGACATTGCGCTGGTGCAGTCGTTATGTCACGAAACTTTGTCCAATCCAATTTCTTGATTATTAACTTAAATGGTAATCGGGTTGGGAGGTCTTACCCTGATTTAGAGTAAGCAAACCTTGCATGAATAGTCGGACTACCAAGAAACTGGTCTAACCTCTTTCTAGGACCGGTCTGACCAGTTTTACTTAGATGTAGATCCTCGTGAAGCCATAACTCTCTCATCCGAATTTTAAATTGGACATCCTAAATATGCATTTCGATTGCCTCGGCAAACTCTATGCAATGGTGGAGTACAATTTGCATTTTGAGCAAATCATCACAGCAAACCAGATGGATGGACTTCTGTTGGCGCGCTCTGGTGGCCTACGGGGGAGGGGTACAATAGAGTGTGGATTACACGATGATGGAGGGTGGCATGGTGCCGAAGGTCGTGGCCGTAGAAATCCTGATGGTGGAGGTCATTGTGACGGAGGTTGCCACGGTGGGCGTGGTAGCGTTGACCTTCAATGACATTGGCAGTCGGAATAGTACTGCAATTGATGATTTGTCTTTATCACTATGCTAGTGTTTAGTGTAGGTCAATAGCGTGTAGGGATAAGACGCACGGGAGAAGCAAGGAGCCTTTTGGACCCTGATGCAAGGTTGGTTTTTTTTTCTTCGTACCCGGATCAATGTATTATACTTTTATCCTGAGCTAATTAATTAATGGGAAAACTCAATTATACTATGAGTGGTTGTCGTTAAGTAGATCTTTACAAAGACCAATATCCGAATTGAATGGATCCACACGTGATTGTACGATACGATTTCAGAAAGATTATTGTAAACAAAGAATTCGATTCTGTGTGTAGTGTATTGATTTTTGAGTCCAGCTGGAGGTAACATAATCCCTTATAATAGGAATGGCTAGCCCATGTGGAGCGTATATGCTTATATATATAGCTAAAAATAGGGACAGTTGTGGTCGTTACACTACTGACGTACACGATTAGCACTGAGATTGAGTGTATATATCTTACAGAGCCATATCACGGGTTTTAACAATTTCAGCGCATATCTACACAGTTACAGCTAGCAAGGTCTCACAAAAATGAAAAGCTGATTTTCCTTTTCCACCCTCTGTCAGATATGATGAAGAATTTTCTACACATTCTATTTCTTAGACTTGTTTTAGGGATAGTAGTCCTTTTACATTTTGATTTTTTAGATACTATATTACTCACAGGTAGTTTGTCCGTAGAGATATGCATAAACTCTCTGGTCTTTTCAGATTTGGATATCACTGCGATATATACATGATCTGATGGCGTGCCGTAGCACTCCAAGTCTCCACTCATCGACGACTGAGACAGTCTTGACCTGAGAACTCAACAACGATGAGCTCCGGGCCTCCAGCTGCTGCCATATATATGTGAGCAGGACTGCTGCACGAGTTAGCACAAGAGCCTCAGTTTTGCATTGTGCTAGCGCTCGTCTATACCGTGTGCGCGAGCCTCGAGTGAAAGCGAGCTGCTGCGGCGATGCACCTCGTCCTGTCGCGGCCGCAGGCGGGAACGGACCGCCCATACCCGTGCCCGGTGCTTACCCGCCACCCTCGTCTCGGCTCATCAGATCGCCCAACCCCAACCGGAGCGGGTAACGCCCAGTGGCTGTGGACTACGCAGAGGGTAATACCGCCGCCGCCGCCACCGGCGCTGCTCTACCTCGTCCTTGCCCGGCCGCCGGTGGGTAATAATATGGTGGCGGACCTGGACGACGCGGCACCGTCGTCGTGGCTGGACACGCCGCCGCTTCGCCGGCCCGGCGTGGTGCCGTTCATCTGGGAGGAGGCTCCGGGGAAGCCTAAGCAAGTGGGGGTTAACAATGACGGCGGCGGGTGCGACGGCGCGCAGCCCGTGCCGCTCAAGCTGCCACCGCGGCTGCAGGCAGCGGTCACCGCGGAGCTATCGCTCTCCCGCAATCCCGTGCTCCAGGGCCCCTGCCGCTGCACCGGCAGCAAGAGGACAGCGAGGTCGCTGAGGAGTGGTGGGAGCACGACGAGCTGTAGGGCTATGCCGAGCGCCATTGGGGGTCTCATTTCTTGGAGGAAGGCTTTGGCCGCACCACGCAGAGTTGGAAGGCAGAAAAGCATAGGCAGCCATCACCATCATCACGACGCCTTGAGCTGGTCGACGGCGACGTCTTCGTCGGCGTTATCGGCTTCCTCCTCATCTCTGTCCTGCTTTTGCAGCGACAACGGCCACGGAGCTCAACGACGGTCAGGCGATGGGGCCAAGGCGGATTCCGAGAATGACCAGCTGGGTGTGAAGATGCCAGTGAGGATCATAAAGCTCAGGACTCAGGACGCACAGGAGCCTGCCCACTTCCCCAGCATGACCATGGACACTTGGTAATAACTTTGAAGAGCAGTAGAGCACATATATGTTTCATGTAATTTCGCAATAAAGTAATTTGGTGGCTGCTGGGATGTATCTGGTATCCAGTACATTACTGTACACGACTTTACGAACAGGATGAGCAAGCACCCAGCATTGGTGGCGAACACCACCTCCGTCCTTACGATTTTTCTCTGACAAGAATTTGGACTAATGCTAGCATTAGTGCCGGATCTAAATTTCATGGGCGTTGGAGCATCTTTTGTTCTGGTTGGAAATTAATTTCTAACCGGGACTAAAATTCTTTTCACGCATTAATTTAAAAAGAAAACAACTGAAAATTGGTTGCTTGTGCTGTGTAAATGAGATGATAACAAAGCAATGCGAGAGTCGAGAGATCCCGAGTTCAAGTCCGTGTGACTTGTAACTTACAACGGGCCTATTCCCGGCTTAGAAAACGTTTTTGGACCAACAATTTTAGTCCGGTTGCACCCCTTTCCGAACCGGGACCGTACCCCTTCTCTAATAGTCAAGTTCGATGAACAATTTAATCGGCAATGGACAAAGTAAGGTCATTATCAGCAATTTTTATTTCACTAACACATCATGGATCCAGAGGTGAATGAAATCGTAAATAAAACTAACCTAGTACAATGCAGGGTTTCATTTAAAGCTACCCATATCATCATTTAATTCATATATGATATAGAAATATTTAATTAGGCCCTGTTTGGAACGGAGGAATGCAAAACACAGGAATAGGAAAAAACACAGGAACAAGGAAAACACAGGAATGAGAAAAGAGAGAAAACCGTAGGAATCAAAAACAAAGGAATGGTGAACTTTGGGTGTTTGGATTACAGGAAAGTTTTGAACATGCACGACATCCTATGGACAGAGGTAAACATTGCATAATCTCTTCATCTCCTCCCGATTGCCCACCAAGATCCAGCGTTGATGGATGAGGGGGAGGGGGAACAAGAGGAGGCGGATTGGGATTTCGTGGAGCGGAGGACCTTCGTTGCTGCAGGTTCGCCATCTTCCATATATTGGCACCAATTTTCGCTCTAGGGTTCTTCAGCCATGGCGGGAAGGAGAGAGGAAAGGGAGACAGCAGGCGCGCGAAGGAGAGAGGAACGGGAGAAAACAAGCACGCGAGCGTTCCCTTGGGTCAGACTGGAGTTTTTGTTTCCCGTGAAATGCATGTGGTCTGTTTCCTTTCCGGAGGAAAGGAACGCTCCTTTCCTTTGTTCCAAACGCGCAAATTCGTTTCCTTTCCAGAGGAACTCGTTCCTCTATAATTCCTGTGAACTTCCTTCAATCCAAACGCGGCCTTAGACAAGAGGTACCTCTGTGTTCAAAACTGCGTGGAGTTTTCTTAGCTGAAACTTATTTCCTTGCATGCCACCATATTTACTCTCTCCGTATTTTTACATGTCAGTGTTAAGTTTGTGCTAAGTGTAACTTTGATCAAGTTTAAAGAAAAATATGGCGACAACTATACTACCCAACATATCAACTATCAACATATACTTCATGGTGGGTCCAATGAAGCAAATTTGGTATTGTAAATTTGGCAACCGTAGTATGCAAGTAAATTTGGTCACTTTGTGCATGCAAGCTGCAAGCATCGATATAAAAAAGGGTACGCAAACCTCACTAAACTCTAGACTAATATCTAAAGCGAAGCATTAAGTGGCCTAAACTAGCACTGATGAAAATCTAAACCTTATTGCTAATTGTCTAATTTTTTTATTAAGCATTTAGGTGGATAGAGCTCTTGAATTGGTGAACTTCAACACCCAATATCTTCCCCAAGCTCTAACACTCTTCAAATGGCTGGCTAGAGAGGTATTTATAGCCCAACCAAAACAACTAGCCGTTACCTAGCTGTTGGACACTTTCGGTGCCCTATCGACTATTTCAGTGCCTAAGTGGTGCACCACCGTAATAGTTTGTGCCCCACAGTAGAGGTAGCCATTGGACGATTGACATGTGGGTCCACACGGTTGACAACTGATTGTTGCGATGCCGGTCATTGGAGGACCAACGCAATAGTCTGTCGTTCCAGAGCGGATTTTCATCTTTACGCCACCCCGATTGTTGTGCTGCCGGTCATGATGGTCCATCGCAATAGTCTGCCGTTCCAGAACGGTATCTTATTGTCCTCGACCGACTATTGCGGTGGGCCTTTGGGCTAGCACTGCAATAATTGGTGCTACCATGTCCTTTGCAGAAGTGTTCACCAGCTGCAATCCACCGACTGTTGCAGTGCTTACCCACACTTGCCACCGCAAGTGTCGATGGTCCTCTTTGAACTTGCCACCAGATATTCTTTGGTCCTATTGTTGCGGTGCAAAGCATAGGTGCTCTTTTTCACTATTTTACTTTATTTCTTTGCAGGTTCTTCTTTGGGCTTCACAATCCCATCACTCACTGGTGGAACGGAGGGTGTGGGGGTTGGCAAGGCCCATGCCCCCCCCCCCCACAATGTCTGAAAATAAAATTAGTCCCTTTCAATCTTAATGCATATTAGAGTAGTTTTGTTTAATAAAAGAGTCAGCTATTAGTTACTCCTAGCCCAAAGTTTCCATGCTTAGTGTACAAAGTTTTACACATCTCGAACATAAGTCAACATCCATGCCATCTGAGACATGTACCTATCCTTTAAAATTCTAACGTCTTGACTTTCAGCCCCCCACACCACAGACGCGACTTAGTGTATTGGCAAAGCTACGTAGTAGAAGATCGGCATCGCACCAATGAGCGAAGTGCCATTGACCGAGGGTGGGCAGGCGGCCACGACCGAGATGTAGTGCAATGACAATTTCACCAAGTTCATTTCGTTGATTGCGGCAACTTAATTACGACAGCGGTGCACCCCCTCCTCCAACTCAAACCAATGCAAACATACCCTAGTCTTTGTCCTCTAAACATAACTGCAGTAATATAGGATTAGATCTAATCCTTGTAGGAGACCAACACAAAACATCAAAATAAGATAATGAAAGATTCTTCAGATATTGCTTGGTACTTTATATTGAGAGATAAATTGTGATGAAGTCACGGCATATCTGAATATTGATTAGTTCGATGTGGTAAAGAATGTGCAGGCAAGATGAAATGAACTAGCTAGAGACATTGGCCTCTTATACAACTCTTTGTTTTTGTGCATTGTTATTGTTCAATAGTACATATCATGGTTAGCTAGTGTAAGTGCATGTGAACAATAAAATAGTAGTGCAAATTTTTAAACTATTGAACTGACAAATGTTGCATGCATTTGTTTGGCCTCCCCTTTAAATTTCTCTCCAGTTCAACCATTGTCGTCACTTGGATGGCTTAGAATAATTCTTTGTTTTTTTACGTGTGACTTAGATACCATGGTTTGGACACTTGACAAACAAACATCTTTAAATGGACACTTGACAAACATCTTTATCTCAATGGCTAAGTTATTCAATCACTAAAATCACAAATGGTCTGTTACTATGTCTATTTTTCTAACGCATAGCAAAATCTATACACTTGAAAAGGCCCAAATGACTTACAAATTGAATTTGTACGGAAGAACTACTTCGTTATGGCATTTCGGTTTCATAATGGCCTTTGCCCAGAATACAACAGCATGCATGAGCGCTGCTAAGTTTATTATGTCGATCGAGCATGGGTAAACACACCGTGAGAAGTGAAACAGTGTAGTATATGTTAGCTTGATAAATAAATATATGACATCATTGATTTTTTACTTTGTTTGGCTATTCGTATTTTCTACAAATATTTTTATACATATTTATGAGTTAAATCTAAAGTATTATTGATAATAGATATAGCGATACTCATTTAAGTTATTAACAAGCTAGCTAATAAAATATTATTGATTAAAGTTAAAGTAAAGTTAACGGCGTCATATACACTTGAAAATTCGTGTAAATGTTGGTCATTCTATTTTCTAATAGAGTCGTGAGTTCCGTTTAGGCGCACTATTACGTGGTAGGGATTGCAATTTTTCTTGTATTTTTGTTTTTTTGCTCGAACTCAAAGGGGAAACTTTGCTTCTTATCTTTTTTTTGCGGATCCATGAATTAAATGATATTATTTTCTAATTTCTGCCGCTTCTTCTCCCTCTAAATCAAACTTTTTTTTGCCATAATGTGTCATCTCTATTATTACCAAGTATATGGTTCTAATCCTAGATGGAAAAATAAATAGAAAAAAATCTAAAAAGGTGGATCCTCCCTCTCCATCAAGAATAATAAACTAGGTTTTGAATTAACCAAAATTGCCTGATGTTGAGGCAATCAAGAAAGCTGCATAAGTGAATATATAACCCACGGAAAAGTGGAGGATCGTGATATGCAATTTTTGGCACCGGGTAGGTACCTTGCCCAGGCGCTATATATTGAACAATTAAAGTATATCTTTTTAAGCTAGAGAGAGCTTGAGCATCGTGATGCTGGACCGAACTATAGGATTTGGATGCCAGGCTGCCACTGCATCTCGTTCTTGCGCCGTTGCGCGGTCACGGCCGGACATATGGCGGACCTGGACCTGGACAACGCAGTGCCTTTCTTTTTGTTAAAAGGCTATGTCTTTAACGGACTCAACCCGGCCCAATTCTATATTCATGTGTGGGCTTGGAATTTTGGTTCATTGGGCCGGGATTGCCTTGTTATAAATGGGTTAGAAACTCACCAAGTCACCATGAATATGTAGTTCATTGACTAAAAAAAATATGTAGGTAATTCTCTCTAACAAAAAGAATATGTAATTCATTGGTGACAAGTACGCAATGTATTTTCCTCTACAGAGGTGCTATATCAAATTAGCTAAATCGAAGTCATTCATGAAAGAAAGTCACTGTTTGGTCGGATTGGCTAGGTATATCATAATGTTGGTAAACAAATTCTTTGAGAAGTTGTTTTGAGATTCTTCTCAAAGCAGGTTCTAGCCTTTCAATCATTTGAGTAAATCAGGGGCAACCGGTTTTTTTCAATGCCTGCCACTCGTTCAAATAATAAAAACAGTTAGTAACGTACATGAGTGATTTTGAATAGCGACTCTATTATATTTTATTTGGAATGAAGAATGAACAATAGCCACTCTATTCATGTACTTGTTTTATTCACTATCATCATGCTATCGGATTTCATGTCTCTCATGCTGTCATGCAAGAATGACAGGTACATCCCAACCAAATTCAGTATGTGTGTTCATATGCAAGCTACAAACTAGCATGATGCTCACGTTGTACATACGTCCAAGTCCCTTTTCAATCAGCTTCGTCCTATATGCTCCGTTGAAAATCCGTGATAAATGCAATAGCTTTGCAATTACTGAACTATAGTCTAGAAGACCTGCACAGGGGGCTGAAATTCAATCATCGTGATCTCTGGATAATCAAATATTGAGGAACAAACACAAGTGGCTAGAGTAGTCAGGTTATCTTCCTAAGAGAGGTATGGTGTGACTTGACACAGTCTATAAAATTAGCTTTACCAATTGCTAATTTCTCCTATACTAAAATATTTGTAACAAAAAAATTGTAATAACAATAATAGAAAAGGACTTTTAGTATCAATCAAATGATATTTTTTTTAAAAAAGCGCATGATGTTCCACTAAGTGTTGGTTAAATATTACATGAATTTTGAAATATGCCTCCCCGTATATTTTGTCTACGATGCAAATGCGTTTTTTAAATGAAATTGGCAGCTAGTATCAGATACAATTTCAGCCCCCTGTTAGATACAATTTGAACAGCACGCGTGCCGGGAGCTGTTCAAATTGTATCCCAGTGAGATCACTTAAACTCTATGCATGCCTGCATGTGTGTATGCATCATGATCCTACTTAAAATACATAAGATGCAAACCTATTTAAAGATTCTTATAATTTTTGACCAACAATACTTTTACTCTTAGGGCTTGTTCGGTTGAAGGGGAATTGAGGGAGATTTTAACTTGTTGGGGATTTAATTCCCCTCAATCCTCTTCAAATCCATGGAGATTTGGATTAAACGAATAAGGCCTTACGTTTACAACGTAGTATCAAGGGAGTTGAAAGAATTCAAAAGTAGCACAAGCTTGAATGGTTGATGAGATGGGCGCTTGTTGGCACAAGCAAGAAAGGCGCACACGCACATTTGTGTAGCATATACGTCTGTCGATGCTAACCCATCGTCTGCAAGAACCGACTTTCTGAAGCAGTGGTTGGTTCATTGACTGTTTAGTCCCGGTGTCTGTCAAGTGTCAATCAATACCGTAGCACGGCCGGGTCGTCTGTTTGTTGTACCAAAACCCCATGTTTTTTTTTTCTACGTCCGAGAGAGAGAGACAGAGCACGGAGCCGTCCGAACCAGAAGAGTAGCGTGCCTTGCCAAGCGGAGCGGCCACCGTGAGATAAGCATATCCCCGGCGTCTATGCCACGGCAAGGAATCCATCCATCCCATCGCGGACTCGGTCAGTTCCGCCCGATGAAAACGAAGGCTGGAGCGGCGAGTGGTGACCAGTGCAAGATTTTACTACACACGAAGGACAGGGCGGGGGTGGAGAAACAGGGGGCCCGTGCGCGTCAAAATTCTCCGACACGGGTGGGGTGGACGGATGGAGCGCGCCATTTGGTGGTGCCCGAGCGGCGTAGGAAACAAGGCGAGGGCGGAGCTGTGAACGGGCGCGCACCAGAACGCGATGTACCGGCGACAAGGACGTCCCTGTTTTAGACTCATTGGGCCCTGGTGTTTTTCGTCCTGACAGTGACTCGGATATTCTTCTTGCAAAAAGGAAAAAAAACTAGCACTTTTCTTTGTCCTTTTTTTAAATTTTTGCGTACGGTAGAAATCCAACAAATTTGTACTAGTAGAAGACCCTGTGCCCCGCCGGACTCGCGGTGGCAAGCGGCGAACACAACGGTGGCCGGATTCGGCAAGACGTGAGAGCCGACGCGTCAGGGCGTAACGCACCGCTCCCGCCATGCCAGTATGCCACACCGGCTCCTCCTTCCTTTCATGCGCCGCCCGTGCTAGCTACGCGCCTATACGCCCGAGAGCCTCGGTCCGGCCCCGCTGCCTCCCGGTGTCGATCGCACGCTCTCCCTCCCGCGCGTCGCTTTCGCCCGCGGCCAGGGCCTCTGGCCCTGCCTGTGGCTGTCCACACGATCGCTAGGAACTGGAAGCCAAGCCAGGAGTCCATGGACCCCGTCCGTCCCGGCTCTGGTCGCGCGCGCGTGCCGTCACGGCTCATCGTGACCTCCATTTATCAGGGACCCAGCCGGTCACGCGCCTAGGCCAAGACGACGCTCCTCGGCCCCCGCTCCCCTCCCCTGATCACTCCACTCACTCGATCGCTCTCGTCTCGTCTCCTCCGCCTCCGCATTTACCGAGCGAGCTTTATATCCCATCTGCCGGCGACAGCGCGCACGACGCCGTAGCTATACTCACACCGCGCGCTCCGCTCGGCTCACGCGTTTCCAGTGCCCGCCTCACCTGTGTGCTAGCCTTGCCGACCACTGCTCACCGGCAGCAACAGCCAACAGGATGATGATGACGGGGACGGCGGAGGCTCCGGCGACGGCGGCCAAGAAGCCCCTCCCGCTGCCGCCGGCGCTGTTCCTCGTCCGCGCGCGGTCGCGGGCGAGCCGGGTGGCCGACCTCGGCGACGCCGCCGCCGCCGTGTGCTGCGGGCCGCCGGACACGCCGCCGCGCCGCTCGCCCGTCACCGTGCCGTTCCTCTGGGAGGACGCGCCGGGGAAGCCCAAGGCGTCGCGTGGCGACGGCGGGGCCGGCGCTCCGGCTGCCCCCGCTGCGTGCCCCGTCGCATCGGACGTCGTCGGCGGCGGCGCCACTCCTGCTGCTGCTGCTATGCCGTCGCCCGTGCCGCTCAAGCTGCCGCCAAGGCTGCAGCAGGTGCCTTCCGCGAAGCGGCGCGACGGCACGGTGTCCCCCAAGGCCGTGCTCCACGGGCCATACTACGGCTGCGCCGGCGGCGGCGGCGGCAAGAGGCCACCGAGGAGGACCGCCAGCGGCTTCGCTGCGTTCCGGAGGACGCCCAGCGCCGGCGTGGGCCTCTTCTCCCGGAGCAAGACCGCGCTCACGACTCGGACCAGCAAGAACAGAGGCGGCAGTCAGAGCCAGCACGGCCATCTTAGCGCCGCGGGTCCGGACGCCCCGTGGTGTTCGCCGGCGGCGTCTTCGGCCTCGTCGTCGTCATCATCGTCATCCCTGTCCACCAGCTGCTTCGGCGACGACCAAGGAGGTCACCGGCGGCCGGCCGACGTGCGCGAGGATGGCTCGTCGGAGGAGGACGACTGCGCCAGGGGGTCGGTGCGGATCACGAGGTTCACACGGAACCGGAGCCTCCCCAGCATGACCACGTCGCAGCTCTGGGTACGCGTCCTCGCCTCTGTCTCTGCTCCCGCCTTGCTCTGCTCTCCTTGTGCCTGGTAGCTTGCTCTGTTTGCTTCGAGAGAGATGGGCCTCGCGCCCGTGCCACAGCGGGCAGAGGGCAAATGGGACTAGTAACAGGAAGTGGTCGGCGCCTAGGTGCTCTGCATATCTTAGCCAAACCATACTAGTCATGATCATCGACGCAAAGAAATTGTCATGAAACATTGCAAATGTAAAATATGGGCTTTAACCATTAATTTTCACCATAAACTTCAATCAATACCGTTGAGTTTATGTCCCCATCAAATTTCCGAAACCAAACAGGCTATATTTCACTAGTTGTATGGTTTTCAGTAGTTCCAAAATCACAATATCACGACAAAGCAACAAACTTTCATCCTCCTTTCGAACAAAAAAAGAATTGAAAACTCACTTGGCTACTCTGCATGATGTGTACTTTGCTACCGCTGTTTCATCACAATTCAGTTTCCTTAGAGTCGTTACCGAGCACCCACGTTCCAAATGTGACTTTAACCATTTTGTTCGGAGCAAAACTTCAAAACATGTGTACCATGGTGTTTTTCACGCTTGCTTGCTACTAGCAAAGAGCAAGACACACAGCATGCTCCCTATCTTTGTGCCATCATAGTTCAACGCTCTTGGTTTCGAGAAGGCAGAAAATCAACTCTCATGTCCAAAGTGACAAGTACCTCCCAACCAAAACCAGTAGTATGTCATACAAAATCCTGCATGTAAATTGTGTCGTGTTGAGTGTTGACCATATGCACACTCGCCTTTTAATCACCCTAGCTCTCTCATATCTGCTCCGTTGAAAATTGTAACGCCACATAGCAGTGTACTCCCTCCGTATTGTAAAGGAAGTCGTTTAGGACATTAACACAATCTCCAAAATATAACTTTGACTAATACTTTTTGCTATAAACTATTTATAAAATATATTTAAAGAGTACTTTTATGAAACAATATTTCAATGCGAATCTACTCGTACCATTTTCGCATTTCTGAACTTAACACATAAAAAATATTTGCAGTCAAAGTTTAAAAAGTTTGACTCAGGACAATCTCAAAACGACTTTCTTTACAATATGGAGGGAGTACGTCATCAATTACTTAAAGCATCTAGAAGATAGTAACTCATAAGAGGATGGAAGACATTTGAAGCCCATCCGCAAGAAAAGTATGTTCTAAAGTAAATTCCCACTCCATGCATGGTTTTGAATCGTTGCATCAAAAGTGTGTTTTGACTTTCAGGAAAACAAAACTAAACATACTTTGACATCACATAGTTAATAATAGTTTAATCGAACTCTGAAACACGGCCAAGATTTCAGTTTCCCCTTGTTTCTTGTACATATTTTGCCCCTACAATGGATATAGATTTTGTATGACCTTTGACATCACATATGCAATGCAAATGTAATTGTTGGCAGGCAAGTTTCCGCAAGAGCGTCAAGCAGATTACTCCATGGAGCTAGATCCAAGCTCGGTGACGATGAAGTACTAACGCTACTGCAAAATAATCAGGGTCCCTAAATTGCCACTGGTGGTGCCCACGGAGATTTTAGCAAGTGTAGGAGCATATGCAACAAGGCAAGTACCGCTCCATGTATAGCTAACAAAGACCGTAACGCACATTCGCACAATGTTGTTATTGCATAGGCCCAAACTTTGCCATGCACATGTCTGTACCGAGGACATGGAAACCAATCTGTGTGGTACAGCCGATTGAGCCAGTACCTTCTAAAAATGTGATACGGAGCCAATAAAATTAACATTCTACATATCAATCTGTTGGTCAAGAAGTACCCATGGATTGTGTGCACCATGCCATCAAATGCGCGGCTTGGAAAATGGCTTGAACCAAAATGGCATGCATCATGAGCCATGGCAGCAAACCAAAACTTCTGATATCTCCATGTCAACAAACAAAACCGTTCCTATTGGATTTTTGTGCGTATTCCTCGGCGCTGCTATCACGATGGTGTGTATCTTCGCATGGATGGCTTTGTTGGTGCAGCAGGCCTCTCCATCTGGCGAAGGACGCCGGAGAGTTTTGTGAACCGGAGGAAATGCAAATGAGCTGTATTGACGTTTCTTGGCGTATGAAGTATGATGCTTGATGATACGTTACCCCCGGTGGCATTGACAAATGCTACACTCTTGTTCCAGGGGAGTGCGCTATATACCATCTCTAGAGAGAAAAGGGCGACCTGCAATACGAGAGCTAGCACTAAGATAATCCTTGGTCCAGTTAGGTCAAATCTTAATGGCGTGGCAAGGCTCTTCGCTGGGGACAATTGACATTGGTTCCAAGTAACTAATACAATATATGGCTGAATTTTTTTATTCATGATTTTTCAACATTACCAATTTGAAATAATAGAAAATATTTGAGTTCCTATGGATAAGTACTTGCAACTTAATTAGTGTTGTGCCTGCATGATCCCTGGCACCAGAACATGATCGCAAACTAAAATATATCACTCATTTCTTTTCAGTTTATTAAGGCATTTTCTAGAGTGTTTTGGCTTAGGCTACTCTTGTCAGAGACATTACACAGGGCGCCATGCAAGATATTTCTGATTTAGCAAATAATTAAAGAAGTGAGGTACAGTACTCCTTTAGATCCAAGATATAAACCATTCTAGATTCCTGTGGGTGAAGCTTTATAGGTTTGATCGTTAATATTTGAAAGGAAAAAGTCCAAATTACTCCCCTCAAGTGTGCCCAAAGTCTGAGTAACCCCCTAAACTATATTTTGGTTCATTTTACCCCGTAAACTATGTCTTTTGGTCCAATTTACCCTTGATACAATTTGTTATTTTTGTTTCTCCACACATAAGTTGAATCTTAGTTTAAAATTTTACAGGATGGTAGTAGACAATACAAACGTATGTTAAAAAATATATATTATGACTTTTTCCTCATTATGTTTTTGTGTAATTTGCATTTCAAGGATTAATTTATTATTAAATGTTCTACCCTATGAAAATAATGATAAAAAATTCATGGTATATTTTCTAACATACATTCTACAAAAAAAATTAACTTTAGACTCCACTTGTGTGTGGAGAAACAAAAAAAGAAATTTTATTGAGGGGTAAATTGGACCAAATAGCATAGTTTAGGGGGTAAAATAAACCAAAACATAGTTTAGGGGTTATTCAGAATCTGTTTATACTTGGAGAGTAATTTGGACTTTTTCCTAGTTGAAATGTCATCAATTTAAAACGAATGCATGGTATCATGTTGTTTCTTAAAGCTTTCAAAGCGATAGACTTTGTCATTATAAAATCATTAATTTTCGTAGGGTTGTGTTTATGACTGTGGAACCAAACATCTCTAGATTTATGAAAAATATTGAATATCCTACCAAAGAAACTGCTGCTCTGGCTATGATTTTAAAATGTAGCAAGTGAAGAGAACATGCAGTGGTTAGGCAATGATTTTTAGATAACATGGCCCAGAGTTGATAAACAGAATGGAAAGCTGTACCCTATGGATAACCTGGCAAGAAATCTAACTTGTTGAAAACTGAACCATACAAGCGGCCCACAATAGTTAGGCCATCCCCAACCCTCCTAGTAGGATGGTTTCCATAGCATTAATGAGAGTGCCATGTAAGCAATTTGATCATGTGGCAAGAGAGTTAACGAGGTGAGAGAAGGAAATGGTTTCTCATACAAGAAACCATGTCTACACAAAAACCAATAAATGAAGGAAGGGGATAGGGTGAGAAATGAGAGAGAAAAGAGGAGATTGGATAATAATTTATTTTGAAGAAACTATGCATTGGGAAGGTAGTTTCCATGATAGTGTCTATGTGACATGGCAACTATGGAAACTACATGGTAGTGTCTTGGATTGGGGATAGCCTTAGAAACATATGTGTCAATTAAATTAATTCTTTTGATCGCAAATATAAGTCTGTCTACATTTGTGCATAATTAAATTATTTTAACTTTTGACCATGATTATCTTTAGCTTTATATTGGTTGGCACTATAAGATTAGCATTACTAGATTCATTATGAAAATAATAACATAACATATCATTATTAGGACAATAATTTTTTATAGATATTGCTAATAAGTGTAGTACTATTGAAAACAGTGTCATTGTTCTAATAATTGACTTATGTTTCCAATTACATGAAGTATTTTGTGATATCTATAAATAATCAATGGCATGACATCTTCCGAGATTGTGACAAAATACAAAATATTGGAACTAGCCATAATCGTATTTAATAAAAGTTTTTGCAAATCCGGTGCGAAATCTGAACGGCACACAATGTCCTTGAAAATAGTTTGGAGAATCACTTGTGTCCAAAGTGCAGGGCGTGGAAGCTCATGATTCAGCTAATGGATGTAAAGATATTGGCCAAATAATCATTTTTACAGCATATACGAGTATGTATATTAACAAAGTAGTAAGAAATTTAAAGGAAAATGAGGCGATACGAGTTAAATGCACGAATGCTCAATAGTTCACGCTGGACGAACGACATAGATCGAGGAACACAACTAAGTCAGGAAATAAATCAGCTATTTTGCTGAAAAGAAAAAAAAAATAGAACGATCTAAACAATGTGTTGTATAGTTAATTGATCCAATCATGTTCTTAGCTCAGATAAACATGCATCAAGGCCTGTTTGGTTGGAGTCCTGGGTGACTTGCCTGGTGAAAAGTGCTGCCTGAGAGTAGCCTGGAAAATTGATGATTTCTGCCTGGCCAGGCAAATCTGAAGAAGGTTTGTTTGGTTGAAGGCCTAAGCCTAAGAATGTTAACGAGAGAGAAAAATAATTTTATAATATAAACATATGATTAATTGACAGTAATATACTCTGATTATCAAAATAAATGATTTGTATTTCTTTTACTAAGTTAATAAGAATATAAAAACTAAGTACTTTTTGTTAGGAAAAATAATTATATTGAATAATAAATATATATGTTAATTTTATTAAAGAGGAAGACGGAAATAAAAATAAAATATATTTTAACCGCTGTTTACATATAACCACGTGCTTGATTTTTATTTTCAAAAAATATTTAAAAGACCATGGACATGCATTGCTCCTTAACTATCCTCTTTAACCCAGGCAGACGACTCGATTTCGTCGGTCTGGCTGGGGTACCGTTGCCTGCCCAGGCAAGGTTCCAGGCCTGCAACCAAATGCCACATAGGCAGGTACCAGGCAGCCATCGTCGAGGCAGCTTGAGGCCAGGGCTGCATCCAAATGAGCCCCAATTGCAACTTAATAAGGTTACTATAAACTCATGGAGTTACTACACATTGCCACAGGGATGCGCCTCCGATCCCAAATTTCCCGTGCAAACAGAAATCAAAACTCGACTGATTTGCACCCATGAACAATATTTGCATCTGTATATACTCTGAACCCTTCTTCCGACGTTCAGTAGCCAAAGAAACTGCTGCCCTCGCCATGGCGTTCAGCACTGCTGGACGGCGGAGGCGTCTGATGATCACACTGGTGGTCGAAGCTGTAGATGTGGTCGATCACGTTGACGGCCGCCGCCCTCCTCCGCTTGTAGCTCTCCTTGAAGCAGGCCTGTCGCAGCTTCTTGGTCCGCTCCGTGAGCTCGATCGCCGGGTTCTCCTCCATGAGCGCGCAGTAGGTCTCCAGCGCCGCCAGCTCCTGCTGCGCCGCCGCCGGGTTCATGCCGCTCCCCATCTCCTGCACTCGCCCACGCATTCACGCAAAATTTAGAACGTGGCGATCGACGCGGTGGGAGCACCGATCGTGCAGAGAAAAATTCGGGCGCGTGGTGATGGTGAGGCGATCGGATCGTCACCTGGACGTTGAGGATGAGGGACTTGAGGCTCTTCATCTTCCGGTGCGGCCACCGGGCGATGCCGAGCTCGCGGCAGCGCTTCTTGAGCACGGTGAGCCCCACGTTCATCTCCCGCGCCGCCCTGGTGATGGGCATGTAGAAGTACTTCCTCAGCTCGTCGAAGCCGATGTGGTCCAGCCTCGTCTTGCCAGCGAGGGCTGATCGGTAGTCGCCGCTCCTCCTCCCGCGCGGCCGCGGCATTGCCGCCGCCGCCGCAGCCGTTGGCACTAGTGCCGCGACGGAGCTTGCTTCTTGGTTCTCCCTGCGATGATGACTCACGGCCATCTCGAAGGCCTTGCCTCCTGGTCGGAAAGATCCCGCGATGGCCATGGGCTTTTGCTCCTCCGCATGGACGTCGACGCCGCCGGCATATTCTTGGCCGACGGTGTGCTGCTCTGCCTGCACGATCATCGTGTAATCAAGGGGCGGCTTCTGTTCCTCGGCATTGTCGAAGGCCTCCAGATCAATGTCGCCCAACGGCAGCAGGAGAGCGTCGTCGAGGCCGACCGTCGCGCCGTCCGCAGGCACGGGTGGGAGCTGATCGGAGAAGAACCGGTCGTCGCCGGCGGCCGGTGGCGCAGAGAACATCGGCAGGTCGTAGTAGCCCTCGTCGACCTCCCTGAAAAGTGCTGAGTTGCTTGTCAGCATATAATAGCATGACAAAATTTGGGAGTTAAGACTCCATGATTGTTGGAGCAGAAGAACAAGAACTATCTGACCCTGGATTGATCAGAGTCGGCGGCGAGCAGTCGGCGGCGGCCGCAGACAGCGCGCCGTAATGGCAAGTGCCGTCGATGAGCTCGTTGCTGCTGCGGCTCATATGCGCCGGAGGAGCAGCGGCGATCGGCAGATGACGGTAATCTTCCCCGCTGACGGACGACGGCAAGAAAATTGATGCGTCGGTTAGTATTCGCGCGCAGGAGGCGATGAAGATCGATGGAGCTTTATCCAAGAAACCCAAGGAGACTACCTCAATAAGCCGAGTGGCGGCGACACTGAGTACAGCGGAGGGAAGTCGTCCAGGCCGTACTGGTGGTACCAGTCCGCGGCGCCATCGTCGCAGTACGGCGCCATCGCCATGCGAGAAACACGAAAACAAAAGCTTCAAATGGAGGGAGGGAAGGATCCTAGCTACTGGACTGTTGCAGTGACGTCTAAAGCCAAGCACACGAATGCAGTGGCAATGGCAGGAACTCGAGGACGAACACTTGTATATATATATATGTAGTCATCGCAGGATCAGGGAGACGGAGGCAGCGTCGGCGATGGACGGATGTGAACGTGTCCAATCAGCGTGGGGATCGGCGGAGAGATGATGGGAACGGGGCGAAGTGGCGCAGTAACTGCGAGGAGATCATATCCTCGGTGGATTTTTTGGCTGCAGCGAAACCGATCCGGGCATTTACTCTGGCCACTGCATCGATGGTCGATCGCATGCAGGCGTAGCGTAGAGCGATAGTGCGGGGCGGGGCACGCGCGCGCGCGGCTTCCCGAGCCGACCGCGGGGCGGGAGCTCGCTCTCTCGCTCATTCATTCTCCCCGGCGGCGCTTGCAGTTGCAGCACGAAACGCTCTCTCGATCCATCGACCATGCATCGGCGATTTACTGCTCCTCCCGTGTTGGTGTTGATGCGCATTTACTTGCGTTACCGGTGCTAATTGTTGTATTTACACGCGTGGTCGATGAGTTCTTTCGGGATGTTCTACGCCGCTCCTTGCATTGGCCAGTTTTTATTCATACCGATGGCCGGGGCTGGCCACTGCACGTTGATCGATCGATCAAGTGAAACCTACAAATCCTTTCATTCATACGAGGTGAAAACACTGACACGAACAAATGAGCTTTTTTTTCCCAATCCTAACTCGATCGATGCCTCCGCATTTTAAAGTCACGTGGCTTCATCACATACACATGAGCCCAGTGCCATGGCAAACATGTCAGCAACAAATTCAATCACATACTCACGTGACTTCAGCCTATAGATGGCCAAATGACCGCCCGGCACGCCGTCTCTAAGTGCTAGCCCAAACACGACACTAAGGCTCTTTAGTCGTGCCGTGCTATCACACGAAGGCATGGTCAGCCCATAGGGCTAGTGCTGGGTCTGGCACGACACTTTGAAAAACCACAGCACAGATCACAAATTCAAAACCATCCATTGCACAAGTCACAGAACAGTAATAACAGATCAAAAATTTCACAAAAACATCACGAAATCACAGATCAAAATCATAGAGGAAGACAATGCACGGAAATTAACTAAGTTTGAGCTGGTGCAATTATAAACCTATCTAGGTAAAACTCACACCTCGTGAGAAACCCTAGATAGGAAAAGAGTACAACCCAGCTCCATCAACACTTAAACTTAATTGTTCAATATTACATCACAAGTTCATACAGAAATAGTTACACATTTGGATCATCATCAACATAAAGATTTTTCAAAACTAGCTTGAAGTACCTTGTCCTCCACCATACGTTGAACCCTTGCTTCACTAGCTTCGCAATCCTTGAGACAACAAATCATCTCCACTATGTCAGGGGTTAGCCGCCGCCGCCCTCACTCCTCAATTACCCTACCACTAAGACTAACTGCAGACTCCGATGATATGGTAGAAACAAGGACAAACAAAATATCTTTAGCTAAGATTGACAAAAGTGGATGTGCAAACTTGTGTTCTAGCCACCAGTTCAAAATATTAAAATCATCATCATAGTGGTTGACAATGTCACTATCCAAGTAGGCACAAAGCTCAGAACCAATACTAGCACCAGAAGCATTAGTGCTTGTTGCCTGTAGTAAGGCACTAGCAGAAGTCCTTCTACACAGGGGAGAGGGGTGGAGAAAGAAGTACAAGAACTAGATCTAGCTCCAAAATCACCAGAAGCACCATCAGCAAAGATTTGATCCCAAGCAGTTTTTTTTCTTATCAGAACTGGTTGGATGTGAAGGCCTTTGCAATCTCACATTACCAAACTTGCTTTCATACTTTGTAAAAAATGGTAGACAATTCAACTCTCACCTCAATTAAGTATGCAAAATAATCAATACCAGTAAGAGAAGATAACAACCTAAGATATTACTTAAATATCTTAACTTCAATCCATGAAAAGAAGTGCCATATCCCTCCACTACTTAAGATATTTGTATTTCATGGGGATAACCACATGTCTAAGCAATTTATCATTCTCATAAGTTTGCGTGTGTCTAGAAACTGAATAAGATGGTGCAATATAGGAGGAGACGTTGGATAACAGACACTAGACAATGCCACAGTGGAATCATAGAATAGTTCAAGAAATAATAAGATATTTTCTGCAATATACCAATAATTATCAATTAATAGTAAAGGCTCACCATCTTTCTCGGGTAGTGCCTTATCTCCTTGTCCAAACCAAACTTTCTAGGCCTCACATTCACAACAATACAATAACTCTTATATGATGCAATTCTTTGGTTAGAAGAGTTCACAAGAAACTGCAGTCCTAAATACTTCAAGGTAAGGCTAAAGTCTCTTCAAACCAGACTTAACAATCAAATTTATAATGTGTCAAGCACATCATTGATGCAAGAACAGATCACCAATGTAAGCAGATAGCTTAGGAGTAACTGAAAACACCTTGTCTAATAAGGCATATTCCTCCAACACAACATGCACACGCTCAACAATGTTCTCACTAAAGTGAGGTACATCAATGAGCCTTAAACCAATGATTCTTTTCTCTAAATCCCAGTCCTTCAAAAAAAATGAGTAACCACACTAAGATAATTTTTCTTAGCATTACCAGACCAAATATCTGAAGTAAGAGCAACATATTTCAAACAATCAATAAGTTTAGCACGTGAATCATTGAAGTACTTCACAAGATCCCTAATGGTGGTTTGCCTAGAGACAACAGAGAATCTAGAGCTATGAGCAGTTCTTATGTATTCCTCAAAAAGCATCAGATGTGCCAAAGCAGACAAGAAGATCAAGTCTAGCAATCAACCTCACCAGAATATTCCCAATTATGGACATGGCCATTATAATCGAAGTGAAGTAAAGACTGAGACTGGCAAAGCTTGGCCTTTCTGGCCTAGCATTTGGGAATATGGCGCAAAAGATAGCCAGTGCCACTGGTAGAGAGATTAGAGTAAACACAGCCACAATGGATGCATTTAGCAGAGTGTTGAACCTTTTTACCATCAATGATCTTCTAGATCTCCCTAAACTTATTCCAAGCTTCAGAACGATTCCTCTTGCCCATGTCGGTGCTCACAGTCTCTGTCAAGTCGGCGGCAACAACATCATCGCCATCACCAACAAGGTTGATGGGTTCAACTGCGCTCCACTTGAACAGAGCCTTCTCGCCGTCTCCATGGTCACTCTCATCATCTCCATGCAACCCCGCCATCCATAGGTCATCATTGATTGAGTAACCATGGAATTCGTCGCTATCCTCCATGGAACCTCTGGTTCCTCAACGGATTCACCTCGGTTGAGCGAATCTGGACCACCAGAAGCACCAAAGGCACCGCTGGTCCCTCAACAATTTCGCCTCAACCAACAACCTACTAGATGAACAAGAGAAAGATCAATTAGCAAGCGGAAAAAGAAAGTGCTAGGGTTAGGGTTAGAGTTTGGATGGGGTATGGAACTCGTACCATAGAATCCGGAGCATTAGAGGCACCAACGAGGTCGATGAACTACGAATCTAGGAGATGACGAGGAGTGGACTAGGGTTTGGGATAGATTTGAGGATCCAGAACACCATAGACAAAGAGGACTAGGAGAGTAGGAGGTGTAGCCATGCGCAAGGCATCCTATGCGGCCATGCCGGCCAACGGCGGTGGAGAGCAGCCGCTAGAGAGGAAAATGACAAGAACAGCTTGGATCTACATCGGCTGAGAGCTGGAGAGAGGCAGAGAGAGGGGGGGGGACGGAGAGTGCGAGGCGAAGAGGGATAGGGTCGGGGCAGAGCCAAGGCCTGCGGTGGCGGAGAGCAGCCGTCGGAGACAGAGATGACCATGGAGCTCGGGATCTAGAGCGGCGGAGAGAAGCTTGAAAGAGTGGCTGAGCACTGAGCAAGTGCGAGGTGAGGTGGATGCGGATAGGGGGAGGGGGGAGAGGAGAGGCATATGATTTAGGGTGGACCGAAGGGGATTATATACCCCCCGTCCCCAGCTCCTTGAACAGATAGTTGGGCTAGGTCAGTCGACAAGCCCCTAATAACTAGCCCAACAGCAAAACAGAGCGTTGGGCCGGGGTCAGGCGGGCCCATTTTTCATGATGGGCCTAGGCCGGCATTACATGCCAGACTCTCAGCCCAGGCCCGACACTACCTATTGGGTCAGGCTGGCATGGGCACGATGACATCATGCTGGGGCGGGCTTGTGCCGGGCCATTTCGGGCCTAATATCGGGCCACCCATTTTGCCCAACCCATTTGGCCATCTATACTTCAAGCCAAGAGAAACCTCTCCCCAGCTAGCGCACTCTATCCTGTCGCTGCCAGTGGAGAGAGTGCCACTCCCCGCGTGCTGACCGGCGAGCGAGGCCGAGCGGACGGTCCCCGGGTCAGGTCGGGTCCGGTCGCCGTCCCGTCCCGCCGTCCAGGTGGGGAGACCGGTACGTGGAGAGGCGCGCGCCATGTCCTACC
>CM014274.1:39316353-39362622 GCA_004135705.1 Alloteropsis semialata
AGTGCTGAGTTGCTTGTCAGCATATAATAGCATGACAAAATTTGGGAGTTAAGACTCCATGATTGTTGGAGCAGAAGAACAAGAACTATCTGACCCTGGATTGATCAGAGTCGGCGGCGAGCAGTCGGCGGCGGCCGCAGACAGCGCGCCGTAATGGCAAGTGCCGTCGATGAGCTCGTTGCTGCTGCGGCTCATATGCGCCGGAGGAGCAGCGGCGATCGGCAGATGACGGTAATCTTCCCCGCTGACGGACGACGGCAAGAAAATTGATGCGTCGGTTAGTATTCGCGCGCAGGAGGCGATGAAGATCGATGGAGCTTTATCCAAGAAACCCAAGGAGACTACCTCAATAAGCCGAGTGGCGGCGACACTGAGTACAGCGGAGGGAAGTCGTCCAGGCCGTACTGGTGGTACCAGTCCGCGGCGCCATCGTCGCAGTACGGCGCCATCGCCATGCGAGAAACACGAAAACAAAAGCTTCAAATGGAGGGAGGGAAGGATCCTAGCTACTGGACTGTTGCAGTGACGTCTAAAGCCAAGCACACGAATGCAGTGGCAATGGCAGGAACTCGAGGACGAACACTTGTATATATATATATATGTAGTCATCGCAGGATCAGGGAGACGGAGGCAGCGTCGGCGATGGACGGATGTGAACGTGTCCAATGAGCGTGGGGATCGGCGGAGAGATGATGGGAACGGGGCGAAGTGGCGCAGTAACTGCGAGGAGATCATATCCTCGGTGGATTTTTTGGCTGCAGCGAAACCGATCCGGGCATTTACTCTGTCCACTGCATCGATGGTCGATCGCATGCAGGCGTAGCGTAGAGCGATAGTGCGGGGCGGGGCACGCGCGCGCGCGGCTTCCCGAGCCGACCGCGGGGCGGGAGCTCGCTCTCTCGCTCATTCATTCTCCCCGGCGGCGCTTGCAGTTGCAGCACGAAACGCTCTCTCGATCCATCGACCATGCATCGGCGATTTACTGCTCCTCCCGTGTTGGTGTTGATGCGCATTTACTTGCGTTACCGGTGCTAATTGTTGTATTTACACGCGTGGTCGATGAGTTCTTTCGGGATGTTCTACGCCGCTCCTTGCATTGGCCAGTTTTTATTCATACCGATGGCCGGGGCTGGCCACTGCACGTTGATCGATCGATCAAGTGAAACCTACAAATCCTTTCATTCATACGAGGTGAAAACACTGACACGAACAAATGAGCTTTTTTTTCCCAATCCTAACTCGATCGATGCCTCCGCATTTTAAAGTCACGTGGCTTCATCACATACACATGAGCCCAGTGCCATGGCAAACATGTCAGCAACAAATTCAATCACATACTCACGTGACTTCAGCCTATAGATGGCCAAATGACCGCCCGGCACGCCGTCTCTAAGTGCTAGCCCAAACACGACACTAAGGCTCTTTAGTCGTGCCGTGCTATCACACGAAGGCATGGTCAGCCCATAGGGCTAGTGCTGGGTCTGGCACGACACTTTGAAAAACCACAGCACAGATCACAAATTCAAAACCATCCATTGCACAAGTCACAGAACAGTAATAACAGATCAAAAATTTCACAAAAACATCACGAAATCACAGATCAAAATCATAGAGGAAGACAATGCACGGAAATTAACTAAGTTTGAGCTGGTGCAATTATAAACCTATCTAGGTAAAACTCACACCTCGTGAGAAACCCTAGATAGGAAAAGAGTACAACCCAGCTCCATCAACACTTAAACTTAATTGTTCAATATTACATCACAAGTTCATACAGAAATAGTTACACATTTGGATCATCATCAACATAAAGATTTTTCAAAACTAGCTTGAAGTACCTTGTCCTCCACCATACGTTGAACCCTTGCTTCACCAGCTTCGCAATCCTTGAGACAACAAATCATCTCCACTATGTCAGGGGTTAGCCGCCGCCGCCCTCACTCCTCAATTACCCTACCACTAAGACTAACTGCAGACTCCGATGATATGGTAGAAACAAGGACAAACAAAATATCTTTAGCTAAGATTGACAAAAGTGGATGTGCAAACTTGTGTTCTAGCCACCAGTTCAAAATATTAAAATCATCATCATAGTGGTTGACAATGTCACTATCCAAGTAGGCACAAAGCTCAGAACCAATACTAGCACCAGAAGCATTAGTGCTTGTTGCCTGTAGTAAGGCACTAGCAGAAGTCCTTCTACACAGGGGAGAGGGGTGGAGAAAGAAGTACAAGAACTAGATCTAGCTCCAAAATCACCAGAAGCACCATCAGCAAAGATTTGATCCCAAGCAGTTTTTTTTCTTATCAGAACTGGTTGGATGTGAAGGCCTTTGCAATCTCACATTACCAAACTTGCTTTCATACTTTGTAAAAAATGGTAGACAATTCAACTCTTACCTCAATTAAGTATGCAAAATAATCAATACCAGTAAGAGAAGATAACAACCTAAGATATTACTTAAATATCTTAACTTCAATCCATGAAAAGAAGTGCCATATCCCTCCACTACTTAAGATATTTGTATTTCATGGGGATAACCACATGTCTAAGCATTTTATCATTCTCATAAGTTTGCGTGTGTCTAGAAAACTGAATAAGATGGTGCAATATAGGAGGAGACGTTGGATAACAGACACTAGACAATGCCACAGTGGAATCATAGAACAGTTCAAGAAATAATAAGATATTTTCTGCAATATACCAATAATTATCAATTAATAGTAAAGGCTCACCATCTTTCTCGGGTAGTGCCTTATCTCCTTGTCCAAACCAAACTTTCTAGGCCTCACATTCACAACAATACAATAACTCCTATATGATGCAATTCTTTGGTTAGAAGAGTTCACAAGAAACTGCAGTCCTAAATACTTCAAGGTAAGGCTGAAGTCTCTTCAAACCAGACTTAACAATCAAATTTATAATGTGTCAAGCACATCATTGATGCAAGAACAGATCACCAATGTAAGCAGATAGCTTAGGAGTAACTGAAAACACCTTGTCTAATAAGGCATATTCCTCCAACACAACATGCACACGCTCAACAATGTTCTCACTAAAGTGAGGTACATCAATGAGCCTTAAACCAATGATTCTTTTCTCTAAATCCCAGTCCTTCGAAAAAAATGAGTAACCACACTAAGATAATTTTCCTTAGCATTACCAGACCAAATATCTGAAGTAAGAGCAACATATTTCAAACAATCAATAAGTTTAGCACGTGAATCATTGAAGTACTTCACAAGATCCCTAATGGTGGTTTGCCTAGAGACAACAGAGAATCTAGAGCTATGAGCAGTTCTTATGTATTCCTCAAAAAGCATCAGATGTGCCAAAGCAGACAAGAAGATCAAGTCTAGCAATCAACCTCACCAGAATATTCCCAATTATGGACATGGCCATTATAATCGAAGTGAAGTAAAGACTGAGACTGGCAAAGCTTGGCCTTTCTGGCCTAGCATTTGGGAATATGGCGCAAAAGATAGCCAGTGCCACTGGTAGAGAGATTAGAGTAAACACAGCCACAATGGATGCATTTAGCAGAGTGTTGAACCTTTTTACCATCAATGATCTTCTAGATCTCCCTAAACTTATTCCAAGCTTCAGAACGATTCCTCTTGCCCATGTCGGTGCTCACAGTCTCTGTCAAGTCGGCGGCAACAACATCATCGCCATCACCAACAAGGTTGATGGGTTCAGCTGCTCTCCACTTGAACAGAGCCTTCTCGCCGTCTCCATGGTCACTCTCATCATCTCCATGCAACCCCGCCATCCATAGGTCATCATTGATTGAGTAACCATGGAATTCGTCGCTATCCTCCATGGAACCTCTGGTTCCTCAACGGATTCACCTCGGTTGAGCGAATCTGGAGCACCAGAAGCACCAAAGGCACCGCTGGTCCCTCAACAATTTCGCCTCAACCAACAACCTACTAGATGAACAAGAGAAAGATCAATTAGCAAGCGGAAAAAGAAAGTGCTAGGGTTAGGGTTAGAGTTTGGATGGGGTATGGAACTCGTACCATAGAATCCGGAGCATTAGAGGCACCAACGAGGTCGATGAACTACGAATCTAGGAGATGACGAGGAGTGGACTAGGGTTTGGGATAGATTTGAGGATCCAGAACACCATAGACAAAGAGGACTAGGAGAGTAGGAGGTGTAGCCATGTGCAAGGCATCCTATGCGGCCATGCCGGCCAACGGCGGTGGAGAGCAGCCGCTAGAGAGGAAAATGACAAGAACAGCTTGGATCTACATCGGCTGAGAGCTGGAGAGAGGCAGAGAGAGGGGGGGGGACGGAGAGTGCGAGGCGAAGAGGGATAGGGTCGGGGCAGAGCCAAGGCCTGCGGTGGCGGAGAGCAGCCGTCGGAGACAGAGATGACCATGGAGCTCGGGATCTAGAGCGGCGGAGAGAAGCTTGAAAGAGTGGCTGAGCACTGAGCAAGTGCGAGGTGAGGTGGATGCGGATAGGGGGAGGGGGGAGAGGAGAGGCATATGATTTAGGGTGGACCGAAGGGGATTATATACCCTCCGTCCCCAGCTCCTTGAACAGATAGTTGGGCTAGGTCAGTCGACAAGCCCCTAATACCTAGCCCAACAGCAAAACAGAGCGTTGGGCCGGGGTCAGGCGGGCCCATTTTTCATGATGGGCCTAGGCCGGCATTACATGCCAGACTCTCAGCCCAGGCCCGACACTACCTATTGGGTCAGGCTGGCATGGGCACGATGACATCATGCTGGGGCGGGCTTGTGCCGGGCCATTTCGGGCCTAATATCGGGCCACCCATTTTGCCCAACCCATTTGGTCATCTATACTTCAAGCCAAGAGAAACCTCTCCCCAGCTAGCGCACTCTATATGCATCTGTAAAAGAAGAGTCAATTCAAGAAGTAAAAGAAATAATTTCAAAGGGATTCATTATTTCATGCAATGATGATGTTTAGCCATGAAATTGGGTTTGAATGTTGGAAATTTGCTATGATGACCTAAGTGAAGAACACCCCAATTGTGAAGTACGAGTTATTGAATAGATATTAGAGGACATATTGATCAAAATTGTAGATCAGAACTATTTTAAATTCAAGGACAAAGCTTGAATAAATGGTTGAATTGCTTAAGAATTTAGAAATGTTTATAAGTCCCTAAATTCAGTGTTAAGGGCCAAAGTTGGGGAATGATTTTTGGGGTCAAGTGACATGAAGTGTATTGAGGTGGGTTTCGAAGCTTGGTCTATGGTGAACAGAATCATGTTGATGTTGATCCAAGATTTGAACATTTGGATATTTAAATTGGTCATTGCTTTGTCCTAGTTCCGCCGACCACCTTCGACTCTACCACAGTGAGCTCCACCTTCCCGACTTCCTTCGATCAATCCAAGCACATGAATCATCTTCTTATGTCGCAAAGATACTCATCGAGTAGCTTGTTGCCTTGATCAGTGCTCAGTTTGGTCGGAACGCCACCTTTGCCTGTGGCCACCACCGCGCCATGGCCTACGTAGTAGGTGTAACACCCCGCCCTCCAACACCGCACAGCGCCGCCCTTCCGTAGGGGCTCGCCCGCTTACACATAGGACCCTGCTTACACTTTCGTCCTCGCTTCGTGTAAAAGGGTTAACCCGAAGGTGCTATGGCTGGAGGACAAAGGCTTATAAGCTGGTTCCACCCTTGCTTAACTATCAATGTGGTACTAAATATGTGCACCTGCACTCATGGGCCACATCTGGGCCATATTCAAATTGGGTCGGGTGTCACAAACACCCTCTCTCAAAGAACCTGACGTCCTCGTCGGTCCAGCTCACCCACACTTGGGCAAATGTCCCAGCAGACCGCCCCCTCTTAGCGCACGACCGTACGTCCAGGGCCCGACATATGCCATGTCGTGTGTCCCATCCCAGGCCCACACGCACCATGCGCCATATGCCTGCACACTGCACCCGTACGTGCAACCGTGAGGGTCGGCTCTGATACCACTTGTAATACCTCGCCGTCCAACACCGCACAGCGCCGCCCTTCCGTAGGGGCTCGCCCGCTTACACATAGCACCCTGCTTACACTTTCATCCTCGCTTCATGTAAAAGGGTTAACTCGAAGGTGCTATGGCTGGAGGATAAAGGCTTATAAGCTGGTTCCACCCTTGCTCAACTAGCAATGTGGTACTAAACATGTGCACTTGCATTCATGGGCCACAACTGGACCATATTCAAATTGGGTCGGGTGTCACAGTAGGGAGCTTAGCTCTGGCCACTTAAGGCAAGACTAGCATGCGCGTCGTGTTCCTAAGGTCAAGGTCGAGCAGTTGTTGTAGCTTGTTGCCAAGGAAATAGGGTGGCTCGCCGAGCTCGTCTTTGTCATTGCCACAGCTGCAGTTGCGCACCGCCGTCCGACCACCACCCTCGAGTATGACACCCACCAGTGGATGCGTCTTGCCAAACCGAGTCGAACGGGGTAGGTCTTGTGGCCGTGGCACCTCACTGCCGGCGTTCCCACCATCGGTCATTACCGCCACAACACTATCAAGATCGTGCCTCCTATGCCTTGACCTGGGGGCCCGCGTATCAGTGAGACGGAGAGAGAGAAATGGGAAAGGGCCCACGTGTCAACCAGAGAAAGAGGACCACGGGTTGGATATGGGATAAGTCCATGGGGGTTTTCTGCAAAACTGGGAGGATTTTGACTTAAGGTTTTTATTGTTTATAAAAAGCATTTAAATAGGTTTTATTTCAATAATTCATACATAATTGAAGGAAACTCCAAAATTGGTTAAACCAATTTTTTGTTGAGTTAGTTTCATTTTTCTTTATGCATGAAAAATATTGAGACATTAGGTAAAGGTTTATTTATTTTTTAGTTGTTATTTATTTTAAATTAAGCTTTTATTTGTTTTTGCCTTTTCTTTTTAGATTTTAACTTAGGATAATTCAAATATAATTGATTTATTAAAATTAAAAAGGGATCAATGGTTTTTCCTTATTTAAAAATATAATTAATCATTAATTATCTTTTTTATTATTTTTCAATTCTTAATTGAATAACCCTTATTCTTGGAAAAATATAGGATCACCCCAATATTGTATAGTTAGTTGTTTAAAGTTCTAGGATGGTTGTTTCATGACTTGTTTAATTTAACTTATCATCCATTGCATTATATCATGTAGATTAAGACCCGTTGGAGCCAAAGCTGGTGGAGGTGCCCAAAGCCATCTAGGAAGGCAACAAGGTGATCGTCGTCGAGTTAGAGGCCGACACTGCCCTAGAAGCCGCAATTTAAGCAACCTTTACTGCACTTATGAGTGACTTTTGATGTGTTATGTATGTGCATTAAGTCTAGGAGTTGATCGAAACCTATTGAATGCATGATCCTCCATTGATTAAGGACATCTTTGCCACCTTTTCAAAATATCAAGTTTATGTGCTTAGACCTACTTACTATCTGCACCCTAGGGCCACTTGTTTTAGTAAAGTTAAAACTTGAGTAGTGAGCTCTCTCAAAGCGTTGGACATGACAAATGGTTGATTGGTTAAACATGCTGGACGCTCTGGTAGATTGGCGAGAAAAGGATGATCTTGTCCAACTTAACGAACTTAAGGTCCGATGGATGTTTGCCTGAGGTCAAGCTTTGACATACTGTGCACATGCTGATATAAGGATCCAGTTAACTGATGTACTTCTGTGGTGCTGAAGTTTGAGCTGTTGTCTCACCGTGTCTGACGTGCGACGTGAGCAGAGTCGTGGTTTGTTCCACATACCTTTCCCAAAAACTGATGTATCATTGGGGACGCGGCTCTAGGATATGTGGGCTCAGTTCAAGCAACACTAACCACAATGGGAAAAGTTAGCCCATGTGGCCTGATAGGCGTGCACGTGTTCTTTGTTTGTAAATCAATTTGAATCGCCGAGTGTCACGGTTTTGGTACTGCAAGATCACTGCCAAACATGATATGTTGCTTATGCTCACATGTTCATAATGCTGACGAAGATGACATGTATAGTTGTAGGTGCTTGTTTGGCTGAAAATGTCTTTTGCATACCTAGCTGCATAGATCAATAAACTTGATGCTAAAACTTGAAAGTAAGGGTACAACTAGTAAGCTTTTTTTGCAAAATTTTTGAGATGGAAACCACATCACCAAGCTCTGCATGATCCTTGAGAGTCTTTTATGTATTAAAATGTTAAGTAGCCGGGTTAGTCTTGTTGAGTAGCTTCGTACTCAGGGTTTTATCAACCCTTGTTGCCGCTGTGTTAAATGAGTAGCTTTGCAGCTGGTTCCAAGAAGGCCTTGAAGACGTGAGTTATGCCAAGGGCATGGCATAGCTTATTTGGTAATAAGGAAACATTTTTCCTAGCCCCTATGAGGTACTGATGTCTAAATGGTACCTGGTTTGTTTTAATACACTCTTAGTCAGCTTGTTTCTACTGCATGTAAGATATGACTCTTATGATTTGTATAACTCGTTCCAATGTTATGTTAGTAAAATCTATGTGTATATCTGATGTATTCATCTGGTGTTAGGATCCTAAGTATGTGTGAGGAGAACAGTTGACAGTGAATGATTCGAATTGTCCCGTGGACACTCAACGGATTGAGGACTTACATTGTTTCAAGTGTGTGGTGTGTCGGGTGCTGTTAAGTACTGAAAGGGCGCACTTGAGCCAGTTTAAGTTGGAGGGTTCCACCACACCTTGGCCGAATTTTGGGGAGTTGTGAGATGGGCTCTACACGCATCTAACTACACATATTCAAAGTCATATGACTCACCATTCACTTAGCTTACTCATGTATGTATGACTATAGAACGAAAAGCCAGACATGTTATCAAACAGTTGGGACTACTTCTTCACTGATTCTGTTGATGAACTAGTGGGTTGACCGGTTGAACTAGCTTAAGTATTATATATATTTTTTTCATCTAACACCTAAGATGATGTGTTACATTGGCCAGGGAAGTGGCTCGTAGGAAACAGACCATTGTTGAAATTGTTGTACCTAACAAGATCCGCTTATTTAGGCCATCGGTTTTTTAACTGGATCAAGCTATTGGTTCACGATTTTTCTGCTGAACAGGGTAAAATTTTGTAATGGTTTATTTACAGGCCTTTAACTGAGTCATCAGTTCATGGTTTTTCGTTGAACTAGGTTAGTTTTTTTGTACTATGCCACAAAGGGCACTACTAAGCATGTACGCAAATGAATCGCTGAAGACACTTATAAAATGTTTAATATTTATATAAAATGTATAATATTTTGATTTTTCCTTCCGGAAGGAAAGTAGTGCAATAATTGAGCCCCATTCGTGGTTATGCTAAAAACATTAACTTGTTTGGGGCATATCTAACAATGTCACATCACCAGCTATAAGAAAAGCTTCACACTAGATTTTGTTTATGTGGCAAATAGAATAAGTAAAGATAAATAAAACCTAGCTACTGGTTAGAGCAATTCCAACAATAAAAATAGCATGTTAGCTATAGTGTTTTCCATGACACTATCATGGATTTGGGTTCCGTGCTCTAGGCATCTTCAATGTCATAGCTATCTATGATCCGTGTCAACAAGATCTTTATGCAATCACTCTGCCTCACCTGGAGGCTCCCTTAGACGTTAATGTTGTGTGCATGCATCTGTCGATCAGTTCATCCCAAAATTTTAAACTATAGAAAATCGTGATCCATTAGTTTTATATTCTAAGTGTTTCATTGTACACTATAAAAATCATCAACATATTATTAGCAATAACTGACAAGAAATTGCAAATACAAAAAATATGTTGACAATATTTAACCCTTACAAAAGCCAAGAATCTTATTTTTACGGTACTACATGCTATGACGTACCTAAAAAATAGGTGATTTTGTCCCCCAACTTCTTTATGTGGGTCAAATTCATCCGTCAACTTTCGTTCAGACCAATTCAGTTCTCCAACTTCTATTTTCGGGTTCAACCTCATCCCTTGTCCAAGTCAGACATACATATTCTGTGCCACAACATCTGAGCATGAATAGGATTTTGCCCAGACATGTTAAAAGTCCATAATACCCTCTAATATTCTATTCCTATGTGAATAGCTTCTTCGTTCGTTTTATTTCCCCACGAACCATGCTCAACTTTCCCGCTCCATCTCCACCACACAACGACACACCAAGGGATTGGGCACCAGGATGGAAGGAGGAACACAAGGTGACCGAGCATGGAGTATATTTCTTTTGCAAAATTGGTGTTTGAATTGGGTCCTTTCTAGTCGGTTTTGCGATTTAGAGTCAATTTTGCTTGTTTTTTGGTTGCTGGAATCAATGTTCGATGAACGCATGTAATCCATGATAGTTAGGATGACAGTTATACATGCCGCAATGATCAGTACTCAAAATTGGGTTGTAGCCAGTCTGATATTGATGCTTGCAATGCTCAGTTGCGAAGGATCCATTCAATTTCAAGTACAGGATTGATCTTGAATTTTGTAGAAGGGCAAAATGAGTCTTTTAGGACCTCGTCTCTATTAATGGAAGCTTGTTAGAGCCGTTAGTTCATTTCTATGGACAATTGGATGAAAATGCTTCAATCCAGACAAAAGGCATAACAAGAAATACACAACTCTCGGCCAACAAATGTACACGCAATTTTAGAGTAATGAGCACATTCGTTGCTCTCCTCCTCCACTGGGCGCCCACAAAGTGAACCTCACTCGCCGCCACTGTGACGCAATCTCTGCTCCCCCGCACTGCGCTGAAAGGCTCGCACGTCCCCACCGATGAACTAATCGGCACATCTCTCATGGCTGCGCTCTGAGCTTCTGGTTCAGAAGGCTTCCCTATGGCGCCGTCCAAACTAGTGGAGCTTGAGGATGATGGTATGCTTGCGGAGCTAGTTAAGGATTGGAATTTTGAGGAAGGTATCAAGTTTCAAGCAAAGGCTCTACAAGCCACCAACCAAGCCATGCACCATGCTTCTTCTTCCAAGGTCGGTTCTTTCGCTCTGCTTGCAGTTTTTAGAAGATACACATTCAGGTTGATAGAAAAATCCATCAGCCTTTGCATTATTTACTTGCCTGGGTGGAACACCTGCTTGGTTTCATGTTTCCTTTGTCAAAGATAGGCATTTCAGATTTGAGGTTTCTTGCAAAGCTATGAGTTTCATGATACGTGAGCTCAAGAGAGTTATTTCAGAACAATTTGACATCTATATTCATCTATGTAGAGATGGTGGTGCTCACTGGATCATGGAGGAGCATAATTGGTTACAAGAGGAAGCACAAAGTTGGAGTAAAGTTACTTATAAGAAAAAGAAGAAAAAACCAATCAGTTGCAGGTTTCAGGCAAAGAAAGTCAGTGCCTCGTGAGTTACGTGGAGCAGCTACACAACCCATCAGATATGAAAGCTTTGAGTCCAACCTGCAATTGCCCTGGAACCCTATTTTCTAGGGGATCAACTATGGAGAAAGCTCAAGCCACAACAATGGAGTTCCTCATCGCCAGCAGGGAAAAAAGCCAGAGGTAGAAGATGATGCACAATTTCAAATTCCTTGCGACAGGATTTTTGAAAGTCTCAAGCATGCGCTCAGCATTGATGACATTGTTCATAGTAATGCCTCACGATGCGAAGCCCTTCCTTAGCACAATGCAGTTAATGGCGCGTCCTTCAACCGCGCGTGCATCCTGAAATGGGGCATTTGCTTTAGATGCTTGGAACAGGGACACCATGTCAGAGAGTGTAGAGGTTACTTCCGTTGCTTACACTGTTTTAATTATGTCCATCGTGCCCAAAATTGTGTTGGGAAACAAGCGAAGCTTAAATGGGCACCCAAGCTCTCCAGACCCGAGACGCACACTGATGCCTCTCTTAACTGTGAAAGCTCGCCAAAAACGAACCCCTCGCCTTCTCCCGTCAACAACCACATTCCAACTAGTGAGCACTTAGTTTCCTCTCCTACTACTACTTCTCCACCTCCCTCACCATTTTCACAACCCAACACTTACATACCAAGCAACTCCAGTGAGCTAAGATCTTCTCTGTCACCTCCTCGACAGCACAACTCTCAGTCACAAGAAGAAGTCATGGTAGTTTTTGATATTGGGCCTGAGTGTTTCATCCCAACTGGGATGGAAATGGAAGATGGTGGGCTAAATAGAAGGGAAAGAGCCACAATCTGCTTCTCTAGCACACTGAACAAGCATCATGAAGAGTATGCCATCGCAATCACCGAAGAAAACCTGGGTCAAACACAGTGTTTAGCTCTCATGTATGAGGTACGGGAATATATCGAAGTAGAGGCAAGGAAGCAACTTATTTCCAATAGTCCCCACCCACATAGCATAGGCATCTACCGATTCCAATCATCTTGTGATAGAGACACTCTCCTGTTTAATAGCCTTCATTGGATTGGAAATTCGAGTTTCTCTTTCGTTAATCATGATGAAGCCATGAATTGTAGAATGTCCCTTTTTGCTAAAGTTGGATGGGTTATGTTAGTGGGATACCCTCTTGATTACAAAGAAACCCACTTTATTCACCAAGCCTACACCCCAATTGGAGTCATACAATGGCATTCAACTGATGGTAGCAAGGCTAGAATTCTTGCCAAAGTGCAAATTGATAATGTTCTTGATGTTCCCTGGGTAATCAAACTAAAAAGTGGCTGAGTACTTGATGGGGTACAGAGAACTTGGCTTGCGAAAGTGTTTATTCTCAATAGCCAGTTTGTTGATCAAATGATAGATGATGATGAAGACAACTTCCCAAACAATGATAATAACAACAATGGTTGGCATGGACATGGTGTTGAATGGAATTTGTGTACAACCTGGCTAATCTACACCAACAACAGCAAGACAATTCTCAAGCAAATCAGAATTATCAGAATGGTCCACAGTCACATGTTGCAGATGAAGGAGAGAACTCAAATGACAGCTCTGTAAATCAAGCATCGCGTGAGCAGGAAATTTTTCTGCTGGTACTGAGCCTGAGATAGTACAAAAAATGGAATTTCTAGAAGGATCTGCAGACCTACATGCTAACAGTCAAGCTAACTCACAAGCAATAAAAACTGATGCCCAACAGGACAAGACTAATCAGAAAGAAGTAAGCTTGACTGACCTTGCCAACACTGAACAAGAAGAAACATAGCTTCCTATTTCAGAAACTACTATAGTTACTGAATTGAGTAAGCTTCTTGAAAAAGTCTCAGGGCTATGCTACAAACGATACAACAAGATCCAACATAAAGCTTCAAGTAGACAGTCACCTTGGATGCATCAAAGATTAAATTCAATCTGGTAGGCAACAATATTGAGTCAGTGCAAATCATAACTGGATCTGTTAGCAAAGACCTGGAGAGCTCTCAAAATGAGAAACTGTTGATTACTACTGAAACCCATGACAACTATCATCCTGCCAAAGAGCTGACTCCAAACAACTCAGTTTCAATGGACCTTGCATTTTCCAAGCAACCTGTCAAGCACTCCTATGACAGAAAGAGAAGGAAGAATGTGGGCCAGAAATCAAGTGAACAAAGCAATCAGAAGGAAAGTGAAAATAGCATCACTAAAAGCAAGAAGAGAAGCAGGACTGCAACTGAAACTCAGAAGAAGTACTAGATCCAGAACAATAATTGATTCATCTAGAAACAAGAGCACCAGAGTAGCTAAGAAAATAAGAATTGCTAGTCTTGAGGAACTAAGTGCCAAACTGACACTACCTGCTGTAGATCCAGAAGTTGATTTCCCTGGTTTGTCTGATGTTGACACTGATAGTAATTTCCCTGAAATAAGCATTAAGACAATCCAAGAAGTTGCTACCTCAAGTTCTGGGATATCTCCTATGGAGGTCACCCAAGAGCTACTCCTTGCAAGGGCTGAAGAACAAAACCTCGAGATGAAGAAAGGGGGTGGCAGCATTGAAGAACATGTGACTAATGAATAGTTTCTTTATTTTTTGATCGCTCTACAGGGCATGCCCTATCCTCTACATGTATCTGTTGGTTAATTTTGATGTTTGCTTTGGACAAGTTTGTCAGTTGAACCTTATGTTGGTTAATTTTGCAATGTGCTATGGTCAATTATGTCAGTTCAACATGCTCTTCCTGATGGTGGGATCTTTTTTACTCAGCAATGAAATGTGTGATGTGTGCTTTGGTCAAGTCTGTCAATCGAGCCCTATGTTGGTTATTCTTTGTGTGTATTATGGACAAATCTGTCAGATCAGCAATCAACATTTGGACACCTTCAAGCAGTCGATTGCATTCTATTCTCCTTTCAACAAACACAGGGCGAAACACATCACAGTCATTTGCCGGATTTCAAATAGTGTCAAGCTCTCAAATCCACACAGCATTGCTACCTTTGGTCTAGCAGCTTGAGGAAATACTTAAAATTTTTTAATGGATAGTACAAACCACAAGAAAAGCTGGAATGTTCTAAATTGGAACATTAGAGGTATTAACTCTAAAGATAAATGCAATGCAATTCGCCAAAAACTAGATGAGAGTAATTGTGCAGTATACTGTATTCAAGAGACTAAAAGAGAACAATTTGACCACTCTTTTATCAGGAATTTTGCACCAAAGAAGTATGATAAGTTTCCTTACTATCGATCACAAGGACTTTCTGGAGGAATCATTATGGGATGGAACAGTTCAGTTTTCACTGGAGAAGTCATTCATATTTTGAGATATGCAGTCATTGTAAAATTCACATCAAAATATAATAATGAATCATGGCTGCTAACCGCTGTCTATGGACCCTGCCAACGATATGAAAGAGAAGAATTTGTTAATTGGTTAAATGATATACAGATATAAGATGATGACAAATGGATGCTTTTGGGGGACTTTAACTTCTATAGATCTCTGACTGGCAAAAATAGGCCAGGAGGTAACATAAGTGATGTCTTTGTTTTTAATGAGATCATCAGCAATATGGGGATGCAAGAAATACCTCTAAAAGGCAAGAAATACACATGGAGCAATATGCAAGAAGAGCCTCTACTAGAACAGATTGATTGGTGCTTCACATCTACAAACTGGATTAGTCACTATCCCAACACTTTGCTACTACCACTATCAAAGCCAACCTCAGATCACATCCCTTGTATGGTTCAAGTTGATACAACAATACCCAAGGAAAATGTATTCAGATTTGAAAACTTTTGGGTAGAGCAACCTGGTTTCTTTGAATTAGTACAACATACTTGGAGCACAGAAGTAAGAGCCTCCAACAGTGTCACCAAAATCTCTACAAAGTTTAAAATGCTCAGGAAAGCCCTGAAAAGATGGAGTAAAAGCATATCCAAAATCAATAAATTGATTGAACAAAGACCATTGTTCATCTAGGAAGCCAACTTCAAAACAATTATCAGGAAGCACATTTTGGAGCTCCTAAAGTTCAGACAAGAATATTGGAGGAAAAGATATACAGTCAGATGGACAAAATTTGGGGACGAAAATACAAATTTCTTCCATGCAGCAGCCACTAGAGATGCAAGCGGGGCGGGTTATGCCGCGAACCCGCTGGGCAAGCCCGCGCCACGAACCTGCATAACCCACGCCATAAAGTCACATAGATGGAGCAGTCCATGAGGGTTTGCCCGCACTGTCCAGCGACGCCGCAGGACGAAAACTCGCGGCGATAATGATCTTGGCGAAGAAAACTCTGCCTCCGTTCTCTGGCCCTGCCATTCTCTACATGACCAACGCACACCTATATCTATATGATGCTAGGAACTACGCAAGGCAAGATGTGACCACGCTTTCTGGAGAAGGCTCATCGACAGCCCAACCGAACAAGGCAATGTTGCAGAGCTGAGAGCTCGGTATACCTACTGTCCATCAGCTATGTTCAGCTGCCTAATCAAAGCTAACGAGTAGAAATAATTTGGCTGACTCGCTACTCAGTGCTTAGAATCATGTTTGCTTTCTTTGGTAGGTTTCTGCAAAAGTAAAGATTTTATTTTATTTGAACTTAAAAACTGGGAAAGAGATGAAAAAATGGGAAGGAGAACTGGGAGATGAGCAAGCACTACAAATATGATTGCTTGTCCCTCTGATGCGGCACTACAACCAGTGGCAGGTAGATGATGATGATGTTGGCAAGAGGAAAGCCATGCCTGAGAGGCCTTGTGGCCAGGTAGGCTTGCCCCGGCCACCGCCCATAGGGCAAACGACAACTCAGAGATGAACAGAAAGCAGAAAATGGCAAAGCTCCCACCGGCGCTGATTCACCCTCGTTAGAGCTGCAGTTATGATCATTTCTAATGTCATGCAGATGCTTAACTAGCAGGGAGTTGGGATGACACGCGGCCATGCAGGTCGCTGCAAAGGCCGCAAAAATCTGGCGGGCATGCGCGGGCCGCCACTTGAGCCCGTATGTATCTTTGCGGCAGGTGCGGACACGGGGCGGACAGCCACAACCCGCCCCACCTGCATCTCTAGCAGCCACAGAAAGGTTCAGACACAACGCAATTACAAGTTTGGAAGATTAAGATCGTAGAATAGTTGTTGACCACTTCCAAAAGGCTGCTATGCTCCTAGACAGCTTCAAAGCAAGAATGAGACACACTTCTAACCTCAGATGCAGTATAACCTGGAGGAACTGATCGATACACATGATGACCTTGAACATATCTCAGCACTTTTTTCAAATGAAGAGATTGCTAATGTGGTGAGACAAATGCCAATTGACAAGGCCCGTAGACCTAATGGTTTTAATGGAATGTTTTTTAAGAAATGTTGGCACATCATCAAAGAGGACATTTACCAATTGTGCAATGATTTCTTTTTTGGAAACTTAAGCCTCCGAGCAATAAACAGTTCATTCATCACTTTGATCCCAATGAACTCAAACCCAGTAACTCCAAATGACTTCAAGCCAATTTCCCTCCTCAACTCTGTACTCAAATTGACCACAAAGCTTATGGCAGATAGACTATAGGCCATCATTATCCCACTCATTCACAAAAACCAATATGGTTTATAAAAACAAGGACAATTCAGGATTGTTTAGCATTGGCTTTCGAATATATTCATCAATGCTAGCAATCAAAAAGGGAACTTCTCATTCTAAAATTGGATTTTGAGAAAGCCTTTGATACCATTGAACATGACACAATCCTGAAAATGATGGAAATGATTGGCTTTAATGGAACCTGGATTGGTTGGGTGCAAGGTATTCTGAACAGTGGTTCTACTTCTGTGATGCTTAACAACGTCCCTGGAAAGAACTTCCAGCGTAGGAGAGGAGTCAGACAAGGAGACCCACTCTCCCAACTCTTATTTGTGCTGGCAGCAGACCAATTCCAACACATCATCAACAAAGCATGCAATCAAGGAATTTTCTCACTACACATAAATGCAGATCCTAGCAACAAATTCCCCAGCATCCAATATGCATATGACACCATTTTGATTATGAATGCATCACAAAGAGAACTATTTTTCTTAAAAGGGCTCCTTCAATCTTTCTCTGACTCTATTGGCCTAAGAGTTAACTATGCTAAATCACAAATGGTGCCTCTAAACCTAAATCAAGAACAGGTCCTGAATCTTGCAAATATCTTTGGTTGCCAGCTTGAATCTCTACCTTTTACCTACCTTGGTCTACCACTTGGAACAACCAAGCCCAGAATTGAAGACTACATGCCTCTCATGGATAGAACTGAGAAAAGTCTAACTTCAACATCGTCTTTCCTCACTCAAGCTGGCAGACTCCAATTAGTTAACTCGGTTCTATCCTCTCTCCCAACTTATGCAATGTGCAGCCTAAAAATTGTAATGGCAGTTTTAAATTTTATAAACAAAGCTAGAAGGCTTTGCCTGTGGAGAGGCTCTGATGTTAATGCAAAAGGCGAATCCATGGTGGCATGGCCAAAAGCCACAAAGCCCAAAAGCAAGGGTGGCTTGGGGATTACTGACCTCAAATCTCAAAATGATGTTTTGTTACTCAAACACCTAGACAAATTCTACAACAAGAAAGACATTCCCTGGGTAAATATGATCTAGAGCACACACTAATCTCATGGACAAGTCCCTCATGCCACTTGTTATAGAGGTTCCTTCTGGTGGAAAGATTACTACATTTATGTGATAAGTTCAGAGGAATAGCAACATGCACAGTAGGAGATGGCACTACTATATTGTTTTGGCTTGATGTTTGGGATGGTCACTTCCTGCAAAACAAACTGCCAAGACTATTCATCTTTGCTAAGAATCAAAAAAAATTAGTGGCTTCCTTTCTTGAAGAAATGGACTTGACAGAACATTTCTATCTCCCTCTCTCAGCTGGTACAAGATATTCAAGTGAGCAATGAGGATAATGACCAGTGGCATTATATTTGGGGCTCCCAGAAATACATATCCAAAAGCTTTTACAAGCATCTCCACGGAAACATCGAACCACCAAGACCCTTTCTATGGATCTGGAATTCAAGATGCACCAATAAGCTAGGAGTTTTCACTTGGCTCCTTCTAATGGACAGGCTAAACACCAGAAATATCCTAAAGAGGAAAAAATTCAAAATTGAAGGGAACAACTATAGTTCTGTCCTGTGTGCCTCACACAGTGAGGAAACCACTATGCACCTCTTTTTCCTTTGCCCTTTTGCAAAAAGATGTTGGCAACGGATTGGTTTGCAATGGCAACTTGGAGTCCCCTTCTTTTAGATGATAGAGAGGGCCAAAATGGATTTCAACCAAAAATTCTTCATGGAAGCACTCATAATTGCAGTTTGGCAAATATGGAAGCAAAGAAATGGACTCATTTTTTAGAATTGCCCAGCAAGTTTCAATGCTTGGAAAAGAAATTTTAAAGATGAATGTCTCAATCAGGCTCTCAGAATGAAAGACTCCCCGAAAACCTCCTTTTCAACTTGGGTCAATAGCAGTGTGCAAATCCCAAATCCATCACCTCCTCTAGATTTTAGCTTGTACATCATTTCTCTCCCCCCCCTTTTTTTTCTCTCCTAGTTTTAGCTTTCTCTCGCTTTGTAAGTACCTCTGTTATGTTACCTTGTTATTAATAATTTTTTCACAGAGGGGGCTTCCCTCGCTGTGTTCAGTTCAGAAAAAAAAAGCAATACGTGGTGATGTGGCACGTCAACATGGACGACCAGCTTGGAGGGGGGCGAGAGTGAATCCAAAAACATAAGTTTCAAGGACTAAATTGGCCCAAATGAAAGTTTATGGGCAAAATTGACCCTAAGGCAAAAGTCAAGGGGCGAAGTTTCTATTTTGCCAAATAGCTGACCTCTCTAGAACATGATACTAGTTAGGGATGAGAATAATTAAGCCATGACCAAAATACCGGAAACTGAACAGACTAAAACTGATAATTTTTTTCTGCCACAATATTCGTCTTAAGGTCTAGCTAATCGAATTATGTCCGGTTAATTTGATCTTTACACTAGGATAACCAAAAAACTCAAAACTAAAAAAGAAGCCCCATAAATAATATATCCTAGCCCAATACTTCTACTTTCCCGGAAAAATAGAACAAGTGTAACACACCAACTCCCTATTCCCCCCACCCGACCTTCCTCTCATCACATGTTATTCTTTGGCTAGGGCTGCCACTTCCCCCACAGTAATTTCACACCCTAGGGCTGCCACTTCCCCCACAATGCCTCTGCAACTCTCCATGTTGTCGCATCTCGCAGTGGCCAACACCACTTGTTTCCTTCCTATCTCAATGCATTCCTAGCACCATATCTTCCTCGCCTTGCCACATCCCCATCTCCAGGCATCTCCCTACATCATGACGCTAGCTAGTTTGACGAGGATATGGTAGATGAAACAGAGGATGTGGTGGATCAGCTCGAGGGCGCTTGCTCCACACTTGATGATCATCCCCGACAGGTGCTCAAGAATGTGGCAGTCACTACCATTGCATCAATGGCAGGTGCTGCAAGCAGGGGGACCATGTATGTGTGATTCTGGCATTTGATTTTAAATGTTTATTCTTGTGACTAGGTGATTGAGGATTCTAAATGTTCATTCTTCTGAGTTGTGACTATCTTGGTTAGTTCATTCAGAATCAAAGTCCTAAGCTTGAGAAATTTCATTAACCTTAAGTTCAAGTTTTTTGAGTAATCGAATTTTGCAAAAGGCCGGAGAACCGACCACTTCGGTCTAACCGAATGCCCATCCCTAATACTAGAGTATTTATATTCTCTAATAAAAACACAAAGAAAAATTATACAAGGCTTACCAATCATATGTTTTCATTAAAACAACATTCGTACTTGTTCCCTCTAAGAGCTGATCCAACCTATATGCAAAGTGGGGGACGGGGGTGTTTGCTCCCGCCTAGGTATCATGAAGCACGTTGACATCAACACCCCCCCTCCACCCCACCCCGGTGTGGTTCTATGCATGTGCTGTCGGTGTCCGTGGCCATTCGTCCGCAACCCACCTCTGATTATGTTCTAGGCTATTTTTATTGGTTCCTGATCTAGCTGGCCCATCAGGAATATGACTCACAAGCACATACTCCTTCCGTCCCATAATAAATGAAATTCTGGGTATGAATTTGGACTACCACTTGTCCAGATTCATACCCAGAATTGAACTTATTATGGGACAGAGGGAGTATATATTCAAAACTTCAAAAACATACAATAAAATAATGTTTTTTTATTTTTCACTTCAACTAGTATCACATCAACAGTTAAAATTACACAATAAGACAAAATAAAATATACCAGGAGCAAGTAAAAATATCATAAAATATTTTGAAAATTTCAGAACAATTGATCTGTACAACTAGAACAATATTTTTAAAATTATGGAACAATTTAAAATATAGTACGGAACAATGGATTTTTTCCTATTACAGCAATCAAATACATTTGAATATTATAGAATACTAAGAAAGTTGTGGAACCATGGAGTTGTACTAGCAGAACAATTAATTTTTCAGAATGGAAGAAAAGATTGTACATACATCAATTTTTTAAAAAAATATACACATGGAACAACTCTTGGACACCTGTGGAACAAAGTTTTTAAACTTGGAATAAAAGGTTGTACACCAAGAACAACTATTATACGAACTCAAGGGGAAAAAATGTAAACTCATGAGCACTCAAGAAAACAGATCATGAGCACTCGTGGAACAAATGTTTATAGGCATAGAGCAAAAATTTGTATGTCAGGGACAATTACTATACAAACATGTAAAAATACACATGAAACAAATAAATCATGAACACTTTTTAACAAAATTTAATACAATTTTCATACCAGGGAATAAGTAGGAATAAGTACTATACAAACTCGTGGAACTAAAAAGGTATACACATGGAATAGATGGACACTCGTAGAAACAACTTTGTGATTCATCGTGGAACATATTTCATAAATGATACAGTAACAATTGAAACTAGACCGTAGAACATCTCATGAGAAATTACATAAAAGTACTAACATAAATTAATAAAAAGAAAACAATATGTAAAAAGTATTCCCTAAAAACATTATACAGTGTGGGAGCTCTCAGCACTGGGTACGCCCTTTATTATATCAAGGAAGTAAAGATGAGAAAAGAAACTAAGAATAAGAAAAGAAAAGAAAACAGAGTTTAAAAAATAAGTGTGAGAAACATTAAACAACGAAAAGAAAATCAAAAAAAGAAAAGAGAAGCTATGTTCGTTAACTTGTTTTGGCAAAACAAATTAATAGGCCAGCCCATTAAGAAAAGCTATGTTGTGGAGAGAGAATAATATGGGCGTAGTTCGAACAGCCATGTGATGGTGGCCCATCAGAACACTGAACCCAGGCCTAACCAATCCCCTGTAGCTTGACCCATGCTCATAAGCCTGAACAGAACAAAACCTAATTCCTTTGATGTTGATATCCTAATCCTGATGCTTGCGGCCTATGAGATAAGGCGGGGGGACAAGAACTGCCTGCACGGGACCATAGTGGAGGAGATCAGCAGAGAAGGAAGTGACGTGAGAACGAGGTGACGCTATGATCCCAGACGATTGCAAATCGATCGAAATCAGGTAGAATGATGCATTCTAATTCTAAGTGGCAGCCAAACATCCTGACCACGGAATTAAATTGCAATTCTCCCCCAATTCATGAGAAACATAGGATCCCAAAGTAGTTTTTAGAAAAAAAAACAATAAAAAAGAGTGCCAATAATTGTATCACCCAAACTGTGTGCAGGCATGATAGGAGAGGCATCGTGGGAGCGACTAAGGGCATGTTTAGTTGGAGTAGTTTGCAAACTTGGCACTTTAGAACTAAACACCTATGTATACTTTACTGTAGCAAAAATGAAAAGTTTGCAAACTTGTCACATCGAATATTTGGACACTAATTAGGAGTATTACACATAGACTAATTACATAGATGGACTATAAATCGCGAGACGAATCTATTAAGCCTAATTTTACCGTCATTAGACGCTGTTTAATCATGGATTACTGTAGCACAACAGTGTTTAATGACGGCAAAATTAGGCTTGATAGATTCATCTCGCGATGTACACTCCATTTATGTAATTAGTTTTCTAATTAGTCTATATTTAATAGTCCTAATTAGTGTCCAAACATTCAATGTGACAAGATTGCAAACTTGTTCACGGTGAGTGTGCGTGCGTGTGTGAGCGTCTGCGTCTGTAAAAAACACCTATACAAACTTTTGACGAGTTTGCAAAGTTGAGAGCACAAAAATCTAGACAAACTTAGTTTACAAACTTCTTCAAACTAAACAGGGCCCAGATAAGCCGTGACTTTCCCAAGACACTAGAGGTGAGGAGGCTAGGACCTGGGCACCTGACCTGACGAACCCAACAAAAGGAAGCGCCGAACTGTCACCACACGGACCTCTCAATCTATCCGCCCATCCAGCACCCTGTCCCGGCGCGATGTGCGCCAATTCCCCCCTTATATATTGGCAGATCCACCACGCACACCCGTCACGGACACACATGATGCTCCAGACTGCAGCAGGCACCTATCATCTGAAACAGAGGAAAGAAAAAGGACAGGGGAAAAGCAAGGGAAAATCGATCGTAAAACTTGTGCCATGGACACTGGGGTGGGGTGGGCCGGGTGGCATGGGATGGGATGGAAGTGAGAGGACGACACAGCGCTTTTCGCTTTGCTCAAAGCTAATCATGTCCCAAACATGAGAGACATTTGTTAATCCCATGCGTGATGATGCATGCATTTGTTCCCAATGTTTGTTTTGCCACAACTCTTTCCTACATTGTACGGATGGACACTTTCTTTGGATCTTGTTGATAAATATAGTACTAGTATAATGTGTATATTAATGTTATAGCCAATAATTTATTCGCACAAGGTTTTTTTTACAGAAACAGTACAAGTTAAACCTGTGTCATTAGCTGATAACCAATTGCTTTGGAAAAACATATCGATTGTGTGCTTATGATGGAAGCGAGGTGTTGATGAGTCGTCATAACGAGGTTGAGGTTTTTTTTTCCAAAAAAACAAAGAAAACTCATAAAGGAGGGCCCCATATGCATGGGGCAGAAATGATGGCCATGCAGCACAACACAGGGATAGAAAGAGAAGAAAGCTGAGAAAGAAGCGTTCAGTCCAGCATCCCAACGAGATCCCATCATCCTTTGGAGCTTTTCATCACCTGCACCACAGTCGGTGTGAGTGAGACCCATCCATCTTGAGTTCTTGACTGCCTAACCAACTGAAGAGCGAAGAACGCCGATGCGGATGGGTGTGCCCCTGGATGCCCCTACCAAATTCACCCTGCCGTAGACTGTTCACTGCAGTAGATGTAGGGGGTCACTTTGTTTGATGATCAGGGCCTGATGAGCCTATGATAGTACACTTGAAGTGATTGCCAGCATGATGTGGGGACTGACCAACAGTACAGTTAGCTAATTACTCAAGCAGCCAGGACCATCCCGGTTCACCATCCTTGCCGTTTGCTCATTCACCAGCCACCATCCAGTAGAGAGAATTGTAACCGCATCAGTCATCTCATCGCTTGTCACATTGGCTTTGCACTGAATTGCATTATCATATATGGCTGTTGCGGCCACAGCCAGGGCATCACCACAACAACAACTCATAGCAGTATAGCACTTTGTTAAATACCCGTCGTGCTCATGACATGCTCGCCTTCTTCTCCCCCCGCCCCGTATGGTCTTCTTCCCAGCAGGACGTTGAGTTCTGCCCCCATCATTGCTTCTCCCCCTTCTTCGTCAGCTGTCAGCATCTTCCAAACATTCTTCGCCTTCTTGTTCGGCATCTCTACCTCCCCTGTGGCTCTGTGATCAAAGAGGCAACCAGAAATACAAGCAAAGCGAAACAGAGGAGAGTTCGTTTCGTTGGCAAGAATGGTGGAGGCAGTTGGGTCCTTTGGGAGCAGAGGCGTCGGGGTTGCGGGCATGAGCAGCACGCTGGAGGAGTTGCAGATGCAGGAGACGCTCATCTTCTCCGACACCATCAAGGTCAGTCCATGTTTCCTCCAGATTCGTGTTCCTGATTTCTTCTTCTGCCTTCTCCTTTTGTGTTCGTTCAAGCTTTTTATTCTTTTAATTTCCAACGACTGCATATCTTTCTTTCTGATTTACTTAAAACAAGACTGCATTGCTCGATCAAACTGATTATTAGCACCACTCATTGCAATCACTAAATTTGCAGGATCTCAAGACGCTGAGGTCGCAGCTCTACTCCGCTGCAGAGTACTTCGAACTTGCCTACATGCAGCAAGAGGGAAAGCAGGCGTATGTGCTACACCCATGACCCATGAATCCATGATCCATCTCCTCACGTTTCCTGCAATGCACTTGCAGTTAGTTTTCTGAACGCATCGAGGCTTATGCTGCTTTGAAATTCTGGATGCATAGGGTGGTGAGCAACCTCAAGGAGTACGCCGTGAAGGCCCTTGTCAACACCGTTGACCACCTGGGTTCCATATCTTTCAAGGTCTCCAGCCTCATCGATCAAAGGTTCGATGAGATCGCCGACGCCAATCTCCGGGTCTCCTGCATCCAGCAGGTTTCGAAAGCTACTTGCCCTGGGATCTGTATTAGTCCCGTCATCTCTCTCTTTGAATTAATGAAGTGACTGGTTCCAGAGAACTCAAGTTAGCCAAGCCTGCATGGACAGAGAAGGCCTTTCTCAGCAATCCTTGGTGATCACTGCCCCTAAGTATCACAAGAGATACATCTTGCCAGGTAAATAAACATAGGTATCATGCCCGTATTGTCATTTGTCAGCACATTCTGAAAGCAAGAATTGATTTTGGAAAGATATTTTTGACAATTTCAGCTGGAGGAGACAAGTCAATGCCCAGTGCCCTGCCTAACTTCAGGGAGATGAACAAGATCACAAACAGGACTGCGCAGATGCATCAAGTATTCAATGGTAAGAGTGGACTACAACATCTTGAAGTTATTCATCGCTTCAATTAACCGGTGAACAAAGACCATATACATTAACTTCATAATGACCTCAATAAACCGGCAGCTTCATACTGACCTGAAATGTCTTCAATCAGCAGCCCAACCAAAAGCCAAAGAGAAGCAGCCTTCATTCAGGTCAGTCCTCGATGTACAAACAAAAGCTTGGAATTTTCACCTCCCTCTCTGTCCGCAGCTAGGTTGAGAAACTGAAATTCTATTGTTTTCAGCAAATTGCGATCAATGGCCCGTGGACCTTCACAGCGCGCACGTTCAGCATCACCAGCAATGCGTTCACATTCCGTACCACCATCTGAGGCTGCTATACCCACCAACAGAGGTAGAGTAATCAACACTTAAGCAGCTCATTCGAGTAATCCAGTTCTAGGAGATGGTGACATAAAAGGATCCTGATCTGCTGATACAATTTTATATCTTGATCAATGGACTCATGTGTTGGCACTCAATTTGTTTCCGGAAAGCAGATAAGCGTTCAGATTCGCCAATTCCAACAGCAACACCACTGACAAGATCTGGATCACTCTCAAAGAAGGCATCCTTGCTCAAGACGTCTAGTGTCAGAGTTCAGGTAAATTACACGGGCTTGTAAGTTCTCCAAGAAATGATGTGCATAACACGGAGACATTTTCACCTGTCGTTGCTGAATATGCAGACCACTTCACAGCCCAAGAAATTGGCACCTCTGAGGTCACAAGCTGACAGGGGCAACGACACCAAGGATGGTGAGCATACCCCAAAGAAAAGCAGGAAGTTCCTCAAGTCCATCCTCAGCAGGCGCAAATCCAGAAAAGATGAGCCACTGCCCAGTTATTTCGATGACTACTGAACATTTTACTGCCAGATTAGGTGTCACCACTCGCCACTGTCTCTGATACTTCTACACAGTGTTATCAGACAAAGTGGTATATGTCCTCAGTATGAATATTGCCATTGTATATAGCAATAGTATAAAGGTTGGTACATTAATGTAAGGTGAAGAAGCGAAATTTCAGCAAGATTCCTTGCCAACTTGCCTGTTTCTGAAGAGCGGCATCGGATCGCAAGTCTCTATTTGTTTGTAAGGCTCATGTTCCTTCATGGACTTAACTGGAATTCATGATCAACAATGGTCAATTTGTAATGGCATCACCATTTTGTCATATTATTACTATTGGAACTCTTAACAGGAAAATGATCAGAAGAGTGGAGGAAATAGCAACATCTAGGAAATATATCATGAAATTACAGAAGGTTGTAGAGCCGTAACATGTTGGTAGTGCCAGTAGAAAAGTAACACAGAAACAACATAAATTGCAACAACTGAAGATTAATGGACGTCCGAACATAACTAAAATATTTCCTTGAAATATGGCAGATACATAATGTACAGAGTTGATATGAATATTTGATGACCTTAAAAGCTTAACAGCAGTGCTCTACTGATCTGCCCTGCCATTGTACAGCATGAATCAGCCCGATTGCCCAACACTACTTTTGCATGAAGTGACAAAAAGAGAACTACAAAAAAGAGAGCTACAAAAAAAGAAAGTGTAGTTTTGGCATCTCCCTACTTCTAGTTTACAACTTTACATCCACCATCATTGACACCCTGGCCACCAAAACAAGATAACCAACTGTACATGCTCCCAGAGATGTGGACCACACTGCCTTGTGCAAAATCGCAAACAAGCCTTACCATAAAACACACACTACATGTAAGGTATAAACTTGACGTAAAAGAGGCTCCCATTAAATTGCTCAGACATTTTACTTCCCTTACATCTTAGTCCACCCTTGCTATGCCACCCTTGACACGAGCTTCATGTACAAAAACAAATTGAACGATATCAAATGATCAACTGCATCCACCAAAACAAAACCTTGTCTAGCATGCCTCTTGCCTCCTTCCACCTTTCTTGTTTTATTGTTGATGTAGCGCAGCAAGATCATCTTTTAGCTGAACGAGCTTCACTGAGCCATCACCTCCACACGAAATGAAACCATCAGACAACACCTGGAGGTCTGTCACAGCAGCCTGAAAACATGTAAGTTATGATTAATAAAACAGAAGTATGTGATCCAATTATCTTCTTGTCATAACATGACCAAAATCTACCAATGAGGTAAGATTGTACATTCTCTCCGTAATATTACATTACATACCCTAACAACACCACCAAAGCCCCTGGAATTTGGTTGAAAAAAGGTGTGCCGTTCATGCAACTTTGGCCAGTGAAAGACCATCTGGGAATTTTTTGCATCCCAAAGCTTCACATCTCCATCTTTGCTTCCAGTTAAGAACAAGCTGGTATTTGGGATGGTTGTTACCTTGGTGACACTTCCTGCAGATGGAGGATAAGATATCAGACAGAGAAACCAACTTAAATTCTGAACAGTACAATGCAGAATCACAGTTACCTAAATGAGCCTTAGGTATATGCCAGACCATCCCACTAGTGGTACCACCAGAAGTACCAGATTTGCTCTCCTGCGCGAAAGGCGCCTTGACACCATGCTCAGTGGAGACTCTATTATGCTGGGACTTTCCAGCAGAAAGGAAGCGGAAATCATGCAAAGCTACATCTCCACTTTTTCCACCAGTTACAATCAGGGGTGAAATAGACCCACAGCCTCTATCACCATCAAACACTGAAAGAGACCGTGCTCCTCCTGCAACATTAAGTCCATGGTGAGCCAATATAGTGCTACACAAAATTACACCACAGTAATATCATCAACAAGACAACAACCAAGTAGCAAATATCTATCTTCGTATAGATATGCCATTACAAGTTGTACAAACTAAAATGTAAAACTTTAAGAGCTCAGAATATTTCTTTTTCTTTCTATAGAAACTAAGAAAAAATCTATTTGATACCCTGAACTGTGCAAAAGTCCACTTAATCCCCTAAATTACAAAACTAGGTGTTTGACCCACAAAACTTACAAAACTGGGTCGACATACACATTACAGTGATTTCAGAAAGAGGTTTTGCTAGGGATCCAATTTGGTCGTTTTTGCCAGTAATCGATTTTCGCAAATGGGGGTCCTAACATGAGGGAGGATGAAGAGAAGAGTTGAAAACAGTCTAACAGAGAGAAATAGAGAGAACAGGAGGAAAGAGGTCAAGCATATGGATGTGATCATCTTCAAGTTGCCCAAGATGTCCTGGTGATATGGCTGCTATTGTGACAAAAACCAACTTAGAGTAGGATTCACATCATCATTCACTTGATTTGGGGCTAGTGCAGAAGATAAAAAAAAGGTTCAGATTTGGTATATACGGGTACCTACACAATTTTAAATTCCAGTGAAAATGCATATTATAGATTGATTATCTTTCTGTTCACTAAGCTCCTAAAAGCGACTGCCATTTCACCTCTAGCGAGCATCCTTTCTTTAACTTTGTTTTGTCTATTTGGGATTTCATAGATGAGCTCAATCGTTTTAATAATTATTGTGTTCCTGATAATAAATATAGAAATACATGCAGTCGCAGCATATGGTACTATAGTAAGAGCTGTTCTTTAATGCAAGATAATCTGGTAGTTCTTCCAACAGATGAACCTCAATTTACCTATGTTTGCATGATAAAGAACATAAAGATGTGATAAGCCTTTGGTTCAAGAAAGGTGTGTGCAATCAGGAACAGACAAAGACAACATGTATATATAGCTTTTATTGTACCCCCTCAGATCACAAAAGAAAAAATATATTGTCTTGGGTGTTGACATGTATATATAGCTTATATTGTACTCCCTCGGATCACAAGAAAGAAAATATTGTCTTGGGTGTTGACATTTTCTTCAAAATGGAAGTTTGACAAGTAACTTCCACAGTAATATATGAATAAACAGAGAAGTTGCAATATTATGAAAACAATTTTCGGGACAAATCTACTTCACACTGCCAGATGTTTAATTCAATACTAAAATAATATCAGTGGACAAATTTAGAACATGGATGCGTCCAACCCAGAATGACACTTTCCTTTAACTAACTGGACAGAAAGTTTTTTTTTTCCTATGTTCCTGCATGGTCATGTTGAGAACTTGTTTGGGTGCATTTTATCTTTTGATGTATTCTTGGGGACAAAGAAGGAAGGAGATGTATTTAAACAACATGGGATTGGCCTGCATATGCAAATGAAATTCAACAATAAGAAATGACTTTGAATTCCAGGTGTGAGGGCGTCCATATTAGTGAATTTATCATGTTGCAGTGTTTCAAAGGTAGTAAAAAAATAGTGTATGTAAGACGCATAAAGTTGAGTATAGCACCAATAATTCAGTTTCAAATTTGTTCTGATGTCAAGAAACAAAATAGAAAAGAAGTCAATCTGGTATTCATTATGTGCTGGTGTAAAACTTGTGGATTGGAATCTCAGATGAATTTCAGAGTGCATTTTTGCAGGTTTATTAACTATGTGCGTTCTACGCTCATGATTTTATTTTTTTTATTTTTTTGGCCAACTTTTTGGCCATGTGAACATCCTTTTTGTGATCCATAAAAGATATAGTGTAAAACTGGAGTCAACAAGCAATCAACCATTCCTACTCTATCCAAATATGCAACCAAGATCCTAAGGTACGTTTGTAAATACAGTCCATTCTCCAATTCATCATAGCCTCTTACAGATTTATGATTTAACCTATCCGATACTAATCATAGTACTTTAGGCTGTTACTTACGAATAATGATTAGTATTCCAAATATTAAACAGTAAAGCATTGCTCATACTCAGTGAAATACCTTCATGACACATAATAGAAGTTTGACATGTGGCAGGTGGTGACAGTGTGTCCCAGATAACTACATTTGCACCATTTGAATTACATCCAGCAGAAGCAACAACTGATCCACTTGCAGACACATAAGAGACATCCCTGTATTCAATAAGAACTCATCTGTAAGACATTGAGATCTGTACCAAGCAGTAACTATTGCATGGATGGAGTTTAGTAAACATACGAGGCATGGCTATCAAAGCATAGGGATGATTCTGTAGGATGGACATTGCTTCTTCCGCCCACCTCAACTTGCCATGTACAAACGGTACCATCTAATGCAGCAGTGGCAAACCGCTGTCCATAATAATCAAACTGAACAGCAGATATGGAGGCCAGTGCATAAGGGGGTGGAATGTTAGCAGCAGGCAGCACACCATATGTAGCCATGGCACTATCTTTACCAAACTGAAAAGTTATAAAGAATAAAACGTATTAATGGATATTGAAACACAGAATATAAGTATCGTTACTAAATAGTTCAACGTTAAATGAACTCGGTCCCAAGTTTGTTACGCTCCAAAAGTAGAAACCATCAATGAAACATAACATGTTACAGGAATCTTACTAATTACAGTAAGATTTAGATGTAAATCCTAAAATAATGCTTACTAAGTGCTTCCTAATTTAGGGGACAAACAAGTTCTTTAGAAAAACCACTACAATGCCAAGGCGTTCTCTAGGAAGAAAATGTTTACCTCCCATAGATACACATGTGTATTGCTTGAACCAACAAGAAATAATGGCAAAGCAGGATGTCGGGATAACGCTCTTGAATGAATGTTCTCTAGTGTTGCTGGAGGATCAACGAAATCCTCAAGTTCTTCAGGTTCACCCCACCCAAACCCAGAGGCCCCAATACCAGCGTAGCCTGGAATTCCAAATGCTCCACCACCAGTTAGATCTCTTCCAGGTTTTGCCAATGAACCCAAACCAATTGCTGCCCCACCTGAGCCACGTTGTGATCTTTTTTTTCTGCCAAGACCAACACCAGATGAAATGAAAGTTGGAGTTGGTGTAGATTCACAACCAGCCCAGCCATCCAATGGCCAATCAGATCCAGACCAGACATACTCTTCAAATTTCTTGTAATTTTTCTTTTCGCTCCAGCTGAAGAAAACAAGGCCCTGAAAAGTGGCCAACCTTAGATAATACAATAGTAGCCATGTAGCAGCATAACTATATGACAACCCCACCCCCCCAATATCAAAATAATGGAGATATCTGTAGCACTAGCAAAACAGCTCCTAATATCATGACAGCAAAAGTGCAAAACATTTAATACCAAAAGTTTAACATATTAAAAAACAAAATTATATATTTCATCTGATAAATGTATAAAGTTGCTCATCCAGGGTATGATGATAAGAAACACAGAAGTCTGAGAAATTAAAAATATACCTTTCGATTAGTAGCAATAGCAGCTTGCTTCTCATTGATTGAGTTAAGACATGTCGCCTGTGTCACAGAAAAGGTTAAAATGTAGCACCAGAAAGAGAAGCAATGTGTACATAGACAGAGTACCTAAAGGGTCAATATGCTGACAGTAAATACCTCAAGAAGCTCTCCGCTTCTCCTCAGAAGTTCCCTTGGGCTTTGGAAATCTTTTTGCACAATCAACTCTTTCTTTTTAGTTTCAAGAAAGACTTCCCCATTAGATGATGCTTCGTGAGTGAATCCCTGTCCTTGATCATTGTTCTTGGAGCTAAGTCCATGTTTATATCCTTCTGCACTTGTTTGAGTATTATTGTTTTTGCATTGAACCGCAGCACCTCTTACATCCTTCCAAGATCTAGTAACATTGATGCTGCTTAAGGAAAAGCAATTAACTCTTTCATTCACAAAAGCATTACAAATATCCACAGGATTAACAGAAACTTCCCACAGATTATCAAACAACGCCTCGATATTCTCACTGTTTGCAAGCTGCAAAATTCTTGAAAGCTGGTCATAACTATTGCTGTTAGACCACTGCTGAGACGACTTACACTCTAACCAGAAGAGCACACTAGAATGTGAATTTATTGGTAAACACTTCCTCAAGAATGATGCATGCAGTTTCACTAATGAAGATGACACAAAATGTACGGAATCCATAACAAACTTTGCAGCAACTGAAGAGAAATGACCCTTGAACTCTGAATCACTACCACCAGTTTCATGTTCAGCTCTCTCTTTTTCAATAAACTCCCTTAAATAATATTGCATTATGGATGTCAACCGAATCCATAAAGAAGCACCTATCAAATGCCACTTCTCATTAACCAAAATATTCAAATTCTCACTCTTTTCTAGGTGTATCTTATGCACTGAAGCATTGGACATTTCCCCTTCTGTATTCCATGATCTATCATGACTTCTATGGCGTATAGAGTGCATCAACTGATCTAATAGTACTTGAAAGGCCTCCCCATTAACAGAAGCAGCTAGAACTGGATTGATCATGACAAGCAATGCCTTTACGTCACAATACAACCAAGAAAAGGAAAACTCTATAATGTATTCAAGCAGGTCCATAACTGTAAGCATAGATGACCTGTTATTAAGAAACTTGTTTCCACCATTGTCATGTCTTAGAAGCAACCTGCTGGCATTCAGGAAGTTTGACAACCCTGCTATAGCGTGCTTATGATTCTCTTTAGATGTGCATGCAGTAGTATTTATGAGTTCCATATTCAGAACAAAACACATGAAGTAGTAGTTGACAACATGTTGACTAAGAAACTTGCAGCTCTCTTTCAATGAAGCCAATAACAGATAATTAATCGGACAGAGCGGGCGGCATTCAAGACCGTGACCATCAATTGCAACATCTGGTAATCTACATCCCCATAACAGAACATATGCAAGAAACAATAAACCATCATGGCAACAAAATATTAGAATCTGCAAACACAATCGAGTAAAATTTAGGTTTCATTATTGTAAAAGGTTCACATAAAATTAACAAGAAAAGAAACTGTTATCTCCTAGCATTACCTTCTCAGCTATATCAGCAAATTTAAGACAGAACCTTCTATCAAATACCGATATTACTGCTGCAACATCATGTGTAAGTTCTTCGATTTGATGACTGCTGTACTCATTACAGACCTTATCTTCAGATAATGATACATTGCATTGTGAACAAAGCAAGTGATTTCTCAAAAGGCGAGATAGATATTTTGAAGCCATAGTTACTTTAAGGTTGGACTCAATGTCACTAATGACAGATGAAGATAGCCAATTTCTGGAGGCAGAGAAAGGGTTCAGCACTCCGTCAAAAAACTTGTCATCTCCACCAGCAGGTGAGTTTATGCTTTCCTTGCCATCTTTTCCCGAATTAGTAGCTAGGCATTCAAGTGCTTCAAGCTGAATATTAAAAAAATTTAACATTTAGAATAATTGTAAAAAAATAAAAATAAAAAAAGCAGTCAGCTAGCATTAGGTAAACTTACAGGTAGTCCACACTTGTTCAAGGCACAGGCAGCCATTGCAAATGAAAGCTTCGATAACTTTGCAGATACATCTTCACCAACACAGTTTCTGAAACTATTTTTTGTCGAGAGAATAGCACAGTACTGACCCACTTCTGGGTCTGAAAACACATTTGGATCACCAAAGATTTGGGAATCATCAATCAGCAACTTGGGATGGCAACCAAACAATCTATTGATAGACTGAGCATAGTTCCCTAACATCCACTGGAAATCAGATAAAACGTAGTTAAGTTGGAGGATTGTTACTTTGGTTCTCAACATAGTAAAATGTAAAGAAAAGGGCCACATGTATATGACGCACCTCAAGCAGGCTTGAAAGCCAGTTGTCTCCTTTCTCAACTGCATCAGGAAGGAGGACACTAGAAATGAGGTTACGCTCCAGGGGCCCTCCAGATCCTTCAACAAGGCGACAAATTACAATAGCAAGCTGTTCATCTTGAAGGTTCTTTGCACAAACATTGACTGCTGATGAAGTATCATCACCAAGAAGGAAAAATGCTATAGCAAGCTCCCATTGATGCCTTCCCATTAGTACATAGGCATTTTTTAGAGCAGCAGCTTTGTGTCTTTCTTCCTGAATAGATTCATCCCATTAAGTGTGAAGCAATTAAATAGCTTAAAACAGTAAAACACAGAATATTGGTTATGAAGTTCCTTTTTCCGAAAGAAAGTCCCTATGTTTTTTAATCAATAATACATTACGATATTCATTCAAAAATATATAATATAGCCATTTATTTAAAAAATGTACTGTCTCATCAATCTGCGTTGGCAATAGAACAACCTTATGGCCACCTACACCACAGGAGCCTGTTGCCAAATGGAGGCTGGAAATGCTCAATCACCAAATCATTTGGAGGCTCTAGATGGACACAAGTGAAGTTAACTGTGCTACTTCCTCTAATCCTATGTAAATTAGTACTATCCATCCATAGCTCAAATCATGTCATTTAGCGGATCAATTATGGTACACCAGGAGAGACTACGAAAATTTTAAGGGGTCAATCTAGTCACATAGGCATCTGAAATCGAGTAGCTCAATAAGATTATCAGTTGGAGCTATGTCTGAAATATTTATCAAAAGATTAGAGCAGATTAATACAATCGGTTTTCATAGACATGCTCATGCAGAGCTTAGTGATTGGACCTTGTTCTCCTCCCTGTCACCTCCAAAATTGACTATATGATGCTATTTTTTAAGAAACACAGAGATCAGTTTATATATTTAAATAGAATGAAATTTAAAATTTGTTCTTTGTAAAAAGAATAAAAAATCCTTTGTTATGCTTTTGGCTCAGAAAAGACATTATTGCACCATTGCCAGCATAGTGATTAATGAACTGTCTCCAAGAGATACCTCATATGAGGTGCCATAACTAGCATCAGCCTGAAGGATATAAATCATGAACATTTGCAATATGAAATAGGCATTACATAACTAAAAAATGACCAATAATCAAACCAAATTATAATAGTTACAAATTGTGGTACCTGAAAGTTTCTGGAGAGGAACTCATATAGACGTTTATCTTTTTCATCTCTGCTAATCTTGAAGAGACCAGCCAACACTTTTATTCTGTTCAATGCTATGTAGAGAAGAGCACAATCCTTGGGGTCCTTGCGTTTAAGATATTGCAACCTTGCCAACTTTTCCATCTACAATTTCAGACACACCAATCAGCACAGGTGGTTATCCAGATAACTGCAAGTGTAAAAATAATTCATTATGGTGTTCAAAAATAGGTCACAAAGATCAACACAGAATCATTAATACTTAATTCCTAAAATCTGGAAACATTACAACAATGAAAAAGGACTGGCCCATCAGTTGAGAAGGTCAGACCGTCAGATATCACATCATAGACATGTCAAATTTAATGGCATTGTTGGAAAAACAAAGCATGTGGGTTCAAATGTAAACTGGAATAACTCTAACCAAAGGCAAGCATGAAAACCCATAGTGCCTGTTTGGATATGGGAATATCGGCATGAATCCTTAGGATTCAGTGTTTTTTCTCGACGGGCGAGGAAATTCCCCTCATCGATACACTCACTAGGTGTAGGACACCAGCAGTCAAAGAAGGATCCATGAATATGTGTTAGTTCAAATCGTCTTTTTAGAATCTGTAAGCTGCACTACCAAAAACAAAAAGAGCCCTTTCAGGGGTTGAGAACATGGTGCATTTGATGTGCAGAGTAAGAGCTTTGTAAGTTCACTAAGAAATGCTCTAGTTTAATACTCCTTTTATGTCCATTGTCTTTTTAGCAAAAACAAATGAAAAATACATAGTTCTGAAGCATCTGACTGTTGGCAACCACGTACCCTTGTTCTTAGCTGGGACACATTGGTATACCATAATCCTATACCAAGCTTTTGCATCTCTGGCCAGGTTGGCTCTAAAGGAAGCACAGAGTTAAGTAGATCATCCTGACAGTCAGATTGGAAGGCCCAAGCTATGGAAGCAGAATCAACGTGTAACCCTTCGCTACTAGATGAATATCCAGGTTTCCTAAGAGCATGAAGCTGTCGGAACTGCACAGCAACCCAGAACCTTGAGAGAAACAAAATTATCAATTAACATAACTTTAACAAAATAAGTTAGCAAGAACCCTGGCCATCACTTACCAGCCTCTAGATTCAACCAATACAATAGCAATGAATTTCCATAGGTTAAAATTAGAGTTTCCTTACCTTCTTCCCGCTTCATCAAGGCTTTTGTAGGGAGAGAAACGGCTCTGATCAGTGATTTCACCCATGAGATCAGAGATTGCAAGTATCTGAGTTCTCTCGGTGTCACTTATGCCATATACGCTGAAGTTCTTATCAAGGAGCTCAACTACCTCTGATTTTTTAGATGCATTGGTGGTATTGTTGATACCTAAATTATCATCCACATAAAGAAACGAATTTGAAGGTGACAGCAAATTAAAGGTTGTGTTACTTCTATCTTCACCCCACAGAAAACCTTTGTTAGAAATGTTGTTGGATGTTGTCGCTACAAAGTATTCAGACAAAGGAAGTTCTGGAATAATGTGGTGTGATTTATGGCACAAACTGCACTTTGACACGACCTTTGATGTTTCACTAGCTTTCATGGATTGAACAAGATGCTGCAGAGCAGCATTCACACGTTTCCATTCACCTACACACAAGCAACAAAAGAATCAATGACTCAGCTATGTTACCTAATTTCCACAAAAATGCACAAGATGCTATGGGATATGTAAATAAATTGTGCAAGGGTACTGCAAATCTTTTGGAATTAAATCAATCAAAGACTAGATTACATCATAAGAAAGAATTCCCGAATGAGCCTGTTGGCTGAGCTGGCTGGTAACTGCAGAATTTAGCAACTCAATCGCAACCGAACTTACTTCAGAGCAATGTAATCCAAGGAAGGATCAGAAATTATTGAGGCCTTTGTCATACTGTTATATCATATCGACACTGGAAGACTTGGTATAATGTTTATATGGCACCGATTTATCTTGACACCATAAAAGCTACTTATTATATTTGTAGATCAGAGGATGACCACATAAAACAACCCAAACCTAGTTATTCCAATGTATGACTGATCAATCTTACTTACTGGGGCATTCCAGGACACAGTACTTCCATTGAGCTAGGTGTCTGGCAAACAATGGGGTCCTACTTTTCGAGCTAACACGAACAGGCTTAGTTCGGCACTGCAGTGACTTTTCTATCTGCAGTTTTATTTTAGCATAATCCTTTTCGGTACATTAAATGATACGATTTTTAAGAGCCGCATAGTTAAGGAGTGTTTCTAGATTCCACAGCACAGCAAAGCATGCCAAAACTAAACCTAAGTCCCAAAATTCAACCGCGGTTAACACTAACATCTTGAAAATGTCAGTCAAAGTAGCACTAAAAACAATTAGCATTTTGCTCAATACTCCTTCATCACAAATAAATGACATCTTGGGCAATTACACAGTCTCAAAACCACAATTATTATTACTAGTTTCTAATTTGTCAAATTTATACAGCCTAGTAAAATTATAATCATAGCCTCGTAGGATAGTACTTTCCCATGTAATTCTACATCGTCATTTTTCATATGTGCAATCTAAGTATTCACAAAGATATCTATAACTAGAGTTAAAAAAAAAATGTTTCAGTGCGCGCATCCCAAATGTGACTTTTATTGGATTGTGTTTTTAAAAAAAAAATAGAAGTCCATTCCTATCAAATTAACAACGCTTGCAATCAATGTATAACTCAGAGAAAATATTTGAGGTAAATTCAGAAAATCCACACCTGAATAAAGATACTGTACAAGTGCTCTTGGGTGGTAAGATGCCACAGGCCCACTCAATTTATCAGCTATATCCAACAAGTTCCATAAACAATGAGAACAGTGATTATCATCTTGGTCTGTTTGCAAGACACCATTGTTACCAGTAGTCCCACTGTTGTAGTTTTCTAGTAACTTGAATTTACCAAAAGCAGTTCCATTGAAATTGTTAGCACATGGCAACATCTCAGGCACATCTATCGGACAAGCACGTATCTGGGTAGCATACTCATTAGTTCCTGTTACTATCCATGAACTGAAGAGTGAGAGATGATTCTCATGAACAAGCGTGAAAGTTGCCTTTGGCCCCCAAAGGAAGCCAGCAATGTCATGATGAGAGTGGGATAAGGCAATACAGCTCCAAAGATGCTCTTCTTTTGAATTCTCATTGTGCAGCACATTCTGGAAGGAAGGGTGCTTATGAGAATATATACGCAGCTCATTAGATAGACAAACTGCAAGTAGAAATCGTCCATCGCCTAAGGATAGCCCATCTAAACCAACAATATGGTCTTGCAACATTAGTGCACCTTCTAGCAGAAAACTACCATCCCTGATGAGTTTAACTGCTTCCCAGATATGAATAGAGGTGCTATTCTTCTTCAAATTTCTGCAAACAGTAACAACTCTACCACAACTTGACAGTAAGACTATACTAACTGGTCCTCGATGAGCACCATACATGCCTACTAGCTCCCAGATGTGTCTCTCATTCTCAGTCTGTGTGGAGTTATCTGCATTAGGCATCTTCCAAAGTTTCACAGTGCCATCAGAGCACCCAGTAGCAATATGATAACCTGGAACATTTCTGTAACTGTCATGTTGTATAGGCAAGACAGTACTGTTCATGGAAACTACAGAAATGCATGTGGGATATTCTCCCTCCAGGCTAGAAGGAAAGACTGAAGAACCTTCATAAATAACTGCTGAAAATGTTTCATTGTTAAAGCAGATTACATGTCTCTCTTGGCTTGTGGTAGAAAGAGAGCTCTCAGCAAAACCACACAAGCATCTTCCGCTGCTATATTGATTTTCTGAATGCAAGACAACTTTCCATGAGAAAGCTTGGAAGCTCTTCCTCCATATGCATACAACAAGGAAGCTGTTGTTCACAAAACACCCACTGCATTTAGAAGCCAATGGTATGGTATGAATGCTGTCAGGTGGTCCTTCTGTATTTCTCTCTCCACGGAAGGGGATTCTGAAAACCTTCTGGCATGAAAGAGTCTCTTTCTGAATTCTAATTATGAAACAATCGGCTCCACTTTCACCTCCAAGGACAAGAAATCTATTATCCTGACTAACAGAAGGCGCCCAACATAAGCATGAGTAGTGCACATCTTCAGAAATATTACTCAAATCAAATTTGCACAAAAGCTTCCATAAAGGATTTGTAGGTGCATGCAACGTTGGTATGAGAGTTGAAAAGTTTGACAGAGACCAGAAAAATAACATTCTGTTTGAATCCATTGAAACAGCTAGCTCTATTTCGCAGCTATACGGATGGACAGACACTTGTCTGATGCTACCCTTGTGCCCATCTTGTTTGACAGGTTTTGTCAAACAACATGAGATACTATTAGAAGATTCACTTGAAACATGGTTCCCGGAATCAGGTAGACTGTTGGATACGGATGACCAAACGAATGAATCATCAAGCAGCAAATGAAGCAAAGCACATGTTGTAGGTGGGCCAGAACACAGCCTTCTTGACATGACAGCCTCAACAAAAATTGACTGCTCTATAGATTTTGTAGGACCTGAGTTAACATAGGACTCCTCCCAGCCCTGCAGTTTTCTCTGTTTCCATAGAGTAATCCGTGGGTACCTTGGTGGAAATACATCATCCAGACAATGGACAGCCCAAAAGGTAACACAAGGCCCTGGGCCAACACTTACAAGCCACTCACATTTACCAACCTGGCTCTCCCTCGAAACACCTGAAAACAACTCGAATTTACCTTCTTCATCTCTTGACACAACACTGCCAGATTCCATAGGCCATCGGACAGTAATATCAACTCCAAGGACTCCATTCAGAGTGTTATTCACCTCGATTACTGCAATGACGCTGAATGATATTTGCAAACCACGATGTTTCTTTGACTTAACCAATTCATCCTCACTCCAAAGCCGGACAGTCCCATCCAAGCAGCAAGTCATGAGGATCTCTCTCCTGGCCTCAGACCGATCACTAACAGATAACGACCAGGGTCGCCACTGGATCATGCAAACAGGCTGCGGATGCATAAGCTGGGCTTGCTCCAGCCCCCTTTTGGCATCATTCAGAAACACAAGAACAGGCACACTGCACTCGGTTGGAGCAACAGCTGCGACTGTCGCGACAGGACCCTGAACGAAGCGAGTGGTGGAGACAAGGGATTGTGGCACCATCGGCATAGACCTCCAGGAGAGCTGCCAGGAGGACTGCGCTCTGGCCCACATGGAAATACCGGCACCAACTGCCACAATGCCGTCGCCCAAGCCCGTCCATGCCACAGAGGTGATGGCAAATGTCTCGGTGATAGACCATCTCAGGAGCCAACCAAACGAACCTGCAGGTTCCAATCTCCAAACGCTGAGCCGTGCCACACCACAACCGCGTAAGCTAGCTAAAGATGAGATGAAAATTTAAGAAGCTGGCTGGAGAGAGCAGACCTGGGGAGGAGGCGGGAGGCGCCGGCTGGAAGATGGAGACGGAGTTGTCTGCAGCGGCGGCAACCTCTCCGCTCCCGAGGCCGCACCAGGCGACGGCGGACACTGGAGCGCGGAGGTCTATAACCTGGCGGAAGAACGGGGAGCAACCGTCGTCCCCAGCGCCGTCGCTGGTGTCATCCCGGGAAGTGGAAGGGAGGTGGGATACTACGAGGAAGGATCCAGCGGCGTAGGCGACCCAGGGGAGGCCACCGAGGTCGGGGAGGAAGGCGATGGAGCGGGGGTCGCGGGTGGGCGCCGGCGGGATCAGATGCGGCGGGCCGAGGGCGAGAGGCAGCGGTGGAAGCGCGTCTCGCTCCCCCATCGTAGCGCCTCCTGCCGCATGCACCGGTGCGGCGGCGATGGTGGCGGCAGCTTGGAGCTGTGAATCCCCTCACCGGTTGCCGCGGCCGATCTCGGCGAACCGGCGAGCCGGCGACCACTGACCCACTGTGTGCGCGAACGTGGGCACGAAAACGTGTTGTTGGGCCACGACGTGGGCTTTCTGGGCTAATTTTGTGTTGCTGTTGGGTATTTGGTCCAGAGAACTTCTCCGATATTTACAATGTTAAGACTATCTCCAACAACAAGAAAACATAAATACAACACCTATTTCATCGTATGGGTAAAAAAAAAGTCACGGACGCAAAACAACCGTTCTCCAACAGGGAACACAAAAGCAGTCCGTTCTCCTCCGACAAATCCACTGGAACCACCGGCGCTGCATGCCCGGCCACGCCAACTTCCACCCTTGGCGGGCGCTTCGCGAGCGCCGTGACGGCCGACGCCGGCGTCCCGTCCCCCTGCGTGCGCGTGCAGGAACGCACGCGAGGAGGCTTGAGGCTTCCCCTCTTCCACCGTGAGTCGCCTCCGCCCCCAACCACTCCGGATTCCGGTCCCAGACGACGTCAGCGCCACCGGCGGCTGGCGCCGTGTCGGTAACCAAATCCGTCAGCCCCCTTGATGACGACCACCACCACCACCCGCCGCCCCCCACCGAGCTAGCGTCGCCTCGAAGGAATCGAGCCCAACTCGGGCGGCCGCGCTCCCCCTTTCCCTCTCGCCTCCTCCGCCGCCCATGTGTAACGTCCCGACCCCCGGGTCCGGGCCCGCTTACGCCTGGCAGCTCTCTAGGACCTCGAGAATGCCCTCACAGACCAACACGAGTCTTTTCTGCGCACTTTGTCCTCACTCATGCGCACCCGGAAAGGACTTCCCGGTCGGTCACCCATCCCAAAATTGCTCCAGGCCAAGCACGCTTAACCTCGGAGTTCTTTCGAGATGAGCTTCCGGAAAAGAAGTTGCAACTTGTTGGTATGAGTATTCTATCAATCCTATTAAGCCATGGGCCAGGATGTCACATCCACCCCCTCTTAGAAGACCGACGTCCTCGTCGGTCAACCTCAAGCCAGGAACGTCCTCTCTTGGCCACGTCCGTGTGCCCAATGCCAGCGCATGTGCCATGCTGTGTGACCACTCCAGGCCCACACCAGCCATGCGCACCATGCCTGCGCAACTGCGACCCCACGCGCCCGTGAAACCGCGAGAGTCGGCTCTGATACCAATTGTAACGTCCCGACCCCCCGGGTCCGGGCCCGCTTACGCCTGGCAGCTCTCTAGGACCTCGAGAATGCCCTCACAGACCAACACGAGTCTTTTCTGCGCACTTTGTCCTCACTCATGCGCACCCGGGAAGGACTTCCCGGTCGGTCACCCATCCCGAAATTGCTCCAGGCCAAGCACGCTTAACCTCGGAGTTCTTTCGAGATGAGCTTCCGGAAAAGAAGTTGCAACTTGTTGGTATGAGTATTCTATCAATCCTATTAAGCCTTGGGCCAGGATGTCACACCATGGCAGAGATCGAGGTGGTGTCCGACGGCGGTAGCGCGAGGCGGGATGAGGACGAGGAGCGGCGGCGGCGGCAACAAGGGGGCGCGGCGGAGCCGGACCCCGTGGTGGACGTGTACTCGGCGGCGGCGTACGGGGACCTCGAGCGGCTGCGGGGCTTCGTGGCGCGCGGGGACGGCGGGGGCGCCGCCGCGCTCAGGGACCCCGACGGCAACAGCTATCACGCACTCCGCCTCTCTTCCATGCGGGAGGGCCGGAGGAGGCGCCATCGGGCAGGCAGGTGGCGCCGCCCGTAGCCGAGCGCCCCGGCAGCGGCCGCCTGGCGCGACGCCGCAGGCCCCAGAGCCCGGCCGCGGACGCCAAATCCTACAACGCTTGTCGGGGGGGAGGCCGAGCTCAACGAGCTGGCATTAGCCACGCGCCCCATCGCCGCTGGCGCGCGAGAGGTGGCCGGGGGACTCCCCCGAGAAGAAGGCGGAGGGAGCCGAGGATTTGCGTCTGTGGAGAGAGAACGACCCTTTTTTGCGTTCCGTCTCCTCCCTCACGCAAAATGGGTCGCTCGTTTGCCTGCTCTGTTGGAGCGTGATTTTGCCCCCTAAAACACTGTGCCGAATCTATTTTGGGTTTGCATCACGATATGGATATGCTGTTGGAGATAGTCTAACATCTTTTCCAAGTGGAGTATATATAAAAATATTAAATAAATGTGTGAATGGATAGACAATATACAATTTAAGTTTTCATATAAAAATTAGAGTTTTCAAATAATAGGCCCTCTTCGCGGCGAGAAATGCTAAAGTAATTGCACACAAGGCCAAATTTGAAGAAAAAAAGAAGAACCTATCGATCGCTTTCGTAGATCCGTGCCATATACGTCACTACATCAGGGACGGCCCCACTGCGTCGACCACTCAGCGGCTTTACGCCTCGCACAGTAAATGCCAAACATAGTTGGTGTGTGAAATCACCAATTAGTGAATTTAGCGGATTGTGTGTTTAGACTCACAAGAGGACACAAGGATTATACTGGTTCAGACGAATGTCTTACGTCCAGTTGAGCTGCTCGTGTTACTTGCGCTGTTTGCAGTAGGGGTAACAAACGGTCGAGAAAGGGAAAGAAGCTCCCAAATCTCTGTGTATGTGGGTGGGTCTGAAGTATCCAAACCCTTTCGCCTTTTATAGCTCAAGGGGAGAAAGGGACGTCGAGGAGACAGAGAAAGAAAGAGAAGAGGCTTGGAGGGGAAGGGAAGCCCCTGGGTTCTCCGCGCCTGCCTTCGGTCCGGGGCCCCCCTGTGTCCCGTAGATGACGCCCGGAAAGGATGCGCGCACGTCGCGCCCCGTAATCATGCTTCCGCGGCGCCTCCTGACGCCTCCCCCGTCACGTCCTAGTGCCAGCTACGGCGGGGGAGGTTGCGGCCATAGCATCGTGGCGGTCGCCGCACCTGTTCGGGGCATTAAATGTCTATCGCGTCTGGCTGCTCCCGCTGCAGCTCTCGTTACTCGAGCCCGATTTTCGAGGCCAGGGCCCGGGCTGAAAGGACCTAGATGTCGCCTAGAGGGGGGGTGAATAGGCGAGATGACCGATTAAAACCACCAATTGCAATTTCAGCCTGCTGCCAGGGGCAACCCGGTCTAACCGGTATAGCAACCCGGTTAAACCGGTCCTGGACAGTAAGGCTGCACAAGTGGTGCTCGTCCCCCTCTTGTTCTTCTAGCACCAAATAAGCTTGGGGCACTGCTTGCACAGATGTTTTTCAGAAGGTTTACAAAGTCCCTGCACACAGATAGAGCACACCCTAGTAGATCGAAACGGAAGCAAATATAAAGCTAGAAGTAAACAATTGAGGCAAACCAAAGAGAAGACCCAAGGATTTGTTTCCCGAAGTTCAGACCCACTGCATGTCCACCATGACAAGCTCAGTGGTTCCTAATCTCCGTTGAGGAAGCTTATGCGACCACCACCTAGGTCAAGCTATCTCCTCGGCTCCACTAAGTTGATCTTTTCCCATGAAGGAGGCAAGATCAGCCTTTACAAACTTCCAGCCGCTCACCACATAAATGGGAGCTCACCGGCGACGCCAAGCCGTCTAGGAGGCGGACCTCCAAGAGTAACAAATGCACAATGACTTTCTTGACGCCAACCACAAGTGCTCAAGCTAGTAAAGCTCTCAGATGCTCACTGATCTCACAATGTTTCTCCCACACAAGGCTTCTCTCAACCCAACTCAAAGATTTCACTCAAATCAAGCAAACTCACAAAGAGGTGTTGGGGAGAGCTTCTCTGCTGTAAGAAATGTGTCTAGGAGGCTTAGGTTTCACTCAGAACCAGCAGCCCTCAAAGGAGAGGGCTAAGGGGTATAAATACCCCAGCCATCACAAACTAGCCGTTAGAACCCTGCCAATAGCGGTTAGACCGCTATCCATACCGGTTAGACCGGTATTTGAACTCAACTAGCCGTTACCCTTGTCAGAGGGTCAATAGAGGTTAAACCGGTCCTTAGACCCGGTTAAACCGCTATTGCCCTGTTAGCACTTTTCACTCATCTCAAGGGTTAACTCTCAAGGCTTTCTCACATAGGTCAACTATTTGAGCACTTTACTGGTGTTTTGTCATTTAGCCAACGTAACATCCCTCTTGATAGTACGGCATACCTATACTCAAGAATAAATATAAAACCGAATCATCCACTTGAGCTTGTATTCTTCAATCATGCCATACGTGATTATTTCTTCAACTTGAGGAATGTCCACATTGTTCTTGCTGAGCAAAACTAACTTGAGCTAGTGACTTGAACCTTTGTCTTAGAATGAAACCACTTCTAGTTCAATTCACCCTTTTCACAATATGATTCTTGAAAGATTTATACTTGCCAATATGAACACCATATGTAACCAAGATTCTTCAAGTTGAAATCCCAAGAAAGTTTCGTCACCCTAGCAAAAATACATGACTCAAGTCCACCACTTGATCACACATTGCTTAGTACCTTAAAACATTATCCCGAATTCCACCTCCTCATCCTTGCATCACATACAGCTCCATATAGGTTTGTATCACATTTAGATTCACCAATGAAAGCCAAGCTTGCAATATTCACCATTTTATCCACCATGATCTTAGATATCCTATATATATATATATTCACCAAGCCTTCATCGAATTAGAGACCAATATATCACACGTGTCAATATGTCTCTTTCTTTGTTTCACCATAGCTTGCCATTCATCACATTCATGCATAATGGGACCACACACTTGTTCATTTGTGTCACTATGAGCCATACACATTGCATTCAAACCATGAATAATAGTGTATCATAAAATATATACATTTTAATCCCTGCTCATAATCTGTAACAAACACATTAGTCCTTTAATCGTTTTGTCATTCAATTCACCAAAACCCACCTAGGGGCCTAGATGCACTTTCAATCTCCCCTTTTTGGTGATTGATGACAACCCAATTAAAGCTTACAAATGAATCAATAAAACCATTTTAGATTCTCAGATATAGCAAGAGCTCCCCCTTAATATGTGCTTTGAGTGGAATTTCAAAAATTTGGCCTCACATGCCAATTGCACATATTAACATGAACACATGAGAGCTCCCCCTATATCTCAGAATCTGTGGGGTGCAACAAGTGTGTGACATAAATAATCAATACATGTGATGCAATATGACAAAAGCACTTCAACAAACAAAGAAGATGTTTGGATGTCTGTCAGCTCAATACCGGTTTAACCGGTCCCCAAGGGC
>CM014274.1:39363452-39385790 GCA_004135705.1 Alloteropsis semialata
ATGACTCAAGTCCACCACTTGATCACACATTGCTTAGTACCTTGAAACATTATCCCGAATTCCACCTCTTCATCCTTGCATCACATACAGCTCCATATAGGTTTGTATCACATTTAGATTCACCAATGAAAGCCAAGCTTGCAATATTCAACATTTTATCCACCGTGATCTTAGATGCCCCATATATATGTTCAACAAGCCTTCATCAAGTTAGAGACCAATATATCACACATGTCAATATGCCTCTTTCTTTGTTTCACCATAGCTTGCCATTCATCACATTCATGCATAATGGGACCACACACTTGTTCATTTGTGTCATTATGAGCCATACACATTGTATTCAAGCCATGAATAATAGTGTATCATAAAATATACATTTTAATCCCTGCTCATAATCTGTAACAAACATATTAGTCCTTTAATCGTTTTGTCATTCAATTCACCAAAACCCACATAGAGGCCTAGATGCACTTTCAATCTCCCCTTTTTTGGTGATTGATGACAACCCGATTAAAGCTTACAAATGAATCAATAAAACCATTTTAGATTCTCAGATATAGCAAGAGCTCCCCCTTAATATGTGCTTTGAGTGGAATTTCAAAAATTTGGCCTCACATGCCAATTGCACATATTAACATGAACACATGAGAGCTCCCCTATATCTCAGAATCTGTGGGGTGCAACTAGTGTGTGACATAAATAATCAAAACATGTGATGCATATGACAAAAGCACTTCACCAAATAAAAGAAGATGTTTGGATGTCTGTCAGCTCAATACCGGTTTAACCGGCCCCCAAGGGCGGTTAGACCGGTCCTGTCTGACAGAATTCCAAACAGAACAAAAATTCACCAATCAACCATGCATCACACTAAAACAAAGTCATTTAATAGCATAAATAAGTTCATCACACATTAGCACACATTACAAGTTCTCAAGCCCATAAATAGATAAAGGTTCGAATTTATTACAAGATCCATGTCTCTAACACATCTAGAGACCGGTCTAACCGCCCCTGAGGCCGGTTAGACCGCCCTTCCCAGAACAGATACAAGATGAAGCTTTAATTCCTTGCTCTTCTCCCCCTTTGTCATCCATCATCAAAAAGACCTGAAGAGCATCCTGTAGAGTTGATCAGTGTCCCTCAGAGCCTTGCCCGTTGCCACCCATCGAAGGAGAGTCAGTAGTCCAAAACACGCCTGTAGTATTTGATCCAAAGATGGAAGTAGATAAATTTTGAGCCAATTCTTCAGTAGCACTAGAAGGTCTGGGGGGAATTGCTGCTGCTGAAGAAGAGACTCCCGGATCACCAAGTCCAAAGCTTGTCGAGGAGGCTCCCATGTAGCAAGTATATCCAAGTCCGGAGGCATAAACTGAATGAGAGTGAGGCTGAGTCATCATACCACTGGGCATAGTCATGGGAGCAAATGTGGATGAGAACCCTCCAAAATCAGTAGCTGCATAAGAAGGAGGAGCATGTGATGGTGGCACAAATGGAGGGGCTGCTGCTGTTGCTCTTGCTGCTGCTGCCATAACTGCTGTGGCTCCTGTGATATCCTCTTGAGTAGGAGTTGCTTGAGTTGAAGAAGAATCACCCTCATCAGGATAAAATATTCCAAACATATTTGTCTCTTGAAAGCTCCTAATCATGGTGTTTGGAGAAGGAATCTCAGGCTCTGGCACAGTAGGTGAGATAGGTGACCGAGCGGGTTGAAGGTTTTGAGCTTCATATAGCCTCTTGAGAGTATCTCTATCCTTCTTTTCTTTAATTCTTCTGTCCCTATCAGCAACCATTATGTCCCTCTGGTTCTTACAAATACCAGCAAGAAGATTGAACACCTTTTTGAACCCGAATGAGGATTTCTTGGGCCTTGAAGTGGATGCTTCTTGCTGTCCAGGGGAGGACCGGTTAACCGGCCTGGGGACCCGGTTAAACCGCCCTGCCCAGGCTGCTGCTCATCAACTTGAATTTCAGGCTGTACATACCCTTCTTCTGCTGCTGCTGCTGGTGCTGCTCTTGGGGATGGCATCCTGAGAGTTGAGGGCTTGTGTGGCCTGAGAGATTCATGTTTCGCATCTTTTTCAATTCTGCCAACATCTGTGCCCTTCTCAATGAGATACATGATGTAAGGTGCATATCCGCAACCATTCAAGGGATGCTCAGAAATATACTTGATCTCCTCCCAAATATAATCAGCAACATTGACTCTAGGTGCATCCTCACGCATATACCATAACAAGTTTCTCATGTGGCGTGAGATTTCCGATGTGTTCCCACCACGAGGTGAAATAGTCACTCTAAACAACCGGTTCAGCACCCTATAAAAAGTGTAGAGGAGACTCACTTTGCCAAACTCAGAGGGATTAGTCCCTGAGGGATACATAAATCCTAACTCCTTGTCTTCCATAGGCTTGGGATTATGAATCATGACATGATTAGGATCATTCTCAAGGCCAAGACGAGCACAAAAATTAGAGAAAGTGATGTAGTACACAGTCCCTTCAGTCATCCAAGTCATAGCTTCTTCATTCTCTCTATATCCAAAGTGAACAGTGGCATAGAATTGACCAATGAGCTCTCTGTTCCAATGGCGCTTGACCCCCATTAAACGCTTCATCCCTTGTCTCCTGCAGGCCTCAATGACTTGATTAAATACCACATTGTTAGCTTTTCTCATGTGCTCCCAATCTATGTATTTTGCCTCCAATGTGATCTCGGGCCTTTTATCAAACATGGTGGTGTAGAAGTCCTGCTGAAAGATAGTCCAGAATCTATAATCAGTGGCTGTGGTATTCTCTACAGCATATGGATTTTCTCTTCTTTTCTTTCTTGCCACCTCAGTCATCCCAGTGCCTGAATAGTCAACTGGCCTCATTCTACCTAGATAAGTAGGTCTCCTAGGTGCAAGCACTAGAACCTCATCTCTAGCAGCCCCTTGTCTTGCCTCTGAGCTCTCATTGCTGCCACCACTTCCCCCTTGAGCTGCTGCTGTCCCATCATCATCATCATCATCATCACTATCATTGCTGGCCAGTCCCTTGCCATGTCGACGCTCGAATCTAAAATCCTGATCCTCAACACTGTCATCACTGCTAGTGTCAGCTGGATCCTCTTCAAGTATTTCATCAATTGGCTGCTCTGCTGCCCTCTTTGGCGGCCTTGGTCTCAAAGTTCTGCCCTCTGCAGCACCTAAACTTGAGCCTTCTTGAGAAGCAGGATCAAGCTTCTTTTTCTTTCTCCTCTCATAAGTAGACATGCTGCTCCTGTCCTGAGTCACAACAGATTGGAAGAAATTATATAAGATCTCAGGAACTGATAGGATCAAAAAGTGAAGAAGATCAGCAAATTTTGAGAATTTGGAGCAGCTCTGTGAAGGGCGGTTAAACCGGTCCTTGGACCCGGTTAGACCGCTCGTGACAGTGCTGAGCCCAAAAACTCAAAAAAGCCAGATAAAGACGCTTATGACTCTAGATATGAGATATAGAGTAGTATTCTAGTTCTAGAGACATGATGATTGAGCCTAGGAACTAGATACCTGATAGATATTCTATCATTGAAAGAGACAGGTTCTAGATGCACTTGACAGGGCCTAGATAAAGCAGGTGTATAATATATCATCCTAGAGATATAGAAATTGGATGCATTGCACAAAAACCATAATTTTGGCTTTGGCTGGTAAGACCGGTTTAACCGCCCCTTGGGCCGGTTAGACCGCCCTGCCCAGTCAAATCCTAAATCATGAATCTGAGCAGTGCACCCAACAAAGTTGATTCAGCTCCTAGGATATGCTTCTATTGGCTATTTCAAGATGATTGACCAAAGGAAATTCAAATCTATGGGCTGAGCAAGTAGATCGATGAAGAACTCGATTTGAATACCTTTGGAGAGAGGGAACCGAGATTAACTCCTCCAAAACAGCAGGCACCCGGTTAAACCGACAGAGGGCACCACAAATCTTCAAAGAAACCGAGCTTCCCTTGGTGGAATCCTCAAATCGCCATGGGGGGAGAGAACTCGATGGAGGAGTCGGGCTGAAGGAGAAAGAGGACGTCTGTGCTGAAGGGGTATGAGTGGATAAGGATAAGGAGCTGTAGATTCACGGGAGGGTAAAAAGGTAACTGTCCAGACCATACCGGTTAAACCGCCCCTTGATAGCGGTTAGACCGGGTTTGGTCAGAACAAAAGAAAAGCTGTCCCGTAAAGTTCTGGAGACTCCGAACAATTCTTCGGAAACTCCGAAGCTTTGATAGATTTTTGAGCTCCAAACATTCCTCACTTGATAGATATGAGATAATATATATGATTAATCCATTAGTGCTCATTAATCTCAGAAGAAAGAGTTTTTCCAATCATTTCATATATTTCTTTCCTCTTTCAAGAAATATGGATGGGTAGATATGGATCTTTATGGACTTGAGAAAAATCTCACTACTAGTGACCAGCCAACAAGCAATCAAGATGAACAATGGTCACTAGCAGATCAATTTGGTCATATAGACCAAAACCAAATATTTTCAAAAACACACAAGTCCTATCATGCTAGTTGGATTTTTCAAACTCTATCCTATGTCATCACAGGTATGTGCTAGTCCAAGATAAAAACCTCATCGGCATATTTAGTTCATGTCTTACACAAGAACACATATTTGACCAAAGTCAACATAGGAAGGCATCAACTAAATATCCGAGAAGTACAACAAGAGAGATTAAATTGGACTACACACATACAAAAGCACACTAGCATGAATAAGTGACCTAAATGCTCAAAAGTAAAACATGAGTTCATAGACACATACCTTTGCCATTTAAGCCATCTATTTTGTGCAATATGAATTTTAGCTCAAGACTTGCTCTCTTATCAATAATTTCACTAGATCAATCATAAAGCGAGAAAGCATTAATTTGCACAAGCACTAGTTTCACTTTTAGTGACCTTTTGATTTGGAAGACATATTAGTCACTAAAGATGAAACCTCATAATATAGACTAAATTCCCTTTCTTAGTGCACATGTGAATAAATGTGGAAGATTTGTCTCACATGCACTAATTTGATCAAGAGAGACCACACAAAGGAATTTAAGCTATATTATGGTGAGTAGCCATGCAAGAGTTAGCAACATAATCCAAAAATGAAATTTCACACTTTACCACTTTGGATCACTATTTGATGGCATACTCCAATGAGAGATACACTCTCATGTCTGAGACTACAAGTTCACTAGAAGAAATGTTAGTCTCATAGAGACACAAGTTTTAGAATGAGCTCCCCCTCAATTTGTGCACAAGAGATTTGAATTTCTTAATGATGCACTTTCAATCCAATTACGAATATAGAGGAGCTTACTCTAATACTTGGTCATGACATATAAATATTTTGCAATATTGAACTAGTATCGATGGTACTTACTGTCATATATGCAAGAAAACATGTTCCGAAGAGTTTCTGATCAAAACAGCAGGTAATACCGGTTAAACCGGTCCTGGAACCCGGTTAAACCAGTCTTCCCAGACAGATCCCAGTTTGGTGTCTTCTTGTATATGTTTCCCTCACATGTTACTTGATTTGATCAATATGTGTTCCTTGAAACTTTTAACAGAAAGGTGCTCTACCAGAGAGCCATTAAAAGCAACTTGTGGCATGGAGATGCATAACCATGGAAGGAACTATATCCATCATCTAGTACAACACAAGCACAAAACTTGTGAACCATATATGACAAACTAAATCAGATGATGACTATAGCATGACAGAAAGGATACTTTACCGAGATGTCATTGAATAACAAGATAGAGCAATATTGATTCTCATTTGGCCATAGTCATTTTCACACTCATCATTGATTAGCCAAATGTTCAATGCATCTCTGTGGTCCTGCAAGCTCAGCAAGCTGACTTTGGTACCCAAGTCTTGTTGGGTCCTTTGAGGTTAGTCACAAGGTGCTTAGGAACCCAAATGGCTCTTACACTAGTTTGAGGTGAGCTAATCACCCTAACAGTGCAAGTACCAACTTTGTGACTCCCAAGCTCAGTAAAATCATAATGAATAAGGTTAGACTTGGGAACCTCACCATTTGGGCAATCCTTACCCATATGTCCCTTTTGTCGACACTCATAGCATCGTCGGTGTTTGTTCTTGCTAGATGGATCTTGATTCTTATTATCTTGCTTCTGATCTAACCCCAACTTGCTTCTTGTCGAGATTGCTTGCTTGCATTTGATATCAGAAGGTTTGACAATCTGATCCAATACCGGTTTAACCGGTATCCGAACCCGGTTAGACCGATATAGCCCTGAGTCCACTTCATTTTGTGAAATCTTGCATTCACTGATCAAATGCCCCTTTTCTTTACACCTGTAGCAGACTCTCTGTGTTCTTCTGTATTTTTGTCTGCTAGCAATCCTTTTTTGACTCTTGAGCTTGCGGGAACCATTTGATGAAGGATCAACTAAGGATAAGACTTTTGATCCCTTCATCTTCTCTTGAGTCTTGCATTCCTTGACTTGGTTTTGCTGAGATGCTGAGCTAGTGGCAGTGGACCCCTTCTCAAGCTTCTTCACCGTGAAGTCACGGTTATCTTGAGAAGGTTGCACTTGGCTCTTGCCTCTCACCTTGATCAAGTCACCTTTTAGCTTTTCGACCTCTTGCTTGAGTTCATCATTTTCTTTGGCAATGAGGTCATCACAAGACTCTACAAGTACATGCTCAATGCTAGATTGGCTTGCTTGAGAACAACAAGGTTTAGCACAAGATAAATTAATATTGACTTGTGAGCATGTGCATGTGTGTGTGAGAGGTTGATAAAATTTTACCGATGTGATAACAACCTCATGAGCTATTTCTAGTGAAGCATATGAGTCGGCAAGCTTCTCATGAGAATATTCAAGTTCTTTATGAGTGCCTTGCAAATCCATATACTCACTAGTGAGCTTGTCAAGTTGAGCTTTGAGCACTTCATTGGCCTTCTCTAATCGTGCTAGTCGTGATAAAGAATTAGTAGCACAAGCATAATCATTTGCCAATGAATCATACTTACAGACCAAAGAGGCATGAGATGATTTGAGAGCCTCTAATTCCTTCGTCAAGGAAGATAGTCTCTCATCGGATTGACCATTGCCTTTCTTGGTCTTCTTCTTATTCTTCTTCTTCTTGGCCATCAAGCACACCATGCCCTCATCACTAGAAGATGAGAGTGCTGCAGTGGAATCTTTGCTTGAGTCGTCGCTTGTGCTCTGGATAGAGCTCGACACAGGGGTTGCAAGCCGGTCTAACCGGTTCCTGCACAGGAACCAGATTAAGCGTCTTTTGCTCCTCTTGCTGCATGGATGTTGTCACTTGAGGCTCATGGCAAAGTGTTGATGCAGTTGAGCACTCCTCAGGTGACTCCATGACTTCTTGCTCTTCATCTTCACATTTGGAAGTTGAATATAACTCGGAGAGAAACACCCAAATGAGATGTGCATCTTTTTGAATTTCTGATCTTTCATAGATTATTTCCTGTAATTCTGCACAAACAGACCTTTGCAAGAAGCTTGAAACACAAGCATTGAATTGGATGCGACTTGATTCCTCTTGAGTGATATTTGACCAATCAATATTGTTCATATCAAACTTAGGAGGCAAAATGCTTGCAAACAAAATTTTCTCTATAGCAGGATCTATATTCCTAAGAACATTATGCACATGAGCAGACCAAGAAGCATAGTTTGAGCCATCACTTACAAGAGGCTCAAATTGTACCTCAAATGATATCGACATCTTTTCTTCACGGCGGTTAAGCTTTGATGTGAAGCCAAGCTCTGATACCAATTGAAAGGACCTAGATGTCGCCTAGAGGGGGGTGAATAGGCGAGATGACCGATTAAAACCACCAATTGCAATTTCAGCCTGCTGCCAGGGGCAACCCGGTCTAACCGGTATAGCAACCCGGTTAAACCGGTCCTGGACAGTAAGGCTGCACAAGTGATGCTCGTCCCCCTCTTGTTCTTCTAGCACCAAATAAGCTTGGGGCACAGCTTGCACAGATGTTTTTCAGCAACAAAGTCCCTGCACACAGATAGAGCACACCCAAGTAGATCGAAGCGGAAGCAAATATAAAGCTAGAAGTAAACAATTGAGGCAAACCAAAGAGAAGACACAAGGATTTGTTTCCCGAAGTTCAGACCCACTGCATGTCCACCAATGACAAGCTCAGTGGTTCCTAATCTCCGTTGAGGAAGCTTATGCGACCACCACCTAGGTCAAGCTATCTCCTCGGCTCCACTAAGTTGATCTTTTCCCATGAAGGAGGCAAGATCAGCCTTTACAAACTTCCAGCCGCTCACCACACAAATGGGAGCTCACCGGCGACGCCAAGCCGTCTAGGAGGCGGACCTCCAAGAGTAACAAATGCACAATGACTTTTTTGACGCCAACCACAAGTGCTCAAGCTAGCAAATGCTCTCTGATTTCACGATGATTCTCAATGCTCACACACAAAGGCTTCTCTCAACCCAACTCAAGGATTTCACTCAAATCAAGCAAACTCACAAAGAGGTGTTGGGGAGAGCTTCTCTGCTGTAAGAAATGTGTCTAGGAGGCTTAGGTTTCACTCAGAACCAGCAGCCCTCAAAGGAGAGGGCTAAGGGGTATAAATACCCCGGCCATCACAAACTAGCCGTTGGAACCCAGCCAAAGGCGGTTAGACCGCTATCCATACCGGTTAGACCGGTATTTGAACTCAACTAGCCGTTACCCTTGTCAGAGGGTCAATAGAGGTTAAACCGGTCCTTAGACCCGGTTAAACCGCTATTGCCCTGTTAGCACTTTTCACTTATCTCAAGGGTTATCTCTCAAGGCTTTCTCACATAGGTCAACTATTTGAGCACTTTACTGGTGTTTTGTCATTTAGCCAATGTAACATCCCTCTTGATAGTACGGCATACCTATACTCAAGAATAAATATAAAACCGAATCATCCACTTGAGCTTGTATGTCTTCAATCATGCCATACGTGATTATTTCTTCAACTTGAGGAATGTCCACATTGTTCTTGCTGAGCAAAAACTAACTTGAGCTAGTGACTTGAACCTTTGTCTTGGAATGAAATCCACTTCTAGTTCAATTCACCCTTTTCACAATATGATTCTTGAAAGATTTATACTTGCCAATATGAACACCATATGTAACCAAGATTCTTCAAGTTGAAATCCCAAGAAAGTTTCGTCACCCTAGCAAAGATACATGACTCAAGTCCACCACTTGATCACATATTGCTTAGTACCTTGAAACATTATCCCGAATTCCACCTCTTCATCCTTGCATCACATACAGCTCCATATAGGTTTGTATCACATTTAGATTCACCAATGAAAGCCAAGCTTGCAATATTCAACATTTTATCCACCATGATCTTAGATGCCCCATATATATGTTCAACAAGCCTTCATCAAGTTAGAGACCAATATATCACACATGTCAATATGCCTCTTTCTTTGTTTCACCATAGCTTGTCATTCATCACATTCATGCATAATGGGACCACACACTTGTTCATTTGTGTCATTATGAGCCATACACATTGTATTCAAGCCATGAATAATAGTGTATCATAAAATATACATTTTAATCCCTGCTCATAATCTGTAACAAACATATTAGTCCTTTAATCGTTTTGTCATTCAATTCACCAAAACCCACATAGAGGCCTAGATGCACTTTCAGCGGTCCAGTACGGCGACGTCGTAGTCGACGAAGATCGACGGGCGCTGGACGCCCTCATCGCTGCAGTCCCGCCCGAGATGCAGTTCTCGCTTTCCAAGAAGCGGACTGCCAAGGAGGCCTGGGACGCCATCGCTGCGGCACGCATCGGCAGCGACCGCGCCCGCAAGTCCACACTGCAGGCACTTCGCAAGGAGTGGGAGAGCCTGGCCTTCAAGCCAGGTGAGGACGTTGATGACTTTGCTCTCCGTCTCAACACTCTGCAGCAGAAGATGGTGCAGTACGGCGACGACAACTACACCGAGGAGAGAGCTGTTGAGAAGCTCTTCCGCTGCGTCCCCGAGAAGTACAGGCAGATCGCTCGCTCGATCGAGTCTCTGCTGGACCTCTCCACGATGTCGATCGAGGAGGCGATAGGTCGCCTCAAGGTCGTCGACAGCGATGAGCCACAGCCTCACTCGGGGCCTATCACCATTGGCGGGAAGCTCCATTTCACTCGGGAGCAGTGGGAGGCCTGCCAGGGTGACGGGAAGAAGGGGGAGCCTTCTTCCTCGACAAATGGTACCTGCAAGGCGCGCGGAGGCGCCCAGGCCAGGGCGCGAGGACGTGCCACGGGTGACACCCGCGGAGGCGCCCAGGGCGGCGCAGCTGGCAAGCCCAAGCCGGCACGAGACGACGCCTGCCACAACTGTGGCAGGACTGGCCATTGGGCCAAGGACTGTCGACAGCCACGACGCGGCCAGGCCCACGTCGCACAGGTGGAGGAGGAGGAGCCGGCTCTGCTCCTGGCACACGCGAGCATCGAGCTGCCTCCTGTGGCATCGCCTGCAGCGGCTCTCCTCCACCTTGACGAGCCGAGGGCACACGCCTTCCTCGGCGACGGCTCCAGCGACGACAAGATGGACGGGTGGTGCCTCGACACCGGCGCCACCCATCACATGACCGGTCGGCGGGAGTTCTTCACCGAGCTTGACTCCAGCATCCGAGGCTCCGTCAAGTTTGGGGACGCCTCCGGCGTGGAAATCAAGGGTCGGCTCCATCATCTTCACCGCCGAGTCTGGTGAGCACAGGCTGCTCACCGGAGTCTACTACATTCCCGCGTTGAAGAACTCTATCATCAGCTTGGGACAGCTGGATGAGAATGGGTCGCGCGTGGAGATCAACCACGGAATCCTGAAGATTTGGGATCGCCATCATCGCCTTCTTGCCAAGGTAACCAGGGGCGCAAACCGCCTCTACGTCCTTAATGTGCAGGTGGCACAACCCCTCTGCCTCGCAGCTCGTCGGGATGACGAGGCGTGGCAGTGGCACGAGCGCTTCGGGCACCTTCACTTCGAGGCCCTGAAGCGGCTCAGTGCCAAGGAGATGGTGCGAGGCCTGCCGTGCCTTGACCATGTGGAGCAGTTCTGCGACGTCTGCGTCTTGACGAAGCAGAGGCGGCTTCCCTTCCCGCAGCAGACGAGCTTCCGAGCCAAGGAGCGGCTTGAGCTCGTCCACGGGGACTTGTGTGGCCCGGTGACACCGGCCACACCTGGAGGACGACGTTACTTCCTGCTGCTCGTCGACGACCTCTCCCGCTACATGTGGGTGATGGTCCTCGGCAGCAAGGGAGAGGCTGCGGACGCCATCAGGCGCGCGCAGGCTGCTGCGGAGGCGGAGTGCGGCCGCATGCTGCGCGTGCTGCGCACCGACAACGGCGGCGAATTCACGGCGGCTGAATTCGCGTCATACTGCGCGGATGAGGGCATTCAGCGCCACTACTCTGCGCCGTACAGCCCGCAGCAGAACGGCGTCGTCGAGCGGCGCAACCAGACGGTTGTGGGGATGGCTCGGGCCCTCCTCAAGCAGAGGGGGATGCCGGCTGTCTTCTGGGGCGAGGCGGTGGTGACGGCTGTCTACATCCTCAACCGCTCGCCTACCAAGGCGCTCGACGGCAGGACGCCGTACGAGGCTTGGCATGGGCGCAAGCCGGCGGTCTCCCACCTGCGGGTCTTCGGCTGCCTCGCGTTCGCCAAGGAGCTTGGCCACCTCGGCAAGCTCGACGACAGGAGCACTCCAGGAGTGTTCATCGGCTACGCGGAGGGCTCGAAGGCCTATCGCATTCTCGACCCGGAGACACAGCGTGTGCGCACGGCGCGCGACGTAGTGTTCAACGAAGGGCGAGGATGGGCATGGGACAAGGCGGTGGACGATGGCTCGACTCCGACGTACCACGACTTCACCGTCAAGTACGTCCACTTCGAGGGAGCTGGGGGAGCAGGCAGCTCTTCTTCACCGAGCGTGCCCACCCCAGTCCCTGAGCCTTCACCGACTCCAGCGCCAGCTACTCCGACAACGCCACGCTCTCGGGCCACGACTTCGGCTGCGACGAGCTCTTCGCCGACAACGCCACAGCCGGCGACCCCGCGCACTCCAGCACCGACAGCCACTCCTCCGGGCACGTCTACTCCAGCACCAGCTCATGTCGAGCACAGCCCGGTGGAGTTTGCTACTCCGCTCTCTCACGACGAGGAGCGCATCGACGCGTACCACGACGGTGAGCCGTTGCGGTATCGTACGATGGAGGACCTTCTCGGCGACCAGCCGGTACCGGGACTGGTGCCTCACGACCTGGAGGCGCAGTTGCACCTTGCGTGCGACGACGGCGAGCCTCGGTCTTTCGCAGAGGCCGAGGGGCACGCGGCATGGCGTGCCGCGATGCAGTCGGAGATGGACGCGGTTGAGACGAACCGCACCTGGGAGCTTGCTGACCTCCCTCACGGTCATCGCGCGATCACCCTTAAGTGGGTGTTCAAGCTGAAGAGGGATGAAGCCGGCGCCATCGTCAAGCACAAGGCTCACTTGGTGGCACGCGGTTTCTTGCAGCAGGAGGGGATCGACTTCGACGATGCCTTCGCCCCCGTGGCACGGATGGAGTCCGTGCGACTCCTCCTTGCACTGGCTGCCCAGGAGGGCTGGTGCGTCCATCACATGGACGTCAAGTCGGCGTTCCTCAACGGCGACTTGAAGGAGGAGGTCTACGTGCACCAGCCGCCGGGATTCGCGATCCCCGGCAAGGAGGGCAAGGTGCTACGCCTGCGCAAGGCCCTCTATGGCTTGCGGCAGGCACCGAGGGCGTGGAATGCCAAGTTGGATTCCACGCTCAAGAGGATGGGCTTCAAGCAAAGCCCGCACGAGGCGGCCATCTACCGGCGGGGCAATGGCGGAAGCGCCCTGCTGGTGGGTGTCTACGTCGACGACTTGGTGATCACCAGCGCCAAGGATGCGGAGGTGGCGGCGTTCAAGGAAGAGATGAAGGCCACCTTCCAGATGAGCGACCTGGGGCCTCTCTCCTTCTACTTGGGGATCGAGGTGCACCAGGACGACTCCGGGATCACACTTCGACAGACCGCCTACGCCAAGCGCGTCGTTGAGCTGGCTGGGCTCACCGACTGCAACCCAGCTCTCACTCCGATGGAGGAGAGGCTGAAGCTGAGCCGCGACAGCACGGCGGAGGAGGTGGACGCTACGCAGTACCGGCGCCTTGTGGGGAGCCTTCGCTACCTCGCCCACACACGGCCGGACTTGGCATTCTCCGTCGGCTACGTTAGTCGGTTCATGCAGCGACCGACGACGGAGCACCAGCAGGCCGTGAAGAGGATCATCCGCTACGTCGCGGGGACTCTCGACCACGGTCTCTACTACCCGAGGTGTCCTGGCGAGGCACACTTCGTCGGGTACAGCGACAGCGACCACGCCGGCGACATCGACACCAGCAAGAGCACGAGTGGGATTCTCTTCTTCCTTGGCAAGTGCCTTGTTAGCTGGCAGTCGGTCAAGCAGCAGGTGGTGGCCCTGTCCAGCTGCGAGGCCGAGTACATAGCGGCCTCCACCGCTTCGACTCAGGCGCTCTGGCTTGCTCGACTGCTTGGTGATCTCCTCGGCAGAGACACTGGAACGGTGGAGCTCAGAGTGGACAGCAAGTCCGCTCTGGCCCTGGCGAAGAACCCCGTTTTCCACGAACGGAGCAAGCACATCCGGGTGAGGTACCACTTCATCCGAGGCTGCCTGGAGGACGGGAGTATCAAGGCGAGCTACATCAACACCAAGGACCAGCTTGCAGACTTGCTCACCAAGCCCCTTGGGAGGATCAAGTTCCTTGAGCTCTGTTCCAGGACCGGGATGGTCCAATCCCCCCACAAGACGACGCACAAGACTTAGGGGGAGAATGATGGGATAACTCTTGCTGATTGGTCTTGCTGCCTAGGACAGCAGCACGTTGCTGCTGCAGCTGGGAGCATCTTGCTGTTGCAGTTGCTGCTGCAGGGCTGTTTGGTCTTGCTGCAGGACAGCACCTTGTTGCTGCAGTAAGGACAACATATAGACATCTAGAGGACAGCATCTTAGACCAAGAGGACAAGCATCTAGGACAACATATTAGGACAGCATCTTAGGAGCATCTTAGACTAGCATCTAGCATATGCTTGGCTTCCTTGCAGCTATAAATATGTACCCCCAAACCCTTGGATTGGTATGGCATGTAAATGAGAAGAAAAACCAGAAAAATTTCTCAACTCTGCGTGTCATCCTCTCGATGAGAGTAAGAGTGCAGCTACTAACAGAATCATCCTTAATAGTTAATGCTACTTTACCCAACATGAAGACTAAAAGAAACAATTCACAGAAAGAGCTGGCCCATACTTGTCCAACTGCAAACCCTTGCCAATGTGCAGAGCCAGCTTACATGCAGTTCTTCTCAAGATATATTTTCTCCATGTGTCCAGCCATAAGCCAGCCCAGCTTGCAAGATTGGAAACATCATTTTATTGACGAAAGTCTTCTACAAGCACACAGACTAAGTGAAGATAGGAGAGTGGATTTCCTTAGCTGGATAGACCTCCTGTAGACTTCTCAGCACACACCTCTCTTACTCTTCTCCTTTTTAGTTGTGTATAGCGCACTCCCCCTCCCTCTGCTTTCTCTCTGACTTGGCTGTTTGTATAGTTCATTTTATTTCGCCTTTCTTTATTTTAATTAAATATTTACACCGTGAGGGTCTCCCTCGCTGTATTTACGTCAAAAATAAAATAAAATCCTTTGGGAAACTACCAGTTACTTTAAGAAAGGAGATTGCAAAAGGAAAATATAAACAATAACCTGTAGGTGTATTTCATATTTAAAATTCTTTGCATGTTCATGTGTTTATCTTTCTGTCAGAGACAAAGAAGCATCCTGAAAATGTTGTTTACAGACTTAACTGCTTCACTGATTAATCTCCCAATTATACCATCCTTCGTCGACAAAGCTTTCTTAACATCATTGTAAGGTACAAAAAATAACCAATTTCGTGATTTTGATAGAAACTGAAGATCAAATATATGCATGCAATTTATTTAACTTAGTCAATATATATTTCTTCCAATTGGGGCTGAAAACTGTTGTTAAGCTTCTCAGCCACACTCATATATGATCCTTTGCCATACTCCAAAGTTCGAGCTGGTAAAAACTGATTTTACATTCCAAGAAATATAGTTTCTCTGCATAAATGGAGCAGGAGTTACTGCAAAACAGAAGATAAAAAGAATCCACTGTCATCGTACGGAAATCACAATCTGAACAAGCGAGCCTACAGGAAGCTGCCATACCTAAAACATGTTTCTCAAGAACGGAAATCCGGGACCTTATCCTTCAAGTCAGCAACTGAAATAACAAGTACGTATAAATAATATTAGAGAAGCAAGGAAATGTAATTATCAAAGTGAAATTGAATGGCCAGATGACATGGCAATGAAAGATTTAATTATGATAAAACCCATACCTATATTTTCCTTCTCACCAACCAGACAAGGCACACCACCTAGTACTTGTTTCAACTTTCAGTGCCACAACTTCCCTTTCCACCGGACTAAATAAAACAAGATGAGAATTCAACTTCTCTAAAAGTACAGGGAAATCTGTTTATCCTGAATCTAGATGGTCAGATGCATAGAACAAGTAGGACTGGGTGATACTACTTGGTTATAAAATGTGTAGGCAGTAGGATGTTTCAAGCTGTTATGGCCTATACTTGCATTCCAAATACTTCGAAGTTTGTACAAATATTTGGATACAATTGCCTTTCAGGCCCTGTTTAGTTGAGGAAAGTTTCACAACTTTTCACTATTCACCCGTCACATCAAATGTTAGGACACTAATTAAGGGTATTAAACGTAGATTAATGACAAAACCCAATCCATAACCCCCGGGTAACTTCGCGAGACGAATCTAATGAGTCTAATTAGGCCATGATTAGACAATGTCGTGCTACAGTAAACAATCTCTAATGATGGATTAATTAGGCTTAATAGATTTGTCTCGCGATTTTCCATTGTGGCGGACCGCCCCAATTAATCCGGCTTAAGCGCATGGGACCACTATCACAGCAGTGCGCCACGCCCCTAAACCGAGTTAATCGTGCAATCCATCGGATACCTTCCCGATTACACCACATTTTTCTCTCGACCGAAACAAAATAGCAGCAGTCCCACTCGAAGGTGGGCTCAGGCAGTACAACTCATCGCATATTTTACATCACACGGTTCACGTAGATAATTATACAAATACAGTGTATAAGTTTTAAGTTATTACAAGCCAGAGTATGCTACAGCGGAAAAGTTCTAACGACGACACAAAAGAAGTCATGTGGAGCCCTCACATGACCTCAGTCACCGCGGCCCGAGTCGGACTCGGACGGCACCCGCTCCACGGTCCAGCCGTCGGGCAGCACACACGGCCAGGTCAAAGCAGCAACCGGATCATAGCCAGCACCATCATCTGCGAGAAAATTAAGCCACAAGTAAGGCTGAGTACTAGTTACTCAGCAAGACTTACCCGACCAAGGATCAAATTCTAGACCATGCAAGGCTTTTTGGCTCTGGGGTTTGTTTTGCCAAAAGCATCTACAAATTAATCCTATTTTCAAGATTTTAGCCAAGTTAAATTGAGACTAACCATTACTAGATTTGCCAAGCTATCCAATGACAATAAATATTAATCTACAACAATCAATATCTTACAATAATTGATTCACCTTTCATTCACATACTTCCACTAGCCACATCTCTAAACCCATTGGCCAAGCCACTGATGTGAGACAAGCGATCAAGCAGCTTCATGTAACCGCGAAGGACGGACAACTCGAGTTGATTTTAACCATGCATGGGACAACCTAATCGCACGACCCGTGAGAGACACCTAGGACCTCACGGGGCAACCTTTCCCATCTCTCCCTGCCATCTGCCATCGGGGACCACTCCGCCCGAGTGCACGCCCCAACGGACCCCAGGTGCCCCAGGCAAACCTGTGCCGCGGCCACTGCTACACTCGCCATCAACCCCTCGCCCAAGGGAGTGGAAAAACCCGTCAGATGTCAGTTTGCATCAAGTACTAGGTTTACCAGTTTACCATATTTCCCGGCATACGATTAGTACCTTCAAAAGCTTGACCAAACAACGCCCCACCCTCAATGCCTTAGCCAACATTCCTCTTGTGCAAGCGGGACATACAACCAAGCATAATTATCGCACAAGCCCCGCTTGCCGAACTTTATAACTGATATAAAGTAAAACCTATATCTCGCGAGTGACCAAGCAATCACTCGACTTCTACCGACCCTAATTAAGCATAGCATTCTATACGACCTACACATACTAGTATTAGGACATAGGTACCTAGGGATCATGCAACTAGGGTTTCAATCAACTCCTCAAAACTTAAATACACAAAAATAAGGCACAAGCAATGAGAGTTAGTTTCACAGTGGGTTATGCTCTGGGGCTTGCCTTCTTGATCAGCGACAGCCTTGGGCCCTTCCGGATTTTGACCCGGGTCTTGCGTAGTGGCGTAGTTCACTTCGGCGGCGGCGGGATCACCCTCGGGCTCGACGTCGATCTCGTACACGCCGTCGGTAATGGTGTGCTCTACATGATATGCAAATGAATATATGAGATGCATGAATGCATAAGCTATCCGCTACAAGAATATTTGCAACACTCAAAACATTGGTCACTCATTTATGGAACACAACAACTAAGAACAGCAATAAGCACAAAAACCGGTTTGACCGGTTTTGAAAACCGGTTGGACCGGTTTAACCGGCCTCAAACACTACTAACTGAAACTAAATCCAAATCATAACTACCAACCCACATGTAACCCGAAGCTAATTCTTCTGCTGCGATTTTCTAAACTTTATGGTAAATTTGACAAAAGTTGCCTAGTCCCATTTAGGAAAGATATACTAATTACATTATCTACTACATCACTTGACTAATTTCCCATTCTCCAAATCATGAATACAATCTAATCACTATATACCCAACTCACTCATCTCAGCAACTCAACCATCTAGAGATGGTTTGCATCTTTAGTTCAAGCCTATGCTTATAAACAATACACTACCTTCTAGCACACATTTGGGCATGAAGCACTACACTAATCACACAAACATTTGCCCACAAGTCCTAAGATCCTATAGAAAACACCTTAGCCTTTTCAACTCTTACCTCTAGGTCCTTTTTGGCTTCCTCTACTTCGAAGCAGGACTCAAGCCCGGCATCAGGGAAAGGCAGGCGGCGGTCCAGCTCGGGAAAGAGGGCGAGGGAAAGGGGAAGATGGCCGGGGATGGTTCGGGCGGGAAGATGGCGAGGTGAGGGGGTGGATGGCACGGTGAATCGAAGAATGGCGGAGTGGAGAGAGTAGAATCGAGGGAGGACGCCCGGGCGCGGTAAAGGGAATGGCGAGGTGGTTTACCTGCTCCCCACGCGCGGACGTGGCGCACCACCGCGGCCTGAGCTTCACACGCGTCACGAGAGGGCACGGGCACGTGTGTACGGCGGCGCGGACGCCCATACCGGCGTTGGGGACGCCCATGCCGGCGCGGTGGTTGGCGACCGACTGTTGCGGTGGTGGGGTAAAACTACCACCGCAACAGTCTGTGGGGTCGAGAACACTGTGCCGACGAAGTGAAATTCGAAATCCGCGGGCCACCGACTGTTGCGGTCCTGGCTTTGGCCTAGCACCGCAACATTCGGTGCTATGAATTTTTCACGTAAGTAATTCAACCATCTACTGTTGCGGTGTGGCAAAAATGACAGACCACCGCAACAGTCTGTCAATCCAGAGAGGATTTTCACTGTTGCCCGAGACCACCGACTATTGCGGTGGTGACCTGAAGGCCACCGCAACAGTCGGTCATGCAGTGGTGAATGGGTTAAAAATTGCTAGGGCTCATGTTGTTGCGGTGACCATTCCCTTGAGCACCGCAACTTACTGTCCTAGCGGCTATGGCACTTTTTAAGTTGGTTTTGATTCGAATTTTTGTGGAATTAAGCCTTATATCTTATGATGGTTAATTTGGCCACGCATACCCACACATATGTGCAAACAATATTATAATTATGAAATGATGCATGCCACTAGGGATTTAATTAAGTTCACTATGGTACTTAATTAAAGTAGTGACACCGGAGGTGTCACACCCATCCATCCGTGTAATTAGTTTTATATTTAGATCATATTTAGTCCTCCTAATCTTTGGTTTAAAATTACTACAGTAAATTTCGCAAACTTTCTCACCCAACTAAACAGGCGAGACAAGACGACTTCATGTTGTGCCAAGTGCCAACTCACAAATCTACTAATGTTGTGTAATCACGAGTAACTGGTAAATCTGGTGCCCTCGTAATGTTTCAGCTCCCTCGTAATGTTGTGTAATCACGAGTAACTGGTAAATCTGGTGCTAACTCTGTTTTTACTAATGGCGTATGATGAGTTAGTGCCAAGTGCCAACTCACAAATTTATGAATTAGCAAAAACAGTTGAATAAAGTGCCACAATTTATTTCATTTTCAGTCCGGGAGAAAATATTACGACATAAATATAATACGGAGGTAAATGAATGAGGTACATCAAAGTGTACCGTGAAATCTCACTTGCGCTGTCATTCTGTTGTACAATAGCCCTCCTACATAAATCTCTATGCCAATAGCATTTGAAGTCCTGATTAGTACATTGTGCTGTACATGTACAAGTCTCTTGCGCCGTAGAAACTAAAGAGAAGATTTTTACACTGAATTGCATCTAAACGAGAACAAAAATCTGATGATTTTCCCGCTTAGCTGCGGCAAAATAAAGTTAAGCCTTGGAATCCTCAAGTGGAGCTCACCGTCACGGCGGCGGGCAGTGCTATTCCATCTCCGGCCGTGTCCTCATCACTTTCGCCGATGGCATCCTGCTCCCACGCACTGTCATCCTCCCGAGCTCCTCCCCGGCCATTGCGCACCTCTCCATTTCCTCCCGTCGCCGCTTCCTGCTCCAGCTCACCGCGCCGGCCACGGAGAGCGCCAAGACGCTGGCTCCCAGCACGCCACCGGCGCCGACCCCCACCGTCCACGCCCACCACCTCGCCCTCACCATCGAGGCTGAGGCTGGCGGCGTCTGAGGCACCTGCACGGCTATACCGAAGTGACCCGTGCCGGTCACCGCGCATGCCGAGCCCGACGCCACGGCGTGCGTGGCCACGACCTCCCCGCTGGCCGCGAACGTCACACACCGCGCGGTGGTGGCGTTGAACCCCTTCCCAGCCGCCGACGACAGGTTCTTGAACTCGACGCGCACCGGCGCGCCGAGCACCCGGAGCGAGACCCGGGCGTCGGGCCCCGCCGACGCGTCGTACGCGAGGAGGCCGACCACGGGCGCGGCCAGCGCGTACCCGTGCGGCGCGGCGAACGCGGCCGTCGAGTCGCTGCCGACGAAGCGCTCGAAGACGATGGCGACGCGGCGCGCGAACGGGGCCGGGACGACCCGCGGCGGGATGGCGAACCCGACCCCGGACGAGCCCGCGGTGGCGTTGACGCCGTCGGTCCAGAGCGCGTTGCTGCGCACGCGCAGCGCCGAAGCCTCGACGCCCGCGCCGGAGAGGTTCGCAGGGAGGGGCACGTCCACGAGCTGGCCCGCGCCGCGGAGCAGCTCGAGCGCCCGGTCGAGGACCGCGGCCTCGACGGCCGAGATGTTCGCGGCGCGGCTCTGGGCCACGCAGGGACGCAAGAACGCGGCGAGGACGACGTGCACGAGCAGCGATGAAAGAAGCAAGGACGCCCTGGCCATGGACATCCCCCAGCGCGCCAACTATTCGTCGATGGCTAGCTCTGCGGTGGCATGTGACGACGGCGGCAGGAAGCCGCCATCCCGGCGGCGAGGGATCGAATGGTGGAGGTTGGATTGGAGAGGAGAGGAGAGGTCAGAGGAGGAGGTGGCCAGGCTGGGCAGGGAGGCTAACTGGCAAAGGAGGAATTGTGAGTTTGCTTTATTTAGGAGGCCATGGCCATGGGTGTCAATGCCTCAATGGCTGTGGACGACGATGAGATACATGCAGTCCGGTTTGGTTCCATCTGAAATCCTCATAATCACAGCTCACTGTGCAACAAGGAGCAGGGGAGTTGGTGCTTGGTCTTACCAGAATACAAGATACAGAGGCGGACGCTCTGATCAAACTAGCCTTTCCCTCCGGCAACTGCCGAGAACAAGTGGCCAAACCAACCGCCGATTCCGGTAGCAGGCCAGGCACACAACCCCGTTGTCTTCAGGGAGCTTATCTGACGACAAGACAGCCACATATTCCATTCTTTTTTCCATTGAGGAGCAGTTGATGCTACTGTTCTAGGCTCTCCAACTCTGCACTCAGAATATGCATTTGCAGCAGCCTACCAGTGCAGGTGCAGCAGGCTAGTGCGTGACTACAGCAGGAGCAAAATGATTGGGAGGCAGCAGCTTTGTTGTAGATGACGGCCATGGACCGAGGTAAAAGTGATTGGCATTTGCTGGGCGGCGTCCCGTTGACGATGTGCTGCAAGTGGAGCAGGTTGGCTGCTCGATGCCGGTGCTTTCGAGCCCTGGAGAAACGTTGGGGTCAGCTGTAATCCCGGTGCTCGTTTCCAGCAAATACTTGTGCGGTTGTGCCTGCTTGGCCGCAGCCTACGGCACCCACCCAAGGTTTCTGATGACATGAAAATGGTGGCATGCTCATACAGCTATGATGCTCTCAAGTTCAAGAACAGAAGAGCAGTCACATGGATTATGCACGCGCCAAGGCGAGCCTAATGCGGGACCACACTTTCCTACCTGGCAAACTCAAGTGAAAATGGCAATCCAAGATGACTGAAGTGAAAAGCAGTTGTTCGGCACACAATTTTCAAAGTGCTTATATCAGATTTTCAATTACATGATATTGATGTCTGAAGGTGCTGCATTGCACTAACGAACAGGGAACAGGACGCTCCTGCACTGGATTGAACGTTGAATTAGATACATTGCCACATCGACCCAGCTAAGGTAATGGACCAAGCAAAACCATTGGCGATACACTACTTTGGAAGCTTCAGTTCGAGAAAATATGCAGAACAACCAGCAATACATGGCAGATAATAATACATGCTCTGTTCCTCTAAATTATCTACAGTGCATTTCACATGACTTGCTAACAAAGGAGCCCTGGCACTTCAGAAGCATCAGGTCCAGTCAGTTGACTTGTGCCAAAAGAACAAATGAACGCACACATCAGTCATTGATTACTTCCATTTTGGTATGAGACTACTGCCTTGTTTAGATTCGCGAAATTGCA
>CM014274.1:39389707-39425497 GCA_004135705.1 Alloteropsis semialata
AACACAAGAACCAATCACTCAAACATGCATTACATTATAACCTAAGTGCTATCTTAAGGCCAACTCCAAATGCCTTAGAGATCTCGCACGCTAAGCGATACTACTATATCGATAGCTTTTCCAAAAAGGTGGTCACCTACTACATGCTGGTGAAAACAGACTCAAGCACTTCATTATTGCATCTTCAAGCTCGTACATCCAAAAGCCTCGACAATTTCTTGTCTTACTTTTGCCCAACCGGCAAGATATGGTACATCAGAAGTTGTTCTGCTAGTTCATCTTCAATTGATTGATCTCTTCATGATGTTCTGAATTCTATGAATCCAAAAGGTTCAATGGTAATCCGAGAAGTCATGATAAATCCAACAAGTCAAATCCTTTGCAATCTTGGCACTCACCCTATAGTTCCTTAATCTCTTGATCCTTCCAACAATCTGTTCTTCCAAGATCATAAGAGAGTTATTGCAACTTTAGTAGCACAGTCTTCTTCTGGTCTGCCCATCCATCCACTATAGAAGACTAAGAGACTACCAACTCCAGCTTGCTTCAAACAGTCGATGAGAAGGGTTGAAACTTCCGAAAGATAACCCAAAGACGTAGAACGGATACTTCTTCATGCTTCACTTATGCCAGAGTCGATGGAGGGATTAAGTCAGTGAGTCAGTTAGAAAGAAGATCAAGGAAAGTAGGGTATCAAGTAGCTCAAGGAATATTTACGAAGTAGTCCAATGATGTATATATCAAAATAGACTCAAGTCAGGTCTTCCTAGCTATCGTCCAGTCTAAGGTTTGCGTGCTACGATCAAGTACGGCTCTGATACCAACTGAAACGACCCGGATTTTCAATTATGAGAATCCGAATCCCTGTACCATTGTGATAGTCCCAGAATCAACAGCTATCACGTACAGAACTCATTTCAGCTGGAAATCACATCCATACAACGAAAACATTCATCAGAGTTAGCTTACAACAAGGATATAACGGAAAGCGTACTGGTACATGCCCCTTGGGCTAAACGACAATATGAAAACCAACGCATCGGTAACTAGGCTTCAAGCCAGCTTCATCATCAGAGCTCCATTTCCACAGGCAACACTTGAGCATAGCACAGCAACCTTTTCACCAACTCCACCGGAATTGGTCTTGCACTTCGAGTCTTCACCTGTTCATTCACAAACTGCCCCCAAGGATTGGGACAGGTCCACGTCACCATCCGTAATGAAAGCTTTAAGGTGGCTTATTCTAAGGATATCAAAATATACAAGGAAATATAGCTGAGGTTTCCTATGCAGCAGCAGCATCTCCATCCCAAAACCATTCTCACAACACCACGAGCAATCCTGGCGCACCAGGTACCCGACTCCAAATCAATCTTCCGCTCATCACTCTCTAGGCGATGTGAAAGCTCCCACCCTTCATATCTCAACTGCCCGAGGTAGGCCCTACTCTAGAGGGGAGGTAGAAATCCCTAAAACAATGGCGGAAATAACAGTTTCACACAGGAATCGTCCCTTGTCCGCGGACGGCGGCTATATATATAGATTATACTCTGCAGAGCTTGTACTCCTGGAACCACTCGGGCTGCAAGCCGGGGATCAACCGACTGAGACACAACCCACAGCACAGACCCTAGCCAGTGAACGGTACCCTCCTGCTTTTCCCGGCTTAGGATACACTGAAGACGCAACTCGGTGTCCGAGAACTGTGATGGCCTCCCCCGCGGTGGCCAAGTCCCGGGGTATGAGCCTCCTTCGGGGGAACAAAGGTCTCCGCCTTTTCCCCCACACACTTCCGCTAACTCCTTACAGTCCGGGTACCGCACTTAACTAGGCTGGCTGGAACACCCCCCAGTAGATGTAAGTGGTGAGCACGGAAAGTCCTGAGGAAAGTCATAACCAACTCGGTTTTTGGTGCCGGGGTGAGCGTCACCGTCAAATAGCGTATCCACCTCCAGTGGTCCGCTCGCGCACCCATTACAGGTATTGCCGCCAAACTCCTCAAGTAACACAAAGAACATGTACCCGCCACAGGTACCACACAGGATGCGCCTAAGTTCGCACCCCAAGCCCTCGATACGAGATCGAGTTAAGCTGCTCACCCCCGCAAAGTTCCCAAAACCCCTTACTCCTTTCCCGGGTTTTTGCCCCACACACGCCAAGAATCCTATCACACCCATCCCATACACATGCAAGCATAGCAAGTTCATAGCATCAAAGTGTATCGGGTTTATCAAGGATACCGTTAAGTAAATAAGGCCATGCAATAGGTCATAATCATCATCATGCGAGAAAGTAAAGCGCTAGCATACTAGTAGCAATGCCTAATAGGATTCAAAGCAGGATGGGCGTGGACACCTGTGACTTTACGATCCAAACTCATCTTGATGTAGTCGTACAAGTCTTCACTCAATGAAGTCCAAGTTGATGAAGTCCACGAAGTCTTCTAGATCTTCCTCAGATCCTAGCACGCGTTTGCATAAATAAACAATGGCATCTAATGCAAATAAACTCCAAATAAGAAGCAATAAGAACCAAGAAACACCAAACCTCACACTAACGTGTAGTTCATGTTTTCAGAAGGAATACTGAAACTAATTTCACAATAATTTATTTCATAAACCGTGAAACAAATGAATTAGACTAATTATCTAGATCGAATTAATTAAGAAATAACCAATTCAAAATCCGGATAACATGGCCATAATTCAGAACAAATTCTTTAGATATTTGGGATGAATTAATCAGACTATTTTCTGAACCAGATTAATTAAATCAATAATCAATCCGTTCAAAGGAAAATAGCGCCGTAATTCGGATAGAGTTTTCTGGAACTCCGGATTGATCTGGACGCCGAGAATTTCGATGCAGACTTTGATTGGGATTAGAGAGATGGATGATCGGTCCGATATGTTAGTGGGTCAACTGGCCGGGAGATCGGATAGGGCTTAGGTAGCGGCTTTCGCCACAGGGTTTGATCGGACGAGTTAGTTGTTAGCTTTAGATTTATATTTGAATTTAGAATCCAAATATAAATCACACTCAAAAACCAAACAAAGCCAAAGGAAAGCCAAAACACTCTAACCTAAATTAACCTATGCAAGAATTAAAAGGTCAATTTTAATTTCCTAAGAATTTAGGGAGATTCACAAGAAGACAATCTAAGGTGTTTTCACAACAATGCAAGAAAAAATTTTGAAATCCACATTTTTGCATTCAAGAACATTCCGGAAAAATCCGGGATGTTACATCTCAAGGGTTAACTCTCAAGGCTTTCTCACATAGGTCAACTATTTGAGCACTTTACTGGTGTTTTGTCATTTAGCCAATGTAACATCCCTCTTGATAGTACGGCATACCTATACTCAAGAATAAATATAAAACCGAATCATCCACTTGAGCTTGTATGTCTTCAATCATGCCATACGTGATTATTTCTTCAACTTGAGGAATGTCCACATTGTTCTTGCTGAGCAAAACTAACTTGAGCTAGTGACTTGAACCTTTGTCTTGGAATGAAATCCACTTCTAGTTCAATTCACCCTTTTCACAATATGATTCTTGAAAGATTTATACTTGCCAATATGAACACCATATGTAACCAAGATTCTTCAAGTTGAAATCCCAAGAAAGTTTCGTCACCCTAGCAAAAATACATGACTCAAGTCCACCACTTGATCACACATTGCTTAGTACCTTGAAACATTATCCCGAATTCCACCTCCTCATCCTTGCATCACATACAGCTCCATATAGGTTTGTATCACATTTAGATTCACCAATGAAAGCCAAGCTTGCAATATTCACCATTTTATCCACCATGATCTTAGATATCCTATATATATATATATATATTCACCAAGCCTTCATCGAATTAGAGACCAATATATCACACATGTCAATATGTCTCTTTCTTTGTTTCACCATAGCTTGCCATTCATCACATTCATGCATAATGGGACCACACACTTGTTTATATGTGTCACTATGAGCCATACACATTGCATTCAACCCATGAATAATAGTGTATCATAAAATATACATTTTAATCCCTGCTCATAATCTGTAACAAACACATTAGTCCTTTAATCGTTTTGTCATTCAATTCACCAAAACCCACCTAGGGGCCTAGATGCACTTTCACGGGCAAATCGCCTAACCCTCACGGGATGAGATCGGGCGAGGCGGAGATTCCTCCGAGGGTGGTCTCCGCGCTCGACCCTTGCGGGTAGGGTTGGGCGAGGCGTAGATCCTTGACTGGGGTCAGTCGGGTTCCCCTTGTGTCGGCGACCTCAGCCACGCGGAAACCGTTCCCCGTGAAGCTTGACCCTTATGAGACTAAAGGTCATTACGTGTCCTAAACCCGCAAGTTTACTTATCCCGGATATCGATATCCGACAAGCTTCATCCAAGGAGCACCTATGAAGCTGCAAAACAGCTTCCACCAGAAAAACAACTTGATCCAAGAAGCACTCATGAAGCTGCAAAACAGCTTCCACAAGAATAAAGGAGCTAAAAAAAGTAGCTTCACAAACACCACCTCCTTTCCTAGTTATTGTCTCAAGAATTACCATTTTGCCACTGACAAGCTGTTTTACCAAATATTTTTTCAAACGGTTTCAGCTTCATCGGAAAAGCTGCTCCATCGTGGGAGTCAGAGCTGGAGCCAATTTTGGAGGAGTCGGAGCCCTACCAAACAGACGCTTACGATTTTAACATCTTTTCCAAGTGAAGTATATATATATAAATTAAAATAAATATGTGAATGGATAGACAATATACAATTTAAATTGTCATATAAAATTTAGAGTTTTCAAATAATAGGCCCTCATCGCCTTTTATTTGGCAGCAAGGTCATATTGCCTTTCCGATGATGTCTATCTGATATTGTTATATCAATAAAATACTTAGAAATAAATTTCTCGAAGATCACAAGATTTATGAAGTTTGAATATTGAAAAGAAAGGCGGAATAGCCAAATCCGTCCCTGAACTATCGCCGAAAGCTCAATTTCGTCCCTGAACTACGAAAACGGCCGTTCTCGTCCTCAAACTTTCGCAACCGGCTCAATTTCGTCCCTGAACTACGAAAACGGCTGTTCTTGTCCTGAAACTTTCGCAACCGGCTCAATTTCGTCCCTGCCCAGTCAGCTATGGTTGTGAATTACCGATTCTACCCCCTTGGCCATCTCTTTCCCCAGCCCCGATGATCTGCCTGGATGATCTGCCTGGTGCGTCTTCTGATGCCGAATAGCCTGCCCTGGAACGGCAGCACAAACCCAAGCTCGAGGCCCCGGTAGATAACGCGCCACCGCGCACGCGTCGGCTCCGCGTAGACCACCACCGGAGCTGCGGGGAACCAGGCGACGACCGCGATGGATGCGTAGGACCAGCCATCCAAAAAATTTGAGGGCACGTTCCAGCTCTTGGTGGCGTTCCACGCCACGATGGCGCACGGGGAGTGTTCCTGGGCCTCGTGGCCGGACCTGAAGAAGCCGCCGGCGTGGACGAGCATCCAGTAGAAGGTGCCGGCGGCGCACGCCACGGCCGCCGAGGGCTGGAGGTAACTACGGGCAGGGACGAAATTGAGCCGGTTGCGAAAGTTTGAGGACGAGAACGGCCGTTTTCGTAGTTCAGGGACGAAATTGAGCCGGTTGCGAAAGTTTGAGGACGAGAACGGCCGTTTTCGTAGTTCAGGGACGAAATTGAGCTTTCGGCGATAGTTCAGGGACGTATTTGGCTATTCGGCCGAAAAGAAATACAGAAAATATCATAATTGTTTGTGTTATGGGAAAGCCATGTTTACTGCATAGGCCTGAGTGCCTGACATCAACCGGCATAGAGACATTCGGCTTGTACTCAGGCATTGTGCCGGGGTTTATTTGCGGCAGAGCTGGACGGTGCCATTTCACCTTAGAAATAAGCTCATTTACAGAAATGCTAAAGTAATTGCACACAAGGCCAAATTTGAAGAAAAAATAAGCTATCGATCGCTTTCGTAGATCCGACCCATATACGTCACTACATCAGGAACGGCCCCACTGCGTCGACCACTCTACGGCTCTACGCCTCGCACAGGAAATGCCAAATCTGTCGGTGTCCGGAGACCCCACACGGTGATTGGCGCGCTTTCCTCCTTCGGGGGATCGCATCGTCGCTCATGCAAATGCCGTGTTTCGGTATGGTCAACGGCACTTGTTCGTCTCTGTGCACATCTGAACGAAAGTATAGCTTGTCCAAACGTGGTGACGCAGGCTTCTCCTTTTCGAGTAAATAAACTAGTTCGGCCGAACTAGCAATCTGTTATATTAATGGTTAGCTGCTAAGCTTTAGAGCGCAGATTCAAACAAGCATGCGAATAGATGTACTGAGGGGGTGTTCAATTGGGTGAAAAAATTTTGATGAAAAATTTTGCAAGAGAATCTTACTATTTAGGAGTACTAAATGTAGGCTAATAATAAAATTAATTATAGATCTCGCCTGAAAATCACGAGACGAATCTAACGATGGTAATTAATCTATGATTAGTGGATGTTTAGCGGATGGTTACTGTAGCATCACTGTTGCAAATCATGGCCTAATTAGGCTCATTAGATTCGTCTCGAAAAGTTACCTGGGTGTTATGGAATGGATTTTGTCATTAACACACGTTTACTACTCCATGCATATAAGATTCTCTTGAGAAAAATTTTGGGTGAAAACTTTTGGGGGAATTGAACACCCCCTGACTAGTCGTTTATCCTATTAATAATTAGTTCAATAATTCATTGGAAACTGCTAATATATGTATACATATATTATAAACTATAAAACCAACTGTCTAGTTAACTATTAGATAGTGGATCCAAACGGCGTTCGGCAATAGTTAGCCAACTATTTCCTCTATTTTTACATATCGCATTAGCTTTATCTTAAATCAATTTTATACAACTTTGATTGAGTTTACAGAGAAACATAACATCTACAAATACCAAACATATGTACTACCAAAATATATTCTATGGTAGATTTAATGAAACAAATTTGTTATTGCAGATGTTATATTTTCTATAGATTTGATCAAAACTGAACAAGTTTGAATTAAGACAAAAATAATTTGGCATGCAAAAAACAGAATAGTAATTAGCAGCTACGCACTTAATTTGTTTTTTCACATGTTATATTGGGTTTGCTTTAAGTCAAATTTCTTCGACTTCGATCAAGTTTATAGAAAAATATAGCATCTACCGTACCAAATTTGTTTCAATGAATTTACCATAAAATATATTTTGGGTAATATACTTGTTATTTATTTTCTATAACTTGATGTGAACTGGACGAATTTGACTAGGACAAATCAAATGTGACACGAAAAAAGATAGAGTATTAACTATTAGCCAGTAGCTATTAGCATTAAAACCATTCTCAATGGTGATTTTATCTTGATGTTTTCAAGAATATCACATAAGCAATGGGTCATTTAATTCATAGATGAAACATTCCCCATAATGCATAGTTTCATCAATTGTTGTTTCCTAGACTACATGCAAAACACCTATTTTGGAACATTGTATACATGATTTCGTTACCCTAAAACATATTTCATCTCTCTTTTCATGAAATAGATGTCACATCTTAAAAAATGCTAACACTCTCTATTTGATGAGGATGAACTAAAGTCCTATTGAGAAAAGCCTAAGGGCACGTACAACAGTTTAGAGAGCTGTTGTTTGTTTGACACATAGAAACAACTAAATAGACTACTTTACATTATGTTGTCTATTTTGTTGTATGTGTGACATTTAATGTCTTCTGGTTAGTGTTGTTTTAACCACGAGCATAGGCCAGAGTAGTAGATGAGAAAGTAGACAACAAATCAGCAGCACACTCTTTCCTCATTTAATGATGGTCACGTCAGCTACTTTTGCTTATGTGAACTCATACATACACGGTTGCTGTCTAACTATTTTATGCACTAATGACATAAAAACATACTTTAAACTTTTAAGCTATCTTGAATCACGCATTGAAGTTCCGCTTGGGAGTGAGCAGGATCAAGTATTTGCGCGCTCGATCATCGCTAGCAATCCGTGCCAAAACAGACGAACGTGAGAATAGATGTACTCTTTGCCGAGCTCGAAACTTTCACCTTGGCGTTTCGAAGCTGCGGCAGAAGTTCTCCACACATTGCTTACGTATACAAACCGAAGAAGATATATAGCCTCTCGTAAGTAGGATTGTGATTTGGCAATCGTTGGTGGAGTTGCAATTAGTGAATGACAAGCGTCTTCGTAGCTAGATCACTATGCACCTCGATTCTCTAGGTGTTTATCATGGTTTATTCCCAAAATTGTGAATGCGTTACGTCACTAGTGTTGATTCCACGGGGACTACTCAAACCTGTAAATTTTTAGTCGTGAGTTCAGGATACTGCGTAGCCTGATAGCCACTTGTCCCAAACAAAGAGCCGACTTACGTACTCAGTTAAGTTCAATTATTGTGCTAAAAGTTGTCAGAATGCTGTCCTGGACTGATCTGTGCAAAAAAATACTGACAGTTTTAACTTTTCCAAGCAAATGGACGGCTGCTTATCCTCGTGTCTTTTCCTGGTCGCTTCCCCACACCAGCGACGGACTACCTCACATCACCTCGTGCCAATCCCACTTCGCACTTCGCTGCCCTTTCTTTCACACCCAGCAGCCCCGGCCGGCGCCCGCTGCTTCTGCTTCCGGTGATGCGCCTCCGATGATGGCGGCATCACATTTGGTAAGCGCCGCCCAGTGGATCGCGGGGGTCATCACGGAGAAGGTCATCACCAGCAAGCTCCAGGAATGGGTTTCCCAGTTCTCCGGCCTGGGCGGCGACATCGACAGCCTCAAGTCGCAGATGCGCTTCGTCGAGACGGTGCTTAGCATGGCCCAGGGGAGGCGGATCCGGAACGATCATCTGACCAGCCTCCTCGCCAGGCTGCACCAGCTGCTGTACGACGCCGACGACGCTCTCGACGAGATCGACTACCACCGCGTCCATGGGGATGCGCAGAGGCGAGACCAGCAGCTGGTCACCTGCGTCCGCACGGCGTCCACGGCGGCCACGGCCGCGCTACATCTGCTGAGCGATGTGGTGAGCCACCAGCCGTTGGCCTCCCCCACGTTCAGGGGCATGTTCATATACCCCTGGCCTTGGGGACGGAGGAAGCGGAGAAAGCTCGTGCACCTCACTGCTGCTGATGCCGATGCCTGGGGTCAGCCTTGGTTAGAGCTTGACTGGGGCGCTCTTGGGCGGCGGATCAGAGAGGCCACAGCCCAGCTACGAGATGTCAGCGAGCAGGTGCGCAAGGCGCTGCAGCTGGAGGAGCTGGAGTCCATCAGCCTGGCGGCGGCTCATGGCCACCGTGACAATCCACGGTTAACGACCTCGTACCCCGCCGGGGAGCACAAGATGTTCGGCCGAAATGGCCAGAAGGACAGCATCATTGAGGAGCTCACCGACATCAGATGCTCCAGCCAGAGTAGGCTGGCGGTGCTCCCTGTCGTCGGCAACGGCGGCATAGGAAAGACTACTCTGTTGCAGCACGTGTACCATGACCAGAGAGTCCGGAGCTTCTTCCACGTCAGGATGTGGATCTGTGTGTCACACTGCCACAACTTCAGCGTCTTGCGGCTAACGCACGAGATGCTGGAGGCCGCCACCGGTAAGAAGCAGAACAGGGGAAGCAACTTGGACAGCCTTCAAAAAAATCTGGTTACAAGGTTAGAAGGGAAGAGGTTTCTGGTTGTCTTCGATGACCTTTGGACTGTCGATGAGAAAAAATGGGAATTGCTACTGGCTCCGTTCAATTATATCAAGGCCACCACCAATTGTACCATCTTGGTGACCACCAGAGACCGCCGGATCGCAAAGCTGATCAGCACAACACCGCCCATCAATTTGAGTGGTCTGGAAGGAGAAGCATTCTGGGATTGCTTTAGAGCTTACATATTTGGTGACGAGAGGCATGACGGGCATCAACATTTACAGCCCATTGGAAGAGAAATTGCTAGCAAATTAAACGGCTATCCATTGGCAGCAAAAAGTGTAGGGGCATTACTGAGGAAGGACCTGAGCATTGAACATTGGAATAGAATTTTAGACAGCAGGGCATGGGAAGAGCAGAATGGAACTGATGGAATCATGTCCATCCTAAGGCTTAGTTATGAGTACCTTCCGTTTCATCTCCAGAGGTGCTTCTCATATTGCTCCTTGTTTCCAAAGGGCTATCGGTTTCTTGAGAAAGATCTGCTTCTCATTTGGAACTCACAAGGTTTCATTGATACTAGATTTGACAGGAAGCCAGAAGAAGTTGGCCACGAGTATATGAACCACTTGGTGAGTTTGGGATTCTTTCAGAAGGAGGTAGATCCAGCAAATTGTGAAACCTGGTACCTTATGCATGATATAATACATGATTTGGCAATTAATGTCTCATCAAAATATTGCTTGACCATTGATCGTGTCTCCATGTTCAACATGCACCCATCAGCAACTATTCGTCATATGTCCATAATTACAGAGTCTATGTATCATGAGGATATACCTAGTAATGTGGCGCGTAATGAGGACATTGAAAAGGTAGTAATCAAGATAGCTAGTTTGCTGCAGAAGAAATACCTGAGGTCCTTAATGCTGTTTGGCAGATATGATTCCAACTTCGCACATGTTTTCCGGATGGCCTTCAGAGAAGCAACAAATATGCGCTCAATAATAATGTGCATGATGCCGAATCATGAAGGCTCTCTGTTGTATAACCTAGGCCAATGCATTCACCTTCGCTACATAAAAATCATTTCTTATGATCAAGTGCAACTCCCAGAAGCCTTGAGTAGACTCTACCATTTGCAAGTGCTGGATGTAGGAGGAACCACTGGTGATCTAACAAGAAATGTCTCTAGTGGATACAGTGAAGCATCACCTCCAGCATGGTTGGCAAAACATATGTTCCTCACTTCTCTGCGTTGTCTCTATCTCGATAACTGCAAGGGATGTAAAAGTCTTCCAGAATTTTCGCTGTTTCCAGCACTTAAGAAGCTTCGTTTGATCAGCTTGCCTGATATTACAGAGTTGCAAACTGCTTCATTAGAGGAAGTGATATTATCTGATATGCCAAAACTAAAAAAATGGAGTGTCTTTCAAATGCACCAACTAATAGATGACCTACAGGTACTCGAAATTTGCAGCTGCCCCGTACTGAGAAACTTGCCTTTACCACTTACATGTAACTCAGCAGTAGCAAATTACCGCCAACTCCAAACTGTGGTGATTAAGGATTGCCATTGCCTGGTTGGATTGCCACCACTTCCTCTCGGACCAAAAACTAAGCTGTTGGTTGAGGATGTACCATCATCTCCATGTAGCCGCATGTCCTATAGTGCAGATACCAATCCAAGCTTGCTCATAGTGGGGTCGGATCATATGAGAGTTCTTGATGGAAAGGTTATTTCATTTAAAAATATAGTTTCTTTGCAAGAGCTCTCCATTGATACATGCCCAAGCCTTACAAGCATCTCATGGCAAGGATTTCACCAATTTAGCATATTGAAGGATCTGACAATATATCGCTGCCCGAACCTGCTCTCAATGCCAATAACAGAAACAGAGCGAATGCTTGCTAAGGGACTTCTTCCATCACTCCAGAGGCTTGAAATCTGGTCATGTGGTATTACTGGGAAAAATCTATCTTGTTTGCTTTCAAATGCACCAAATTTGTCCTTCCTGAAGCTGAAAGAGTGCCGGCAGATCAAAAGGTTGGTGGTGCACAAACATGTAGATCAAGGCAGCTCAACTTTTCTACCTGATGGTGCAGGAGCAGAGGGGTTGTTGCACATCCAACCTCATTCTGTGTCATCACTCCAAGAGTTGTGCTTTGACAGCTGCCCAACAATATGTGAAAATGGGGAGGGTCTCCGAGGACTCCTCACACTAAAAAAGTTGGAGATATATGAGTGCCCAAGGTTCCTTTCCTATTTGGTGTTTCAAAATGAAGATGTGCATCATATTGAAGGTGCATGTATGCTTCCATCATCACTGCAAATGCTCAAGATAACTGAAGCAGAGTGGAAGTCAATGTCCCTACATGGACTCACTGCCATGGAGAGCTTATCCATTTGCTACAGCAAACTAGAAGCTATTGACTTGGAATCCTCCAAAGAATTGAAGTACATGAAACTTCTTGGATGTACAGAACTTACCTCGATACAAGGTTTGCAATCTTGTGTTGAGCTAAAAAAGTTGGAGGTAATCCATACTCCTGGATTTTGGACAGCTTGGGATCTTGAGCTGCAAAGAGAGAGAAAAAGCAACAAATTACTGTTTCCAGTGGAACTTGTCCACACGAGCCATAGTTCAATACTTACCTTGTCAATATGCAAGCACCTCAACCACCTTAGACGGTTAGAGTTTCGCTGCCTTTCCGATAAACTGGAAATGGAGCAGGAGAAAGCACTTGAACAACTCATCACTCTCAATGAGCTCCAATTCTTTGAGTGTGATTTTGGCTTCTCCATACCATCAGAACTACATCAGCTTACATCCCTAAAGAAGTTAGAGCTCATAAACTGTTCGACTATTTCCTCATTTTCAGAGAGAGGCCTTCCACCTAGTTTGGAACATTTGGTAATTGTTGATTGCAAGTATCTCGAGTCATTACCAGCTGGAATGTATGGACATTCCTTTCTGAAGAAATTGGAGATAAAATCCTGTCCACGAATTCGGTCACTGCCAAGAGCCGAGCTGCCAGCTTCCCTTCAAGAGCTGAGGTTTGAAAAATGCAGTAATAAGTTGCAGGACCAACTCCAAAGGATGAAAAAGGCTGACAAGGTGATAGTATGGTCATGAGATGATTTCTGCGGCAGAGAAGATATTAGAGCTTTTATTCTCCTCAAAAGACGCCAAGGTAATGAGCTTTTTACCCTTAAGCGGGGTTTGACTTCATAACCCAATCATGTTTTATATGCTTAGGAAATCATCCACATTATACCACGGGAATTCATTGTTAGTAGAAGTAGAATACCATCAATGACATGAACCCCAATGCACCAAATAGATTCGTGCTCGTCAATGGGCAGTATATAGTTGCAGGCTTCAATTATTTGACATATATTGATTGAGTAGAATAAACTTTATCAGATTAGCTTTCGTATGAAATATTGTTGACAAATAAATCATAATAATGGCCAAAACATATCCTCCAAGTAATCAATTTTGTAGGAATGGACCTATTTGGTAATAGAACTTAATTTTTTGCAACAACATTCTGAAGTACAGCCAAGTGAAATTTTGGCACTGAATTTGTGAAAAGACCCGAAATCTGATTGGGAATACCTTATGTTAACCATGTCCGATTAAGTTATGCAGCAGGTGCAGGGATACTTATTATTTCCCGTTTGATGAAATCCCTGGCTTCTTGAAAAATCACTTCAACTGTGTGCAATGATGGTCTTTAAATACACGTATAAAACAAACAAACTTACTCCAAATATCGTGTATACACACCAAAGCCATTATAAGAGCCTGAAAAATGAGAGGAAAAGTTCAGTGTCAGAACAAGGAATTGCATAACTGTTTTATCCCCCAGTTAATATCAAGTGTCCAATGGCAAAGCTGACCCTGTTGCTTTGGAAAAAGATTTTGCAGATGTGACGCATTCCTCCCAAATACATGGCGGCCGCCGCATGAAACGGTGGATGGCAACTGGACGCCAGAGTTCAGTATGAAGAGGACGGGAGCCCGACAATATCGCCGGCGAGCAGGCAAGCCATTGAGGGCGATGGCTCACCTGCAGCGAGATGTGCCGTCACTTGGCCACTTGGATCGGCACCGGCCGCTGCTGTGTCATGCCCCGTGGCCGTCAGTGGTGAGAACCGAGGCGTGAGGAGATCCAGGAGCTCACCTGGCCAGTCCTTCCTGAGGAAGACGACGACTCGATTTCCTTTTGTCAATTTTTCATCAATCCCCCCAGTGTGCTGCTGGCTGCTGCTCTTGTTGTATATGACTGACTCCTGGGCTTGCTTTTGAGCTATGACTTGGGCCGATGGACTTGACATCCGATGTGCCCTTGATATGGTCCATGGCACTGCTGTTCTCAGGCGTGACATTACCGCCCCCTAGAAACTTCGCTTGTCCCCAAGTAAAGGCATGCCCTCTCCTCTTGAATTCATGATATTAAAATGCACAGTTTCCTTTTTGAAAGTACAGCAGTGACCAAAACACCTTGAGCAATGGATTGAGTGTCAGTTGACTTTTGCAGAACCATCAGTTCTCCTTCCTTTGTACCACCACAATTGAGATGAGTTTGAGATTGACAGGTAGATTTAAAGCCATCATTCGAAGCATTGTGACCTCTAGGGCTAAGCTCAAATGTTTGTAGTAAACACATAGGCACTCGACCAACAAATTATAAGACAAAACTGTGGTACGCGTCAGACTTTGAGTGGAGCCCCACCATCAAATGAGCCAAATGCTTTATCCAGTGAGCGGGCTGATCTAGTTGCATCTTGAACTGTTCTGAGGAATTCTGAGTAAACTGAAGCAATGTTGGTATGTTACCCATCCTACATGCCAATCCCAAAGTAAGATACCTCAAGATAGTGAACTCAGTATTTTGCAGCAGAAGCACTAATAGCATTTGGTCCTCATATGATAGATTGATGTCCACAGTTTCTGTTGGTGTTGTTGCGCACAATGATAAGAGCTTGTAATCAACTAGCCCCATGGCACCATTCATGTCGGAGCATAGTAACTCACCTCCAGTCCTGTGCAACTCCATGGATTCTAAACCACCAAATAATTCAAACACAATTTTGAATGGCGATAGATGCATACTTCTGTTCTTTGGTTGAACTACTTCTGTTGATGAGTAATGGTATAGATGCTCATTCACATTTATTGTGTCCTCATTAATGTCCAAATTAGGCGTTTCATGAAGCTCTTGGTTCGAGCTCCTGAGATACCTCCACGTCATCCAGCTCGACAATAGCCTTTGTCATCTCAGCATCCACATACCGAGCTCCTGAGAAACCTCCTCGTCACCCAGCTCGACAATAGCCTTTGTCATCTTAGCATCCACATACTTTTCCCCCCATGCTAAGCTGTTGTAATAAACCTTCATGTGTGTCAAATTCAGATGACATGTTCTCATCCCACAACACACTGAGAGACATTTCCTCAAACACCACATACAAAGGATGGACAAGCATATCCTCACTGAAAGATTTATCAGCTGGCTTTCTCTCCCCACCATAAGCTAGATCCTGCAATGAACCATGCAAGTCGGGCCTTGTCCCATTTCCTCATCCCAGATTACAGCTGCATGTGGCATTTCATCGAACACCTTGATAGCCCTGGTGCATTGAAATCACCCTGCTTGCACTGCATCTGGTTATCCATCTCGTGAACTAGCTGCTCCAATAAGTCATAAGAATCAAAGCCATCCTGCAACTCCTCACCTAAGGCTAGCTGTTGCAGTAAGCCACTGTGCACACCAAGATCAGACGTCATCTCCTCATCCCATACAACGTTCACAAGGATCCTTTCATTAAACACGCTGCAGGAAGCATCCTGAGAGAACAACGATGTAATGAAACCACTTCAGAGTTCAGAGGGTTCTGCAGCACGTTCCACAGACTCAGCCTGATCAAAAGTGTGCAGCTCATGTACAAATTCTGCATCCCAAATGATAGCTGCAAGAGGCCTCTCGTTGAACAACTCTAGTGCCGAAGCAACTGACACCACTGGAGCATTGAACGCTTCATGCTCTGCTTTGTTGTCCCTACGGAGCATATCATCGAACATTTTGGGGGCAACCGCCTAGGGCACCAACACAGTAATAGATGGATCATGAGTATGAACCTGACCCACTGCCTTCAATGCCCGAATGGTATGCGCCTCCGCCTGTTGCTGCGGCTGATCCCGGCCTTCGTGCAGCCACGGCCTCCGCTCGTCGGGCTGCTCCACTGTCATGCAGGTCGCCTCCGAGCCGAACCCGAACGGACCGCTTGCTCTGATAAGCATCTGTCACGCCCCGTGGCCGTCGGCGGTGAGAACCGAGGCGTAAGGAGATCAGGAGCTCACCTGGCCAGTGCTTCCTCGATTTGCCTTTGTCAATTTCTCAACGATTCGCCAGTGTGCAGCTGCTCTTGTTGCGAGAGACTGACTCATAGGCTTCTCCTGAGCTATGACTTGGCCGATGGACCTGACATCTGATGGGCCCAATGATATTGTCCATGTCCATTTCCATGGCACTGCTCAGGCGTGACACACTGCAGCCCATGGCCAAGAGCGGACGAATCGACCGCCCCTCGTCGGGCAGCAAGATGTTTCCTTTTTTAAGCCTCTCATCTGGTACAGCTGCACAGTATCTGCTCATGTACAACTCACATCAATCCTACACACGCACATCACACTCACACCATGTGTACAGACTAAACTTACAACTACACTCAGACCAGAAGATCGCGTCCTTTGTGAGATCACCGGGTCCATCCATGGCTTCATAGGCGACGGACGCGTCGCATTCCCTTTATGGTTCGACGCGTGAGAGGCAACGAAATATAATAGGGGCTTGCCCTCGGTGAGAGACGCAGGTGCGATTTATGAGAATCGAACCCGCGCCGGCAGTGTGGCCACTGCCTCCGCTAGCCACCCGAACTCAGCTCGGTTCTCCGAGCAGCAAGATGTTAGTACTCGGCAAGGTTGGGACTTGGGACTTGGGAGATGTCCTCGTCGGTCGTCGCCGACGGACAGGGCGCCGAGCTGTGGCAGCGCTTAGGCGGCCCAGCGCCGGCGGAGAAATTTGGAATTGCGATTTTTTTTTGACACGGAATTGCGATAGTTTTGATAGCCAGAAAACTTTGCAACCGAGTTTCGCCAAAATGACGTTATCAAATGCTGCGATACTTTTTTTTTCTTTACTTACTAAAGCAAATATTACCGTACCTTGCCGGAACGAAGATCGTATACTCGCTCTGTTTTATTTATTTATATGTTGTTTTATGTTTGTGCCAAGTCAAATTTGACCAACTTTGAACAAGTTTATAAAAATAATCTAACATTTATTAATACCAAATTTGCTTCATTGAATCCACTATATAATATATTTTGATAGTGCGTATGTTCGATAGTATAATTGTTGCTATATTTTTTCTATAAACTTAATCAAAATTGGCTAAACTTGATTTAAGACAAAAATACGAATGAAAACAGGGGAGTATATGCTTCACACGAATATGTTTAATGTGAGTCTATAACAAATGTAATATATTATGCATCATAATTTTGTGATATTTTTTGAAGAAATAAAAAGTAACATTTTTTTATAGACATATAAAGATTTCGTATTTTTATGATAATTTTAGACATATAACGGTTATCATATTTTTATGGTATTTTTACAAGATATTATACGTCCTATTAGTAGATTGAGATTTCTATTCCTACTAGTCCTCAAATCATATAAAGCAAACATACAAATAACCAAACTAATAAAACAACAAAGAGCGGTACATAACTAACATAAAAAGATCATGGAATCAAAATGAACAATAGTACTCTCTGCACTATGAGCTTAAACATAGTAAATGCTTAAATATTAATAATGAATAAAATGCATCATAGGTCGTTAAATTAAACTCTCAAATAATCATCAATATCTATCAATTTTCAGGGGTTCATTCTATACGTGAACAAATGTGAAATGTCTATAAATAAAAGTAAGGTTCGGCGGGTACATGAAAATTACTCAAGACATAGGACTACGGGTTAATTCACTAGGTTGACTAACATGATTGGCTCCTTAGTCAACATGATCCAAACTGTACAATCGAAAGCACCCCATCTTCTCTGTTTATCAAACATGCACGGTCCAATTGACTTTGTCATGAAGGCTATCTCCTCCATGCGAACCAAGAAGACAAGAAACGGTAAGGAAAAATGCAACTCGATTGGGGTCTCACAAACTTGGATTTAGCACACGAAATTGGGGTCTCACAAACCGATGAACTTCGGCTGTCAATTACGTATTATATTTAAGCAAAACCCAGAACCTAACTTGGGTGGTGGCTTATAATAATAAAAGGGTTAGAAACTATTAAATGTATAAAGGCTTTATATATTCCCATGAAACTCTCTATACTCCTATATGACTCCCATAAATAGATAGTCATCTCCACAGATGGAATTATTCCTTTTCTCAAATCTCCAAGGTAACATGGTAACAAATTAGAATTCGGGAAAGGATTACGACTAGTCATCTCCTAATCCACCCAAAGGATCCTTTTTTTTTGAGCCACCATCCACGCATCGCGGAACTGCACATCACGACTAAATCGGCTCGTTGCAGAGTCGTCCGCCCCGTCCCTGCCTATCTGCCGTGTCGATTTGGTGTGGTCATCGCTGATTCGATTTCGCCCGTTGCGAATTCTATCATGTGGCTCGTGAACTCATCACTCCACCCATCTTTGTTAACTCTGGTGTTGCTCACATCCGCTCATCGTGGACTCGTTGATTCACCTCCGCCCGTCGCGGATCGGAAATTCCGACCCGTCGCCTTGTCCTCAACAACCAGCCCGTCACGGCTCCGTCGTCAAACAAGCGGTTGTCTTCTCGTCTACCTCTTTTTGCTGTCTATTGCCACTGTCTAAAGGAGAACGGAGGAAGTTGATTGAACTCATGTCTACTCTATTGTGTCTCCCTTGGCGACAACACAGATTGTTCATCGTGCTGCTGCTCTTCTACCAAGCCTGTGGTAACTGAACTCCGCTATTTTCTTCTATTGTCATGTGTAGCAGTTTCCAATATGTCGCAGATCAATGTTATTTTCATCAATATCACTCTAGATGGCTAAACGCTGAGACTGCATTGCGGGGTTATGGTCTATACTTTCATTGAACTGATGATCCTCCTACTCTTGTGACTAATCTTAGTAATGCTGGTGCCATCCAAACTTGTGAAATAAATGATGGGAAAGTGATGGCTGCTATGGTTAATAGTGCTACGCGATGATTCTTAGGAAGTTAAAAACATGTTTTGTTTGATTTGATGATCTTGTTTTTTCAGGATCGTCGAACCGGGGCTGAGATTGGGACTGGCCATTGCCGTTGAGGTTCCTCATGTCTCTATGTTCTCGACACCCGACGTCTTCCTCAATCATATGCTCGTGTGTCATCCACAACTTCGTCATCCACCTCACCCTTTGCCAAATGGCATCATCGTATTGGTCATCTTTGTGGGTCTCGGTTGTGCACATTAATAAATAAAGGAATTTTCTGTCATACATCTCTTGACTCTAGTAAGGGTTGCAAGCTTGAAAAACAACTACAACTCCCATATTCATCTAGTGTTTCTCATTCTTCTAGACCTTACGATCTTACTCATTCAGATGTATGCGATCCTGCACCTTTTGCTATGATATTATGTCATTTTTATTGACGATCATTCTCTCTATACTTGAATTTATTTTACGAAACATCGTTCTCAATTGTGTTCCATTTCACACAGTTTTCTACTCTTAGGGTGTGTTTGGTTGGAGGGACGGGACAGGATGAGACAGGATGAGTCCGTCCCTTCATACGTTTGGTTGCGAGACACCTGGGATGCGACTGCATCTTCAAGGAATATTCCTAAAAAAATGGGGGACAGATTGATCTCTCCAAAATGGCTGGACCAACTCGTCCCTCATTTGTGTGGCGTTTCTCTCCGTCTCCTCTCTCCTCTCTCTCTCTCTCCGCATGGTCCCTCTCGCATGGGCACTTCTCTCTCAATCTCCTCTCTCTTCACGCGGCGGCGGCCCGCCCGGCTCTCTTCATGCGACGGCGGCCTACCCGGCGACGGTGGCCTAGACTGGCACTCGCGCGACCGCCCNCGGCACACGCGGCGGCGGCCTGGTGCTCGCGCGGTCGACCCCCTCTTTGGCGGCGGCGACGGCAGCCTAGACCGACGCTCATGTGGCTGCCCGCAGCGGGGTCCGACCTGGGCTACCTCCGAGCTCGACCTTGTCCAAGAAGATAAGGAAGCTGTGAAACAACGAAAATAAAAGAAATAAAGAAACAAAGAATGACAGATAGGGCCCACTGACAGTTGCAGCTAACAGTGTTAAAAAGGACATCCATCCCTCAAATATGAATCCCTCCAACCAAACAAAGAACTGGGATGAACCTGTCCCTCCAACCAAACATGAGACGAGACCGTCCCATCCCAAAAATTGGGACAGGATCGTCCCATCCTTCATGTCCCTCCAACCAAACACACCCCTAATAAAGTTTAAGGATCAAGATGCCTAAGAGGGCTTCTAACAAAATTTTGCAGAATTAAACATCTAATCAACCCAATTCACCCCATGTGCCTAGTCCTAGCTTGTGTGACTATCTAGATGATAAAAGGAGTTTTGCAACATAGTTCCAATCCTAGTCTAGCATGGCAATTCTAAGAAAGTAAATGCGAAAATATAAATTGCCAAATGTAAAGAGAGAGTTAGGATGCCATATTTTTTTCCCGAGGTATCGAAGATTCAACACTCTCCCCTAGTCCTTGTTGGAGCACCCAACACGAGGGTGTTGCTCCCCCTTGATCCAACACGAGGATCAAGTGCTCTCTAGTGGATGCCGATTGTCCCATCCGGAACGGCGAACTCCAAACGCCATGTACACCTTCTTGGGCCTCTCACAAGACGCCTTCTTGAGAGATCACTAAGAACACCACCACCAAGCCATCTAGGTGATGCCGATCATCAAGAGTAACAAGCAATAGCTTCACTTGACCTGCACAAGACAAGAGACAAATATGGATACACACTTGCTACTCACTAAGCACTAAAGATGTCATTAATCTTCACAAAAGAACTTCTCAATCACTACTAATGCTTTGCTTACTCTTAGCTCCCAAATATTGCTATGAACTTCCTCAGGTCGTAAGAGAGCTAAAATAAATCAATACACCATGTATATGTAGCCCAAGCAAAGCAACTAGCCGTTGGGACTCAGTAGCAGCTGAAATCGAATCGACCGACTATTGCGGTCATGGAAATGTACAAGCACCGCAATAGTCGGTGCTCACTTTTCACCTAATCCCAATGGTCACTGACAGGAGGACCGACTAATGCGGTGGGGGTAAAACCCCGTCGCACCGCAACAGTCCGTCAAACCAGAGGTGAATTTGTCTTTGGCCCTGTGGGATCGACTGCTACAGTGGTGCTCAGCCAGAGCACCACAACAGTCGGTGGTGAACTGACCTTGGGCCCTCCTGACCCATACGCGACCGACTGTTGCGGTGACCACATGGGTCACCACCACAACAGTCGGTGGTTGCTGTCTGCCCGGGCCCTCCTGGCCCTAGACGGACCGACTGTTGCGGTGACCATCAAGGTCAGCACCGCAACAGTCGGTGGAACATGCTTTTCCACTTCTAAGTTTAGAAACTTGTCCATTTTAGATTCTTTAAGTTTCTAACTTTCTTCCGTAGCTTCCATGGCTTCATCTGAGCTACCTAGTGCTAGAATTTCACAAGTGTGCATCATCCTTTAGACTCTAGTATTATTTAGGTCAAGCTACAACTCTTGCCCCCCTTAATAGTACAGCCAAAGGAAAAACAAAGACCTATACTGATCCAAGTGCCTCTCAACTCCAAACGGCACTTGGGACTAGCTTGTCCTTACGCTTCTCGCATATCCTTTGATCCGACATATGTAAATCAAATGATGGGGGCTAAGAATACTATGAAAACCCATCATTGCACTAACTTAATGAATGCCGCTGCAAAACACACGTTAGTCGCAATGATCATGTTGTCATTAATCTCCAAAATTGAATTAGAGGCCTAGATGCACCATCAGTCTTCCTCAATCATATGCTCTTTGTTGACGGCCCTTAGACACGTCAATCGTGAACCGCAAGCGCACGGATCAGTTGTAGCTTTTCCCTTAGAGTACTCCCCCAAGGTTTATCAATCCGTGGAACTAAAGATACAAGAAACAATCCAACTAGCATAGAAACCCTTTAGTCTTGAAAGAGGGTTGCAAAATGGATCTAATCTACTAAAAGCAAACACCGGAGGTAGCAAGAGAAAGTTAGAGATAATCAATCTAGATCGCCTAGATCATGCATATGTTGTAGCTTCGAGTCAAATAGAGTGAAGTAAGATAGATGTGAATCTCAATAAAAAGCATCCTTAAATCATGACCTCCGGTCAAACTCCCGAAAGCCCCACCGTACACGGGATCACACCCTGTCACGATGCTCCTCTATCGGTGTGGGTAACTTAAGGGCATGTTCACAAGTGAACGTGTCGAACCACTTGGTAGATCCAGTATGAACCCCTAGCCACCATGGCTACAAGAACACCCCAAGCAATCTATCTCGAGAATAGATTGGAGAAGAAGCAAAACCAAGATAGAATAAAATCATAGAAAGAGGCATTTGATCGCTAAAGATTCAGAAACACATATAACTTCACCATGAATGAAAGTACATCACAAGATCACCACCGGGATCCTACCATGATCTTGATGATCCTAGCTCCAGAACTCCGACGTGGTCTTCCTCGCAGGGTTCCCACGTCGGCTAGGGTAGAACCCTAGACAACTGACATGACCCTCAACTCTCCGAAAGGTGTCCCTCTAGCTGATATGCTCCTCGGCATCGAATGATGGATGAATTCTGCGTGGCACAGGGACACAGGGGCTATTTATACCCTGAGGAAACCTAGGTCAAGGGGGGGAGGCGAGGCGGCGCCAGGGGGGCCTAGGCCGGCCGGCCCAGAGAGGCCCAGGCTGGCCGGCTGGCCTCTTTGCTGGCCACCTCGTCCTCTTCTTTCTCCCAAGTCTTCTGGAAGCTTCAGTAGTTATTCCACCTATGCTTGTAGGCCTTTGGAGGTCGTTTGCTTGGGATATCATTGAGACAAGAATGGGAAGTGATAACCTTCCAAATTCTCCAATTGATTTGCCTTGACCCCGAAGTTTCTTGACCTTATCTTGAAGCACTTGTCTTTCAAATATTCTTGGAGGTCGGTTCACCAAAGATGAGCACGAACGGGGTTTGGAACACCATAGGCCGGCTGACCTAGGCCATGTGGGGCTGGCCGGCCTAGCCTTTTCTTCGGGCTTCTGGCCTTCATCTTTCATCGTGTTGTCCATGGTCACAAGCCTTGTCCATATATGCTCCAATTTAGCCCAAAAACCTGCATAAACAGAAATCCTCCAAAAACACATGCATATGCGAAAAAGTCCTGGTTATGGAGTATGACCAATAGTTTAGATATCAAATTCATGCCATTATTGAAGATAAACAAGGGTAAAAAGGTGTCGCTAATGAGCGTCAACAATCCCCCCATACTTAAACCTTGCTCGTCCTCGAGTAAGTCTTCAATAAAAATCAGCGTTGCCTTTCGGTGTCCAATCCCTGCACTTGATCATACATGAGAAAACATAATGCCCTCAAAATATTTCGCAATTAATTCTTCAAGTTGTAACCAGCTCTTTCTAATATGGAGGGTAGATATAAATTAAGTGTTCCCCACAAAGACTTTAAACACATGCTCTCTAATTTAAACAAGTCTTAGAAATTAAGAAGTAAGTTCTAAAAGTATTGCTAAACCAAAGTCAATAATTTAAACCTCATTGCAATTGCTAATGGAAACTCTCAGCTCATCTTGTCTCTCAAACTTGCTAGAACTCTCACCTTCCTTTCTCTCATGTATGTGTAAGGCTTTATCTGGAGCTATGGAAAAGATTAGTCCTAACAAAAGATATTATAATCAAGATATTATCAAAACAAGAAATACTTTTCATGGGTTTGCCGAGACTCGTCAAAAAGACCATGGAAAATAATCGATTTTGTGGAGAGGGGGAAAATGGAACACACGCTTTAGATAGTGGACATGTGCAAATGGCAAAGGTTGATCCCGAGGAACAAATGAAGTCCTCGTTATCGGATTGTACATGGTTGGAATATCTAAGTATGGAATAATCTTTAAGGCACTATGGAATTTAATGAAGCAAAAAGAACTAAGGAGCATTTATTTTTACACTTTTTTCTTTTCTTTCTTCCTTTTTCAACATATATATTTCTTTCTTTCTTTTTTTATGTCCTTAGAACTTCTAGCAACATTAATACTTACTCAGCACCTCCTCCCATGCTTAAACGATTGCTCGTCCTGAGCATAGAAGTGGTGGCTAATGCTAGAGTAAGTATCCATCTCAATCTTCTGAAAAATGGTTTGAATCTTCAGGGAGTATCTTCTCGTCGAATATTGAAGCCATTGGAGGAGGATGGGGGTAGGCCGGCCCACTTGTTGTGGACCTCTGTTTTTTCTAATTTTTCTTCTATGCACTCTTTGATGCCTCCCAAATATATGTTCCTTGTATCAAGCTCGTGATTCTCCAGATTTTCCTCGAGATAATGATCCATACTCAAATTGGGTTGTGGTCAAGGAGGTATTTCACAAAAAGATAATTTGGGTTTATGGTGGATATCCAATGAAGTTTGTGAAGTTTTCGGTGTAGAAACTCACAATGCATGGAAAGATAGGCTAGCAAAGAGAAGGTACGCAAAAAAGAATGGTTAGCTTCTTAGTCTCGTACCAGAGAAGATAAGTCCTGAATCAATGCACTTGAAAATAATTCTTATACTACGGTTCAACATGATATATCATTTAGGCTTTGGATAGATAGAGCAATTGCAAAAGGTATTAATGACAAGGCTAGCTCAATTAAATTCAGCAATTAAACATCCTTTGACAAGTCTAAAAGAGAGAGCAAGAATAATAAATATGGGTCTAAAATTACCATAACCTCCACAAAAGATTGAGCCGGTATTTAGGTAAATTTCAGATCATGTTAGGGAGAGCATTAGTTCAATCATGCATAAGCCAAGCGCAAAAATAGACAAAGCGGCAACGATCATCATATTTCAACATGGCATAAACTTTCTATCATCACTAGTAATCATATCATGAAAGTATAGGCGATATATATAGTGATCATGGTGATGATAAACAAAAGGACACACTAACACACATGCTGGAAATAAATAAAAATAGAAAATTGCTACGTACACAAGCTTGCACATACGTTGAAAATAAATAGGAGAAAACTCGAACCACATGTGCGAGCAATTTATTCTCGATCCTTCGTCGGTCACTCCTCTTGGCTTGGCGGATGTCTTGCGTTATACCCTTGGTTATAGTACACTTGAGAGGCTCCTCCTTCAAAATGTTCCGGTGGCGCCAATGCTAGAAATCTCATTTGATGCGCAATCCCCGCGGTTCCATCTTCTAGTCGATCCGTATGCCTCCGGATGACATTAATGTCCTCCAAGTTTCTATCGGCGTAAGCTCCAATCGTTCTTGTGCTTCTTTCCGGTTGTTGAAGATGTGCAAATTGAGCTCCAAAGGATGGATCTGGGAACACTCCTTGGTGTGGCGGTGGTGGGTAGCCATAATTGCTATATGTAGGCGGCGGTGGATATACCGGTGGTGGCACCGGCGCTCCATACCCCCTTGAGCTGGTGCATGTCACCATCCTTCCGGAGGTCCTTGCCCACTTGGTGCATTTTGAAATTACGTTGTCCAATAAGAAGAACTAGCCGGTGGCAATTCCTCTCCCACCTCTTCTTCAACAGGTGCCGATGACTCTCCAATATGCCTCCCTCTTTTATTTTTCTTAGCCTTGACCAAAATCTTCTCATCACGCCAATCAACTCTTCCTCTTGCAAATAATTTCAATCTTGCATCGGGGAGATAAATATTGGTGTTTGCAATTTTAAAACCATTCTTCTCATCTCTCCTAATGTAGTGACCTTGCCTCATAGCTTCAATTTCAAGGTCACTTCCCTTTATGTAGAACGCCGAGTTTGTCTCCAATCTTGGGTTCAATGCAATTGCTATCATGGAAAGATGACAACCCGAGCCAATATCTCTGGAGCCGGATGTTGCTTCACATACCCACCTATCAATCATGATGTAGGTAGGATTAATTGCTTGCTTTTTCACCAATGCAGCGTATAAATAATTCAACTCCGCATCGGTTACTTTGGACTCTCTCATCCTCCCAAAGATTCTCTTGCTCATCCAAGAATAAAATATTTAGAGTATGACATTGCTTATATTCTTCCTTTGGCGGTTGTCATCTTTTGCAATTTTCTTCTAAAATTTTTCGATCCCTCCTTCTTCAACTTTGGCTCTTTGCAGTGCATCATCCTTGAAACCAAGTAAATTTCCAATATCCTCAAAGGTGATGGACCTCTCCTCATTCTTCAACCTAAATTCGAGGCATGACATTTCTTGCTCATCAACTTTTCTTGTCACCACTCTCATGGTTGTCATTATCTCCAATGCAATTTCTCCATGCACGTGCACGAGAACACCACCGGAAAATTGCCTCCATCCGAGGTTGTCCAGTAGCCCATAAATGTCACCATAGAATCCCAACCTTTGCAGTGCATCTTCTTCAAAATTGGTGTTTGCCTTCAACCTTCCTCTCAAATTCTTGAGCCTTGCTTCTTCTTCCTCTGACAAGATGACAAACCCATATTCCGAATTCTTGGCTTGTATGGCGACGGTGTGGTTGATCTTGTGGCACGTCGAGGTGCAAGAGGTGGTGGTGCGCTGGCACACCCACGAGGTTCGGTGAACCGCATGGAGGTACTTCTTGGGTCTTGCATCCCACCAAGGAGCAGCATGTCGCTCCTCGGTGCGGGGTTGTCTTCCTCCATGCTTCGCGGTGACTCGACAATCCAGTGCCTCCGCGAAGAGCTCGCCGATGATGCATCGGACGCCGACGACCTTGTCCTCTTTTCGGTGATGAAGTTCATGACACTCCTCCTCATGGTGTCTTGCTGCACAAACATAAAAAACCAACACACCGGGGGTTTCTCGCCAGTGGAAAAACAACATATCGAAGAGGAGAGCAAACTAGGAATTGTAGTGAATTTTTGGAGATTTTTGGGGTTGATTTTGATTCTCAAAAATTTCAGAGCTCTTGCTGGTGTGCTAAGTGGAAGAACATGAAAAACATAGACTAAGAAATGTGTGAGAGACGTACCTGTGAAAGATGAGCACCAGGGGGGTTAAATGGGCACCAGGCCGGCCGGCCTAGGGTCCTTGGGGCTGGCCGGCCTAGGGTGCTCCCTGGCCACCTTCACGTGTCCTTGCTCCTATGTCTTCCTGAGTTGATTCTTGATCATTGTCCAGCAACTCCACATGCTTTGCACCGCCCAAATATTGTGAACCACTTATTCTTTGGAAAAGTTTTCAACTTGCACATTGTTTTCTCCACCTTGATTCATGCTTTTGTCCTTTGCTTCAACTCCACTCCAAATGTTGCTTTCAATCCTGCAAAAATGAGTGTACCACCATGCATGGCTGCCCCTCTTGCATGTGGTGTTAGGTGGAGAGCACAAAAATTCTTCCCGTGAACTCAATCTTGGTCATTAGTAGTGATCATGATCATAAACCCTTCCAAAGTGTGTTTAGAGGCTTAAGTCCTCCTCTAATCTTGACAAATAAAACCAACTCAAAGCAAGCAATGAGTTTGAATGAATAAATAAAGGAGAATTTGGGCATCATAAACATTTGTGAGTCGAGAAATATTTTCCGGCTACGTTAATTTTGATTGCACCGGTATTGCTCACTTTCACGAATTGATAGCGAACGTTCCCGAGTTCAACCATAGGTCATGGGTTTAGGTTCTAAATTTTGGCCAAATAAGAGAGATATTTTGAATGAAATAAAATAAATGGGGCTTAGAAAAATTCTAATTTTAGGGAAACAAAACTAAAAATTACTAAGGTTGCATGAGCCTAGCATGCATCAAAGAATTTAAAGAATTAAGAATAACGCTTGGCTCTACTCGTGTCTTTGCAATGATCAAGTTGGTCTGGCCATCATGGAAAGGACAGTCGCCAAAATGGGTTCAGGAATTTGGTTTTGGGTTTCTCAAAATAAATCATGGGAAGGCTCAAGTCATTGGTTTAGAATAGGAAATAAAATCAAAATGACCGAGCAACTCTAAATTAAATGTCCGGCCGAACGACCAATTTAACAAATGTTTATCAAGTCTTACGTAGCAAAATTCATGACTCACTTACTCAAATGTCTTTAGAGTTGTCCTCCCGGTAGCTTATTCTTGACTCGACGAATGGGTTGTCCTCCCGGTAGCTTATTCTTGACTCGACGAACGGGTTCCCTCCCGCAAAGCGCTTCATTTATAGTCTATAGCTAGACTTCTTCTTTTCTTCACTTCAGACCAACGCTCGGTGGTGGCGTTGCAGTCTTAGGTACCCACTTCTGCACGATCCTTGGCTTGGGTGCAGGATTATTATTCGGTTTAGTCATCTTTTTGGTCTTCACAAGCGGGCTTTTAGCTTTTGTCTCGACGGATGCAACAACTTCTTTGGTCTCCTTCGCTTCCTTCTTCTTTGGCTCCTCCTTGGTGTCACGTCGGTGAGGTGGAATATATTTAACATTGACCATATTGCATACCTCAAGGCATGGACGAAATTTGAACTCGCTCATGGTGCCATTGATGTCGAACTTGATCTTCCCCTTGCCAACATCGATGTTTGCCCTTGCGGTCTTGAGGAACGGCCTCCCAAGGATGAGTGGCGACTTCATCCCTTCTCCCATATCGAGAATCACAAAGTCAATGGGACTAGGTGTTCTCCAATCTTCACGGGTACGTCTTCGGCGATGCCCAAAGGATAGCGAACGGAGTTGTTCGCTAACTCTAGGCACATGGCGGTGGGTTCCGGCTCCAGTAAGCATAGCTTCTCGTAAACGGCCTTCAGCATGACGCTCACACTTGCACCAAGGTCACAAAATGCCCTCTCAAACATGTATGATCCGATGGAACACGGGATGGTTGGACACCCCGGGTCCCTCTTCTTCTTGGGAGCTTGGTCAGCAATAGCCGCACTGCGTTTTTCGGTCATCTTGATGGCACTTGGCGGTGGCATCTCACGCTTGTTTGCGAGGATGTCTTTGAAGTAACGAGAGTATGCTGGAACTTGTAGAGCGTCCAAGAACAGCATGTTGATGTTCAACCTGGGAACCACTTCAACAAATTTTTCGAAATGCTCATCATTATTACCTTTGTGGTAATGTGGCCTCGGAGGAAGAATCTTGGTATCTTCATCGATCATCTCAAACTGCTCTTGGGTGACTATTTTCGGTGCGGGAGTAGGTGCCTTCTCTTTTGATGTCATCTCGGCTTCAACACTTGGCCTAGACTTCCTTGCTCCAGCCGGGTGTTCAGGATCTTCGGTCTCCTTCCCCGAGCGAGTTTGAATTGCTTTTGCCGTCTTTGGATTTTGAGGTTGCCCCAGTAATCTTCCTTCATTACTGGGTAGGGCGTCCGGCTAGCTGGGTCACTTGTGTCTCTAGCATCTTCATCATGTTGAGCACTTGGTGGTTAAAGCTTCCGACCTCGTCACCTTGCCATTAATGTTCTCTAATATCTTTTCCATAGCCTTGAACTTAGAAATGGTGTCCTTATTGATCTTGACTTGCTCCTCCATGAACTCCTTTAATTATATATGAAGAGGCACTGAGTTTTGAATGGACGAGCTTGCATTAAATTGAGGTCTACCTTGCCCGTAGCGGAAGTTGGAGGCACTGAGTTTTGAATGGACGAGCTTGCATTAAATTGAGGTCTACCTTGCCCGTAGCGGAAGTTGGATGGAGGGAACAAATCCCCCTTCCTCATGTACTTGAGCACCTTAGCCTCCTTCGGACAATTCTTCTGGACATGGCCGTACTCTCCACAATCTTCACATGTAGACCTTGCTTCGGCTGCCTTCAAGTCAATAGCATGGGCTTCCTTCTTGTCCACCTCCATCTTCTCCAACCTTCTCATGAGTGAATCGATCTTCGCTTCTAGTAATTCTTCGCGCTCCATCTGCAAAACACATTTAGCTACGCCCGTGGACGGTGTAGGATGCAACCGTCCCGATGATGCCCACACATCATTGTCCGCCACCTTCTTGAATAGCTTGAGAGCTTATGTCGGGGTGAGCCCAATGATGGATCCTCTAGCCGATGCGTCGATGATTGACCTTGATGCCGTCATGAGGCCTTGGTAGAACTTCTGGACTATATCCTCCTTTAGAAACTTGTGATGTGGCACGGCTCGGATGTAGTCATTGAAGCGCTCATAGGCTTCCACAATAGTCTCCGTCGGGGTTTGCGCGAAGGTAGCAATCTTGTTACGCAAAATCTGAATCTTGCCTAGCGAATAGAACTCCGTCATGAAAGCTTTCATCAAGGTATCCCAATTTTGTACCGTTTGTGCTGGTAGAGAATGAAACCATTGAAGAGTTCTCCCAAGTAGAGAGAACGGAAGGAGCCTCGCTCTCACTTGATCTTGAGTTACTCATTGCATGTCGAAGGTGCGGCATAGTTGGATGAATGCTTGAAGGTGAAGGTTGGCATCTTCTTTTTTGGTGAAGGGCGAGCTTTGCATCATACGGATGGTTGAAGTCTTGATCTCGAATGGTCCTCCAATATCACCAAGGCCTTTGATAGACAAATCCTTGATGTCCGGGATGCATAGCTCTCCGATCGTACGTTCTGGTAGCGCCATCTTGGGTTGTGGTGGCGCCTCCTTTGGACTTGGTGGTGGAGTTTCTTGAGGTGTAGACGATGAACCTCCGGTCTTGCCTTTCGGATCTACTAATTCCAGCTTCTTAGCTTGTGCTTCGCGTCTCCTTCGCCTGTAAAGTTTTTCTGGATCATCCACAGAGTTTTTCGGTTTGTCGAAGAGGTAGCCATCCATCTCCTGTTAGGGTTAGTGAAAGCAAAATATATACAAGATCTAAAAGAAAAAGATAGATTGAAATAAAAATAAAATAAAACTAGATTAGATTGATTTTTGTGGATTAGATCAATTTTTGATAAAAGAAAAAAATAAGAGATCTAAAAAGAGAAAAAAGAAAAAGAAATATTTACGAATGCTAGTCAAATCGGATCTTAATCGATAGTTCCCCGGCAACGGCGCCAGAAAAGCTTGTTGACGGCCCTTAGACGCGTCAATCGTGAACCGCAAGTGCACGGATCAGTTGTAGCTTTTCTCATAGAGTACTCCTCCAAGGTTTATCAATCCGTGGAACTAAAGATACAAGAAATAATCCAACTAGCATAGAAATCCTTTAGTCTTGAAAGAGGGTTGCAAAACGGATCTAATCTACTAAAACCAAACATCGGAGGTAGCAAGAGAAAGTTAGAGATAACCAATCTAGATCGCCTAGATCATGCATATGTTGTAGCTCCGAGCCAAATAGAGTGAAGTAAGATAGATGTGAATCTCTCCGGTCGAACTACCGAAAGCCCCACCGTACACAGGGTCACACCCTGTCATGATGCTCCCTATCGGTGTGGGTAACTTAAGGGCACGTTCACAAGTGAACGTGTCGAACCATTTGGTTGATCCGGTATGAACCCCTTGCCACCATGGCTACAAGAACATCCCAAGCAATCTATCTCGAGAATAGATTGGAGAAGAAGCAAAACCAAGATAGAACGAAATCATAGAAAGAGGCACTTGATCGTTAAAGATTCAGAAACACATATAAGTTCACCATGAATGAAAGTATATCACAAGATCACCACCGGGATCCTACCTTGATCTTGATGATCCTAGCTTTGGAACTCCGATGTCGTCTTCCTCGCAGGGTTCCCACGTCGGCTAGGGTAGAACCCTAGACAACTAACACGACCCTCAGCTCTCCGAAAGGCGACTCTCTAGCTCCTCTGCTTCTCGGCGTCGAATAATGGATGAATTCTGCGTGGCACAAGGACACATAGGCTATTTATACCCTGAGAAAACCCTAGGTCGAAGGGGAGGGGGGAGGCAAGGCGGCGCCAGGGGGGCCTAGGCCGGCCGGCCCAGAGAGGCCCAGGCCGACCGGCCTGGCCTCTTTCCTGGCCGCCTGTTGACGGTCCATAGACGCGCCAATTGTGAATCGCAAGCGCACGGATTATCGTAACTTTTCCCTTAGAGTATTCCATCCAAGGTTTATCAATCTGTAGATCGACAATGAACTTACTAGGGTTCCCCATCTGATCTAACGGATCTATCCTAGCATGAAGCATTGATTGCATATAAAGGATAAAACCTACTATAAGATATGAGTGGTGTGTAGGTTGATCGTACCCATGAAGATAGGCAAAGATTAAGCACAACAAAAGGGTAAACGCGCCTATCGCTTTCTAGTTGTAGTTCTAGCCAATAAGAGTAAGCGCATCATGCATCTCATCTAAAGCCATCTTTAAACTACTATCCTCCGGTCAAACCCCCGAAAGCCCCACCGTACATGAGATCACACCCTGTCAATGATGCTCCCTATCGGCGTGGGTAACTTAAGAGCACGTTCGTGAAGAACGTGTTGAACCTCTTGGTAGATCCGGTATGAACCTCTAGCCACCATGGCTACAAGATCACCCAAGCAATCTATAAGCTTAATAGATTGAAAGCAAAGCAAACCCAAGAAAAGCACAAGATCGTAAAGGGAGGAATCGAGTCGCTAAAAGATCGGATGACATGAAGAACATTACTCACATAATAGACGTATTAGATCATCACCTCCGAGTACGTACGTGTCACACCCGATTTTGAGGACAAAACCGAATGCATAGCATATGTGTGCCAGGATCCGTTCTCACACATATGTTGACGTCATCTGTGAAAATATCATAAGACAGTGTTCAAAACATACAAAAGAGGGTACATAACTTTATTACACTCGGGGATAATAGCCACGAAGGTCTTAATCGTTTCATCGACAACTTAACACGAAACAGCTTTATGACTTCTTCCACAGGCTATTGACTGGTTGACGCAAGCCTTAGAACTCCTCGAAGTCGCTGAAGTACTCCACATCATCATTTTCTTCTGAACAACAGTTTTAGCAAGGGTGAGTACACTTATGGTTGGTACTCAGCAAGCGGGGGAGATGCAAGGCCATCAAGAGAGGTTTAAAGGCTTACAGCGGTTAGCACTTTTAGTTGGTCATATTTTATTAGCGAGCACCTAATTACTAGGTATAAGTTTATACCAACCCAATTAAGCAGGAGAGAACCCACAAATTATTCAAAAACCAAGAAACCACAATTTAATATCATATTTAGGTTCAATTATCATGTGAAGGTCCAAGCCGCTCTTAACCGTGAGCACGGCTGATATATCAGTTTGACACTCTGTAGAGGTTGTACACTTTACCCACAGCTCGTTGTCGGATGTTTGGACCCGGCAGTCCACACAGGGTAGCCTACGTGGTTGATTTGATGAGGGACAGATCGAGGATCACAAGACGATGGTAACACAAGACGCAAGGATTGAACAGGTTCGGGCCGTCGAGATGACGTAATACCCTACGTCCTGTGTTGGGGGCGATTGTATTGCTGTGTATGAAGTTCCTGAAGGATCTCCGTAGTTGGGTTCTGTCCTAGGTTGAATGAATGCGTGGGTTGTAGATGCTCTGGAGGGGGGTCTCAAGGCGCCTTATATAGTCCGGCTGCCTTGAGTTACAAGTCGGCTAGAGATCGTAACCTACCCGAAATACAAGGATTCGATCCTATAATGATTACAGATATCTTTCCCTATAATTCCGGCTAGTTTATCTTGATCTCCGAGCTTCTTGCGGGATACGCCGTCTTCTTCCTTGCGCGCGCCGTCGCGCCCATCCGGTTCGCCCGACTGGTGGGCCTCCCGACTGGTGGGCCACCCAGTCTGACAAACCGATCCAGTTGCACTCGGATTGGGCCGCCCCTTGCTGGTTGGGCCAATCCGCCTTCTGGGTACCCCTGGGGGTCTACCCCCGACAAGCCCCCGAGTAGTACGTGGTTGAGAGACAAGTCGGCGAGGTCGTGCTGTCTGATGAGCGTCGAGCCTGCTGCAGTTGGAAGCGAAACCGCGTGATACTGGAGAGAAAAGAGCCGTTTCCCAACGGATGCGCCGCGAGGTGCGTCCGTTGGCCGTAGCCCCCGAGCCTTGAAGCGACTCCGAAGGAATCGGTCCAAGGGTTAGTAGTCTTCTTCTGAGGTCGTCAGACAATCAACGGATGCGCCGCGAGGTGCGTCCGTTGGCCGTAGCCCCCGAGCCTTGTAGCGATTCCGTAGGAATCGGTCCAAGGGTTAGTCAAGGAGCATCTGGCTAGATCATCCGACGTTAATTTCGGCGCCCAGCCCCCGAGCGTGAGGGCCGGGTCGAGCTGTCCGAGGCACGCCGAGTGGTCGTCCCGGCGCCAGCCCCCGAGCGTGAGGGCCGGTGCACGCCGAGTGGTCGTCCCGGCGCCAGCCCCCGAGCGTGAGGGCTGAGGCACGCCGAGTGGTCGTCCCGGCGCCAGCCCCCGAGCGTGAGGGCCGGTGCACGCCGAGTGGTCTCCCATACCCTGCAACAAAGTAGAAATTCGAGAGAAAAAGGCATTCGGCGATATAAATATTAATGAACTCCGTTTCCAGCTTTTAAGTCTTTTAATTTCCCCGGGGAGTTAGCCTGTTACGTTTATGCACCTGATCCCCGATAGCCGTAGTCCATAGCGCAGGGAGCTGGGCCGCGTGCACGCGTAGGAGCGTAGGCGTACGGAAGAGTCGAGGTTTCACGGATTAAGGCGTGTGCTCCCGAGTACTTTAGCGACTTGTTTTAAAGCTCGCGGAATTGACGAAGTTATTCAAATGATACTTATCTCGGCGAAAGGTTCGAGTCCCGGAGGATTCCTTCTTTGTCAGATATGCCAAAGAGGAGGCAGGCGGAGAAGTGTTGCTTTTGATACCCGGCGTCAGGAACAGTGTTCCCGTGATCGCACAGGATGTTCCCGTGGTCGAGTGGAGCCAAAGGAGACAAGGGTGACCTGTGTATTTCAGGCTGGAGGGAAGACGCGTGGCGCGGAGTCCGCGCTCGTCATCGTGGAGGAAATCTCTCGTCCTCCGGTGACCAGGGGCTATAAATACCCGTCGGGGAGCCTGAGCTGCTACCCAAGAGTGAATAGATATAGGACCCTTGCAGTCAACATGCCGGAGGCTTATTGTTGGGTTCATCCACCGGGGAGAGTTTGTGGAGTCATCATGGTATGGTGCTAGAAGAGTGCTTGCGAAGAACCTGAGGCGTTGATCAGCGTCTGAGTGCTGTCCCATTCACCCCCGCATTCCCATGTGATGAGGGCCATGTGGGGTGAAATGCTTTGTAGAGCAAGGGATAGCCGAAGGCATTCGCTATCAACCCTCCACCGGTGCTGTCCCGTCAACGGCTGCAGTGGTGCTACAAGAGAGCTTGCGAGGAGCTCAGGTGAACCGAGCTTGCTCCGGATGTAGCACTAGGCGCAGGGACGAGTGCCCCAGGCCGTCATCTTGGCGGTTGATGTGTTTGATGTTTGTAACCGGCGCAAGTCCGGCTCCGTTGTAACTGTATTTCCTGCAAAAGGATTGCACTGTCTGTCGCAATTTATTCGCAGCGTCAGTTCCCGAGCGTTTCGGGGCTGATCAAGCCCGAATGGCACGCTGCCTTTGATATGGCGCCAGCCCCCGAGTCCGAGTGCTGGTCGAACCTTAGCGGTACACCTTCAATTCTGCAGTGTTGGCTCCCGAGTGGTTCAGGGCCAATCGAGCCCGAGAGGCACACTGACTTGATCGTGGCGCCAGCCCCCGAGCGTGAGAGCTGTTCGAGCCTTAGCGGCACACCACTGAGTTTGCAGTGTTGGCTCCCGAGTGGTTCGGGGCCAATCGAGCCCGAGAGGCACACTGACTTAATCGCGGCGCCAGCCCCCGAGCATGGGAGCTGTTCGAGCCTTAGCGGCACACCACT
>CM014274.1:39426497-39439261 GCA_004135705.1 Alloteropsis semialata
TGTTCTTCTTCGTTTCGAGAGAACACCAAGATGTCATCGATGAACACCACCATGAACTTGTCAAGGTATTCCATGAACACTTTGTTCATCAAGTACATGAAATATGCTGGAGCATTTGTCAATCCAAATGACATCACAGTGTACTCATATAGTCCATATCTAGAAGTGAATGCTGTTTTGGGGATATCTTCTGGTCGGATTCTCAACTGGTGATAACCTGATCGTAGATCAATCTTGGAGAATACCTTAGCACCTCTCATTTGATCAAACAGATCCTCAATCCTGGGTAGGGGGTATTTGTTCTTGATGGTTGCGTCGTTGAGAGACCTATAATCCACGCACATTCTTCTGGTGCCATCCTTTTTATCGACAAAGATAACAGGGGCACCCCATGGTGATGAACTAGGATGGATAAAACCTTTGCCTAATAATTCTTCTATTTGTTTCTTCAATTCATTCAAATCCTTAACATCCAATCTGTATGGTCTTTTAAATATGGGTGCAGTGCCAGGTAAAAGATCAATACGGAACTCGATATCACGGTCGGGTGGCATACCTGGTAAGTCTTCTGGAAAGACGTCGGGGTAGTCACACACAACCTTGGTTTCTTCTAAAGATGCTCCCTTAACCTGATTCACAATTCCTTCTTCTTTGGATGAGTTGTTAACCACGAACTCAATCTGTTCTCCTTCAGGGCTGGTTAAGAGCACTGACTTCTTGGCACACTGAATAACTCCTTTACATCCAGATAACCAGTCCATTCCTAGAATCACATCGATCCCACTAGACTTAAGGACTATTAGATTTGCTGGGAAGTCCACACCCATGATTTTCAGATTCACCCGCGGGCATATGTGACTAGCCTTCATCTCACTGCCCGGGAAACTAACTAGCAGAGTTTTCTTCATAAGGCTTTTAGGTATGTTATGTTTTGCCACATATTGCTCAGTAATGAATGAATGCGATGCACCAGAATCAAACAAAACTGACGCAGGTTCTGAGTTGACGAGGAACGTACCGAGCACAACATCTTGAGCTTCTTGAGCTGATTCGGCCGTCACGTGGTTCACCCTACCACGCATGAAGTTTTGCTGGCCTTTATTGCCCTGAGAGTTCTGATTCCCATTGCGTGCTTGGGACGATTGTTGGCCAGACCTCTGAACATTGTTCTTCTGAGGCGTCTGCATATTGCGCTTGGGGCAGTTATTGGCGTAATGCCCCACTTCACCACACTTGAAACAACCATTAGGTTGGACCGGCGTGACTGGATTAGTACGCACTGGTGCACCTGTGGCATTGCCAGAACGGTTCTGCTGGTGGTTGGGGGTACGCTTCACTTGTTGATTGAAGCGCGACGACTGCTGAGAGGAGTGCTGGAATTGTTGATTCTGTTGATATTTCCCTTGTCTTCCCGAGCGGAACTGAGATCCCTGCTGCAAGTTATAGCGAGGGCGGTTATTGCTGCTGGATTGTCCCTGAGACTGGAACTTCCGCTTCTTTTCGCCAAGTTCCTTCCGAGTATTCCCGAGGCCAATAGCTTTATCTAGAAGCTTCTGGAAGTTTGGGAAAGTGTGGCTTTGCAGTTGATATTTCAATGGTCCGATCAGACCATCCAGGAAGCGATCTTGTTTCTTCTCATTATCGTCGACCTCATTCGGCGCGTAGCGAGATAATTGAGTGAACTTATCCCGGTACTCACTGACCGACATATTGCCTTGCTTCAACGCCAGAAATTCATTCTTCTTGAGCTTCATGACACCAGCTGGGATGTGGTGTGAGCGGAAGCTATTACGAAATTCCACCCAAGTAATAGTATTGGCATCCGCATGTGCGGCGGTGTAAGCATCCCACCAGTCAGATGCAGATCCTTCGAGACGTCCTGCAGCGTACAAGACCCTTTCACGGTCATTGCACTGAGTCATATCAAGCTTCTTACTGATGACTTTCAGCCAGTCATCAGCATCCAAAGGATCCACCGAGTGTGAGTAAGTTGGAGGATGGTGGCTCATAAACTCCCGATGCTTGTCTCTAGGCTGAGGGGGTAGCTGTTGCGGTGGTTGGTTCTGTTGAGCTTGAATATTTTGCACGGTGTTGGTGAGGTCTTGGAGCAACTGCATCTGAGCTGCCAAGAATTGTTCCATGGCTGGATTTGGAGGTGGAGGTGGTGCTTGATTCTGTTGGTTGATTATATGAGCACGTCGGACACTTGGAATATCCTGTCCTCCGCCTCTCCTGGTATTTACCATCTGATTGTTAGAAGAATGCTTCAGATAAGATTGAACAACTGATAAAAGTAGGTAGAACAAAGCCGAGATTGGAGCTAGAACAAACTTTAACTTAATTATTTTATTGATGCATTTGTGGCCATCACTCCACAAAACATCCCAGACATTACATAAACTCCAAATCAAACATTTATTCAAACAGCATTCATTATTACATCGCGCGTTCTCACAGGAACGGATCTATCGAGACAACTTATTATGGTAGACATCCTATGATCCTAACCAAGAAGATCGGTGCTGGAGCCTGGTTCGCCGTAGCGAAGCCTCTTGCGGGGAGGGGAGTCAGAAGGGCAGTGGAAGTCATTCGACTCCTCGGGTGGCTCCACTCCTTCAAGCTGGGCCTCAAGCTGGGCAATCCTGGCGTGGGCATCCATCAGCTCCTCATGGGTCTGGATAAGCTCTGTGGTAGCACCTTCCAGATCAGTGTTGAGCCCTGCAACGACCTGAACAAGGTTGTTGACGCGATGCTCATCAGGCTCTCCCAGCGGCACAATTGTCTCCTCTGTGCCACTGATACGGCGAGGAAGATGGCGGTACTCGATGATGCTCAACTCCCAGCGGTGGGTGTAGCAGAGAGACCATAGTGCCCTCCTGGCCGCGGCACTCGCTGAGGCAGCATAGGTAGCATGAGGTGTAGTGGAGTCGTGCGATGAACGAGTCCTCATGCCACCGGAAACCTCAGGGCGCTCCCGGATATGGACCCGGGTGATGTAGTAGCTGTCGAGCGTCAGGGGAGAGACGCGCTGGGTGACGTAGAGCGGCTGCACCGTGTTGCCAAGCTCCTGTAGCACATCTTGGAGCAGCCTGGGGAATTAGCCGGACTCGTTGACGGAGGTGCGAGTCTCACAAGTCGGTATGGCTGCTTGAGGACCATCACCCTGGTTTCCACCAGCATCGTTGTCGTTGCCGTTGTCGTTGCCATGGCCATTGCCCAGACCATTGGCACCTTCGGCGTCGTTGTCATTGTCATCATCATCATCTCCGGAGTCATCCGGATCACCTCCACCAGCTGCAGCAGGTGCCGTAGCATCTGGAGCAGGCACAACTGGCGGTTCTTCAGCTGCTGGTGCCGGTGACCTTACCGGAGTCACCAGATTCCCATCTAGGCAGACTTCCATGATGCGGCCATCCTCCATCTCAACGAAGTAGTAGAGCTCTTCTGGCTCTTCTTCCTCCACGGGTAGGACTGGGGAAGCTGGCTGAGCTGGAGCAATACGAATCTGTCCTCCGGTGCTTTTGCGAGCAGTCTTCTTAGTCCTGACCATCTGACAGAGCAAGAAAGAAAGCTGAGAACAAGCTCAAAAAGAGACCAGAGTTTTGACAAAGAACAAGAAATAAAATAAGTTTTTACAAGGAACAAGGACAAATGAAAAAAATAGATAAGGCTTGCTAAGAAAGTAAGTCCTATTTTCGACCATTTCTATCTAGGCTAGCGTCCTACAGTCAACACAGCTCTGATACCACTTCTGTCACACCCGATTTTGAGGACAAAACCGAATGCATAGCATATGTGTGCCAGGATCCGTTCTCACATATATGTTGACATCATCAGTGAAAATATCATAAGACAGTGTTCAAAACGTACAAAAGAGAGCACATAACTTTATTACACTCAGCGATAATAGACACGAAGGTCTTAATCGTTTCACCGATAACTTAACACGAAACAGCTTTACGACTTCTTCAACAGGCTATTGACTGGTTGATGCAAGCCTTAGAACTCCTCGAAGTCGCTGAAGTACTCCACATCATCATTTTCTTCTGAACAGCAGTTTTAGCAAGGGTGAGTACACTTATGGTTGGTACTCAGCAAGCGGGGGAGATGCAAGGCCATCAAGAGAGGTTTAAAGGCTTACAATGGTCAGCACTTTTAGTTGGTCATATTTTATTAGCGAGCACCTAATTACTAGGTATAAGTTTATACCAACCCAATTAAGCAGGAGAGAATCCACAAATTATTCAAAAACCAAGAAACCACAATTTAATATCATATTTAGGTTCAATTATCATGTGAGGGTCCAAGCCGCTCTTAACCGTGAGCACGGCTGATATATCAGTTTGACACTCTGCAGAGGTTGTACACTTTACCCACAGCTCGTGTTCCCCATGTCGCCTGGGTTTGCAAGGCCCTTAAACACTTCTGAGGTGAGTGGCTAGGGGTTCACTACGAAGACTTTACAAAGACTCAAAGCCAAACTAGCAGCCCGCTAGAGTTTCGGCAGCAGTGAGGTCCATAACCCTCCCTAATGAGGCCGTACCTTAGCAAAGGCTACTCCTCCAAGAGGACCGAGCTATGACCCCTTCACCGACCCCCTCCTTGCCCTTTCGGTAAGACCACTAGCCAACCCCAAGTCTAATTAATCAGCTAAGATCAGAGCCATATGACACTGTGGTTGCACTGTTTTCTTGGGTGGTTCTCCATGTTCCATTTAATCAAGATAATCTTATAATTAACCATGTATAGCAACAAATAAAACCATGTTTATCATATTCAAAAGTTTGATATTACCATCCCAAGATTAAGCAACTAAGCATTTCTACCCATCAAGGATGATTAAACCCGGTGTATCAAGGTTGAGGGAATAAAAACTAGTTATATCCTAAAATAGGTATCCCATATCAAGTTTATGCAATACATAAAAGTAAAATGTGATTAAAATGCTGTTACTGAGGTTGAAGAATATGAAGAAGGAGGCCACTTGCCTTCCTCTACAAACTGCTGTTCCTCCTCGAACTGCTGCTCTTGGCCTTCCTCGAACAAAGCGTCTACACGATCACACAAGCATACAACAAAATAAATAAAACAGTATAACAAACAGTACCAAAAGCACAAAACAAACACCTAGAACTAAAGATTACGCAGAGACGATCGCGTGAACACGAAAATCGCCCAAAATGGAATTAAAACGGTGAAGATACACTAATTACAAGGTTTAGGGGCTAACATGTAAATAAACCTATGTTTTCGGGTTGTTTTGTAATAAAACCGAGGACTAAAACATAAATAAACCTAGTCAACAGGGTTAGATTCATAAAAAGAACATAAAGGACGGTGGGTTCAATTATATGAAAGAACAGGGGTTTAAACAGAAGATGCAAGGGCATAGATATAAATATTTTCTATATGACTTGGACGGCGGGTTGATTATGGGAAAGCATCAGGGGCTCTTTTGCAAAAGAACCTGGGTTGACCGGTATGTGGCTATTTTTGACTCGGGTGGATCTGATCGTGGCCGTTGATTTGAAAACGGACGGTGGATGCGGGTCTTGGTCGCCGGCGGCGAAGCATGGTGGCGGCGCCGCCATGGCAGGAGCTAAAGCTCGCCGGTGTGACCTCTGTACGGCGCTACAGACCACGGGGAAGAAAACAAATAGCGTGGGGAGGAAGAGGGAGGTACGGGGATCTCACCACGGGTGTTCTCGTTGCCGGGGAAGGGGCGGTGGAGGCCGGCGACGAGTGGCGGCGGTTTGCGAGCTCCGGCGAGCTCGGGTTCGCGGTTTGGTGGAGGATTTGGAGCGGGGAAGGGATGGGAAGGTTCGGGGCGGAGTGGGCGAGCTTTATAGGTGCCGAGGGGGAAGCGGGGGCATCCCTGGGAGGGGAATCGAGGGCAGCGGCGGCCGGCCATTGAAGGCTCAATGGTGGGCGGCCGTTGCGGGGAGGGGAGAGGAAAAGGGAGAGGTGAGTGATCCACTGAGCATTTAACGCGAGCGCTAGTGGGGAGGGAGAGCGAGCGGGCGAGGGAGGAGAGGAGCCGGCGTTGGGTTCGCCATGGGGGGGGGCTCGGTCTCGATGGGGAAGAGGCCGGCGGGTGGTTGAAGGAGGTCCTGATGCGTGGGCCCCCTTTGTCAGTGACTGAGAGAGGGAGGGAGGTGAGAGCGGGCTGGCTGGGCCACTGATGGGCCGAAAGAGGGAGAGAGAGACAGGTTGGGCCGCAAGGAGGGGAGGAAAGGAGAAAGGGTTTTGGTTTTATTTGAGGATTTTGAATTAGGAATTGTTTGGGAATTTGAATAGGAAGTTTGAATTGGAATTTGAACTTTGAATAGGATTTTGGAATTCAAACTCAAACTCATACAAAACTCAAATGCAAACGGCATGTATGCAATCAAACACTTGTTGAAATTAAAATTAATTCAAGTATTGTTTAAATAATTAAAGACCAATATTTTAATTAAAAATTTATTAAGTCCTAAAAAGAAAAACACAAGATTGCTTACCATTTATGTGATGGATTTTGGGTGTTACAGTACCGTAGATGATCCACTACTAGCTCTTGAACTCCACCATGGCACAACCACGCAGAGAGGCCATGGTGGCTAGGGTTGGCCTAAGCCATCCCTAGACAACTTCGAGGACTTGCGGCGGCCGTCGTCTCCTATTGGTGTATGCCCTAGGTTTCACTGAGTTCTGGCGGATGGATCCGCCTCCCTTCGTGTACAGGGACTATAAATAGTCCGAGGAGTCCGTGGTTCAAAGGGGAGGTCGAACCGATGTAAAAACACCCTAGGCCGGCCGGCCTAGGCCTTTGTTGGCCCGGCTTGGACCCATCTTTCACGTGCAAGCTTCTCTCAATGATCCTTGTCCATGTATGCATGATGTCCTATATGGAAGTTGCTCCGAAAACGTTGGTTTGGGCCTCCTTTGCTTGGCTTTTTTCCATCGGGTTTAGTGTTGCTTTTGGACTTGAATATAAATGCCCCAAATTGGGCCATTTTTCTGCAAAAACATGATATGCTCCAAAATACAACACACATACGAAAATAGGGTTATTTCACGTGCCAAGTGGCGGGTTAGTATATAAAATAGTCCAAAACCACCACTTAAATGGCACTAAAAGTGTACGTATAACGAGCGTCAACATTCCTCCCATGCTTAAACCTTGCTCGTCCTCGAGTAAGTCCAAGATCTTTGCTTAACAAGAAAATCAGCGTTGCCCTTCAATGTCTTCCCTACACTTAATTATACACAACAAGACACATTGCTCTCAAGTATTTAGCATTTAAAGTTCAAGTTGTGACCGGCTACTTTTCATTATTGAAGATAAGTCGCTCAAGCCTATACTAGATTATTTTCAATCTATTCTACTCATATATGAAAGTGGAAGGCTTATGTGGAGCTTGGTAGGTAAAAACAATCCTAGCAAAACATTATATTTGAAGTATTGTCAAACTAAGAGAGAGATCTATTGGAATTACCGAGACTAGTCAAAAAGGCCATGGAGAATAAATGTTGGAAAGAGAGAGGGATGGAACGCACACAATTAGATAGGTGGACATGTGCAAGTGGCAAGTGGATGATCCCGAGGCACAAATGAAGTCCTCGTTATCGGATTGCACATGGTTGGAAAATTGAGTATGAAATTGTCTTGAAAGCACTTGGAATTTGATGAAGCTAAAAGAACTCCTGTGGGGCATCCAGCTTGTGGCAACGGTGCAGTCCAACCAGGGGGTTGTTGAATGTGGGCCGGCCCAAGCAACGGCTTGCTGTCCCGGGTGCGCTGCGGGGTTCGGGGGTTTTCTCGGTCGGGAGCAAAGTCTCCTTTTTAATTGAAAACCATGGGGGCGGTCTTACCCTCACAGGCCGAGTTTTTCTTGAACTAAGGAGCATTATTTCTCTTTTCTTTCTTTCTTTCTTTCATTTTTTCCTTTCATTTTTATTTATTTTCTTTCTTTCTCTTCTTTTTTCTTTCTTTTTGCTCCTTAGAACTTTTGGCAACCTAGTACTTACTCAGCATCCTCCCCCCAATGCTTAAACGATTGCTCGTCCTTGAGCATAGAAGTGAGGGTTGATAATTGTTGAAGTAAGTACACAAAGTCCATCTTGATCTTCTAGAAAAATACTTGAATCTTCAGGGAGTTTCTTCGATGCTGTTGACACCAGCGGTGGCAAACAGAAAGTCCGCAAGCGCATGACTGTTGTAGTAGCTTTCATCCGTGAGTAAATCAGGTATCGAATCCACGGGGAACGTAAAGGGCTGTCTAATCACTAAGAATGTCCGGATCGATCGAGTGTATATAAAGGCTGGGTAGAGAGGACAACTTAGCACTAAGGCTGTGAATAAAGCGAAGGGAATTCTCCTATGCTTGCTTTGGGCACCGTGGTATCCTAGACCTATAGGAAATTGCTGGCAAACAGCTCTACGCCGTACCCGAACGTGGAGGATTACAAAGGACGGACAGGGCTGTCACCACCTGCCGCCTACCTCTTCTAATCCGTGGGGCTACGAGGCAAACGAGGGCAGATATACACCTAAGCACCACGCCTAAGATAATATCAGCTATCCTAACCTTGATCAGATATTAGAACACTTTACGAATAAAGCAACGAACCCACAAGCACAATAGAGAACTCAGCTTTCTATAACTCAGACTTAAGTACTAGTTGAATCCCGGATACTTACTGAGTAGCTTGCATCCATCGAGGTACAGGTGGAGGGTCGCCGACACGCCGGGACTCCTCCAGACTCTCCCTCACTCTCTCCCTATTTCTACTCTAGATATGAGGAGGGCTTCGCCTTGGATCTTCACTTCATCTCGATGATGTTGAGCTCTGCCCCGAGTCCCTCTATTTATAGCTTGGAGAGGCAGAGTAGAGGCGGTGCGTCAAATGGCGGCAGGTAAGGAGGTGGGCCCAGGTTGGCCGACCTAGGGGGTCGGCCGACCGTGGGATTCACCGACTCTGGTGATGCACGGCACTGATGGCTTCCTGGAGGCGGTTGACAGTTGCAGGTCAAGGCGGTGGCAGTTTGGACACACGGCCAGGTCGGCCGACCTAGCTAAGTCGACCGACCCAGGGTTGTGGCCCCTTGGCCCCACTCTGCCAGGGATGCTTCCTTGTGGGCCCCATGGTCGGTTCCCTATGGGTATTGTCGCAGATGTGTAGGTTAAGTCAGGGATGTGGGCCCATGAATCCATGTGCTTGCCATGGCCCAATCCCATCTCTTTACTTCCACCGACTTGATCTCAACGTCTCTGATCACTCCTGAGTGTGCTTCTGTCAACGGGCTAAGGATGGACCTCATTGGGCCTGGGCCTAGGTCGGCCGACCTGGTGGGGTCGGGCGACCTGGTCCTGGGCCCCCTTTAGTCCTTCTTTTGCCACTTCATTCCTGTAAGCACATATGCACCAAAACTCGTGGAATTCATTAGTAAATAACCCTATGTCTATTTGTTTTATCATTCTTTTATATCTTTATTAGCAATAATATTTATCATTAAGAACCGCCAACAGATGCCTCCTAAATTGATGTTATCTAAATTAAGCTCTCGATTCTTGTGGATTTCCATCTAGAAAATGATCCATACTCAATTGTGGGTTATGGTCAAGGAGGTAATCACAAAATGATATTTGGGTTTAGGGTGGATATCCAGCGAAGTTGCGAAGTTTCCAGTGTAGAAACTCACAATGCATGGATAGAAAGGCTAGCAAAAGGAAGGTACGCAAAATGGAATGGCCAGCTTCTTAGTCTCGAACCATAGAAATCAATCTTAATCCAACTCATCAAAATATAAGTTTGCAAATCTAAAGGTTTCATCATGAAAGATCATGTATATGTAAAGGCTTTGGTAGGTAGAACTTTGCAAGAGATTCACAAATGTAGATAGCATAAGAACCAAGTTTTAAATAAAACAATACAAGGCATAAGTTATCGGTAAACTTAAATCAAAGAGCAACATAAAGAATATGTGGGTCTAGAATTTAGTCATTTAACCTCCACAAATAAAAGAGCTGATATTTATATCAATTTAAGGCCATTTAGTAGAGAGCAAAAGGTCAAGTCATATACAACATCATATAAGTAGAACAAGGCAGCAACCTTCATCACTTTTCCATAAGCAAAGCATTCAAAATATTGCATCATGGTGAGCACAAAGTGATGGTGATCATTATTTATTGAAAATAAAAACAAAACTAGGTTGTCCTTCTAGTAGCCATGTTATTAACAAGAGAGATATACAAAGGTTTCTAATCTATGGTCGATGGCATACATATATACAAGCATTAAAAAGGAGATGAACAAAGAGAAGTTGAGGAAGAGTTACCGTCCTTTTCGATGCTTGCAATGAAGTGTAGCACGACTTCCCCCATGCTTAAGCATTGTGCTTAGCATAGAAGAAGAGAAATGAGCGTCTTGTGGTGAACACGATCATTATACTCAATATGGCATTTTTCTTTTCATCCAACATGTCCTCCCCCATACTTAGCATGTTGCTAAGTGTGGAAAAAGATGATGAACTGTCATATGATTCTTGAAGTTCTTCCGCCATGTGTTTGGAGATCATCTTTATGCTTCTTCACCTTTGTTGCCTTAATTTTCCTCAACCTCTTCTTGTCATCAAGCTATAGTCCCAATCATTCTTCATATCATTATCACCTCCTTGCATGTTGTCTTCATTGCTGATTGCCGGATGTTGAGGCCATAATACCAGGGTGCCCGATCTCGAGGATTACCGACTACCGACTCCGAACGAAGAAGACTCCGAACAAGACACGGTGACCAGATCGCAGAAGGAAGGCCTGATGATAGTTAGAGTCCTACTAGGTTTAGGTCTATTTTGTCTTGTAAGGCACGTCTCCCTAGATATAAATAGTGTGGGTCCTGTACATAGAGGGTATTCCCAATTTTAGCCAATCCACCTGAGGGTACTCGTTATACCATTGTAATCTATACTAGCCGAGATAATACAAGCAGCAACTGGACGTAGGGTTATTACTCAATCTCGAGGGCCCAAACCAGTATAAAATCCCGTCTCTCTGTTCATCCATCGTGATCAATCTTCGCACAAAGCGGGGTGCTTGCCGGACAAATATCTGCCGAGTACAACCTCGACAGAGGCGCGCCAGGTAGGGGCCCTTGCGTGAAGAAAGATCATGCCGATCATCAATGAAGTCTGGATCGCCGACGCATCGAGTTCATCGATGCCTTACATGCCCAGTTTCGTCAAGTCGGAAGCCATCGGGAGTTCTGCCTCCGCTTCCGATCTCTACGCTCATAGCCATATAGTGCCTGCACGGGAGATCCACTTCGGGGATCTCGTGTTCGAGCACCAAAGTGATTACGAGCTCAAGATGATAGGGATCCATGATCCCGATCTCACATGCACCGGTCGGGAAGTTTTCGCAACCTTCATGAAGCCAACTCCCGAAGACATTTCCGATCGCACTGCACAGTTGGATCTCGACTACAGTGGATCTAGCAACGGGACAGAACAGCCCGAAGACCGACGCATCCATGTGCTAACTGCAAACGGGACTGAGGCCGTTGCCGTGTTATCTAGCTCGCGCAGACCCGTGCCTCCTCCGCGTTTCAGCAACGCACCAACTCTTCAGATGGCTAGAACCCGTACACAGCAGGCTGCATCCTCATTGGCTGCCCGAAATCTCAACAACGATTTCTGGGCAGTCGAGCAGGACAACCTGCAGATCCGAACCCTCTTGGAGACTATGGAAGCAATGGCCGAGGGAACCCCAATGGCCACCATCGCCGAAGAAGGCTCGGGAGGTAGCGGACAAGGCCAAGGAACGCCTCGAGGCCACTGCTGCCGCACCACCAACTCCGTCAAACAGGCCCGGCAAACCCCGACCGGTTCGCTCCCGATCTGTTAACGGGCAACCCCGCTATCGGCCCCACGAGGGGCGTGACATGAGGCCGCAGCTCGAATGCAACCGTCGCACCCGCGACGCTCGGGGAAACTCTCAACTACAATCGAGATTACCAAGCACGTGGGGGCTACTACCGGTCCCATCCAGATTCGCCGCCACGTGACTCCCAACCAGGCACAGGGGGATGTGTCGCATACTCCCCGGACCTGCACAAGGTCAGGTGGCCGGAAAAGTTCCGTACTACTAACATCAAGAAGTATGAGGGAACAACCAACTCCCACGAGTGGATTCAGATCTACTCCACGATCATCGATGCCACCGGGGGTGACAACTACGTTAAGGCCAATTACTTGCCAACTGCCCTGCAGGGATCAGCCCGAACGTGGCTCATGAACCTGCCCGAGGCTAGCATCAAGTCCTGGGGCCATCTCCGGGAGACGTTTGAAGCCAACTTTCAAGGCACCTACAAACGCCCTGGACACGAAGGAGACCTACTCAACTGTGTGCAAAAGCCTGGAGAATCTCTCTGGGACTACATCCGCCGGTTCAGCGATACCCGTAACACCATCCCCAACAAGGTGGATGATCGAGTGATTGTAGCGTTTAATCAGGGTTGCAAGGACGAGCGAACGACGGAGGAGCTTGCCAAGAAGAACCCGAAGATGGTGGCCGAGCTCTACGGGATCCTGGAAGAGACCGCCAAGATGGCGGACGCCCGAGCATGGGTCCATGGAAAGCCCGAACAAAGCCAGCCATTTGGGGAAGGCAGGAAAAAAATAAGAACAAAAACAAGAAGTGCAAGTCTAAGGGCGAGAAAATCATGGCCGTGGACGACAAGCCCCCGTACAGGCGTCAAGGTAAACCTACCAATCTCCCGAT
>CM014274.1:39443665-39479240 GCA_004135705.1 Alloteropsis semialata
GTGAACTTTGTGATTATGAACGTATTGAGCTTGTGAACTTCAAATTTTACTGTACTTGTTACTTGTGAACTTATGGATGCGATACTAGTTGTGGATGAGATACTATTTTGTTATGGTTATTATGAATTTTATCTATATCAACTGCCTGTAATGTGTATATATATCTATATGAACTGCCTATGATGTGTATTGAGTGGGGGCACTTTATACCTACCGAAACGAATAAAACAGGGCAGAAATGGCACCTTTGCCGAGTGTACACTCGGCAAAGCCCCTTTTTGCCGAGTGTACACTCGGCAAAGGTGCCATTTCTGTTATTTTATGGTCTCCTTTGCCGAGTGCCGTGTGTTTGCCGAGTGTTTTTTTCGGGCACTCGGCAAAGCGTGACCACAGTGGCACCTAATGGTCAAGCTTTGCCGAGTGCTCCATACCACGTCACTCGGCCGGGGCGGCTTTGCCGAGTGCTGCCACAGGGCACTCGGCAAAGGGCCCGGCTTTGCCGAGTGCTGCCACCTGGAGCACGTGAGGGCTACTACCGGTCCCATCCAGATTCGCCGCCACGTGACTCCCAACCAGGCACAGGGGGATGTGTCGCATACTCCCCGGACCTGCACAAGGTCAGGTGGCCGGAAAAGTTCCGTACTACTAACATCAAGAAGTATGAGGGAACAACCAACTCCCACGAGTGGATTCAGATCTACTCCACGATCATCGATGCCACCGGGGGTGACAACTACGTTAAGGCCAATTACTTGCCAACTGCCCTGCAGGGATCAGCCCGAACGTGGCTCATGAACCTGCCCGAGGCTAGCATCAAGTCCTGGGGCCATCTCCGGGAGACGTTTGAAGCCAACTTTCAAGGCACCTACAAACGCCCTGGACACGAAGGAGACCTACTCAACTGTGTGCAAAAGCCTGGAGAATCTCTCTGGGACTACATCCGCCGGTTCAGCGATACCCGTAACACCATCCCCAACAAGGTGGATGATCGAGTGATTGTAGCGTTTAATCAGGGTTGCAAGGACGAGCGAACGACGGAGGAGCTTGCCAAGAAGAACCCGAAGATGGTGGCCGAGCTCTACGGGATCCTGGAAGAGACCGCCAAGATGGCGGACGCCCGAGCATGGGTCCATGGAAAGCCCGAACAAAGCCAGCCATTTGGGGAAGGCAGGAAAAAAATAAGAACAAAAACAAGAAGTGCAAGTCCAAGGGCGAGAAAATCATGGCCGTGGACGACAAGCCCCCGTACAGGCGTCAAGGTAAACCTACCAATCTCCCGATGTACTGCCCAACCCACAGGTCGACGAAGCATCACTTCGTGGACTGCACGGTGTACAAGAAGCAGAAGCAGGAGGAGGAGAGCCTGCAGCAGGGGGCTCCAAGCGACCAGGCCGCTCATAATCCTCGGACGACGAACTACATGGATTGTGACGATGAGCCAGAACTTCCCGAAGACCTGGAGATCGCCACAATTTTCGGTGGCCATTCTACCCGAACCTCCAAGTCCCAGCTAAAGCTGGTCGAGAGGCAGATAGCAACCACCGAACCCTGCAAGCAGCCATTAAGGTGGTTCGAAATCCCGATCACATTTGATTAGAGGGATCACCCCGAGACGCTGTACGACGGGCCGCTACTCCCAATGTGCATCAAACCCTGGATCGGGCCCTGCGAGATCGGGCGAACCTTGATCGACAGTGGAAGTGCCCTCAATCTGCTGTTCGTCAATGCCTTTGACGAGCTCGAAATCCTGAGGAGGTCCTTGTCCCCGGTGGAGAAGCCTTTCTACGGGGTCATACCAGGCATCCAAGCCTTTCCCTTAGGGAGGATCGATCTGCAGGTGACCCTCATGGAGGGCAAAAATATCCAAACAGAGTTCCTCACCTTCGAGGTGGCTAACATCACATCGGCCTATAGCTGCATCTTGGGTCGGTCGTTCCTGAAAAAGTTCATGGCGGTCGCCCACTTTGCCTACTCCATGATCAAAGTCCTAGGGCCATTGGGCCCGATCACCGTCTGCGGCGATCACAAGGGCACGGTCAAGGGAGACGAGCAGGAACCAGCCAAGGCTGCCGAACCAGCCAAGAAAAAGACCAAGAATCTCCCGACCATTGCTGCAAAGGTAGCAGTGGCAGAAACCTCCCGAGTAGCGGAGACCCGATCAAGGGCCAAGGGAAAAGAAGTTCCCGAACCAGTGCTTGTGGGGAACAAGAAGACTGTGGAGAACAAGAAGACCGATGATGGCGCCGTCGAGAAGCAGACCGTGGTGGAATAGACCCCGTTCAAGGGGACGCCATCGCAGGAAGCAGGCGAGTCGTCAGCCGCCACCTCGCCAAGCGCACCACCAGCAAAGCGCTCCGAGCCGGGCACGAAATCGGTGGCCCTTGATGAAGCGGACCCAACCAAGACCACCCAGGTGGGCTCTGGTCTGGGTGAAAAATAGGAACTCGAGCTCATTGCTTTCCTCTGGGCAAACGCAGATGTGTTCGCTTGGGAACCATCTGACATGCCCGGGATCCCCAGGGAGGTGATCGAGCACAAGCTTGGCATACGAACTGGCGTCCGACCAGTCAAGCAGAAGCAAAGGAGATATACCCCGGAGAAGCGAGACGCCATTAACAAAGAAATCAACCGACTACTCAAAGCCGGCTTCGTTCGAGAGGTCCCTTTCCCGGAGTGGCTGGTAAACCCAGTCATGGTGAAGAAGCCTAACGGAACGTGGAGGATGTGCGTGGACTACACTGATCCAAATAAAGCTTGCCCGAATGACGAGTATCCACTATCTAGGATAGATCAAATTGTAGATTCAACCTCTGGATGCGAGCTGCTTTGTTTTCTTGATGCCTATTCGGGGTATCACCAAATCAGCATGTGCATTGACGATGAGGAGAAAACTGCATTTGTAACTCTCTTCGGTGTTTATTGCTATATAAAGATACCTTTTGGTCTGAAAAACGCAGGTTACACTTATCAAAAATGTGTTCACATTGTTCTTGAGGGCCAGATCGGCAATAATGTGGAAACATATATAGATGACATCGTTGTAAAAAGTAGGTTAAAGGGCGACCTGATCGCTGATTTAACCGAAACATTCAACAACTTGCGTGCAAACAGGATGATGCTCAACCCCGCCAAATGCACCTTTGGTGTATCATCGGGTAAGCTCCTCGGTTACCTTGTTTCCCAATGAGGTATAGAGGCAAATCCACACAAGATCAAGGCACTCGACGACATGAAGTCTCCACGCAGCCGCCACGAGGTCCAGAAGTTGGCAGGAATGATGGCGTCCCTGAGTCGATTCGTGTCCAAGTCAGGCGAACGAGGTATGCCATTCTATAAATTGCTACGTAAAACTGATCGTTTTGAGTAGTCGGCAGAAGCAAAAGAGGCGTTCCAGGCATTCAAGCAATACTTGTGAAAAATGCCCGTACCGGTCCCGCCGCAGCCACAAGAGGAGGTGCTGTTATACGTAGCAGCGACACCAACTGTTGTCAGCATGGTTCTGGTGGTCGAGAGACCAATAGAGAAGTCAACAACACAACACCTCCTTTACTTCATGAGCGAGGTGCTACATGACGCCAAAACAAGGTACCCTCATATTTAGAAATTGATATATGCTGTGTTAATGACTTCCAGGAAGCTCAAGCATTATTTTTTGAGCCACAAGATCAAGGTCGTGTCAACTTACCCTCTAGGCAATATTTACATAATCGAGATGCCATGGGTAGGATTGCACAATGGTCTGTGGAGCTGGGGGCCTACGGCGTTGAATTCATACCCAGAACTGCCATCAAGTCGCAGGCTCTGGCAGATTTCATTGTAGAGTGGATTAACCCCGAACCCGAAGAGGCTGCTCAAAATCCCGAACACTGGACCATGTGCTATGACGGAGCGTTTTGCAGAGCAGGCGCGGGGGCTAGGGTGGTCCTGATCTCGCCACATAATGATGTCATCAGGTACGCATTACAAATTAATTTTGTCGATCCAACCCCTACTAACAATGTTGCCGAGTATGAAGGGCTTTTGACAGGACTCCACATAGCTGCATCTCTAGGCGTTAGGAGGCTACTCGTGAAAGGGGATTCCGAGTTGGCTGCAAAGCAAGTCATGAAAGAGTACAGTGCGCGGAGTGATGTCATGGCCAAATACTTGGAGGCATACAGGAGGATGGAAAGCAAATTTGATGGGCTTGAAGTACGACACGTCAAAAGAGAATTCAATGGCGATGTAGACAAGCTAGCAAAGGCAGCTGCCGAGCGCACACGGCTCCCAGGTAATGTGCTACTTGATGTTCTTACTAAACCATCTTTGTCGGTTTCATTACCAAACCAAAAAACTGCGCTTGCCAGTAATTTATGCTGTGTGCACAGCTAGAGTTTTGGGAGACGTGCGGAGTGGGTTTTTAATATGCAGGGCGGCCGTTACATCAACTCTTAGCATTTCACTTTCCAAGATGGAGCAGTTTTTTATTTGCTATTATTATGGCTGATTTTTTTCTGACCTTATCATTCAGATGTAGGTTTCAACATTCAAGAGTTTGGGATCTTTTCTGGCTCTCATCCTCAAGTGATAATCGAGATATTTGCATATCCTAAAATCACCCAAAGAGCAAAAAGACCCAAAGGCTACTTCCCTCCAGAAGTAAACTGGTTCTAAAAAATTTCCCGTTTTGCTTAAAACTCGCATGAAATAGTTCTCTTTCTCGACCAGGCCCCTCCTATCGTTGATGCCCCTGCCCGGAGCGGAGCCATCAACATTGAGAAGGAAGGGGAGCAGCCTGTTGACCAGGGCGCCAGGACCCCGATCGTCGAGCAGCCCAAACCAACACCTGTGGCAGAAAAAGAAGTCCCGAACAGCTCCAAGGCGATCGTCCCCTGAACCCGCAAACGCTCTCGCAGCGCAAGTGTGGAGAGGGCGACTCCAGGTTTGGGTACTCTTGGCATGCCCGGCTCTAGTGAGCTGCCACCCAATCGCGATCCGCCCCATCCTGTTGCCCAGGTAACAAGCATGATCCTATTCGAGCGTTCATTTGCAGCTTTTGATCGTATAATCGAAGCTAAATGTGTTCGGGAGATTTCTCGTCAGGAAATTCATCCGACCCCACTGACATCAAAGCCTACATCTGGTGCCAAGAGATTCAAAGTCAGAATCCCGACATCCAAGTAAGGACCTTGACCTGTTTGCTTATGCTTGAATGCTTCTCACAGAGAGAATTTTGTTTAACTGTGTTTGATTGTTCAGGAACTCAGGCCTTCCAAGCCTGCAGCTTCTCCTCCCACCAGGCCATCTGAAAAAGAAAAACCTCCTGAGCCTAACTCGGTAGCTCAGCCTAATAGTGTAGAGAAAATTGTTGAAACTGCAAGACCTGCCCCAACGCCCTTGGGCCCGATCATTGCTTCGCTCTCGACAGCCGAGGAGCAATGGCGTTCGTTGGACGCTCGTGCTTCTCCTGCTGAAGCGTCAATGACTAGACTGGAGGCCCAAGTTACCGTTCTCCAGTCCGAGAAGGAAGGTACTTGTTTCATGTGTTTGTTTTTGGGTCCTTATCCACAAACTTTTGCTTACACTCTGCCTCTGATTCTGTAGCCAACTCCAAGAGCATTGAGGTGCTCGAGAAGAAAAACTCGGATCTGGAAGGCAGGCTTGCTATTCGGGACAAGGACGTTGCCGATCTCAAGGCCCGTCTTGAAATTTCAGAGAAGCGCAGCTCGTCCTTGGAGTCCAGGCTGATGGAGGGTGCATGCGTTGCTGCAACTCACACCGTTGGGGCCTTGAAGAGCCACGTTCCTGACCTCGATGTCTCGCTGCTCTCCAAAGGCTTCAAGTGTTCGACGACGGATGCTGAGGTACTGTTTGACAGCCATACCCCTCTGGTGGAACCATTTGTCAAGAACCTTGATCTCCATTTGAGTGATTTGAAGGAATCTCCTTGAACTCTGCGCTTGGATCCTGTAATAGGGCAAAACTTGAAGGTTTAGAATGTGACTTTTTATTTTGCGAAACATATGCTTCCATGTTTTTGCTTAAGTCTTTAAAGCTGATCGGTGTTTTTGTGAAGCTTTTTAACTGATAGCTTTATCATAGCCAAAGATCCCGTTACCATAAGCTATTTTGGAATTGTTTAGTTGCTGAGACACGAGCGGCCTTCTGAACTGTGTAATTCCTTGTAATCATGGTGTTCAGTAATTTAGCGTAGCCTAGCTTTCCTAATGTAAAAAGCCTGATTCTTGCGTGGTAGTAGTACCATAGTAGCCCCCGGGCTCTTTTACAGTCATGCAGGCATGCTGAAAAAGAGTCTAGAAGTACTAACCACAAGAATTTCCCGATCATATGGGGAGCCCCCGAGCGTTGTGCTTGGGATGCGTAGAATAGGTCTGAAAAAACTTTCAGCGTGGTAGTCCCCGGCTCTTTGTTAGTATATGCAGTGTGGTAACAAAGAGGAGAAACAGAATAGAAAAATAGAACCCAGCCTCCGAGCGTAAAAGCGAGGGTGAGCAAAGTGTATAGAACTTATCTTTATTTTTGTTGGCGCTGTAGGCGACGCGGATGACGACCTTTATCTGCCAAACTTGATGGACAAGCTTGAACTTGCTTGATTACCTTTGTTTAGGCGTAGAATCTACGCAGTTGATCCATATTCCACGTGTTTGGCAGTATATCTCCATCTATCTCCGCGATCCTATAGGCTCCTGGTCGGGCGATGTCTACTACAATGTACGACCCTTACCATGGAGAGGACAATTTGTTTTTGTCCTTGGTGCGTTGATCTAATTTGAGCACCATGTCACTAATGCATAGGCTTCTCTTGCGAACATTAGCATCATAGTATTGTCGCAGCTTTTGCTAATACTGGGCCACTCTAAAAGCCGCTGTGTCGCGAGCCTCCTCAAGGAGAATTAGCTCGTCGGCGCGTCTGTCAGGCTCTTCAGTTTCTGAAAACATTGCCACGCGTGGGGCTTGTAGTCGGATATCGGACGGTAGAATCGCCTCTGCTCCATACACCAAGAAGAAAGGTGTCTCGCCTGTTGCTCGGTTCATGGTGGTCCTCATCGACCAAAGTACTATAGGAACTTCATGAATCCAACACTTGTCGTAACCTTGTAATCTGTTAAAGATTCTCTTCTTGATGCCCTGGAGCACGATGCCATTTGCATGCTCTACTTGCCCGTTCGTCTTCAGGTGATTTACCGATGACCGATCATGCCTGATCCCGTAGTCGTAGCAGAAATCAGAAAACTTTTTGCTTTTAAACTGCGTTCCATTATCAGAGATTATCCTGTTCGGGACACCGAATCGTACGACAATACGCAGTAGGAATTTGACAGCTGCCTCTTTTGTGATTTTCTGAACCGGCTCGGCCTCAACCCATTTTGTGAATGTGTCGATGCCGACGAACAGAAATCGGTAGCCCCCGACAACCCTTGGAAAGGGCCCGAGGATGTCTATTCCCCATGTGGCAAAGGGCCATGATAAGGGAATAGTGTTTAAAGCTTGCACATGTTTAGTTTGTTTTCCGTGCGAAGAATTGGCATGCCTCGCACTTTTTAACTAACTCGCTTGCGTCTTGAAGAGCTGTAGGCCAGTAGAAGCTCTGTCAGAATGCTTTCCCTGCTAGATATCGGGGAGAAGCATGTGATCCACAGATTCCTCCGTGAATATCGTGGAGCAAACTAATGCCCTCGGTCCGTGTGATGCAGAGCTGTAGGCCAGTAGAAGCTCTGTCAAAATGCTTTCCCTGTTAGATATCTAGGAGAAGCATGTGATCCACAGATTCCTCCGTGAATATCGTGGAGCAAACTAATGCCCTCGGTCCGTGTGATGCATTTGAGGAGCATTCCATTGTGGGTTAGCTTGTATAATCGCCCGTCAACCAATTCATCGTTCTTGGCTTTACGATGGATTTTCTCCAATGTAGCATCATCGTCCGGAATAGCTTGGTTTGTGAGGTACGCCCGGATTGGATCCATCCAATTCTCCCCGTTTCCAACTAGAGCGGCAGCTCGAGCCGTATTGACCAACATAGACTCCTTGACGGATTTGTTGGTTGTAGAAACTGTGCCTTTGGCAAGCGCAGTTTTTTGGTTCAGTAAAGAAACTGACACAGATCGTTTAGTAAGAACTTCAAGTAGCACATTACCTGGGAGCCGTGTGCGCTCGGCAGCTGCCTTTGCTAGCTTGTCTGCATCGCCATTGAATTCCCTTTTGACGTGTCGTACTTCAAGCCCATCAAATTTGCTTTCCATCCTCTTGTATGCCTCCAAGTATTTGGCCATGACATCACTCCGCGCACTGTACTCTTTCATGACTTGCTTTGCAGCCAACTCAGAATCCCTCTTCACGAGTAGCCTCCTAACGCCTAGAGATGCGGCTATGCGGAGTCCTGTCAAAAGCCTTTCATACTCGGCAACATTGTTAGTAGGGGTTGGATCGAAAAAATTGATTTGTAATGCGTACCTGATGACATCATTGTGTGGCAAGATCAGGACCACCCCAGCCCCCGCGCCTGCTCTGCAAAACGCTCCGTCATAGAACATGGTCCAGTGTTCGGGATTTTGGGCAGCCTCTTCGGGTTCGGGGTTAGTCCACTCTGCAATGAAATCTGCCAGAGCCTGTGACTTGATGGCAGTTCTGGGTATGAATTCAACATCGTAGGCGCCCAGCTCCACAGACCATTGTGCAATCCTACCCATGGCATCTCGATTATGTAAAATGTTGCCTGGGGGTAAGTTGACACGACCTTGATCTTGTGGCTCAGAAAATAATGCTTGAGCTTCCTGAAAGTCATTAACACAGCATATATCAATTTCTGAATCTGAGGGTACCTTGTTTTGGCGTCATGTAGCACCTCGCTCACGAAGTAAACGGGGTGTTGCGTTGTTGACTTCTCTGTTGGTCTCTCGACCACCAGAACCGTGCTGACAACAGTTGGTGTCGCTGCTACGTATAACAGCATCTCCTCTTGTGGCTGCGGCGGGACCAGTACGGGCATTTTCCGCAGGTGTTACTTGAACGCCTGGAACGCCTCTTCTGCTTCTGCCGACCATTCAAAACGATCAATTTTACATAGCAATTTATAGAATGGCATACCTCGTTCGCTGACTTAGACACGAATCGACTCAAGGACGCCATCATTCCTGCCAACTTCTGGACCTTGTGGCGGCTGCGTGGAGACTTCATGTCGTCGAGTGCCTTGATCTTGTGTGGATTTGCCTCTATGCCTCGTTGGGAAACAAGGTAACCGAGGAGCTTACCCGATGATACATCAAAGGTGCATTTGGCGGGGTTGAGCATCATCCTATTTGCCCGCAAGTTGTTGAATGTTTTGGTTAAATCAGTGATCAGGTCGGCCTTTAACCTACTTTTTACAACGATGTCATCTATATATGCTTTCACATTATGGCCGGTCTGGCCCTCAAGAACAATGTGAACACTTTTTGATAAGCGCAATCTGCGTTTTTCAAACCAAAAGGCATCCTTATATAGCAATAAACATCGAAGGGGTTACAAATGCAGTTTTCTCCTCATCGTCAATGCACATGCTGATTTGGTGATACCCCGAATAGGCATCTAGAAAACAAAGCTCGCATCCAGAGGTTGAATCTACAATTTGATCTATCCTAGACAGTGGATACTCGTCCTTCGGGCAAGCTTTATTTAGATCGGTGTAGTCCACGCACATCCTCCACGTTCCGTTGGGCTCTTACCATGACTAGGTTTGCCAGCCACTCCGGGAAAGGGACCTCTCGAACAAAGCCGCTTTGAGTAGTCGGTTGATTTCTTCATTAATGGCGTCTTCCTTCTCCGGGGTATATCTCCTTTGCTTCTGCTTGACTGGTCGGACGCCAGTTCGTATGCCAAGCTTGTGCTCGATCACCTCCCTGGGAATCCCGGGCATGTCAGATGATTCCCAAGTGAACACATCTATGTTTGCCCGGAGAAAAGCAGTGAGCTCGAGTTCCTATTTGTCACCCAGACCAGAGCCCACCTGGGTGGTCTTGGTCGGGTCCGCTTCATCAAGGGCCACCGATTTCGTGCCCGGCTCGGAGCGCTTTGCTGGTGGTGCGCTTGGTGAGGCGGCAGCTGGCGACTCACCTGCTTCCTGCGATTGCGTCCCCTTGAACGGGGTCTGGTCCACCACGATCTGCTTCTCGGCGGCGCCGTCATCGGTCTTCTTGTTCCCCGCAGGCACCGGTTCGGGAATTTCTTTTCCCTTGGCCCTTGATCGGGTCTCCGCTACTCAGGAGGTTTCTGCTACTGCTGCCTTTGCAGCAGTGGTTGGGAGGTTCTTGGTCTTTTTCTTGGCAGGTTCGGCAGCCTTCGCTGGTTCCTGCTCGTCTCCCTTGATCATGTCTAGGGTCTTCATGTCGCACTGGACCACGCCTTGCGATCGCCGCAAACGGTGATCGGGCCCGATGGCCCCGGGACTTTGATCATGGAGTAGGCAAAGTTGGCGACCGCTATGAACCTTTTCAGGAACGACCGACCCAAGATGCAGTTATAGGCCGATGTGATGTCAGCCACCTCGAAGGTGAGGAACTCTGTTCGGATATTTTTGCCCTCCATGAGGGTCACCTGCAGATCGATCCTCTCTAAGGGAAAGGCTTGGATGCCTGGTATGACCCCATAGAAAGGCTTCTCCACCGGGGACAAGGACCTCCTCGGGATTCCGAGCTCGTCAAAGGCGTTGACGAATAGCAGATTGAGGGCGTTTCCACTGTTGATCAAGGTTCGCCCGATCTTGCAGGGCCCGATCCAGGGTTTGATGCACAGTGGAAGTAATGGCCCGTCGTACAGCGTCTCGGGGTGATCCCACTGATCAAATGTGATCGGGATTTCGGATCACCTTAACGGCTGCTTGCAGGGTTCAGTGCTTGCTATCTGCCTCTCGACCAGCTTTAGCTGGGACTTGGAGGTTCGGGTAAAATGGCCACCGAAAATTGTGGCGATCTCCAGGTCTTCGAGAAGTTCTGGCTCATCGTCACAATCCATGTAGTTCGTCGTCCGAGGATTATGAGCGGCCTGGTCGCATGGAGCCCCCTGCTGCAGGCTCTCCTCCTCCTGCTTCTGCTTTTTGTACACCGTGCAGTCCACGAAGTGATGCTTTGTTGACCTGTGGATTGGGCAGTACATCGGGAGATTGGTAGGTTTACCTTGACACCTGTACGGGGGCTTGTCGTCCACGACCATGATTTCCTCGCCCTTGGATTTGCGCTTCTTGTTTTTGTGCTTATTCTTTTTCTTGCCTTCCCCGGATGGCCAGCTTTGTTCGGGATTTCCATGGACCCGTGCTCGGGCGTCCGCCATCTTGGCGGTCTCTTTTAGGATCCCGTAGAGCTCGGCCACTGTCTTCGGGTCCTTCTTGGCAAGCTCCTCCGCCGTCCGCTCGTCCTTGCAGCCCTGATTGAAGGTCACAATCACCCGGTCATCCACCATATCGGGGATGGTGTTACGGGTGTTGCTAAAGCGACGGATGTAGTCCCGGAGGGATTCTCCAGGTTTCTGCACACAGTTGAGCAGATCTCTTTCGTGTCCGGGGCGTTTGTAGGTGCCTTGGAAGTTGGCTTCAAACGTCTCCTGAAGATGGCCCCAGGACTTGATGCTAGCCTCACGCAGGTTCATGAGCCACGTTCGGGCTAATCCCAGCAGGGCAGTTAGCAAGTAATTGGCCTTAACATAGTCGTCACCCCCGGTGGCATCGATGATCGTGGAGTAGATCTGAATCCACTCGCGGGGGTTGGTTGTTCCGTCATACTTCTCGATGTCAGTAGGATGGAACTTTTCCGGCCATCTGACCTTGCGCAGGTCCGGGGAGTATGCGAGGCATCCCATTGTGCCTGGTCGAGAGTCACGTGGCGGCGAACCTGGATGGGACCGGTAGTAGCCCTCACATGCTCGATAATCTCGATTGTAGTTGAGAGTTTCTCGAGCGTCGCGGGTGTGACGGTTGCATTCGAGCTGCGGCCTCATGTCACGCCCCTCGTGTGGGCGATAGCGGGGTTGCCCATTAATAGATCGGGAGCGAACCGGTCGGGGTTCACCGGGCCTGTTTGATGGAGCTGGTGGTGCGGCAGCTGTAGCCTCGAGGCGCTTCTTGGCCTTGTCCACTGCCTCCCAAGCCTTCTTAGCGATGGTGGCCATTGGGCTTCCCTCGGCCATTGCTTCCATAGTCTCCAAGAGGATTCGGATCTGCAGGTTGTCCTGCTCGACAGCCCAGAAATTCGTTGTTGAGATTTCGGGGAGACAATGAGGACGCAGCCTGCTGTGTACGGGTTCTAGCCGTCTGAAGAGTTGGTGCGTTGCTGAAACGCGGAGGAGTCACGGGTCTGCGCGAGCTAGACGACTCGGCAGCGGCCTCGGTCTCGTTTGCAGTTAGCACATGGATGCGTCGGTCTTCGGGCTGTTCTGATCCGTTGCTAGATCCACTGTAGTCGAGATCCAACTGTGTAGTGCGATTGGCAATGTCTTCTGGAGTTGGCTCCGTGAAGGTTGCGAAAACTTTCCGACCGGCGCATGTAAGATCGGGATCATGGATCCCTGTCATCTTGAGCTCGTAATCGTCTTGGTGCTCGAACATGAGATCACCGAAGTGGATCTCTCGTGCAGGTACTAGATGGCTATGAGCGTAGAGATTGGAAGCGGAGGCAGAACTCCCAATGGCTTTCGACTTGACGAAACTAGGCATGTAGGGCATCGATGAACTCGACACGTCGGCGATCCAGGCTCCGTTGATTATCGGCATGATCTTTCTTCATGCAAGGGCCCCTACCTGGCACGCCTCTGTCGAGGTTGTACTTGGCAGATATTTGTCCGGCAAGCACCCCGCTTCGTGCGAAGATTGATCATGGTGGATGAACAGAGAGACACGGGATTTTATATTGATTCGGGCCCTCGAGATCGAGTAATAACCCTACGTCCAGTTGCTGCTTGTATTATCTCGGTGAGTACAAATTACAATGGTGTAACAAGTACCCTTAGGTGGATTGGCTAAGATTAGGAATACCCTCTACGTACAGGACCCCCACCATTTATATCTAGGGAGACGTGCCTTACAAGACAAAACAGACCTAAACCTAGTAGGACTCTAACTATCATCGGGTCTTCCTTCTGCGATCTGGTCATCGTGTCTTATTTGAAATCTTTTTCGTTCGGAGTCGGTAATCCTCGAGATCGGGCACCCTGGTATTATGGCCTCAATAGAACATGTATTGTACCATTGCTCCATTGTAAAGTGCACAAATTTATCTTTCCAATGAGTCATCATTTGCCCAAAAAGGATTTCGAACAAAAGAGTTATGCCCATTTTATTCCAGCACTGCAATCTGTCCCGAGCTTAATTCAAAACATGCGGCGCCCAATGTTTTTGTCATATCTCCTTGCATGGGTCTTCAAACTCATTGATCTTGGATGCGTTGGAACGAGAATTTGATGGAGCTTCTAAATATCAACTTTTTATTCCTTGTACATCTCTGACCATGTGCAGATTTTTGATGAAAACAGCAGAGTCCCTTTCAATCTTTGGAGATGTTAACGGTCTTGGTTGTAACTTTGATCACGAATCTATGGGATTCCTTCTTCATGCCTGCAAAAAAATTGAGACACACATACTACCCCCGGGGTGATGATCGGGAGTATAAGCAAATGCCAACAACCAATGACATCCCAAAGACCTTAACTTGTGGCATAATTAACCTAGTAAAAGAGAAAAATAAAAACCTAATGGGTGTACGTGTGTGCAAAGTGAGTATGCAAATGAGAGGAAAGCATATAAACAAAGACAATGTTTAAACCTATTTCTAAACACCATGTTGACAATTAGATTGCTGAATTTCTCTATAGTCATAAAGATTTGTTAACCAAGGTCAAAACACGGTGTCTATCCCAAGGTCAATAATTCCTTATAGCGCAAGAAAAATAAAGCGCATTGCAAAGCTTATAAACTAACCGATGCAATGCAAATGCTAACAAGGCTCTTAAAACTAAATGATGATGGTCCGCGATCATGTCTAAACACCATGTTTACATAAGATTGCAAATGAAAAATGCCCATGAAGCATTAACATGGATGTGAAAGCATTCATCATAAAGTTTTGTGAGAGAGCCAAACTAACAAATGCATGATGGAACGATGGAGTGGATGCACATGCAAAGAGTTAGCGAAAACAAGGATTAGCAAGATTTGAAAGGTCTTTCAATGTTGTTCCGCAATCAATTCATTCAAAAAGTAATTGCTTAGAGCGACAAAGCTTGGCCAACCACCTCATAAGAAGTGAAGCATTGTCGACAAGAAAATCATTCATCGAAAAGAACCGAACAACCTAGCTAACGAGGTTTAGGGAAGGCTCATGGGTATTCTATATTTTTGGCTTAAAACAAAAATTTTGAAGAGAGAAGTCAAGCTTAGAAAATCTACCTAAGGTGGTTGAAAACAAAAAGAAAAACAAAGGTTGTTTAATTGGGTGGAAAACAAAACCTATGGTTTTAGAATGGCTATAGGTATGAGAGATTTTCCTAATGGTTTAGGATCTCATAGGAATGCTAGTAAAAGTTTTCAGTTAGGACAAGGAATAGAGGTTGACTTGGCTAATCCGAATGGTGCAGCAAACCGATCAACATAAATCAATCCTATCCTCGTCGGCTCCGGTTTTTGGCGGGGGGTGATAGGAAGGCTTGGGTGGTTTTAACAAAGGTTAAATCAAAACAAAACATACAATGCAATACAAGGGTCAGAACGACATGGAATGAAGTGGAACATGAGGTGGACAAACACAATGACATGACATGATGTGGTGGTCTAAAAACAAAAGTTAGCCTAGATCAACTAGCCACAAGTTTAGAATCAAAGGGTGGTGTCATACCTCATATTTCTCTCTAAAAGACACAAAGAAAAAGACTCTAAACACTAATAGGCACACAAAAGGGTCTACAAGTTTTTCAAGATCAAATAATAAAGTTCTCCCTCAATAACATTTAGATCATACAACATAAAGTTGTGGCATTTATTAGAGTAATGGTACAATGTTACTTGATGATTCATTAAAGAGCACAATATAGACCGTCACCTTATATAGATAATAAACAAAAGATCAGATTGCCTCCCGCAAAGAGCTTCATTTAAAGTCATAGAGCTAGACTTTCTCACATACCTTCTCATTGTTGTGAACCCATGGTCCTTCGTGCGAGAATCCAAAGTATTCATGCTGCTTGATGTTGCCTTTGTGTAATTCGCCGTGGTTTGCTCAAAACATCTTCATGTATCGAATGTCGCCTTATTGTGTCTTCTATGCCAATGTTCTTGAGGATCTTTATTTTATTCTAAGCTTCTAAATTTGATCTTGTATGCTTGATGAAAAGATTGCCCAAGCTCCTCTTCATTGTTGTCATCGTTATCTCATCTAATTTGTTCCCATCATGTTGCTCCTGCCTCTTCTTTATGGATTTTACCCTATGTCCAGAACAGAACATATACCAAAGTATAGATCTATTGAAACGTTTGTGAAATTACCTTTCCAACGAGTAGTCATTCATCTTAAACGGAGTTCAATTAAAAGAGTTATGCCCATTTTACTTTAGCGCTGCGTGCTGTCCAGAAAATTTCAGAATACACGACCTTCGATGTTTTGATCATAACCACTTGTAGGAATCTCCGATTGATTTGATTCTTATTTCGTTGGGACTGGAACTTCTTGGGGCTTTTAAATATCCATAAATATTCTGTTGTTTTCATCAGAGGTTGTGCAAAATCTTGATGCCAACAGTACCTTCTTGTGAATTGATCCTGAGATGTTGATGATCTTGATCTTGTAGTCTTGGAGCATCATATTGCACATCCTTAGACCTCAAGGTCATCACCATTGATTCACCAGTGAGTAGCATGGTTTCAATGATGAGTCTTCTCTATAGTTCTTGTTTTACCTAAGGTGTCGGGATCATAGGGGGGCTCTTGTGCTTCGCGTCGATGATCTGAGCGGTTTTCTTCGTTGGTAGCATCACTCAATTATAAGCTTATTGAGCATCCTACTAGAGAAGATCGGTGGTGTCATGGTGCTTCTAATTTTGTTACCTCTAGTCTTGATCAACTTCAAATCATCATCTTTGTGCATAAAACCCTCCAATCATCCTTTGATATAATCATCAGCTTCTCTGTTGCTTGCTGCTGCCTCTTATTCATTGAATTCCTCTTCACCCATTGCAGATCATGTACCAAACTTCTACTCCATGCAATGTGCATCAAATTCTCTTTTCAACGAGTGCTCATTCACTCTAAATGGACTCCGGGTGAAAGAGTTATGCTTGTTTTACTCTGGCACTACGTTCTATCCAGAGCGATTTCAGAACGCGTAGTGTTGAAAGATTTTACTATTACTCCTTGCACCGATCTCCAAAATTTACAATTTTTGATGTGTTGGAAAGAAGACTTGATGGAGTTTCATATTTTCTAATTTTTCTCAATGGTACCTCTCTGATCATGGGCAAAAAACTGGTCTCAACAGCAACCTTCCAGAGATGTTGATGATTGGATCTCACGACTTCTTCGGGGCATGATTCATCACCTAAAGCTTGGACAAGGAAATCTCCAAGAAACATTAGTCTTAAAAATTAATTGACACGGAGGCATACCTTGTTCATCTTCATTTGTTTTGTGTGTGTGCTGGATAGTGGATGATGGGCCACTAACAAAAGTTAGCACCTACCACTAAAGAGTTGATCTTCACGTAGCCATCAACTTGTGGGAGCGAGTTTGGACTTTTTAAAGTCTAAGCTTAGTGTTTAGATTTCCACCTACTTTCAAGGATGAAACAAGAAAACAAAGGTATATGCAATAATAAAAATTAGGGTTAGTCCCGAAAAATTAGATAGATCTCCCTAGGGTTCGAGTTGCCGGTCCTCGGCAACGTCGCAAGAAAAGCTTGTTGACGGTCCATAGACGCGCCAATTGTGAACCGCAAGCGCACAGATCATCGTAACTTTTCCCTTAGAGTATTTCATCCAAGGTTTATCAATCCGTGAATCAACAATGAACTTACTAGGGTTCCCCATCTGATCTAACGGATCTATCCTAGCATGAAGCGTTGATTGCATATAAAGGATAAAACCTACTATAAGATATGAGTGGTGTGTAGGTTGATCGCACCCATGAACATAGGCAAAGATTAAGCACAACAAAAAGGGTAAATATGCCTATCGCCTTCTAGTTATAGTTCTAGCCAATAAGAGTAAGCGCATCATGCATCTCATCTAAAGCCGTCTTTAAACTACTATCCTCCGGTCAAACACCCGAAAGCCCCACCGTACACGAGATCACACCCTGTCACAATGCTCCCTATCGGCGTGGGTAACTTAAGAGCACGTTCGCGGAGAACGTGTTAAACCTCTTGGTAGATCCGGTATGAACCTCTAGCCACCATGGCTACAAGATCACCGCAAGTAATCTATAAGCTTAATAGATTGAAAGCAAAACAAACCCAAGAAAAGCACAAGATCGTAAAGGGAGGAATTGAGCCGCTAAAAGATCGGATGACATGAAGAACATTACTCACATAATATATGTACTAGATCATCACCTCCGAGTACATACCATAGATGATCCACTACTAGCTCTTGAACTCCACCATGGAACAACCACGCAGGGAGGCCATGGTGGCTAGGGTTGGCCTAAGCCATCCCTAGACAACTTCGAGGACTTGCGGCGGCCGTCGTCTCCTTTTGGTGTATGCCCTAGGTTTCGCCAAATTCTGGTGGATGGATCCGCCTCCCTTCGTGTACAGGGACTATAAATAGTCCGAGGAGTCCGTGGTTCAAAGGGGAGGTTGAACCGACATAAAAACACCCTAGGCCGGCCGGCCTAGGCCTTTTTTGGCCCGGCTCGGTCCCATCTTTCGCGTGCAAGCTTCTCTCGATGATCCTTGTCCATGTATGCATGATGTCCTATATGGAAGTTGCTCCGAAAACGTTGGTTTGGGCCTCCTTTGCTTGGCTTGATTCCGTCGGGTTTGGTGTTGCTTTTGGACTTGAATATAAATGCCCCAAATTGGGCCATTTTCCTACAAAAACACGATATGCTCCAAAATACAACACACATACGAAAATAGGGTTATTTCACGTGCCAAGTGGCGGGTTAGTATATGAATTAGTCCAAAATCACCACTTAAATGGCACTAAAAGTATATGTATAACGAGCGTCAACACCGCATCGTCCTCTTCTTTCTCCCCAAGTCTTCTGGAAGCTTCAGTTGTTGTTCCACCTATGCCGTGGGCCTTTAGACGTCGTTTGCTTCGGGATATCTTCGAGATAAGAATGGGAAGTGATAACCTTCTAATTTCTCCAATTGATTTGCCTTGACCCCGAAGTTTTTTGACCTTATCTTGAAGCACTTGCCTTTCAAATATTCTTGGAGGTCGGTTCACCAAAGATGAGCACGAACGGGGCTTGGAACACCATACGCCGGCCGGCCTAGGCCATGTGGGGCCGGCCGGCCTAGCCTTTTCTTCGGGCTTCTGGCCTTCATCTTCCATCATATTGTCCATGGTCACAAGCATTGTCCATATGTGCTCCAATTTAGCCCAAAAATCTGCGTAAACAGAAATCCTCCAAAAACAAATACATATGCGGAAACGTCCCGGTTATGGAGTTTAGATATCAAATTCATGCCATTATTGTCACACCCTAAAATTTTGAATTTCAGGATGTGAATAGGAAGAACAATTAAACAATATTTTTCTCATAATTTTAAAATTTGTCCAACATTTATTTTGTTGACAGAAATTTAGTATAGAAAAAACAATTATTTATTTTTTCAAAAGTAAATGAGTTTGTTTCATGTGTTGCATTCATGCTGAGTGCATATTGTTTTGAGTGAAAAAAATGAAGTTAAGGAGTTTTTAAAATACGGTTAGGTTTTCGTTCAATCTAATTCTAAAATCGATTCCTTATCTTGTGCCGGCCCTTCCTTCAATTCTGATCTGAAATCAACTTTTATTCTCTTCTTTTATAATCCTAAATATTTTTGCACTAGCCGAGAGGTTTCGTTGATATCCCTTTATTTCTCATAATCTATTTCTTTGGGCCTCTTAACTTTTCCATGTACGCACACCATTAATCTTCATCAACACCCATTCGTTGGCAAAACTGATTGCCATTTCATCTCTCTTTAATTCCAGCCATCGGAGGAATTAACGTGACGCTCCAGTGCTCCACCAAGGCAACGGCAGGTCCGGCAGCCAAACCATACCCATTCATCTGCTGCTCCTCCGCGAGACCTTTCTGCTCCCTTCCCAGCAGCCACCGAGTCCCTGAATGTTCTCGTGCCCCAGGGGGTAGGTACCCATAGGGTTATCTACCGTCCAAACCTGCATCAAGATTCGCACACTACCACACTGCATCAAGATTCGCACACTCCCCCCCTGAATGAAGATCGTGGCCGTCCAAAACCCTATGGGTACGTGCCCCCCTGCGGCACGAGAACCATTTTGGAGTCCCTGTGGGACACGGCAGCGCCGCCGCCGCCGGTTCTCGGCCTGTGCCACACAAAAGCTGTCGCCGTGCCCCTATAAATACCGCGGAATTCCGAGCCCTCGTGCCCCTGCATCATCGCCCGTGGCACCGCCGCCCGCTGATGCTCCTTCTCGCAGCGCCGCCGCAGGAGCTTCAAGCCGCCGTCGCTGACCTGCTTCACCATCGCCGCCAGGGCAAGTCACCAGGTGCCGTCTACGATGATGCGCCACAGAACCCATGCTGCCGACTCCGGCCATTGTTGAACATCTCTGTCCAATGTGAGCACGTTTTCCGTCTTCATCTTGCTCGCGTTCCTCCCATCTTCAGATGCTGCTGCGTGCTTTTCTTCGTCTCCAACAGATGTGCTGGCCCCATGGTGGGTGTCGAGCACCACAATGGACATCTACTCGTCGAAGTCTGAACTGCATCTTCGCGGCCGAACCTCCGCAGCCGTTCCTCGTCGTCTCTCCGCCACCGAAGATCGCCGCCAGAGGTGACCGGAAGCCGCTATCGCTCGTGCTCCAATTGGCCGGCCTTTCTGCCTCCTGGAACAAGCAGCCGCCACCAGGAGTTTCCATGCGCCAAGAAGAAGCCAACGAGCCGGTCGCGCCAGCCTCGTCTAGACGCCAGAGGAGCACGCCCGTGTGGGGCAGCGCCGCCGCCACCTCTTCTCCGATTCTGACCGTCGATTTCCAGCCAGAACCGTTCCCGTCCACCAAAGGTGAGCACATATCTTCTCCTCTCTGTACAACTACACGTACAAACAGCCTTAGCCCTCGGCCATCTGTGCACCCAAACAGTATCATGCATTTCTAAATCACTTGATCAAGCAAGGCCATCAGTTCCATATCACTTCCTTTATTGGTTTATTATTCTGTCGGGATCATGTTTATGCCTTGGGCTGTTCAATTTCCAATTCACGTTACCATAGTTGATTCTCAATCTATCCTAGCAAGCAGCACGTGAAGCAATCTGGCATGTCCATGTAAGTAGTGACACCATAGTGATGTCGCTCTTATGTCACTAGCAGTATTTAGGTTTTTCAATTCACATTAGAAAACTTAATTCTCAATCTATCTTTTACCTAATTGAACCTTAGCCTTTGCCTTCTCTTGTGAGCTCTATTTACAGAGTCTTGTAAAAGTTATCACCTGGCACTATAAGGGTGCGTTTGGTTCTAGGAGGAATCGGGACAGGACAGGACGAACCTCTTTTTGTCGACGTTTGGTTCGGGGGCGAGGAGGGACGGGGGCGTCCGGGACGCCCCCGTCCGCCAAAGTCGAGCGGACGGGCTCGTCCCTCGTTCACGCCGTCTTCTCCGTCGTTTTCTTCGCGGGCGCAGAGAGAGCAGCGAGCTGAGCCACGAGGATGACGGCGCGGTACCCCGATGGCACGTGCTCCCCGGGCGGTCGAGCCCCTGCTCCACCGGCGGCCCGAGCAGCCAGCCATGGGCGGCGGCGAGCTCCCCGACGGCCAGGCAGCCAGCCATGGGCGGGCGGCGGGGGCGAGCTCCCTTGCGGAGGCCGGCGAGGGCGGCTCCCTGGGCAGCGTGGCTGGGGCCTGAGAGCGGCAGGGGGTGCTTCTCGGACGGCGCGGCCGTGGCTTGAGGCCGACAAGAGCAGCTCGCCGGGCGGCACGGCCGCGACCTGAGTCCGGCGGGGCTGGCTCCCTGGGCGGCGGCGGGGGGCTGAGGCCGGCGGGGGCGGCTCCCCAGGCGGCGCGGGGCTGGGCCTAAGGCCGGCAGGTGCAGCTCCCTTGGTCGGCGCTGGAGAGGTCCACCGGTGCTGGCGAGCTGCAGATATGCCGTGGGGGGATCGGATTGAGGAGGAAGATAAGGTGTGTCCGAATGACAGGTGGGTCCTGCTGATAGTGGGCAAAAAAAAAAGAACGCCGGTAACGGTGTCAACAAAATCATCCATCCTAGCCATCTGAATCTCTCCAACCAAACGCTAGACGGGACCATCCCATCCCACTTTATCCAAACGCTAGACAGGACCATTCCATCCCACAAAACTAAGACAGGACCGTCCCATCCCACTTTGTCTCTGAACCAAACGCACGCTAAATCTATAGACAATTAGGTTCAGCTCTAAACCTTTATCGTCTCTTGTTTTAGCTCCGTTTTAGCTCGCTCTCATTTCGTTAGTCTCCATTTAGCGTGAGCTATCGTTTAGTATCGTTGTTTTGTCTAGTTCGTGTTTCTAAAGTTAAATAAAATATTAAATTGATTAATAAACATTCCACTAGTTTTTTAATAAAACTTGATTAGGTTAATACCTCAGTATTTCATAAATTCTTGTTAATTTGACTAATATTAAATAAATGTGTTTTCAATAATAATTTACTTAGTTTAACACGTCACATGAAATAATTCGATTAGATGCATCACATGTCTTTTATTTCAAGTTAATTGTTAAATGGCTTTATTCTTATGGAAATATCTATAAATAAAATATGACTAGGTTTTACTTCGCTTTTAAATTTGAAAATAATTTGAATAAATCAACTTGGATATTTCTTTGAAATATCCTTTTACACGTGCTTTTCTTTCATTAAAATGAACCAAGCATATAGTCTTTGTGCTCTCATAAATGCAAATGCACGATAGTTGTCTTTTCAACCGTGCGTTGTTTTTAACGTTTCTCTGAGCCTTCGTAACCATAGCTCTAATCCCTGTCCTTTAGTGCGTTCTTTTAAGCTTCTCTATGATTGGTGTATTGTTCTTAGTTGTACTTATTTGTTTGCTTTGTATGTTTGTGCCCGATGATTGCTTCGAGTAGAAGGATCGTCATTCGTTGCTTTCAAGATCAAGAATTCTAAGTGAGCAAGAGCAGAAGAGCAGTAAGAGTAACTTTACGTTGGAGAAAGGCAAGTGTCCCTAACCATCCTCCTATCTATGCTTTTAATATATCATTGTGATGATGTTAATTGGAACATGTAGAACCACCTAGGAAAACAGTACAACCATGAGTACTATATGGCTCTGGTCTTGACTAATTAATTAGATGTATAGGTGACTAGTGGCCTTACCGAAAGGGCAAGGAGGGGGACGGTGAAGGGGTCATAGCTCGGTCCTCTTGGAGGAGTAGTCTTTGCTAAGGTACGGTCTGATTATGGAGGGTTATGGACCTCACCGCGGCTGAAACTCTAGCGGGCCGCTAGTTATCTGTGTGTCTTTGTAAAGGCCTTGTAGCGTCCCTATGCAGTCACACCAAAGGTAGTGTGATGAGTGTGCCTGATCAGCACCGCGTGGTTGGGCTTACGCTTCTTTGGGTAAAGTGTACAACCTCTGCAGAGTGTTAAAAACTGTTATAACAGCCGTGCTCACGGTTAAGAGCGGCCTGGACCCTCACATGATTAATATATTTTAAGTGGATAATAAATCATGTTCTGGTTATTTCTTGTGGCCTTGCTGAGTACCAACCATAAGTGTACTCATCCTTGCTTACTGCTGCTCAGAAGGTGATGTGAAGTTGTTGAAGATGATGCAGGCGTACGCAACCCCCAGTCGATTGCCTGTGAAGCGTTGGAGCCTTCGTTTTCAGGATAAGTTGTAAGTTTTTACATTGTTTTATGTGATACTGCTATTGTTTATCACTGATGAAGTCTCATATGTGTGTAAACTTGATCCTGGCGCACATATGATTATCATTCGGTTTTGTCCTTAAAACCGGGTGTGACAATTATTGAAGATAAACAAGGGTAAAAAGGTGTCGCTAAGGGGCGTCAACACTCATGTGTCATCCACAGCTTTAGTCTTGGTTGTGTACATTGATAAATAAAAGATTTTTTTGTCATACGTTTCTTGACTCTAGCAAGGGTTGCAAGCTTGAAAAACAACTACAACTCCCATATTTATCTAGTGTTTCTCATTCTTCTAGACCTTTCGATCTTATTCATTCAGATGTATGCGGTCCTGCACCTTTTGCTATGAAGGGTGGTCACAAATATTATGTCATTTTTATTGACGATCATTCTCTCTATACTTGAATTTATTTTACGAATCATCGTTCTCAATTGTGTTCCATTTCACACAGTTTTCTACTCCTAATAAAGTTTTTTGTTCTTACTCTTGTGGTGAGTATCTTTCTAATGTTTTTCGCCAGTTTTTGTCCTCAGAGGGTACTCTCAGCTCTCTTGTTCAGGCGCTCAAGCTTAAAATTGTGTCACTGAACGCAAACATTGCCATATTATAGAGATAGCTTGCACACTTCTGATTTCATCTTTTGTTCCTTCTCATTTTTGGGGTGAAGTTGTCTCTACTGCCTATTAGTTTGTACTCCACATCTTCAATGTCTTCGGTTTATCATTTTGATTACCATTTGACACCATTTTTTCCATTCAACACAACTTTCTTGTTGATCACCAATTCATCAAGCTCATCCTTTTGATCTCCATCAATTTATCAACTCACGATGTTCATTTCATTCACATTTTTTCAACCAATATACATCGACACAAGATGTCTTCAATAACAGGCTCAACTTATTGATCCTCAACCAATTAGCTATCAGCCTGGAACTCAACCTAAGATACTAACTCATAAAGGTAGTTAGTTTCGTGCATCCATTATCATTAATCACCAAAACTCGTCCTAGCACAATGCTAGGGGCCTAGATCTTTCAGCTATGGTGGAGTTCAGGAGCCAATAGCAGTCCTCGAGGGTATGTAGTCAAAGGTGTTGATCTAATACAATATATCATATGAGCAATGTTCTTCGTCTCATCCGATATTCTAGCAACTCAATGCCTCCTTTTTTGATTTCTTATATCATGATTATGTTTGTTCCTAGTCTAGTTGCACATTAGACTATCTAGCATGCTTTATGTAATCATGGTGATTAGATCTAGTATATTGATCCTTTATGATATCTAGACATGAGCCTTTGTGTTTGTGCCTTTGGAACCTCTCACGTAGAACAATATGATTGTGACGTGATTTTGGTGCCTAGCAGGGTAGTCAATAATCGGGTCGGTAATCAATCTTGAGGATTCGGTGAGTTGAACATAGGTGTACTAGCCCTTCATGGGCTTGCACTGCTCGGCACCTAGGGGCACCACACGGCGCATGCCTCTTCTGCCCCGCTTGCCTCTATCTCTTGGCCGCCTTCCTTGCCTGATTTCCCATATGTCCCAAATAGCTTATTTTGTCATATTTGTACCTCATCTTACAACATACTCCGAAAACAGCAACACCTTGACTTATCTTTAGCTTGCATACATAAACAGCTTTGTATACATCCATTTTACCTTAAATATCATGAGAAATAGGCCCAGAAGATTAGCGTAGCTCTCGCTAACACTCACATAGGCTTTAAGATTTAATTAGAATTTCAGAATTTCAATACGGGCGAAGCCCATTGTTCCAACAAGTCCTGTATTAAAAAAACTGATTTTGAAGAAACTAATACATACTGTATACATCGAGTTAGCCCCAATTTTTTGGATGGCTGTGAACTCCAACAGGCCCAGACACGATCGACAAGCCAGCTCGCATGTATGGAAAAGTTAAGATAAATCATACAAGAGGAGGTCAGTTCAATCACAACTTTTTATTTTCTACTCTATTTGTTCTAAATCATTGGTCACTTTAGATTTGTCAAGTCAAATCTTTTATTTTTAACTAAGTTTATATTTTTTAATTTCCATATTACCAATTAAATTAAATGTACTATTAAACCATATTTTATGGTGATTTTCATAAAACTTATTTGATGTCGTAGTTACTAATACTTTTTACAGCGTACAGATAGATCTATTAGAAAAAAATACATTTACCAATAATTTAGAATGTAATGAACAGCTGCAGCTGTATCATTTGGCTTAAATAAACTTCTTTCAACGTAAGGGTTAACCCATATAACATGTGCTGGGTTGTTTGGATCTTTGAACTAAAACTTAGTTTTTGTCGCATCGATTTTTTGATACTAACTGGATGGATTAAACGTGACCTAATTAGAAAACTAATTACACTTAATTTGTGTGATGAATTTATTAAACCTAATTAACTTATTATTAACATATGATTATTGTAGCATCAAATTGTCAAATCACGGACTAATTAGACTTTATATATTCATCTCGTAAATTAACATTTATCTATGCAGTTAGTTTTATAATTATTCTGTATTTAATATTTTTACCCAAATTTGATATGGTAATGACCCTGGAACCAAGCATGGCGGTACACGAAGATCTCGAGACGTGTACTGCGCAACGTAGCAGATGCCTATACTAATGTACTGTCCCAGTTCGAGGCTGATGTGGACCAGTGGCTGTTTAGTTGCACAAACTTTTTATTATTTATCCATCACATCAAATGTTAGGACATTAATTAAAAGTATTAAACGTGGATTAATGGCAAAACTCATTCTATAACCCCGGGTAATTTCGCGAGACGAGTCTAATGAGCCTAATTAGACCATGATTAGACAACGTCGTGCTACAGTAAACAATCTCTAATGACATATTAATTAGGCTTAATAGATTCGTCTCGCAATTTTCCGTCCATCTATATAATTAGTTTTATAATTAGATTATGTTTAGTTCTCCTAATCTTCGGTTTAAAATTACTACAGTAAATTTCGCAAACTTTCACCAACCAACCAAACAGGCCCGAGAAGAGAGCGAGTGATTAGCAGCGAATGATGTGACGTGGCAGACCCACGGGGCAGCTTCCGCCTCAGAGGCAGAATTTCGTGTGCGGTGCCGCTCGCCTCTTATCCCTCCCGCGCCTCCAGCGCCGCGCACGATCAAATCGAAAATGGCGCTGCTCAGCCCGCGCGTGCCGCGGCTGCCGCCCTCCACCTTCGCGGCCGGCGCCGCCGTCGGGATCCGGTGCTGCGGCCGCGGCGCGAGGTGCCAGGCGACGGCGGCGGGCGGCGTGGCGGCCGCGGGGCCCCCGTCCTCGGAGCTGGAGGCCATCCGGTGGGGCAGCGCCAAGCTGCAGGGCGCCCGCGACGAGATGGAGGACGAGGTCGTGCTCCGCCCCGCCTCCCTCCTCGACGGCTTCTCCTTCGCCGCGGTGTTCGATGGCCACGCCGGCTTCTCCGCCGTCCAGTTCCTCAGGCACGCTGCTTTATTATTCTCTAATAAAGAGAGAGAATTTCTACATCTCAATTAAACACGGTCCATCTCGGCTACAGGGACGAACTGTACAAGGAGTGTGCGGCCGCGTTGGATGGGGGCGCGGTGCTCAGCACCAAGAATCTTGACGCCATCACGGCTTCCCTCCAGCGTGCCTTCGCCGCGGTCGACGCAAATCTCTCCACCTGGTCAGGCTCACTAGTTTGTAGGATTTGATATCCCAATTTTTTTCTTGCTTCCTCTTCTGGCTTGTCAATTCCTTGCTGCTTTTCTTTACATGTTATAAGTATGCCGTTGCTTTCCTCCAGGCTCGAGCAAATGGACAAGGACGACGACTCTGGCGCGACGGCCACTGCCATGTTTCTCAGGAACGATGTCCTCGTTGTCTCGCACATTGGGGACTCTTCCTTGGTACCAACATTTCTCTTTACCTGTCTAGTTTCATCCTGTTATGACTAGCAAGTGAAAATAGGACCCTGAAAATTAGTGAAAGTAGGACTCTGGAAATTGTTGCTGATGCCATACTTACTTTTCTGGTGACGGTGATAAGCCAATAAGGTAGCTGCGGATCTTGATTAGCAGGTGCTATCGCGTGGTGGAAGACCTCAAGCTTTGACCAGCTCTCACCGGCCGTATGGGAACAACAAAACATCTCTTGAAGAGGTCAAGCGGATCAGAGCAGCAGGTGGATGGGTGTGTTTTCTCTGCCAGAGTTCTGCTTCATCTCCTAGATTGCCCCTAGACTACTGTATTAGTAGCATCATAAAGTTTATGACTCTGTTACTAGAAGGTGGCTTCAAAACCTTATACTTCACTTGTTGCTACTTGTATGTATGCAAAAAAGAAAAGAACATGTTCCTTCCCCTCATTTCTCGGCTCATGTATACGGGAACAATGATAACAAATCGATGCAGAGGCCAGAAGATTATCTTCCATTGTATAGAAACAATGATAACAGATGTCCTGCAAAATTCATAACACATCGGTAGCATTTGGCTGCTTGGTCTGTTGCCAGTTGCCACACCTTAATGACTGACAAGCCACATGTAACAAATTTTTTTTAAAGAAACTGTGTCAATAACGGCTGTGCCACAATGCTAACAAACAGGATATGCAAATTTTGAAGTAATTTTTCTCAACATAGCTAATCTATCCGGTTACTTCTGATTGTTGTTGCTATTGATGCAAACTAAAGAATTTATGATAATTTCCATAGCTGCACATGTGTCTTAAGGCCAGGGTCATATCTAGTCTTGCAAAGAATATACAGTTGCAACATTAAGCAGTCTTAGGCATTCAACTGGAGTTAACGGTGTGTTGAATCCCTTGTCTTTTGCTGTTACTGTGTTGAGCTTGTTGATGTGTCACTGTCATGCTGACTCTTGTTTTTTTACAAAGTTGAAATATTTTGCATTTTTGTTGTAGATTGTTGATGGGCGCATATGTGGAGACATTTCTGTATCTCGTGCTTTTGGAGATATAAGATTTAAGACAAGAAAGAATGAGTGAGTTTGTCTCTTCTTTTCTCAGCTCTGTCCACGCATTAGGTTCTCCTTTTACCATAATTTTTATAGTCACTTCTTTAATCTTTAACATTCCATTATGGTTTTGTACAGGATGCTGGTGAAAGGAGTTAAAGAAGGACGGTGGACTGAAAAGTTCATCTCACGGTAAAGTGCTTGAAGCTTTTACTTGATGAATATTCATACATGCCCACCTTTTTTTTAGAAATTCATAAGGTTAGATGCATCTCTACCGTGCAATGACTCTCAGTTCATATGTTGTGTTTTAAGGTTATTGAATAACCAATATTCATGATTGATTTTATATAATGATGGCAAATAAATAAATCACTTCACATTGAAAATTACGGTAATTCTATGTTTGTAGCATCACAAAAGTTCGCTAGTTTGAGGAAACAGAGTTCTTTTCGCTGAAACACAAGCTATCTGAAAAATACTTTATCTGCAACTCCTGTTTGTTTTCTCTAAGCCATGGTAACCAGAGTCTTTCCTTCATGGTTACAAAAAATTAGATCATTATCAGATGAATAACTGAATACCTCTTGTTCTTCAGGGTATAGGGCCAATATGCCTCTGAATCATGACATTTGTTCTCATTTTAGTAACTGCTCAGCATCAAGTAAACTATTTATCCAACATATCTTTGTATCTTTTTGGCGTCGGTATTTTCAGTAGTGGTAGCCACACAACCTCAGATTTATAGTTGAAAGGGAGATGGAGAAAAAAAAAAACCCTAATTGCATAGCTTAAAACTTTTTAGATAACGAGACGGTGCATTTGCCAAAAGACTTATCTTATTATGGTCTATGACACTTCTAATGTCATTGAAGCTTTTTCTATGCAGAATAAAATTTAAAGAAGATATAATAATCTCATCACCTGATGTATCTCTGGTAGAGCTTGGACCAGATGTGGAATTTGTTCTACTAGCTACTGATGGTCTTTGGGATTACATAAAAAGGTTTATCAAAGTATCTTTCATATTTGCAGTTTTCTACAGTTATTAAAACTTTGTAATTCACTATTCAAATTTAGATGTCTGAGTGTCTGACACATAAATTGACTGTATTTATAGCTCTGAAGCTGTAGCGTTTGTCAGAGATCAACTACGTCAACATGGTGATGTCCAGGTATTCCTTTTTCCAACTGATGCCTGCCACATTCATCTTTTCTTCAAAGACAAGTCACTATATTCCTTTTTCCGACTGATTCTGTAATTTCACTTATTGCTCATTTAATTTGTGCAGTTGGCCTGTGAGGCACTTGGTCAGAAAGCTCTGGTATTGATGCCTGCCACATTCATCTTTTCTGTTATCCGTTATTTCATATCTCATGAAGCTAATTTGAGTATAGTTGTTCATTCCAACATAAAAAAATGTTGTTCTAATTTTTCCCATTCGTTCTCGATTGCAGGATGAACGATCACAAGACAATATCAGCATAGTCATAGCAGACTTGGGGTACTTATCTGAAAATGTTCTATTGATAGTTTAGTTGCATTATGCATGCTTCTAATTCAGCATCAATTGCAAAGCTCACTTTATAATTCTTACAAATTAATGGCAGGAGGACAAACTGGAAAGCGTTGCCTGTTGAAAGGCCAAACTTGTTCTTGGAACTAAGTCAAGCAGTTGTGACTTTAGGGGTTGTATCGATAGGAATATGGTTTTCATCGTTCCTTTCACTACAGTAGGATTAGTTCTGTTCAGATATGTACATTAATTATTGAGTTACATCTCCCGCTGATAGCTGCAAATATATGTATATTCTTATAGGGTCAATTAATAGGGTAATCTGTTGGATAATAGTGAACGTGTGAAGTACTGTTGAAGATCCTATGGTTCAGCTGCTGCTGAGGACTGCTGAGTGGCTTTTGAGCCCAATGCGATCAACTGAATGATATATCTGGTTTTCCTTTTGCTTTCCAAAAGGACGAAAACTTTTGTTTGGATGTAATATTGTTAGAAGAAGAGAACTGGCCCAATTTGTTAAGAGAAATTGGGCATAAAAATGACACAACTACTGAATGGCAACATTTTTTTTAGCATAACTAACAGCCTTAGGACATCAAGAACTAACAACCCTGGAACATCTGAAGATACACCAAGCAATTGTGTTTCTCTCAAGCTGATTCATAAAAAGTGGCAAGGTGAAGTTAAGTTCACTTTTCATGTATCCAAGCATATATGATGAGAAAATTCCTTATGTTACACTAGAAGATAACTGAGTTCCTTCTTTGGCCTTGAAAAAAATTCCCTCCCTTACATGATACTCAATTAAAACTTTCATTTCTTATTTAACATTTTCATGAATTAACTCAGGTGAAACGACTTCCAAATCACCCAATGATTTTTTATAGTGATAGAACAAATGGAGATAAACCGATCTTCTTAAAAACACGGATATACCTTTATGTATATAAAACTAAAATTCACCAAACCAAGCTACTAATGAAAATTATTTTAATTGTTATGGCTGCAAAATACTAACTATATATCGGTTTCTAAATCACCTCCAAAAATCATGATATTTTTTTAGTGATAAAACAAATGGATATGGACCGCTCTTGCTTAAAAACAAAGAAATCTTTGCAGTTTAAAATAAAAAAATCACCAAAGCAAGCTACTTCTGAAAATTATTTTAATGTTTATGGCACCAACATACTTTTAAAAATTATGGGAAATAACTAATAGTCCTCAATGGATGCAGTAATTTATAAAGTTATTTCCCATCATCGTTTACATGAAGTCTCAAATATAGGAAAAGTTTAGAAGAATTTCACATTTTTTATGCAACCTATGATGTGAAATAATTTTATAATTTTTTTGATCCCATGTGATGAATATAAGTTATTTTGCCATAATTTTAAAAGTATTTTGGTGCATATAAATTCAAATAAGTTTCAAAATTATCCCATTTTTGTGAATTTCAATTTTAAAACTACAAAGGTCCATGTGTGTTTTATAGGAAAATGGCTTCATCGCCATTTGTTCTATTACTAGAAAACTTTCCTTGAATTTTGGAGGTGATTTGGATGTTGTTTTGTCCAAATTAACTAACGGAAGTGATGAAAATATCAAATAAGTAAAAAAAGTTAGAACTCGGTGTTGTATCGGGGGTAAATATTGGTGCAAACCAGACATCTTCCAAGTAAATAAGGTCGTTTCAAGGATGACGATCTAGAAAGTCTAAAGGCCCAGGAACAACTCCTCCAGCAAAATAATATATCAAGAGATATTCACTAGACAAAAAGATTGATGATTGAGGAAAGGTTCAACAAATTCTGCAAGCTAGGAATCAAACTGAATACCAATTATGCTATCATTGAGAAGATTGGTCAGGAAAGCTAGAGCATGCATGGAGATAGGATAATACTATTTAAGGCACCGGCCTTTGGCTGTGTATGTGTGTGTAAGGAAAAGCAAATGTTATTCACTTGCTTTTCACTTTAGAGATGTTCCTTTGTGCATGCTGGTAACATTTTTGTCAAACTAGGCAGTTACCAATTCACGCAGTTACATGTGGAGGTATCAACTGTACATACTGTCATACTGAGAATATTGTTCGTGGTTGGAGAATGGGTTGTTTGAATGTAAATATGGAATGAGAGCGAGCATGCATGTAAGCTAGGTCCTCCAAGTTGGAAGCTCCCTTTTAAGTTGGGCCTGATATTGATTTTTCTTCCGACAAAGACAGATCCCCTCATCAAGTTTTGTCTGAGAAAAAAAAATTAAAGGGAAATGCAAACATGTTGATGATAAACATTTGCTTATACGTTAGAAACTTTAACAGTCTGGGTAAACAAGTTATTACTCGTACGTATGCCACGTGTTTAACAAAGCTAGACATATACGTATATACGCAGTTCACCTCGTGATCTGGTCTGGAATATAGGAATATTTCTGTGCCCATGTGGGAACTGAACCATTTTTCTCCAATGGAATTCCCATATTCCGAGCAATGCAACAGCTCTTGCATCACTCTCACTAGTCACTAGACATCTCCACTAGGGATCATATGTTGCAGCAATAATGGAGCCCTGGCCGGGAGGGAGAAAAAAAGGAGAAGTCAACAGGGCCCACCACAAAATTCCATGCCCACGCACGCACAAGCTAAGCTACGCTAAGCCAATGCAAGTGACTAACCTCCCATCTGTCCATCCCGTCCGTCCATTATGTTCATCCATCAGCTGCGGGAGCCTGATCTCGGCTTGTGGATTCGACTGATCTTGCAAGTGGGAATCCCATTCCCGGCCGGGCAATCCGATCCATAAAGCCGGCGACAGCTCGGGGCATCGATCTCGCTTTAGTTTCCCTCTTACTAACTCCCCTTCTCCGTCAAACCATGGTCCATCGTCATCATCAGCCACACTATTAAAATGCTACGTGCCATTCCGATTCACAGTATGGATTCGTCCATTTGTCCAAAAACTAACATTTTCATATATTTCAGCTTCAGTCATGCATCAGGTCTCTATTCTACATTCATAATTGTTTCTCTCCAAGTACATAATTGCCGCAAATTGAACTCATGGGAGTTGGTTATTATATTCACTGGGTTCTAGGTTTTCGTATGGCTTATTTGTATTTTTTGGACTAAATTTAAGAAATTGATAGTGCTAGTGCGTTCATATATAGATTATAATGCAAACGTACTCATGGATACATATTGGCTTTGGGGTGGGAGGGGTTGGGGGTTGCTGCAGCCTGCAGCACTGGGAACACGGGACCTGGGTCTAAAAAAAACGCTTGCGGCCGGTAACTATCCTTCTCCTTTCTCCTCTATTACCTCTCTGACCTTTTTTTTTCTAAAATTTAGCTCTGTCACATCGAATATTCCGTTGATAATTAAAAGGACTAAATATGATCTAATTAAAAAACTAATCACAGAAATTCTGGGCTAATTCATGAGACAAATCTATTAAGCCTAATTAATTCATGATTAACAAATAATTAATCATTGACTAATTAGATTTAATAGATTCGTCTCATGAATTAACCTCCATCTGTACAATTAGTTTTGTAATTAGTCTATATTTAATACTACTAATTAGTATCAAAACATTCGATATGACAGGGACTAAAGTTTAGCTCTAGTATCCAAATATGGCTTAACGCTAACCTCGCTAGACGGTGTTGCCGCAGGGTAAAACAACTCGAGGAGTAAAACTCAGTAAATATAAATAAATTTGAAAGAACCATTAATCTTCAGGTATTTTGCGACACAACATAGCCCCTGTATGAGGTAGCCTTTCTTTTTTCAGTTGTTACATATGCTTTCTCCATTTTTTCCCTTTTTATTTTATAAATGAGGATAAACACGCATGCCAATGTCCTTTTCAGATATCACTAGATAATAAAATATTTCTTTTCACCTTTTGTGCTCTCCAAGCATGCATCATCGAACAGCCGCATCACATGCTCATACTCTTGAAAGCCACAGATGGCCCAGGCACCTTTGAACCTTAAATAAATTATATTGGAGAACAATATATCTTTCCGGCTCATGCATCCAATGTACTCTATAGCGGTATAGCCTGGGAATCTGCATGAGTGCCAATAGGAATTTGACAGGCGGTCCGGCCGCCTCATCGATCACCTATGTGCTTGTGCCATCTGCTGCTCCCTAAGATCTTCATATCTCTCACCTGTCATGCATGTCCGAACCAAAACTAAAAGGCTATCTTACATTTGTCTAGATTGGGATTAATCAAAGGCTAACAAGCAGTAATGCTAGCTATTCGGAAAATCATATATCGATTTTGTGCTCCAAAAATTGGATGTAATGTTGTTTAAAGGGGTTAAACAGCTTGTTGGGTTGATAGTGGATGTCAAGGAGCTTAAGTACACACCTTATTTTTAAGTGGATGCCAGAGCAGAATTTAAGAGCTCATTGGAGAATAATTATATTCTCCAATGAATTCTAAAATAATTAGGGTCATTGAGATTAGGGTCATTGAGCAAATGCACAGAAGACGTCGTGCTCGCCAAGTCAACAATCAGGTTGGGATTATTTAGAATATAGAAACACGTGCACTCTTGTTTTGTTTAGGAATGATGGAGAGGACCAAAAGGGGAGAGAATTCGTGCGGGCTGGATTTGGACTGCAGGACAACACCAGATGCAGAAGGTGGTGCGGCGGAGTGGAGCACTAGGTGTGAGCATATAGTAGTGACGGGTGAGGAAGGCGGCGGAGCGACCATAGGAGGGTGAATATGAGCCATTTAAAATTGGCTTGTATCCCAAAACAGAGTACTAAACTTAGGAGCAGCACTAAGAAAGCCTAGAAAAACAGTGTGAAGCCAACATAGAACAACAAAATGAGCAAAGCTGAAGCAAACCGAACAATAAACATACTTGTCAGAACCCCTTCATCTAGCACCCAAACAAGCAATTTGATCCATAAAATGGAGAGCACATGAAAAATTAGACGAATGGTGTTCTAACAAAACTCGCTACAAGACGAATGATAAATCCACTATTCAAACTCAAAAACTAATAAAATGATTTTCTAAATCTGACAAAAATTGAGATGTATTATTGTTGACGGTTGTTAAGCACCAACAATAGCCGTCAATATACTCAAATAAAGTGAAGGATTGCTAATACTTACACGCATATTTCCTTTCGAATAATGTAGTTTCACATGTCCTTGGAGAATATTTGGTTGTAGGCGATTTGCTGTAGAAATAAAGGAGAATCCACACTCATGGATCCAAGTGACAACATCCCGACGAATCAGAAGCCGCCACGCGTGCATCACGTGGGGATTGAACGGCCCACAACAGACCCAAACCGCCTCAATCCATCGTGGACACATGCAACCACCCTTTGGGATCCACATGACAACGACCTTGAAGAAGCACACAGCGAGGAGAGCCAGCTAGGGGTCGGCCGAACCGACCTTGGCTCGGTTCATCCTGGTCTTCCACGTGGTGCTCTCTCGTGCTCTCCTGAAGGTCGGTTCGAGGTGGATGCTGAAATATTCCCTCGGAGATGCTGCCTCTTGGAGCCTATAAATATGAGAGGAGGGGCTCCAAATGAGACACACACATCTTTGGGCAATCACTCTCTTTCTTTAGGCTCTAGGTTTAGTGGAGTTAGGCTAGAGTAGCTCTATTCAGGTTTCAGGTCTCCTTGGAGCTAAGGATATGGCTCTTGTATCTTCTAGTTCTATGATGACTTTATTCTACTTCAGTGATATATCTTCTTCATATATTGTTTGTCTTTGTCATGACATGGATGAGTTGTGCTTGTGTTCTTGCTATCATAAGTTGCTAGGCTTATATGCTCATGAGTTAGTCATATACCCTTGCTTTGGTAGTATAGACTTGAGTGCTTTCATACATGTTAGACTTTGCTCTAGTTCAACTAGAGTATGGTTTCTTACGCATAATAGTCTCCATGATCTATGCCACGGCATTGGTCCATCGGCCATTCTTATGGTGGCATTGATCATAGTCTTATTAGTCCGGAATG
>CM014274.1:39480240-39516501 GCA_004135705.1 Alloteropsis semialata
CCGGCCGCGCCTCCTCCTCGCCGCCACCCGCCGCGCCTCCACCCTCCCCGCCCAGCGCGCCTCTATCCTCCTCGCCGCCGGCCACGCCTCCTCCCCTTGCTGCCGCCGGTCGAGCCTCCATCCTCACCGCCGCTGGCCTTGCCTCCATCTCCACCGACACAGGCTACTCCTCCCTCCGCCGTCGTGCTGGCCCATTTGCATCTCCAAGCCTCATGGATGCGCCAAGGGCGCCTATACTAGCGGCCCCGCTTCAACTGGCAAGAGCGTCGTTTGAGCAGAGAGAAGATGAGAGGACGAGAGGAAGCAAGGGAGGGATTTGTGTCTTGCCTTATCCGTCCATCGAAGCAACTGAAATATCAGGAAGACACTGAAGTTAGCCCACACACTGGCACATGTTGTCAATACATTTTCTCCAATGGACCCCATATGGAATTGTGGGATATGGGTACCCCTAGGCCCACTACTGACAGGGTAGACAGTCGGCTTGGGCCCACATCTGACAGTGATGTGGGCTGATCTAGGGCCAGCCCACGAGGATCTCCGAACTTAATGGACAAAACTAGTGAAGACTTGGCCTGCAAGGCACGCAGCGTGATACTTGGATCTCGCCCGGAGATCACGAAGATTATGTTATAATCAACTCAAATTGGTTTCCTTGTTGTAGCTGAATAGGATTAGAGATAACCGACTTGTAAACCCTAAGTCGTCGGCTTATATAAGGCGGCCTAGGTCGACCCCTTGAGAGCATCGCATCCCATCTCATTCTTTTCACCATTGTAACCACAAACTCGTTATTGTTCCCCGGAGCATTGCCGAGCAGATCAATCCTAAACGGCTAAACCTCCGAGCACAGGGCGTACGGTAGTATACGTCCGGGTAGCCCGAACCTGTATAAATCTTGTGTCTTCTATGTTATCTCGAGCTCTCTAGTTCTGCGATCGCCCTTTGCCTACAAATCGACCACTTGGGTACCCCCTTGTGGATTGCCGGATAAATCCGACAGGAATGGCAGGTAACTATTTTCTTAATAGAAATTTCACGTATTTTCATGTGTGGTATAAATATCTAAAAGGCTTCAAGTCCACTGGAAAAGCTGCTTCACTAGAGGAGTCAAAGCCATTTTAACTGGAACCATAGTATAGTCGTGCCAAACATGATTTAATACTTGTTATGCAGAGCTTGTATCCTCGGTCAACATTTTGTTTTTACTTTCGTGTATCCAATATGACCTCATCCTTACGTGTTTCGCATGAGCATTTATTGAAATAACTTTGTTTCTTTCGGATTTTATTTGCACGCACGGGCCTTAATTAATCTAGTAACAAGGAAAAACTAGTTTGCAACTCGCAAAGGACAGCAAAATCAAGTGATCGACTACCTACTCATAACTAACTCCCTATCCCCGGTGAAATCTCGGGGCAGCGAGGGCACCTGCTACTGTGACGGTGTTTTTTGGCTGCTGGGCCGTGCGGTTTCCTATTTTGGCCTCGCTGTAGTTTGGCCGTGTTGCGAGCCCATGTAGCGCGGTGAAATGGCCCTGCGTTCGTTCGCCCACGGAGCCGAGAGTTTGTTACGGTCCGGCCTCCCCCCATCCACCCCCGCCGCCGCCTCCACCGGCCCCCCTCCTCTCCCTCTCCCTCTCCCTCTCCCTCTCCCCTCCCTTTCCTCCTTCTTTCTCCCTCTCCCTCTCCTCTCTCTCCCAGATCTGGGTCGGTGGCGAGCGCTGGCCAGGGCGCGCCCGCCTCAGGCGGCCTGGCACGGCGGCGGTCCTGCGCTGCCGATGGGTCGACGGCTTGCGCTGGCCGGGGCGCGGCTCCCGCTGGGCAGGGCCTGGCACGGTGGCCGTCGCCTACGCGGCCGGCGCGGCTGCCTGCGCGGGGCGGCCCTGGACAGCCGCCGCCACTGCCCCCGCGTGGGAGGAGCCGGCCGCCTTGCCTCACGCTGTTTCCTCATCATCTTTCGCCGCCAGCCGCTCCTCCTCGGTGGTGCCGCCGTTGCCAGGTAACGTCGTTGTTGGTCCCTGTTGGCCTCGCTCCACGAACTGGCCCTTTTCTTTGGGCGTTTGCTTGCTGCTGCCTCGATGTGTGCCTCTTGATGCAGATCTGCTCGAAATCCTCAGGGTCGTCGCGGTCCTCCGCAAGCCACATAGAAGGCAGACCAGCAATGGCCGGCGGCCCCGTCGAGTTCACCGGGTCGTCGTGCTAGCACGCAGCAGGGCGCCTCCACCGCCTGCGCTTGCTGCTTATCAATCCGTCCATGCTCGCCACATCCGCCTAACCCACCCTCCCCATGTCCAGGTTGTTTTGTTGAGCCTCGAGCGCCTCTTCTTGTGGCTATCTGAAATGCACGAACACGACGGCTCTTTCATTAGGCTCAAGATTGGCAACGCTCCCAAGCTGAGCATGCTTGGATACTTGAATCCCGGAATTCACGTGCTGGAGATCCGCAACACCGTCGTCAGTGTACGTACAATTCTCATGTGTGGCAGTTTCATCTATTGTTTTGCACGTCTGACCATTTATATGTTTAATTCGAGTTCCCTATAAATTAACCACTGATGACAATGTCTCATCTTTCATCCGCTGCTTGAACATCACATGTCTTCTAGCCCGGGATAAAGACAAGCCCAAGCACAATGGTCCCAGGCATCAAGATCCTAGGATCAAATGTGCGTTTTGGAGTCCACAACGTGTCGGGGGTAGACCCCCAGGGGTACCCAGAAGGCGGATTGGCCCAACCAGCAAGGGGCGGCCCAATCCGAGTGCTATCGGGCCGGTTTGTCGGACTGGGTGGCCCACCACTCGGGAGGCCCACCAGTCGGGCGAACCGGGCGACTACAACGGCGCGCGCGGCAAGGAAGCAGGCGGCGTATCCCGCAAGAAGCTCGGAGATCAAGATAAACTAGCCGGAATTATAGGGAAAGATATCTGTAATCGTTATAGGATCACATCCTTGTATTGCGGGTAGGTTATGATCTCTAGCCGACTTGTAACTCAAGGCAGCTGGACTATATAAGGCGCCTTGAGACCCCCCTCCAACACAGGACGATTCCAACATCCACGATACGAAACCTAGGACAGAACCCAACTACGGAGATCCTTCAGGAACTTCATACACAGCAATCCATACACCCAACACAGGACGTAGGGTATTACGTCATCTTGACGGCCCGAACCTGTTCAATCCTTGCGTCTTGTGTTACCATCGACTTCTGATCCTCGATCTGTCCCTCGACAAATCAACCACGCGGACTACCCTGTGTGGACTGCCGGGTCCATAAATCCGACAGTTGGCGCGCCAGGTAGGGGTTGATCGACGAGATCAATCTACAAGCTCGATGGGAGAATCAATCTACAAGTTTCTCGTCAACACCGACGAACTTGGCAATCCGACGTCGACCCTCCGATTCACGGTTGCCCCTGCAACACGGCGTGATCGAGTACTCAAAGCACGGGTCACACGGCGGCTCAGTGATCCTGCAGCAGAAGAAGATCCACGTACACCGGCCTCCAGCAGCACCAAGCGGACGCAAGGACAGGCTGCATGCCCTTCGCGTCAGCGAACGCACGTGCGCCGGTGGCGCCGGCTACCAGATGCACCGGCACGAGCTGTTCCTGATCTCCACGCTGAACTCGTCGGCCCGGCGGCGGCAGCAGCACATCTATCTCCGCATGCGGCAAACCAACAGGAAGATCTTTTCCTATTTCTCTTTCACGTTACCGATCCAATCTGACAAGTAGCTGAAAAAGCCTATTCTAATCTATACTTCTTCTAATACTTCATGCAAATTCTATGGACGGGAGGACCTATGCATGCATGCGGCCTAAACAGCAAGATGGATACGAGACGGATTCGACCGAGCTGTCAAGTTCCATGGGCCTGCGCATGCGCGCATACACGCAATTAGAAGGCTCTGCTCGCTATGCACGTACACAGGCGTACACGGAAATTCTTCGTCTCTGGGCGCCGACTCGGTGCGAAGACCAGCCGAGAACGATCTACTCTCGTCTGGCCAGCTCCGTTAAGTTGCTCGCCGACACATCCGCAGCAACCTTGACTACTCGGCCACGACGATACACAAAGCGATATGATGATTCTTTCACTCCGACATAAATGAAGATAAGTTATAATTTAATACTTTCACAATATTTTTTCGGTAACCGTGTATCTCCATATACATGTCTCCATGATCATCGCCGACTACCCTTGGTTTGTTCCCGACTGCTTATACAGCACGAGCGCTACACGAGCAGTCGGGCTACACCCAACGGACGCACATATAGCATTTTCTCCATTGTTTATTTCTTTTTCCACTCTTGTACGAGTCGCTAAAGTACTTGGGAAGCACACGCCTTAATCCGTGAAGCCTCGACTCTTCCGTACGCCTACGTTACTACGCGTGCATGCGGCCCAGCTCCCTGCGCTATGGACTACGGCTATCGGGGATCAGGTGCATAAATGTAACAGGATAACTACCCGAGGAAATTAATAGACTTAAAGAGTTGGAAGTAGAAATTCTATTACATACAACGCCGAATGTTTTTCTCCAGAATTAGTATTTGCTACACCATATACTACCTATCCTTCATATCTTCATTGCAGGGCACAGGTTTGGATCCCGAGCTTGCCTGTTACGCTCGGGGGCTGGACCACTCGGGCATCGCCGCCAGCTGAGTACTCGAGTCAGTCAGTACTCGGGCTGGTACTACACTCCACGACGGTCGCTAGCCGAGTGCTTTGCAGCATTCGGGTTGGCGTGAAGCGCCCCTGCCTAAGCAGAGACTAAATGTGATACAAATTATCAGTCCCAGGAGGCTGATACACATTTATTCAACAGATGATACAGAAACTTACAACCCACGAGGAAGCGGGCACCTAATACAAACTAGGATAGCTAAAAGGTAAACTACTGCGGTAAGCCAAAGGATGAACCAGAACGGTTCAACCAAGGGATCAGAGTTCTGTGACAGCGAAGCCATCTTGGGCAGGACCAAACTCCACAGGCAAAGTTGGGTGCGGAAGCGACCACCTATTCAGCGTCCTCAACAACAAAGTCCGGGTCTTCTTCTGGATTAACAACAACAAGGGTGAGTACAAAAGTACTCAACAAGCCCAATCACACCCACGGAGGGGTTAACACAGAATTATGCACAAGGAATATCAAGGATAAGGCTAGGTTTTATTTTTGCCATAAAGCTAGTTTTAACACATGCACGGGTTTATCAAGGTATATTTTAGCAAAGCAAGTTTTAGTAACAAGTCATTAAGTGGGGTTGATCCACAAAGGATCCAAACTTTTAGTGCTACCGGATTTCCCATCCGCCGTAGCTTTTGGCACAAAGCCGAACTCATTCCAAAACCACACACTCCAAACCCATCCCAAAACCTTAGTATTGTGACCAAGCCATAACTCGCCCATAACCGTGGGCACGGCTATTCGAATAGATTAGGAAACTCTGCAGAGGTGTACACTTTCACCACAAGTAGGGTACCGCAACACGATCACCTTAGTGTCAGTGCGGATCCTATCGAAGCCATTACCCACCATAGCCAAAACTGCCTAGCCATCACGAGAAAGCACCAAGGGGTTTATGACACAAAGTCGGCAACCATGTCACTAAGACGGCACTTGGTTTTCCCGCTGCACACCTGCCTCCAGACAACTAACAGACGGCTAGTGGGATTTAGACTAAGCCCTTGCACCATACAAGAGTCGAGTGGTTGTACGAGATAAATGGGTTAGGCAAGATGACACATCACCTCGGTTTAAAACCGGACAAAATGGATATCTCCCAATTGCTTAACCACAAAGGTACAAGCCTACCAAAAGTATTTCACAAAGAAATACCCATCCATTTTATCCACACAGTTTCTTTCTTTTCAAACCCAAAACCCAATTTCCACACTCACACATTTATTCTTTGATAAAACAAGTGTATAGTCATGATTGATTGTATAGCGAGTAACAAATCCTAAGCATTCTAAAATTGGTTATCATCTAAATAGAGCATATCATATTTAGTGATAACTAGGTTGTCAAGGAATATCACAGCAATCAAGGGGTGGCTAACCAATCGGGTTTTGAATAAAACAATGCAATATCAAAGGCTTAATAGGTTGTGTTTATAAATCATGGGATAAACATGCATCAAAGGATGGGATTGGACTTGCCGTCAACAAAAGCTTCCGGGAGTTCCTGCTCGCGGTACAACTCTACGGGGTCGGGCTCGCGGTACTCTCCTGCGTACTTCGGCTCGTGGTACTGCTCCTCCTCGTTCACTCCGTCGTCTAGGGCACGATCAAACAAACACAAAATAAGAAAACACATTCCTTTACCGATGAGTTGGAAACAGGAAATAACAAATTAAGGTAGGAAAAGGAATTATTTTGGGATGATTTGTGTAAAGCTCGGCCGGAATGGATGTAAGAGAGACGTGTTCGAGTTTGGTGGAGTTCTGGAGAAATTTGGCGCATGAAATGACGAGTTAGAGGAGTATTAGGGCTTAAACGCGGATTTTAGGACCTCTTTATAAAGATTATAAAGGGCCAGGGACCTATATGTGAAGATTTTATGTGGTGGAAGGGCATGGTTGTGATATTGGATAAGTGGTTGGGAAATTTGATAAAGGCCAGGGGCATATTTGTGATTGTTTGGAAAGGCCAGGGGCTGTTTTGGGATTCTTTTCAAAGGGGGAAGGGTATATCTGTGGATCTGGTAAAGAGCAGGGGGTTATCGGTAAATTGGCCGGCTCTCTTCTCCCTTTCCCACGGCCGAACAGAGGGGAGGGAGCGGGGCGGCTCGGGCGGCGGCGGCGACGCCGATTCCGGCGCCCCCGGCCTCGGCGGCGGCCGCGGATGGGCTCACGGGCAAGAGGAGGCCACGGGGAAGTCGGGGCTCCCCTCACCTGGGGCCGGGATAGCTTGGGGAGGCGGCTCCACGGGCGAGCAGTGGGGCGGTGGAGCGGCGGCGCGGCGGGGTGAGCTCCGGGCGGCGCTGCGCTCGGCGTGGGAGTGAAGGGGGTGGTTGGAGAGCTCGAGAGGGGTGGTGGTGCTTGGCGTGGTGGCGAAAGGCGTGGAGGGGGTGCCCTTTTATAGGCCGGCGGGGTAGGGGTGGTAGCGGGCGGCCGGCGAGCTCAAGGACGGCGAAGTTAAGGCGGCGGGGTCGGTTCGGCGGGGGAACAGCGGCGGCGAGGACGCGCGCGAGCTCCGAGAAGTTGACGCGGGGGCCCGAGGTCGGCAGGAGGTAGGCGGGGAAGGACGGTCGGCGTCCGGCGAGTTCGGCGCGTGCGTACGGCGGCGCGTCGGGCTTGGGCGCGTGGCGGGGNGCGCGTCGCGCGAGCGTGCGCGTGAGCGAGCCAGGGCGCGGGCGAGGCACAGGGAGGAGGGAGCGGCGCGCGGTGGAGGGGTGGTGGCGCGGTGGCTCGGGCAGAGCCGAGGAGAGGAGGGCGCGGTGAGGAAGAAGAAGGAGAAAAGGAAAAGAAGAAAAAGGAGAAAAAAGGAAAGAAAGGAAGAAGGAAAAAGAGAAAAAGAAAAGAGAAAAAGAAAAAAGAAATTAAGGAAAGGATTTAGAAAGAGAGAGAGATCGAGTGATTACGAGATTCGCGGGACGGTCGGAGCACGCGCGTGAGCAGAACGCGACGCACGGATCGATGAAACAGGACGACGGTCGGAAAGATTTTCGGACGATTGGGTTTTTGTAACTTGGGTCAACGGAAGGATCAGGATTGGATCGGATTTAGGAACTCATCGATCAAAGGTTTTTGAAAACTCGTGATTTAGGATTTTCGGATTTTTCCGGGACGTTACATGGCGCTACACTCCACGACGGTCGCTAGCCGAGTGCTTTGCAGCACTCGGGCTGGCGCTACACTCCGCGACGGACGCTAGCCGAGTGCTTTGCAGCACTCGGGCTGGCGCTACACTCCACAAGGATCGCTAGCTGAGTGCTTTTGAGTACTGGGCTGGCGCTACCACATGACAAGGAAGACGAAGACTTGACGGACCCTCGACTCGGCCCTCACGCTCGGGGGCTGGGCGCCGGGGCGACTACTCGGCGTGCCTCGGACGGCTCGACTCGGCCCTCACGCTCGGGGGCTGGCGCCGGGGCGACTACTCGGCGTGCCTCGGACGGCTCGACTCGGCCCTCACGCTCGGGGGCTGGCGCCGGGACGACCACTCGGCGTGCTCAGCCCTCACGCTCGGGGGCTGGCGCCGGGACGACCACTCGGCATGCTCAGCCCTCACGCTCGGGGGCTGGCGTCGGGACGACCACTCGGCGTGTCTCGCAAGACTCCGCCGGTCCTCACCTCGGGGGCTGGACGCCGAAATTAACGCCGGATGATTTAGTCAGAAGCTCCTCGACTAACCCTTGGACCGATTCCTACGGAATTGCTTCAAGGCTCGGGGGCTACGGCCAACGGACGCACCTCGCGGCGCATCCGTTGATTGTCTGGCAACCAAGAACAAGGCTACTAACCCTTGGACCGATTCCTTCGGAATCGCTTCAAGGCTCGGGGGCTACGGCCAACGGACGCACCTCGCGGCGCATCCGTTGGGAAACGGCTCTCTTTTTCTCTCCAGTATCACGCGGTTTTGCTTCCAACTGCAGCCAGCTCGAAGCTCATCAGATGGCACGACCTCGCCGACTTGTCGCTCAACCACGTACTACTCGGGGGCTTGTCGGGGGTAGACCCCCAGGGGTACCCAGAAGGCGGATTGGCCCAACCAGCAAGGGGCGGCCCAATCCGAGTGCTATCGGGCCGGTTTGTCGGACTGGGTGGCCCACCACTCGGGAGGCCCACCAGTCGGGCGAACCGGGCGACTACAACGGCGCGCGCGGCAAGGAAGCAGGCGGCGTATCCCGCAAGAAGCTCGGAGATCAAGATAAACTAGCCGGAATTATAGGGAAAGATATCTGTAATCGTTATAGGATCACATCCTTGTATTGCGGGTAGGTTATGATCTCTAGCCGACTTGTAACTCAAGGCAGCCGGACTATATAAGGCGCCTTGAGACCCCCTCCAACACAGGACGATTCCAACATCCACGATACGAAACCTAGGACAGAACCCAACTACGGAGATCCTTCAGGAACTTCATACACAGCAATCCATACACCCAACACAGGACGTAGGGTATTACGTCATCCTGACGGCCCGAACCTGTTCAATCCTTGCGTCTTGTGTTACCATCGACTTCTGATCCTCGATCTGTCCCTCGACAAATCAACCACGCGGACTACTCTGTGTGGACTGCCGGGTCCTTAAATCCGACACAACGATGCCAGGATGCTGTCCACTTTCCTCAGATGCTTTCCTAATGTTGAGACACTGCATTTTGTGGTAATAATACATATTGTTTTGACATGTTAATCATGCTCTGTTGCCACTGCACCATCCATCATCTGTTGACAGTTGAGCCACTCACTGATTTGTGCAATTTGCAGTCAGAAAAAACTGACGAAGTCTATGGCAAGGTCAACCTCAAGTTCTGGCAGGAGGCTGGTCCCATTGAAAGCATCCAGTCCTGTATTAAGATGATGACTTTCCGTGAATTCCGAATGGAGCAAAGCGAGGTTTCCTTCCTCAAGTTCTTCTTCCAGAGCACGCAGGTTCTGAAGAATGCGGTAATTGTGGGATCCAATGGAAGTTTCACATCCCTCGTGAGGTGCTTTCCAAATTGAAGGCTCTGATTCCTGAAAACCGCCGTAGTAATTCCTGCAACGGTGCTGGTCTATGAGAGCTCAGATCCTGATGGGGGTGCAGTTTGGAGTTTGCAAAAAGGCTTTGATTTTTCTGTTAGTGATCCTCTCTATTATTGCTGAATTCGAAGGTATCTACATAGAAGGCAATGTTCTAGACTATTGGCATGAATATTAAGAAGCTTATGTTCGTCCTACTGTCATCTTAGCTTTAATTGCTGAAGTTAATAGTACTGGATTTCTTGCATATGAGTATTGTTGACCAGGTAGCTGCCTATGGACCGTTAATTGTATCAGCATCTTGCTATGTCACTGGTTTAATTTGGCTATCCGTGATCACGTTTGTGTTTATTTTTCCAAAATATTTCTCTTTGTCTGGTGAAAATTGGAGATATGGTCTGAGGTACCATTTGTCTTTCTGTCTCTAACATTCTCTTCTGCACAAGCAAGTCAGTGATCCATCACAGTTGCTTGAAGAACATGACAGCTTAAACTGCATAATGAGCTTAGCATCTTTGACTACTTGTGAGTTGCATACCAAAGCTTATCACCTCACTCAAGGTCTCTGTTTTCTGATCACAGCAGCAGGGCACTCATATGATACCTATTTCACATTGTTGGTGGACAGCTTTCAAGTAGTCTCCTAGATTGCTGGCAGGGGGTAAGTAGCGACCTGCTTATGCAACTTGCTGATGTTGTGCTGGTTTGTGCCTAAAATGGTAGATGAAATGATGATGACACAAGGTGGGAGAACCAGTCCTATTTACAAATGAAATGGTGGCATGAAATCACAAAGAAAACTGCTACAAAATGGACTGAGAACCAGTGATAAGTTGTAGTTACTTCTGTGGGTGATCTATCTCCGTACATAACAACCAATTTCAGTAACTTCTATTTGCGATGTTTATACACAGAAGAATCTGGTGCATATGCTCTCCAAAATCATGCAATTATATTCTTCATTTTCTTAGTTAAAAGTTGTTGCAAAAAATAAACCTAAGCATAACAGTTGCAGAGCTTCTAAAGTTATTATCTTCCTTACGGCTTTTGATGCATACTAGGTTCCTCTTACAACCATGCACCCGCAATTTACATTGAAATGTGATGATCTTTTGCATATGCTTTCAGGATTACTGTGATTACCAACAACAAATGAGCAAGTGGTATCTAAGGGATAAAGAACCAATGAAAAGCACAGACAATAGCCACGTGTTCAAGTTAAACGGCCGTGGCGCAGCGCGCTGATCGGCCTATCCCGGTGAAATCCGGGCTAACTATGGGTGTGTTTGGTTGGGGGACATGGAGGGACGGGACGGTCCTGTCCCAGTTTTCAGGATAGGATGATCCTATCTCATGTTTGGTTGGAGGGATGAGTCCATCCCAGTTTTTCGTTTGGTTGGAGGGATTTATATTGAGGGATGGATATCCTTTTTAACACCGTTAGGTGCAACAAACAGTGGGCTCCATATGTCATTCTCTGTTTTCTTTATTTTTTTATTTTTTTACATCAGCCTTATCTTCTCAGGGAGGCAGCCGGCCTTCGATTTCCAACTTAGGCAGGCCAAGCTCGGCAGCTCGCAAGCCGCCGGCGTGCCCGTGCCCCGAGCTCTGTCCCCGCCGCCGCTAAGCATCGCGCTGGCCTGCCCGCCGTCGCCGCCTCGCCGGGCACCACGCCACCACAACCCAGATTGCGCGGCCACCGACCCAGCCTACTACGCGGCCGCCGCCCTGGCCTACTGTCGTTAGCCTCACACGGGACACACCCTCGCCCAAGGAGCTTCGTGGACGGCATGCTGCACACCGACGGCACCACCGGCCCGAGCACAACCGCGACAGGAGGGGCGGCCAGTGCTCGCCGGGAATGGGCAGCCAGAGCTCGCCGGGCGGAGCGGCTGGGGCACTGCGCCACGCGGAGCTCGCCGGGAACAGGCGGACGGAGCTCGCCGGGTGGGGCCGCCGCCGCGAGCGTAGGGCAGGGCCACCATGCCAGCGCCGGACGAGGTGGCCACTCCGTCCGTGCGGGAGAGAAAACAGACGGAGAGCAACGACGAACAAACGGGGGACGAGTCGGTCCGGTCGTTTTGGTGGGATGAGTTCGTCCCCTGTTTTTAAAGCATATTCTTCAAAGATGCTGTCTCGTCCTAGGTGTCTTTCAACCAAACGCATAGAAGGATGGACTCGTCCCGTTCCATCCCACCAACCAAACACACCCTATGTTTCGTTTCATGGCACACAATGACAGCGACGATCGAACAAAGACAAGAGGATGTTCAACAAAATACAGTGCCTGCATCTTTGACACCTGAACCAACAGCAGGCACACCAATTAAGGTGCTCGAGATTTCGTAGCCATCACTGATCCCTCCCCATACCATTGATGAGATGCAAAAAAAAATTATAGTAATAATATAAATTATGCAGGATGCCGATTGTGTTGGCGACCAGCTACAGATTAAAGAGCCATCCAATCCTGTTGTTCAATCAACAGTACGTACAGAGGTATACACGGACATAGTCTTACAAAATTGAAGGGACTTTTTAGTTGACTACCTAATTATGGTCGCCTGACTGCTATATTAAGATACTAAATTACGTAACTATCACCAATTCCTTCCATACCATTCATGAGATGAAAAAAATTACATGATGATGATATAGATTATACAGGATGCCGGTCGTGTTGGCAAGCAACTGCAGATTAAAGAGCCATCCAAGCCTGCCGCCGAAGAATCAGTACGTGCAGAGGTATACACACAGACATAACCCTACAAAATTTTAGTTAGTTTTTTATTCATTACCTAATTATGCACACCTCACTGCTATCTCAGGATACTAAATCTGGCAAGGTTGCTGCAGAAAATACTCCTTTAGCACAGATTTTTTTTTTGAAACGAACCAGGCAGGAGAGTTGCCGATTATATTAAAAAGAAGGTGAAGTCCAGACTGGACGAAACAACAAATGAAAAAACAACACAAACATCGGCAGGTTGGATTGGGTCCTCAACACATGCCGCACCACGCCAAACGCACTCAACTCAACAACACATCGGCCGGTTGGATTGGGACATCAACACGTGCCGAGCTCAACTCACGTCAAACATACTCTACCCGGTCGGACTGGGACATCGACACGGGCCATAAACTACCCTCGCACATCATGGCAGTCCCCTCAACACTCGCCACCATGGCAACAGCCCTACCACCACCATCAATCCACCAACTCCCAACGAGCAATGCCAACCACCGATGACACCCGCTACTCCTTTAGCACAGATGACACCCGCTATATCTGAGGCATGCAATTCTAGACAGACCTACATTTGTACATGAATTTATTATCCACCTAGAGATAAAACATATTCTTACTGATTCAAATGTATTAGACTTTTTGATTATGGAGGAATATTTTTCAGAAAAGAAGGCTCAAGCCCAGGTCAAGCGAAACAGAGCACGAAGAAAGTATGGCTGATTTAAGGTACCCATCATACGCGTGCTCCATGTATGTTTGTCTGTGTAGTAATCACCCGCTCAAATTTATTTATAGGTTCTAAATCTGTACGAGACAAAATAAAAACAGATTGCCTCACAAAAGTAAAGTAATAAGATAATTGTTTTTTTTTACAAAAAATATACTCCTATCATGGACAACAGAATTTTTTAGTGTCACTATGCTATTTGCAGTGATTTAGAGCCCAGTGCAGTACCAAAAGCCAAAATACGTCTTCTCACAGATGAAGGGACTTTTTAGTTGACTACCTAATTACCAGACCAACCAACCTTCAAGCAATGGTGGATTGTTAACATGCTTGGTCTTCGCCACAAGGGAAACGCTGCTATAGCAAATATTCCCGATGCATGGCTTTTGAGGACCAGCCAATCTAAATTATCCTATGTAGTCGACCACCTCTAATCTAGGTGCTCAAACAACGGATCTATCTGTACAAAACTTATGTTATGTCTGTATTGCCACCGAGGTTGCTCAATGTAATGTACATATGAAACCATGAAAATTCCATCACCTGTGCTCTTTGTGCCAACTCCACTTGAACTGCGTGCTGAATCAAACTAAATCCTCTACTCATTCATGCGGACGATATCATATTCCAGCTCAAAATGAAAGAAGCCCATCGGGCCAAACAAAGGCATACGGCAGCCCACAGGAGCGCCTTCCTAGTTACCTATAGCGCGGAATGAAGTCAGATGATTTGCTACCACTGGGCGCAAAATCATCTTCTCCATTTCCCTAGTCTTCTCGGCGCCGTCTTTCCCATGTTGCGCAGCGTGACAACGCCGCCTTTCATGACCACCACGCATCTCCTCCATTCGGTCAATCACCCATCTGGGATCACATTGCACCTCGACACATCCATCACGAATTCACATTGCACCTCAACACATCCATCACGAATTCACAGTCGTGGGCCCAGATCAACTTCGTGGACCTAGTTGAGGATGTATGACAAAATTGAATGAAACCAAACAATTTCCCTTTTTGTCAAAGATCAAACTTTTTTTTTTGTTAAGGTAGCTAAAACCGCCTTGACCGAACGACGGCATGAAAGACGAGCCCAAGTTTTCATCATGAAGTGAAGACATCATGGCCAGCATTAGCAGTGGAAAAAGAAACAAGCTCCAACTGGAATTTGGCATGAAAAACAACAGAACGTATGTTAAAGGCAAGCATTTTGATTCGGTTCCAAGGCCCTGTTTAGTTCGGTGAAAGTTACCAAAAAGTGGTAACTTTCTTTATACTGACAACCGTGCCCCCTCTCACAGAACACGCTTCTCAATGATAACTTTCTTTTCAAACTTTCTCAAACTTTTCCAACTAAACAGGCCCCAAGCAGGACATTACAGAGAGCTGCAGTGGCCCTCCCTCTGGGGTCTGGGCTACTGCATGCAAACAGATCTGCCGATCAGGAATCTTACAACGTGACCTTGACCGGGATCGCTGCAGCTCGGCAGGCCAGAAACTGTCCCTCAGCAAAGTATACACTCCACCGAAGCAAGCACTCCCATCATTGCTTCCAACTGTTAATTTAGACTACAACAAGGGCGCCGCAGTACGGCCCCATGTTCCCCCTTCTTCAGTAGCAAGTTGCCACTCGCAAACAACAATAATTCAAGTTAGCTCTTCAGCTTCAAGCGCCAATATTTTACAAGTGTCAATTATCATACAGAGCTGGACTGACCAAACACCTTCATGATGAGCTCAAAAGCAAGTCATCTCATTACAAAGGCAGAAAGGCTCAGGATGCTAGCACTTTCCTTATCTTGGTCTTGAACAGCATTACAATGATTTTGTCCATGGAGAAGTAGAGGAAACAGCCTCGGGAATGCGTCACGAAGGAGCCGTAGCTTGTGCCGACGATGCAGTGCCATGTAGGCCCATACACTTTATCGAACTCCTGTTCAATATCAACAAAAGTACATTAGACTATCTGCAACGGTACCCTCTATATACCACCCCCTAAAAGCAATTTTTAGTGCTCCTCTAAAAAATTTTCTCCTCTAAATGACATAACAGTGCAACAATGTCCTCTATTTTCAACCCTGAAAAAGAATATTCCTGTCGTCGGGGCCCGGGAGAGGAACGGGCGGGGGTGGGGACCGGCTCTAGCGGAGGAGGCGAGCGCACGCTAGATTTCCAGGATCAAGCGCAGGGCCTGGATTATAGGGTGCTATTTCCAGGGTACCGCTGCAGCCGATATTTATAGTTCCGTTCTGTATTTTAGCAGTTCAGGATGCTTTACAGTCCACCGTTGCAGATAGCCTTAGAAGCTAACTCATAATGAGTGGTCCTCTCCACATGAATGAAAGAAAATGGAATAGCAACAATTGGAGACTGAAAAATATAAGCAGAGTGAGGTTCATGCTGCCCAAGACCCAATAGCAAAGAACACAATGACTATCTGGATTTTGACACTAGCAGCTTGTTACAGACAGTTTAACTGGGCAGTTTGTGAAGTTCAATATCGCCAAGAACACCATTGAAAGACAAAAGGAAGGAAAGATAGCAAAAGAAAGCAATAGATGATCTTCAGAAAACAAAGCAAGACACAGATCACGATCAGCATACAGCTCACCTTCTTCACATCATGGGCCAGCTGCCTTGAACTGAACTTGTCCAAGCTGTCATGGGATCTCTTCGCGCACCGGAAGGCATGTAACTGCATGAATGGCGGCATGTCTGCAGCCATGACCTTCACCCCGAGCACTGAAACGACTTCTTTCATGTTGATCTCCATCTCCGGCATTGATCTCCTCCCAGGCGCGATATCAATGCTCTTTCTCTGCCCCTGACCGGACACATGCACTCTAGACTTCTCAAGGCAGATGCCTTCATCCTGAATGACAGCGGGATTCGGAGGCTTAGTCTCAGGAACAACAGGATGCTTTGTCTCCTTTGAGCTTCCCCTCCACTTCCCACCAAAAAACCACTTGTCTGCCTTCGTCCTCCTGCTGCCTTGACGGGCTGCCATTGCTAAGCCTGCTAATACCTCTGCTACTCAACTGGTTACTGGCTCTGGATCTGATTCGATCTCCCTAACACCATCTATATAGCAGCGTGGAGAATGGCACACGCAAGCGGAATCCTATAGTCCAGGCACTAATTAATCAATGGATTATGGGTTTGGATACTCTGCAATGAGTGGGTGGGGGCAAGGGACAAAATTTTCTTTTCTTTGAAGAGGAGAAGAAACATAAAGAAAGCCGCAGACCATGTGCAGGTTGCCTTGTTCTGCGGTACGGTGATGGTGCCCTGTATGATGGAGAAAAGCTATTGTATAGGTGGTAACCTGCTGCATTAAGGCCAGATTTGAAGGATCATAATCCCTAATCATTCTGATAGAAAAGGAACCTCAAGTCTTCAACCACCTCACTATGTCGCTCAGTTAGTACATTACAGGTGTCAAGAAGAGTTAGAACCTAAATTTGTGAGATTTCTGCCAGTCCATGGCAAGCTTCTTATCAACAGGAAATTGATTGGAGACTTTGTCCTCAATTTGGAAATCTCTGTCACTAGCCATATATAGCCCTCAATTTCATGCAGTCCAACCTATTTTTACAATAATACTTCAATTATGGGACTATGGAACAGAGACAAATCAGAACAAATTATTGCACAATTAGCCCTTATATCACAGGAAGACATAATTAAAAGATACAAATGTCAATGAAGACATTTGTCACCTGTAGTCTGTTCCAAATGATACACACAATGAAACCATAACAGCTCTTATACATGGACACTTGATAGGTTAAAAGTCAAGACTCACATTTTTCTCTTTTTAACATTCTGTACTTCTCACTGCATGAAAGTATCAAGATAAAACAAACCTCAATTGCTCAACTACTGCAACCAAACTCAGTGTTCTTTCTGACCCATCATCCCATGCCCTCTATATCAAGGATACACTAGTCTAATTCACATTAGTTGTGTTTCCTGTATTATTTATCTTTCCTTCCACGAGGCCTTCATCTGTCCCTTTCTGTGATCCTAAATCTTGTAGCCTTACACTACACAAGGCTTTCTGTCATCCAGTAAAGCAAAAAAATATCAAGAGCAAGAGCAAATATTGGAACAAGTGTTATTTTGCATGTTAAGTTGATAGATATGCTTATAGCACACGATCACATTTATAATTTGAAAGCTCTTCTACGTTTTCATAATCATGACCTGCAAATTAATGCTCTGAAATAGTCGTCCAAGTTCCGTTGCCTTCCTAGTAAGAATGATTGAAGGAAAATAATCACTCTGTTGCTCTGATTGTATGGAGCCATCTAAATGCCTGCAATAGACATCAGAAATTATTTTATTTTGAGGGATACATAGTCTCCTGAGACCATATTTGTCTAGCAAATTCTTCACACAAAGTGTAATTTTATTTCGCGCTAGTACTAACTACCCATCATTTTCTCTTGAGACCAAAATATTCCACAAATTTCTCCACTGTACCAAAACCTTTCTAAAAGTCTATAGTTCAACTGAATCATGTTTGACCACCCAACAGATGTATGGAATTTAATATATTAAAGAAAGCACTGTACAACAAAAGGTTGAGTACTCAGATTGGTTCTGAAAATGTAAACTACAAAACATAATGATGTTGGATCTATCATATGGATCCTTCTGATAGTTTATTTTTTAGAGTATATTAAAATTCATGCCACCAAAGGGCGCCAATCATATAAAGCCAATCCAATCCAAGTAACAACCATAGTTTACATAATTTCATTCATCTTCTCATCTTTGTGCCCCTCCTCTAAGCAGTAAAACTAAAAGGTCCAAATCACAAGAGTTAGAAGATCAAGAATGTTACAAAGATGATGAAAAAATGAGCACTGACAAAATGTCAAATTTTAGTTCTAAAAGGCCACCATATAAACTTTCTCTGAACCAAAATATAAGTCGTTTTAGGATTCCGGCCAGTCAAACTTTCGCAGCTTTGAGAAGAAGAAAAAAACATGTATATTGAAAGATAAGGCTGCTATTTTTAGATTCGTTATGAAAATACTTTCATAGTGTACAACCTTTATATAAATTGCCATATTTTCTTAGAAATCAGTAGTCAAAGTGTCACGTAGTAGACCGTGCAGATGGCCACTAATAGTTCGGATCAGAAGGGTATGTAGTAATGAATCTCGTATTCAGTAGGAATGTTACTTTTGGTTGGATAGTTGAACAAAGACGACAGTTAGATGAGAAGCCAAAATACAATATTGTACAGGAAAATATGTTAAAAGAAAGAAGTGCCATTACCTTGATTTGATGATGAAATTTTGCAAGCTATCCACATTATCTTGGACCTAGTGGAGGACATCCAATGGGAAGTGGCAGGTCCAAGTTATCAACAATTCTGAATGTCCTTGGGACCATCTTGTCAACATACAAAGTGCCTTCAAGATGGTCACATTCATGCTGCAGGATGCGTGCTTGCCATCCTGAGGCCTGTACCTTAATGGGGCTTCCATTTCGGTCCAAACCTGAAACTTCAACATCTAGATATCGCTCGACGACCGCCCTATATCCATCAACACTGGCATCGAGAAAACAAGTATCAGATCATACACAATACAATTCAGTAACATGTAATGCAGCTTTTATATTCACAGTATCAGTATCTTCATATATAAACAGCCAGTGAGAACTGATAATTATATTGCATAAAGAAGCTACAATATGTACCTTAAACAACCCTCAAAGAAAAGTGCAGTCCTTTTACTTGTGTGTTTAAGCTTGGGATTGATAATAACCTGGGTTCAAGTAAAGACAAGGAAGAGGAAACAGGGATGAGAAAGCTTCAGATAGTTAATGGGTGGTGACAACACAATGTGACAAAATGTACCGACAAGAAGATCAAAAGGACGGCGATCTTGCGCTTCCATGTCCTTCTTGGGTGCAAAACTGATGTACTCTTGGGTATCCTCGAGAACAATAATCTATAATTTGATTATTGGAATCGTCAGAAATATCGCCATGTTTGTAACAGGACAGCAATTTGGTGAGTAATGTGTGCTCTTGATGATTAAACACAAGAAAACATGCTTCCAAGGCAAAGAATTAGACATACCCTGAGCGGGACGCCGATCTGCGGGGCGGCGAGGCCGACGCCGGGGGCCTTGCGCATGATGTCGATCATCCGGCCGATGACGCCCTGGACCTTCTCGGACGGTACGTCACCGGGCGCCACCTCCTGTGCCGGCTCATGCAGCACCGGGTCGCCGGCCTTCACGGTCCCCGGCGTCACCGTCATCGCCGTGGGCGCGCCGCCGCCCTTGCCGCCCAGCAGCCCGGACAGCCAGCCCCCGCCAGCGTACGTCCTCACGCTTCGCCACCGCCTGCCGCTAACAGCACTAGCCGCTACGGCGGAACCAGTGAGCGGCGCGGCGGGGACGAGGATGGTGGCGGTGGCGGCAGCGGCGGCGGAGAGTGGACGGAGGAGCGCAACCATCTTCCTGGAATCCTGGTGTAGCGAGCAGCCGAGGCAGCAGGGCCTGGATGGGATGGAGTGGATAATGACGTGGCAAATGGGCTGGGCTGGAGAATATACTTGGGTCGGCCCAAACGAATCCATCTCGTTGACAGTTTACGTCAGAGCGTACAGCCCATCACAGTTGCATCTCTACTGTTTCCCTTTTTTACTACGTTGGCACTCTCCCTCCGTTCTTAAATATATGACACACCATTGTCTTTTTATTTCAACTTTGACCAACAATATTTTATTAGTTAGTTTGTTAAATAAAGTAAAATAGGTAGCTATACATCTAATATCAATAATACTTTGAATTTAACTTCTAAACCTATGTTTTTGCATAAATATTTGTAGAAAAAACGAATAGTCAAACAAAGGAAAAAAGTCAATAGTGTCATATATTTAAGAACGGAGGTAGTAGTTTTTTAAGGTAAAAATGACCAGAGAAACATTCAGCTGTTTTTGACTAGTGTCAATCAACATTTTTTTTTCCATTCAGGACATGCCATGCAGCAGTGCTAGGAGCCCAGGAAACAATTTTGACAGATAGCAAGAACAGTCAAAAAGTGATTTATGGGACAAGAAGAAAAAAAAATCGACGGAACAAAATGCAACAATGGGAAAGAAATCAAAAGACAACAGACACGAAAAATACGTGTAGCAGCAAACTACAGTTTCGATATTGACCATGTGTAATCCTTTGTATATGGTGCAGACAGACACTAAGATAAAATAAACCCGTTAATATGTACTCCATCGTTTCAAATTGCTAGTCGTTTTTTTATTTTTCTAGACCATAATGTATAATCACAAGATAGATTCACACTAAGTACTCAACTAGCAATAATCACATCTTAATCTTTAACTAGTAAGGTGCACGTGCGGCACGCACGTGTTTAAAAAAAATTAGGAAATTATAATTGTACAATAAAAAAAATAGTAGAATTGATAGCTATTGTTCGTTTCACATAATTGATAATTATTGTTCGTCAAACATATTAATAATTGTTCGTGGATATTATGAGATGTTGTTAGATCTTAAGTTTAAAAAAAAAGGGAAAAGAACAAAACTTACATCTGTAAAACTGAATGAAACAAACAAAGTTAACTTTTATTAATTAAATTAAATAATTAAATACTATAAAGGATAAAAGATGTATTTTGATACTATTGTTTGATCTGCAAAATAGTAATATCAAAATTACGGAGCAATCCCACAGACGCACAGGTCTTCTTCATGTAACTGGCCGTTTGGATTGCGTCTCACGCCAGATCCACAAACGCACCTATCTAGAACAACAGAAGCTGGTTGCATTCGATGACCATTGATCATATACCCATACACATCTTTAATGGAACGTGCGATCCATATTGAATTTGACCCTGCTTCTATTTTGTTGATATCAATGGCGCGTGCTGACACAGCGATCTTAGATGGACTAATAGATGGACTAACGAAGGGAGTATTCTGAGATTTCCGGCGACGATAGCACTCTCTCTCATATGCACGTTTTTTCTCTTTATCAGCCTCAGCAGAGTCTGTACCGTCTCTCAAGGTTACACACGGAGTTTCAGGAGTCATTGTTGAATCTATCCTGCACCCACGATGGGTTTCATCTGGAATGACATCCAATGTGCTAATTGATGTTCCAGCAGTGGCAGCGAATGCATCATTACCACATGCGGGACTAAAAGGGAACTGATCGTTCCTATGAAGCCAGTCATCACAGTCATTGTCCCGAGCATGTGGATCCACAGGTCCTGATTACAGATATTTTTATAAGTCAAACCATGCATAAAAAGGACATCAGCGTAAATAAAACCAAACGTACCAGATTGTGCAACGGTTTTGGACGCCGTGTTTGCAGATTTGCGACGCTGGTAATACTCCCTAGATTGGGCACGCCTCCTTTCTTTTTCTTCCTCGGGTAAACTGGCGTATTTCTCTCTACGTTTACGACGCGCGCGCTCTAGTGGATCTTCATTCTCAGAACCTTGACGACAAAATAAATCTGTGTGAATACATGAACAAAGGAAAATGGATCCAAAGAACATTTCAGAAAACGAACCAACAGCATTGGAAACATCCGGTATTGGCCTTGATCTTGGCCTTGATCTCTTTAGTGATGTTCCTGAGGTATTAGTGATATCACCAAGAACGGATCGTTCAGACATCGTGACAATGACCTACTTCCTGGTTCCTGCTAAAAAAAATCATCGGGGGTGAGGACGGAGAGGACCAGGATGAGTACGATGTCTCTACTATGGGCATTATACTGACCTGGTGGTATTTAGCACGCTGAAGAGTTCCCGACGGAGAGGACCAGGAGAAGAAATCCAGGAGATCTTGTCCTCAGCGAAGCCTCCTCGTTTTCGTTTGTCGTCTACCGTGCAGAGGCAGCGATGTCGATCAAAATGACTGCTCGTGCAGGCGTGTGAGCGAAGGGGATTCGGGGTTGTCCGGATGATTTTATATACCCGACGCGATGCCGCATCCAGGGATATCCTCCGTGATGAGCGGCGTGATTTGCTTTTCTGCCAGCTTGCTTGTCGCGGTGAAGCAGTGCATACAGTACAGTACAATTTGTAAAGGAAAGGCGTAGGGGCAAGAAGGAGAGGTACATACTATAAATGAAACGATCTATAAAGGAATAGTCGTTCCAACAAATAGAAAGAAAAATTCCGGTGCTAGCATTCCAAAAGAAGGGCGTTCATTTGGAGAAGATTACCATGCATGAGATTAATTAGAGTGATATCAGATCGGAGTAAATAAGGAAAGAAAGGCTACGATTACAAGGGAGGCAACTCCAGTGATTATAATCCCTGGTTTCCTATAATGCATTATCTTAAATTTTCACGTTCCAACAAATAGAAAGAAAAATTCCGGTGCTAGCATTCCAAAAGAAGGGCGTTCATTTGGAGAAGATTACCATGCATGAGATTAATTAGAGTGATATCAGATCGGAGATTACCATGCAAAGAATGCGCGGTGGAAAAGGTAAGAGGCCGGTCACGCGCGGGATTGGAGGCGGCGGGTCTGGCGCGGGTATGCGAGGTGGGTAAGGGGGAAGCGTTGGTGAAAAAAAACAGCGAAAAAAGTATGAAACATTTTAGAAAGCGCGATTTTTTCCAAATGCCAAAAACTTTGATCATTCTTGAGCCGACGTGTGGGCCTCAATCCGGGGATATGTGAGGGGGTATGGGTGTGTTTTAAAGTGGGAGCCATTTTCAATTGTTTTGGATCCTTATAGTATAGATCAAACTCTTTGCAAACTTCGCTAATCACTCTGTAACTCTTGCACTCTCATATGGTTTATAAGCTTCTCTGAGGGCCAGAAGCTACTCCAATGACCATAGGATGAAGTATATATAGGCTAGAGACCAAAATTTATCTGTTGTCACCAACTGTACTGATTAGCGAAACAATAGCCGCAGAGAATACGTCGTGTGGCTTTTCTAAAAGTCAGAAACTACCACTTTTGAACTATCGTCTTCCTTAATACTAGACCGTGTATACAAATAGTAATGGTAGAAGACACGTTATGTAGAATATGTCCAAGTCCAAGTTAAAAACCTTTCCGGTGAGCAAGTTTGTTAAAATCATGATCCTGAACCGGATCAGAACTCCAGGATCGCAAAATTGTAAGGTCATAACTAAAGAATTGTGAAACTGTATATCCTACTTAGTAGAATCGTAAAATCAAACTGATAAACTAAGATCGTGAAGTCGTAAAAGTCGTTCAATAGAATCGAGATTTTGACAACCATGCCGGTGAGTTGATATGGCGCAAAAATGCATGTTATACATTTGAATAGGGTCACCGAAAGATACATTGTGTAGAAATATTCTAGAACCCTGGCTTTTTGAACTGCACCATTCTTCAATATTACGTTGTGTACATGAACAATACCGGCACAAGATACGACGTGTAGACCATGAAAATTTCCAAGTCGAAACTCTCTCTGGTGAGTTGTGCACTATATGCAATGTGTGGACCAATGGTGGTCACCCTTGGATGATGAGTGATTGACAACCGTTGTGTGGTTTGATGTATCTCTTGGCTTGTGATGTGCAGGTGTAGGATGCCACATGGCGGTCGACGGCATGTGGTGAAGGTCAAGCGCGAAAGGTTCATGCCGATGGACCGAGGGCGGTGAAGGGTGAACGAGTAGGCTTGGACTGAGGGACCCGAGGAGTCCGGGCGGAGTCATGGGCGATCCACATGGTGCGCGGAAGAGCAAGAGTACATGATGGGATGAAGACGGCGTCGGTCGAGTCAAGCGGGACGGAGGCGAGTCGAGTAGGCGGCCCGGGAGCGGGAGCGAAAGACTTGGAGGCGTCGGAGGCTTGGCGGAGGCCGGACACGCGTCGACATCGGTGAGTCACGTCGTGCGGCGACGTGCAAGGAGGGTTTGGCGGTTTGGTCCTCAAAACCGGCCAGAGGCAGATTTTCCCGGTTTGGGCCTCAAAACGCGGGTGGAGCACGGTGCGGTCGGATGCGGCCCGGTGGGACTGGGTGCGGTTCGATGCGGCCGGAAGCTTCGAGTGGGACGACACGTGGCGGCATCGCGAAGCTTGCGTCGAGGCGAAGCAAAGTCGTGAAGGCGGCGTGGGCGTCCGATCAATATTCCTGGACTTGGTCCAAAATGCCCCTGCGTGGGCTTGTGTTTTAAGTGCTTCATGTAAGGGTATTTCGGTCATTTTCCGGATGCCTATTTATATGTGGAGAGGCTGAAATTTCAGCACTCTCTTGGGCTTAGGAGGTGGAGGTCTCTCTCATTTTGCACATGTGAGAGGATTTTTAGGGTTTGAGGAGAGAAGAGAGGAGAGGCTCTTGTTCTTGAGCTTTTAGCCATCCAAGTTTTGTAATACTTGTGAGTGGCTTGTATCCGGATATGGCCAAGTGATTCTTAGTGAAATCTCCTCTTAATCTTGTGCCAAATCCTTTGTTCCCGGCGTTTTTCTTTTTAGCCATTTTCGGGGCTATTTTTGGGCGAATTCGTGATCTTGAGTTTGGCTGCGTTTTGGGTCGGATTTCTTGGGGGGATTTGGTGCTAGGACATTTGCGAACACATCTAGGGTGATCCCCTACTGAATCCATGCACGAGCACCACGAATCTTGAGTTTTCCCGAAACCCTTCCTCTCTTGTGTTCTTGGTCAAATCCGTGAAATTCTTGGTGATGTATTGATCTTTCTTGGAGAAGATCTTTTGGATAACACTCACCAAGTTCTTGCGCAGCTATGGCGCAAATTTCACGGAGTTTGGACCTCGTTTGAGTGGATTGAGGGTTTTCTCCCCATGTTTTCAAGTTGCTGCCAGGAAGAACAGGTCAGACCGGTTTCGGAAGAGGTCAGACCGGTTTTTTGTCAACTTGCTCCTTTTGAAAATCTCTTCTGGTGTTTGGACTCATAATACCACTGGAAACCTATAGTCCAAATATCATGATTTTTGGAGCTCGTTTGGTCTAGTTTTGCTATTTTTCTTGAACTCTCTATAGGCTGCCAGACCAAAGAGGTCAGACCGGTTTCGGAAAAGGTCAGACCGGTTTGGGTTTTCGTGAGACCGCTTTGGAGAGAGGTCTGACCGGTTTGTGCTCCAGTGAGACCGGTTTGTGATCTGAATTTTTGTGAGCTCGGCTTGTTTTTGCTTCCGCTTTGTTCTGAAAGGTTCCTAGCATTCTTCCTAGGTTCGTTAGCTCTTCCATAGCTAAGTGAGCTTGAGTTTGCTAGAAGAGAGGGGTCCGGTTGGATTTTGGAGTCTCGTTTCACTTTGGAAGAAATTTGTAAAGGCTCCCATTCACCCCCCCTCTGGTCGCCATTTCGGACCTTCACAATGCCGCATATAAGAACAATGACAACAGACACCGTCTATGGATACTTCAACTCTATGAAACTCTCGACGTCGTTGCTTTGAACCAATACTTCATCACACAAACCATACGGCGGAAGAAAGGCCGTGTAGGAAACTTCAAGACTCGGCTATAGTCTTTTCTTTCTTTTTTTATATTGGTCTTCAAGGGCTATTTATTGCTAGTATTTCCTAGTACATGTATCCAACCATGAGTAGACTTCACTAGATCAAGCTAATACTATAACTTGAAGGTCCCCCGTCATAATAGGATCAGGAAGCTGGAAACTAGAAAGCCTATACTACATTGTCCGTTATGTTCGTGTGACGCTTACTACTAGAAAGCGCTTAATCTTCGTGATCAAACCTTTAGCCATGTTTCAAATCAAATTGAGGGGTCTTCTTTCAAACCACCATGACATCTAACATATTAGGCCCTGTTTGGCAGAGCTCTAGCTCCCAGCTCTACACAGAAGCTGGTGTTTATTTAATGGCAACGTATCCTGTGAGAACTCAATTCCTGTGAGAACTATGAGAACTCAAATCTGGACCATATGATCTTGATCCAAGGGGAGCGCGTAGGGANGCCGATCTGCGGGGCGGCGAGGCCGACGCCGGGGGCCTTGCGCATGATGTCGATCATCCGGCCGATGACGCCCTGGACCTTCTCGGACGGTACGTCACCGGGCGCCACCTCCTGTGCCGGCTCATGCAGCACCGGGTCGCCGGCCTTCACGGTCCCCGGCGTCACCGTCATCGCCGTGGGCGCGCCGCCGCCCTTGCCGCCCAGCAGCCCGGACAGCCAGCCCCCGCCAGCGTACGTCCTCACGCTTCGCCACCGCCTGCCGCTAACGTCCTCACGCTTCGCCACCGCCTGCCGCTAACAGCACTAGCCGCTACGGCGGAACCAGTGAGCGGCGCGGCGGGGACGAGGATGGTGGCGGTGGCGGCAGCGGCGGCGGAGAGTGGACGGAGGAGCGCAACCATCTTCCTGGAATCCTGGTGTAGCGAGCAGCCGAGGCAGCAGGGCCTGGATGGGATGGAGTGGATAATGACGTGGCAAATGGGCTGGGCTGGAGAATATACTTGGGTCGGCCCAAACGAATCCATCTCGTTGACAGTTTACGTCAGAGCGCACAGCCCATCACAGTTGCATCTCTACTGTTTCCCTTTTTTACTACGTTGGTACTCTCCCTCCGTTCTTAAATATATGACACACCATTGTCTTTTTATTTCAACTTTGACTAACAATATTTTATTAGTTAGTTTGTTAAATAAAGTAAAATAGGTAGCTATACATCTAATATCAATAATACTTTGAATTTAACTCCTAGACCTATGTTTTTGCATAAATATTTGTAAAAAAATGAATAGTCAAACAAAAGAAAAAAGTCAATAGTGTCATATATTTAAGAACAGAGGTAGTAGTTTTTTTAGGTAAAAATGACCAGAGAAACATTCAGCTGTTTTTAACTAGTGTCAATCAACATTTTTTTCCATTCAGGACGTGCCATGCAGCAGTGCTAGGAGCCCAGGAAACAATTTTGACAGATAGCCAGAACAGTCAAAAAGTGATTTATGGGACAAGAAGAAAAAAAAATCGACGGAACAAAACGCAACAATGGGAAAGAAATCAAAAGACAACAGACACGAAAAATACGTGTAGCAGCAAACTACAGTTTCGATATTGACCATGTGTAAGTGTAATCCTTTGTATATGGTGCAGAAAGACAATAAGATAAAATAAACCCGTTAATATGTACTCCATCGTTTCAAATTGCTAGTCGTTTTTTTTTAATTTTTCTAGACCATAATGTATAATCACAAGATAGATTCACACTAAGTACTCAACTAGCAATAATCACATCTTAATCTTTAATCAAACTCTTTGCAAACTTCGCTAATCACTCTGTAACTCTTGCACTCTCATATGGTTTATAAGCTTCTCTGAGGGCCAGAAGCTACTCCAATGACCATAGGATGAAGTATATATAGGCTAGAGACCAAAATTTATCTGTTGTCACCAACTGTACTGATTAGCGAAACAATAGCCGCAGAGAATACGTCGTGTGGCTTTTCTAAAAGTCAGAAACTACCACTTTTGAACTATCGTCTTCCTTAATACTAGACCGTGTATACAAATAGTAATGGTAGAAGACACGTTATGTAGAATATGCCCAAGTCCAAGTTAAAAACCTTTCCGGTGAGCAAGTTTGTTAAAATCATGATCCTGAACCGGATCAGAACTCCGGGATCGCAAAATTGTAAGGTCATAACTAAAGAATTGTGAAACTGTATATCCTACTTAGTAGAATCGTAAAATCAAACTGATAAACTAAGATCGTGAAGTCGTAAAAGTCGTTCAATAGAATCGAGATTTTGACAACCATACCAGTGAGTTGATATGGCGCAAAAATGCATGTTATACATTTGAATAGGGTCACCGAAAGATACATTGTGTAGAAATATTCTAGAACCCTGGCTTTTTGAACTGCACCATTCTTCAATATTACGTTGTGTACATGAACAATACCGGCACAAGATGCGACGTGTAGACCATGAAAATTTCCAAGTCGAAACTCTCTCTGGTGAGTTGTGCACTATATGCAATGCCGCATATAAGAACAATGAAACAGACACCGTCTATGGATACTTCAACTCTATGAAACTCTCGACGTCGTTGCTTTGAACCAATACTTCATCACACAAACCATACGGCGGAAGAAAGGCCGTGTAGGAAACTTCAGGACTCGGCTATAGTCTTTTCTTTCTTTTTTTATATTGGTCTTCAAGGGCTATTTATTGCTAGTATTTCCTGGTACATGTATCCAACCATGAGTAGACTTCACTAGATCAAGCTAATACTATAACTTGAAGGTCCCCCGTCATAATAGGATCAGGAAGCTGGAAACTAGAAAGCCTATACTACATTGTCCGTTATGTTCGTGTGACGCTTACTACTAGAAAGCGCTTAATCTTCGTGATCAAACCTTTAGCCATGTTTCAAATCAAATTGAGGGGTCTTCTTTCAAACCACCATGACATCTAACATATTAAGGCCCTGTTTGACAGAGCTCTAGCTCCCAGCTCTACACAGAAGCTGATGTTTATTTAATAAAATAAAATATCTTAAACTACTAATTTAAATATAAAAGAAGAACAAAATGACTCAACGAAAGACCTTCGATCAGCCCACAAGCTCTAGCTCTACAGATTTCTAGAGCCAGGAGCCCAGGAATGAGCAGCTCTAGCTCTACAAATTTATAGAGCTCTACCAAACAGGGCCTAAAATAGTACCGTCAAACAACTTGTTAGTCATCACCAAAATTAGCCATACACAATGGCCTACGTTAACCAAGGCAGAGGAATACAGAATATCTACTGCGCAGTGGGCATTCCCAGAATTCCGAGGGAAGACCTGACCAAACTCTGAAAAAAAGGTGTCACAAATTATTGTGTGCAAACAATATCCAAAATAGACATGTACCTAGCGATATCGCAATTACTCCCGAGACCCAATCACATCAGTACCATCCTGCCTCAAACAGCTGGCAGTGGTAAGGAACAGGGGAGGAGTGGAGGCACAGCCGCACAGGGGCAGTCTGTCGGTGAGGGAGATTCGACATCAGTTAGCGCCTGGTTTTCGACGCGTGGCTGTTTGAATTGATAAACAAAAAATTGTGAAAATGAGTATTATTCGTTCATGAAAAATGGAAAATGAGTGTTCGAAATATCAAAACTAAACTCCAATAGAATGGAGGGATGAATGACATGAAGTAGTATTCTTGTAACAAGCTAATAATGCTATCCATGTGAACTCATTATAGGGAGGTTTACCTTTTTTTCTCAGGAATTTGAAGGTTAATTCATATAATATTCTTGCAACGGATGTGGGCAATCTTTGGCCAATTTTCCCCGTTAGGTTGGCAGCTTTCCTTTAAGAGTTCACACTTATACATATATATACGCTGAATAGAAGCTGGCAGATCTGGTAAAGATAATAAATTTGGGCAGTTCGCGAAGCTGAGGCTCTCCAGAGAGGAGAGGCTCTTCAAACTCAGTGGTAGGGATTGGATTCCACTGTCATAGAAGCGCAGGTGCCTAATAGATGTCAGTTTATCCAACCTTTCAAACAGAAATGATGTGTCGCTGCACATTCTAAGCTGCAATTCCGGTGGAAATGTAAATCCTTCACTGGAGAGCAAGTCACTGAGCAGTACGGAGCCGCTAAGGGCAAGGGAATGCTGGACACGACACTGTGAAAAGCACTCGGCAGAGAGCTTTGGAACTTCTGTTAGATCCATACGACTAAGATGCAGAGAAGGCAATCCTTCGATCATGCATAAATCTGGCATATTATGTAATAAGAGTGCACCGAGGGAGGTTAGATGACCAACTGATAAGGACGTAGAGCTTTTGCCCTCCCAGGCCAAGTCCCCGGCAAGCACACAGTCGGATATATCAAGCGTCCAAAGGGACGCTGGCAGAGATTCTGCTCCATGTGCCAACCCTAAAGAAGGGCAGAACCATAAGCGAACTTCAAAAAGAGAGGTAGCAGCACGTAAGCCCCCTAGCGATCTGAGACACCAGCAATTTGAAATATGCAGGAAGTTGGAGTGCTGTCAGATGTTGGAAGATCTCTTCCGACGGAAGTGTAGTTAAAGTCATAATATTCCTTAATTCCAATGTTTCCAGCACAGTGAGACCACCAAGGCCATTAGCTAAGGCTCCATCTGTAATGCTGCATGAGCAAAGCACAACATAACGGAGTGCTGATGGCAGAACCAATTCTGCCCCGATGCTACTTTTGTACATGAGTTTTATCCTCTGCTCATGGCAATATACCCATGTCCTGCTGATATGTTCTTTCACCAATTCTTCACATACTGTTCTATCTACAGCACTTTCAAGGGCCTGAAGATGTTCCGATATATCAGTATCGATCAATGGTGCCAACTTCTTCAGAGATGAATGTTCTGCCATTAGTCCATGTCTAATCATTGGATATGATTCTGAACTCGAACTCGACTGACAGATCAAAGCAAGTTGTGATGCTAATTCATCTGTGCCCATCATGTTTTCCTTTTCAACATGCTGTTCCAGGTCATTGCTGGAAATAAACATAAGTAATGGACAGTATTTGATTTCAAACTGTTCAAGGCCTGTCGGGAGAGATGGTAGTGTCTTCAGATTTGGCACATTGTTGATCACCAGTGAAGAGCAATGCCCAAAGATCACCCTGGGTGGCAGACCTTGTAAGGCACTGCAGTTACGAAGTTCAAAATGATCCAATCTCTCAAAATATGAACCCATGAGCAACCAACTTGGATATGAGGCAGATTTGTAACCATCGAGAGCAAGATATTTCAATTTAGGAGGTGGCATCAGCACTTCTAGAACCTCCAAATGCAAAATATCTTCTCCATGCAAGTTGTTCTCGCAACTCCAGATAAACTCCAAGCCCTCAAGATGATTTTTCTGGTTTAGCTCTATCTTGAAGGCTTCATCTTTACCTACTACATTCTCGAGATTTGTGATGCTTAGCAAGGCACCAAGCTCTTTCATGGCCCTCAGCTGCCGCAACTCATATCCTTTTTGCTTCCGTACACTGAATTTTCTTAGTTCTTGGAGCGAAATTAGCTTGCCGATGTCTGGAATTTGAGGCAGTCCTTTACCATCTATTAGATCCATTGTTGTATACTCTTCGTTAAAATAAGCTTCCATATACCTTAACTTACTTAAATTACATACTTTGTCAGGTAAATTCTCAACTTTAAAATTTAACAGAAGAAGCTGTAAGTGGTAGAGAGTACACAATGATCCAGGCAATTTTGAAATTGAAGTTCTAATGAGGTTTAGGTACCGAAGGTGCCTCAGCTCACCAACAGATTCAGGTAATTTGCTTCCATTGTAAAAGCACAAACACAATACTCGTAACCTCTTCACATTCTCTAGTACTTGTTGGAAAATATCACTTATATCATCCATAACAGGGTCAATGCAGATAATAGTGCGTAACTGATGTAGCTTGCAGATGCTTTGTTTATGCCGTATCATACTTTCAACACGAATAGATAGATGTCGAATGTTGCATGGTATTTCTGTCACATTATCATCTTCTAATCTGAAGCAGTCATCCCTAGATAATTCTTCTGCCAAATCATGTAGTAGGTCATGCATAACATACTGGCTACAAAATGATGAAGGTTGGAAGAATGAGCAAGAGACCATTTCATTAAGGTAATCCCTTGCAACATCTTTCATTCTCCTATTCTGGTTGCATGAATCAACAAGCCCCTCTGCTATCCATAGGTAAACCAATTCCTCCATTTTATATTGGTGGCCTTTTGGAAATAAGCTACAATACAGAAAACACCTCTGTAGATGTGGATCTAACTTCTCATAACTCCACAACAGAGCTCTCTTGGGTTCCCTCAAGTTGTTAATCTTGAGAGCTTGCTCCCATGCACTGGTATCCTTTTCCCTTCTTAGATGGGAACCTACAACTTTTGCTGCTAAAGGAGATTGTCCAAGCTGTTTAGCAATCTTTGCTACCAGCTCTTCCTTCAAACGCAATTGATGTCGGGTTTCTGCTCCAGAGAATGCATTGTGTTTGAAAAGTTCCAAAAAATCAGTGTCTTCCATGTTCTTCAAGGGAACCACTTCTTCAACGCAAAGAGCACCTGGAAATTTATGACATCGAGCAGTTACCAAAACTTTGCTTCCTGCCTGCAAAGACTCTAGGGGAACTAGAAGTTGCTGCCATTCTGTCTCATAGTCAGATTCTTGGAACCAAACATCATCCAATACAAGCAGGAATTTCTCTGACTTTTGCAATATGTCCCTTAATTTGCACTGGAGGGTATCAAGATTATCAACACGTGGGCATTCTCCTTTGGATGCGGACTCAATAATCTCTCGAGTATGACGACGAACATCAAGTTTGCGTGAGATGCAGACCCACATCCTGACATCAAAATACCCTTTTACCCTTTCGTCGTTGTATACATGCTGCGCCAAAGTGGATTTCCCCGCACCTCCATGTGCAACAATGGCCAAACGTTAACCCGAGAAACTCGATGCTTCAGCAGTAGTCTTCTTGGTCAGAAGATCTATTATTCGATCACGATCCATGTCGCGGCCAAACACTTTTGGAGGCGGCAGCGAAGTGGCTGTAGGAACCATTGTTGCTGCTACGGTGGAGCAAACTGTGCTATTACCAGATGGCAAGCCAAGAAGTTCACGGAAGTCCCTGGATTTCGCCAGGATGGTTTTCAATTCATTCAGCTGGCGAATTAACTTCCTGTTCTCCGGAAGCAAATTGGACACCATGCTGGTGGGAGAACGGAAAGGTTTCAGGATCTTTGCTTTAAAAGAGGTGGCATCTGCTTCTGGGGACAAATCCTTGCCGCTCTTTGCTTTTCGCTGGAGGAGTTTGTACTCGTGCTCGTCCAGCAGGTCCTCAGCTGTGTACAAGGCTTCTTTGAGCTGCTGGAGCCATTTTTCCAGCGTGGCCCTGTGGTTGCTCTTATCGGCCGCTCTGATCAACAGATCAAACTGTGGCATGATGGTGGTCTCCAATTCACGGAGCTCGCTCGCCACATCTAAGACTGGGCGTTCGGGTTACCCGAAAACTTCGGGTCGGGTAGTTCGGGTTTTGAGAAATTCGGGTAATGAGAATTGTTACCCGATTGGAGCCCCAAAAAAACACTACCTGCAACTTCGGGTACCCGCAATTTCGGGTTCGGGTTCGGGTATACCCGATTTACCCGAAATATTTAAAATGACAGGGAACACTCAAAGAGCATAGATTTTTATATAGAACTAGAACTTGACAAAATATTTAATAATTTATAAAAGTTTTCATCGTAGGTGGCAAACTGCCAACACAATAATACTAAATAATCTTGTGTAAATATAACATGCAAGCAAGTGCAAACCACGACAAGGACACAATCACGAAGACAATAATAGGTTCACACATTTAGGACTTGAGGTACTTCGGGTAGTTCGGGTACCGGGGGATGTTACCCGAATTACCCGAAATAAATTCGGGTAATAGCATTCACTACCTGATTTTGACTTCGGGTACTGCGGGTTCGGGTTTTTCGGGTTCGGGTTCGGGTTTTTCGGATTCGGGGTTCGGGTATCGGGTTTTGTGCCCAGCCTTAGCCACATCCATGCCGAGATAGGTTGAAGCATCAGAAAGGAGTTTCTTCAAGATTGGCGACGCCGCCAATTGTAAGCCAGCCAGCACCACCTCTGCCATGGTAGCTTTGGATTTTTTTTTCTTCTTTTTTCGGGTGCGTGTCCGTTTGTTGGGGAAGGGTGCTGCTGAACGAAGAAGAGATCTACTAGGATGCAAGTGATTCCTGAGGGAAAAGAACATGACCAAATGAAAATATGAAGAACTTAGGCTCCAAATATTTTTTTGTTATTCTTTTTCTTTCAGTTTAGTGTGTGCGTATATGACACAGGTTTAGTACCTTGTTTGTATGAGGAGACAAGCACCGGAAGCGCTATGGAGGGCAAAAGCAACCGATGCAAACTTGCTACTTGCAGTGAGGCGGCGGATGGACAGCCTGTTGGTCAGAAACAGCGGGATCAATTCGCCGATTGCAACAGAAGCAAGAAACAGAGACGAGCAGATAGTTCTATCCACCTTTATTTTTCCCTATTCAAATGGCTGCATAGTTGCATACCAAAGGAAGAGTAGAGACTGGAGAGCTTAGACGGATGGAAAAGTGAACTGTGACGAGAACTGGGTGGGTCGCCGGAGCCGGCGACGAAGACGAACGCGAGGCCGCAGGAGCGGTGGGCCGCAGCAATGTGTTGCAAGACCGCGGGGTGCAGTAGACGACCTACGGAGTAGATCTGAGCCAGAGCACTTACGACGACCAGGTCCATCACTCGCTCCAGTCTAGTCAGCCAGCGTGGTGGCTTTTTGCAAACACACCAACACTGTATGCAGAGACTGTACGTCCTCGGCTGCAAGCGAGAGTGGGACCGGGACGACTTGACTTGAGGAGCCGAGTTGTACCGAGGCAGTGATATCGACAGCAGGGCAGCACGCAAAGGCAGTGATTCCCGATCGCTCAATCCCGCGCACGGTTCGACGAGCGGCGGGCATGTGCCTACGTGTTCTTTTATCCGCCGTGTAAAGCTCCTCTCATCGCTAAAGCTCCCTAACAGGGTAAAGTCCACCCGGTGTTAAACTTGTCACGTTCTGTCATCTCGGTCTTTGAACTCATAAATTGTATATTTAGATCTTTAAAATTACCTTTGAGTGTCATCCTGGGTCCTAAACGTGCAAATTGCAGATTTAACCCCTCAAACTCAGATTCGGATCTCACCCCGATCCCCGAACTTACAAATATTTATTTTTAAAGTATACTGATATATATTTAACCTATATAAGTTCAACGAGAACACTTGTGTAATTGTTTCTATATTGATTATTTGGATAAAGACAAATGTGTGATAAGTTGTGTAGTTCCATTGCATATTACGTAGCTACATAGTTTTGATAAGTTAATTGCTTGATTTAATTAATAATAACAAACTTATTATTCATTGCCTAGCAAAATTAAATTCAAATATCTATTTAAAAACAAGAGTGGCTAACGGAATGGAGATAAGAAATTATCTAATTTTTAATCCTCTATGGTAAATAATATTATGAATACTGAGACTATATACCTGAGCTAAAATCTTTCACCCATTGCTGTCTTTTACATCGCAAGTCATGATGGTACTAATTTTGCAAAGGAAATGGATATTGGGAGACATTCTGCATGTGCACAACTCTTACTCCACATGTGTTGATTTATGATGCAATTATGTTTGCGAGTTCGGGGACCATGATGACACCCAAAGTTGAGTTTGAGGGGCTATATCTGCAATTTGCAAGTTTAGGGACTGGGATGACACCCGAACCTAACTTTAGGGACTCAAATATGAATTTTGTGAGTTCGAGGATCGGGATGACACTAGTAGACGGCTGGTGGATTTTTCAACAGAAGCAAGAAACAGAGACGAGCAGATAGTTCTATCCTCCTTTATTTTTCCCTATTCAAATGGATGCATACCAAAGGAAGAGTAGAGACTGGAGAGCTTAGACGGATGGAAAAGTGAACTGTGACGAGAACTGGGTGGGTCGCCGGAGCCGGCGACGAAGAGGAACGCGAGGCCGCAGGAGCGGTGGGCCGCAGCAATGTGTTGCAAGACCGCGGGGGACAGTAGACGACCTACGGAGTAGATCTGAGCCAGAGCACGTATGACGACCAGGTCCATCACTCACTCCAGTTGTCCACACTGGTCATTCTCTATATCAATCCTCTAAAAGGTATATTTCGTCCTGGTCATTGAGATTCCATCCTCTATAACAACTTCTCCCGCACTCGTCGCCCTCTAAATCCCATACTCTATCCCGACTACCACATATTTTATTCAACCATCCCAACTACCATATCATCTCTCTCCTCACCTTTTTCTTTTTCTTTTCTTTTTTCCATCTCCTCCCACTTTTTTTCTTTCTTTTTTTCTTCTCTTTTATTATCTTTTCTTTTTTCTTTTTTATTTACTCTTTTCTTTTTCTCCTTTTTCTTTTCTTTTTTTTCTTTCTCTTTTTTTCCTTTCTTTTCCACCGCCCTGGATCCTTCTCGCCCTCTCTCTCTCCACCTCTCCCTCTCCGTCACTTTCCCCCACCTCACGAGTGGCACGGCGGCGACAGCA
>CM014274.1:39524458-39563746 GCA_004135705.1 Alloteropsis semialata
ACACACACACACCAACAACAAACTATCATTGGATTATACAGCACTGATGACCTTATAAGTTTGGCCTATTAAGTATCTGTTGTTTCATTGAATAACTAAGAACGGATAAAGAACTTCATGATATTAATGTAATAATATAGCATCTAAACACATAGGCCATCCATATTGAGTAATTGATAGCTCTGTAATAAATATGTAACAATGCTTGTATGTCTGGCATTTTTGTTGTCACAAATTTGAACATGTTGAAATACTGAAAGACAAATCAGTGCTGCATAAACTACTGAACTGAGGAACTAAAGTTTTTTGTTTCAAAAAATTTTAACATCTCAATTGGCCATGTTGGAAACAATAAATAATGTTATTCTATAATCTTTTTTTTTTCATGAAAGTACGATATGTTTCTCAGAATGGTGGACATCTAGCAATGGTTGTTTAACACGATCACCCTGCTCCCTCTTCTTGTTCCAATCAAACTTGACTTAAATTAATTGTATCTAAGAGACGGATATTGTTGATGCATGCTGAGTTGTCAGGGAGTTGACTTGTAAAAATAAAGGGTTTGTTGGGGAATGGAAAATGCTTTGAAATGTGATATATTTGTCTTAGATTAGAGTTACCTTCGTGACTTGAAATGTGATAATTGTGCAGAGTTTTGTATTAGCATGAATACAATGTGATTTGGTCATGACATGAATAATAGATTTACCAGTTCTGTTCACTTTCAAGCCATGTACATTTTATGATTAGAATTCTCTCTTTAACACTAATAGAACTGTTGTTTTATAATCGAACGGTTTGCGAACTCTATATTAACAAAGTACCTCACAACTTATCCAATAAGCTGATTCTGGTGCTTGTGCTTTCCAAGTTTGATAATCTGAAATCTGTATGGCCTATTGACACTCATATGTTTGGATGGGTTGTTACATCATGTATTCAATGAACCTGCACAACAAAGGAAGCAATGATCATTACAAAAAATAAGGAACATTGCACAGTTCATTAATTATATGAACCAGACCATCGATAATTGATTTCTTAGTTAGGTGACTGCACAGAAGCGTAACTGTTATTTAATTCCAATTTCCAAAGTATGTTCCCATGCATTCAGTTTTTTCCTAGATAACTAAGCTTTCTCTTCGAATATTTGATCATAATCTGGAGGGTTTGTAGAATATAATATTGAGTGTATTGGGCGATGCATCATCCATGCTACTTTCAAAATAGAAATGTTGAACTCGTACATTCATCCTTTTTAATCCTATCAGATATTTGATATGCAAGATCAGATAATCCATTCTTATTTCATTTTTGCCCTGTGTTGTGAAACCTTTTTAGACACACGATTTTACATGGACTATTTCTGATGTGTAGCGTGCATTTACACTTTACAATGACTTTAGTAATAACTAGTGGCAGATCCACACGGATATACAGTTGTATGCATTTGATCGGTTGCCATTAACTCCTCGATGCTCCTTACTTGCAAGGGAACATAAACACTAACTTAAACTGCGACTATTTGATCTTGAATATCAGATCCATTAAGTATTGGGAATTTATGCAAAATTCAGTACTCATGCTTTAGGGCCTGTATGGATGGGCCAAAGTGGTGTGCTAAACTTTAGCACCCATTAGCACTCTTCCTCTAGCTAAAATTTTTAGCCTTGGCTAAAATTTAGCACTACCATTAGCACTCTTGTTTGGATGGGCTAGTGCTAAAGTTTTAGCATTTTTGGGCATTAGCACTTGGATCCAAACACCCGCTTAGTCTATGATCTGTTGTGTCCTTAGTAACACATTGTGGATAGATTTTGTTTGTTGGAAGTGTTTTATAATTTAACTGTTCTCATTAGTAACTGCTCTCTTTTAATGATATTGTAAATGATGACAGTTCTACTATTCATTGTAGGTTGACAGGGAGAAAGAGAAACGCTGGCTGCATGTAAAGGTTTCCGATACTTGCTCCCTTGGCTGCCAGCTTCAACTTGGACGGACATTAAGCAGGACTAGTAGTAAGTTTTGTGGAATAAGTGCCTTTGATGACACTACACCACTGCCCAGATGCTATCTTTGTAGTGTTGAGGAGCGCATTACTATAGCTAATTCAAAAGGATATGTAATGGTTAAAGGCTTCATAGGGGTTGATCACATGCAAACCTGTGTATGTATATGAAGTATATCTCTTTCTTTTCTTACTGTTTTGAGAGAATACTTGACCGAAACAGAAATTTACCCAGAAACAGAAACGTGTTCTTCGTTTTATATGTGCTTGGATGCTGATATTTCCCATTGTCTCTATGCACGATGCAACTAAAGAGCAACGAGCCACAGAGCATGCTAAAATATTGGTTCTCTTTCTTTCGAGGATCATGTATATCAGCAAGCATAATGCGGGTGGTATCGGAAAGCGATATGAGTAATTTATCTATTTGATGAAGCCAATCCTAGCCCCGTGGCTTCTTGTGATCTTTCCCCAATGTTAAAGGCATATGAAAGGTGGTGCCCTTGTGATCTTTTTCGCTTTTGTTGGTGTGCATATGGGCTATATATGGTGAATGGCCTGCCTGGTATTTTTGTCTTAATTTGGCCTCTGCGTGATATATTATTTGACATTAAGAGACGTAATAATAAGAGTCCTAAAATAAGGGCTTGTTTGACATAGCTCTGGCTTGAGTTTAGATATTTTTGGCTCCAATTGTACAAGGTCCTGAGTGAAGGTAGAAGGTATATCTGCTTGAGAAATATGTGAAGCTAGAGTTGGGTCATGAGTTGTTCGGTTGAACTGTTTTCTTTCGATTCTATGGGCAACAAAATTGAGTTATAAGGTTTTTTGCTTTAGCATACAAAATTTTAGATTTGAGTTTAGCTCGGAGCTAGAGCTGTGCTAAGCAGAGCCTAAATTAATGTAGAGTCGGAGCTAGAGCTGTGGTAAATTATGGGCTTTACTGCTGTGGCTGATCTGTTGAAGGCCATCTTACTATTTTGCAACTTTTGGGCATTTTATTCACATTCAGGAAACAGGATGACGAGGGTATGTACACCTACAACAATCAGATCGGTTACGAAAGTTGTAATATTTTGAGATCTCCCTTCCTACGAAGAATCACAGCACAAAAGCAGCAAGCCTTACAGGATTGAGCTGGTACTGCAGGATATCGCACAGTACACTCTTTTTTCTGGCTGCATGTCATCAAGGAGTGCAGACAATACAAATGGTGAGTGCAGGTAGTTGCTTCTGCGCATGTCTAGAGCAGCATCCCTCCTTTCCTACCTTCCACAAGCACATCAGTCGCCTTGCATAACCGAAAGAAAGGAATCAAATAAACGGTGAAGCAGAGATTCATGATCAGACGACAACTGGCCAAAGTTTGGCGCCATGAGGCACCTCATCATGGGACAAAAACAAATTGCTTTCAGGATCATGATCCCTGAACGGGCTACGCTGGGCTACCTAGGGATGGACCTCCATGCATGATCTCTCTGAACTTTGTGTGTCCTATCAAGATCACCAAAAATATCTCTTGTTATCATAAGGTTAAAAGAACGGTGGCGATAGCAAAAGGTTTACGCTTCCGCATTTCCTCCCGGTTCATGACCCGTTGCCCATATGCGGTATGCCTAACTCGAGTAAATTGTCGTTAATATGTAATTCTATAGATAGTTCAAATACTTGCATTCTAGAACTCTCAATATATATTTTTCATTTTGGATTTTGAAAAAGGCAAAACTTATCCTGCCAAAGTGGAAAAGCTTTTATAGAAATTTCTACATGTGCAACATGCAATTATTCCTTGATTTGCCATTTTCAATCTTGAAGCAAGATGGCAATGTGACCAGAAGGAATTGTCATTATCCATAGGTGAAAGACCAGTTTGGTCCCAAAGCTTTCACAAGAGGGACACTTTGGTCCCTCGCCTATATAAAATCGACCAATCTCGCCCGTCAACTTTACAATCCAGACCAAATGAGGACCTTTTTTTTTTTTGAGCATAGACCAAATGAGGACCTGACAAGAGGGCAACATGTCCAGAAGAAGGAAGAAAAGCTAGCATTTTTTTTGAGTTTCACTTTTATTGCCACGGGTACACTGTAAACTCTTTGCCAATAATTGAGAAAATGATGAACATCTCGCCGCGATATCGACAGTGCGTGTCCCCTTGATATTTAGATATGTAACTGGGATGTGCTTAAAGCTCCAAAAGCGATGAGACAGGAGATAATGGAGGATGTGCACGGTGAAGAAAGGCAGATCGTCGATCGGCAGCCAAACAAAAAGGATGGCCAATAATCCCAATCGCCAGGTGGCCCGGACGGGACTGGACTGCAACCAGCAAAAGAGAGCGAGCTAACCCCATTTGCGACCTACTCGTAGCTATCTGGTCACCTGGTTTGACTTGGATGCAGGCATATACGGATCAAGTGGCTCAGGCTCAATCAACCAAGCTTCCGCCACCGTCCGAGCTGCATTGACCATCAGGAGGAAGGAGATGGAGTTCTTGGAAAGCGAGAGCAACGGTTTCGGTTGCTGGTGCTCAGCTCAATTATTGAACCTCGCATTGAGCCCATTCTGCAGATGAACTTACTGCAAAAATGCATTTGCTAATTTTTTTCTGCATCGACCACACTTCTTCCCATGCATGTTTTTTGGTGCTAGAGGTGTCCTGGTTTTAAGCCAAAATTTTCCCCAGAAGCCATGGCAACTAGATTTTCAGAAAATTGTTTATGAGTCCAAATTTACATATTTCTCGGTATTTACCAATTTAAATGTGAATGTAGGTCCCATGTCGGGCCGAGAAATGAAATAGTGGAATCCACTAAAATTCAGCCGAGGAATATTTCGCGGACAATGAGAAGACGAACAGGGTCTGCGGCTCCGCACATGACACATCTTTGTGTGGCCATTGATGCACGGACAAGCATGGAAACATGATCTGGTACATCGAATGGATCCTCATGATCTCCGTTTGTGACTGATCGTAGCTCTCTCACATGGTGTGTACATCTGATGAGAGAGCAATTCCAGCAGAAAAGGAGAGGAGCACCATCATGCGATCTTGCCTTATCCCCCTTTCTCCAGCTACTAGATTAATGCTCAGCTGGGTCACATATAGCACAAACTTACCAATTTCAGTGTGATCTAGATAACTGATAGCCCTTGCCTGGCCCCACAAATTGGCCAGCACACACACACACACATCCCAAAAATGAGGAGGAAGAGATAGCTGGGTCCAGTGGAATGGAATATTTAGTCAGAGAGAGAGAGAGGGAGAGTCAAACACAAGTATACACAGATGTCAATGCAAAATGTATACAAATACATGAATTTTTATGTACCTTTCAAAAGGCCACCATCAACTGGTTCCAATCCAATAAGTCTCAACCACCATAGCTTTGGTGATTTGCTCTTACAATTGATCATGATATGGTGGTGCCATCTATCCACATTCTTTTTTTCTCGCCACTCCGAGTTGTGAGTAGTCTCCTAGAACTAGTAAACACGGCCAGGTGCACCTAGCTGGCAATAATTGCTGACATTGATATATCAAAAGTCCAGAGTTTCTGAAAAAAAGAAGGAATATACCCAAGTGAGTCTGCAATGCAAACAAACTTTTAAGAAAAGGTAGAACCTTCTCTCAATCAAGTCACTAGTGCTGGTGAGTGTGAAATTAAGCTAGGTTATATTAATTACATTCACAAATTCTATCTTTAACTTGTGCTGGTGAGTGTGAAATTAAGCTAGGACCTTTTCAGTTCTGTATCCTCCTGGGAGGATGGTGGCCTTGATCCGAGGATCAGGCGTTGTTGTACAAACTGCGTTTATTTCTCCTACCTTAATAGAAACTACAAAGATACACAATTCTTTTTTTGTATTCGATAAAAAACTTCAAGGTATGCATTAATTGTTGCCTGAACCTCTCTAAATAAAGGACATATGAGAGCCCGTGAAGGTACTATCAATTGGATATACTACTAAATAGTAAGGATGAAAACGTTCGGATACGAATGGATATACATGAATATGAATATAGGTATTTATTTTTTTTCTCGGATCGGATTCAGATACGAATAGTGTAGAATGCGTCGAATATGGAACGGATATTGATATACGTTACATATCTATAAGAAATATCCAACTTTGATTACCCGGATTTGGATACCAATTGGATATTGAATCTCCGAATCCGAATACTAGACTATTAATTTAGTGTCTAAACCCCTCGGTCGGACGGACGGACGGACGAAAAATATTGCTACCGTTTCATCCCTACTAAATAGAAATCCAACAAATAGGGTCCAGATGGCTACCATTTTGCAGGAGCACGTTAGAGGGGGGATATGGCGTCCATTGCTATCGGGCTTCTCTGTTCTACATGTATCTACATCGACTCCCCCGCAATTACATTGCTGGTACCACATCTGTGACATCATGTTTCCATGTTGAAAGTTGTGCATGGAGGACGGATAGTATCAGTTTCTATGCATAAAGAGTTGGCTCTCGGGCTTATTCTTAAAATGACAAATATGTAGTTAAAAAACGCAGATCCCAAAAAGTTTCACTCTCCATAAACTGAAAGTGGACTTCTCAAGTTTAGTTTTTCATCTTTTGGATCGATAGTTTTGCTTTCTAGATTACAGCTGATTGCCTAAATGTAGGCAGCTGATTGAGGGGAGTATTTTTTGGCATGGTATTATTTACATGCTTTCTACGTGTATCATATTATATTATACTAAATCCAATGGAAGCTAGAGTAGATAGTAGATTGGACATGTGAAAATATTTTAGACTGCTTTCGTAGTGTAGTTTTAATATTTATTATAACTAGTCCATTAACCCGCAATTCTGCACGGGCAAATATTTTTAAAAGCTATTGTATTTAAAAACCATTTAGAAATTAAACTTCTACCTAATAATCAAAATTGTTTACATACTATTCTTTCATTTTTTAAATACTTCAACATAATACTCATATAGATGTGTACTTATCTTTTTCCATTTGTGATTGATTTTTAATTAGTAATTACTCTATACACTTTACATCCACATTCACACTTCTTTAATTTTGTACTACACCTCCATACATCATATTTAGCATAAAAATTAATATTTTTCATCACTTTCTCACACATACATGTATAAATGGTCTACATGAGGACACTCATCATGCGTATATACCTTAACTTATTATTACTATATTAACAATGATAAATAGATAATTTAGAATAATATATTATTTTACTTTTGGACTTTTCGGCAGGATGCACATGAAGATAATTAGATTAAGATTTAGATGTTTAGTTTAGGTTATCTTTAATAATGACATACATGGGTAACTTAGACACAAATTTTGAATGTCATTTTAAGTTATCCTTTATAATGATATACATGAGTAAATTAGATAGAGATTATGGGTTAATTTAAATTATTTTTTTATAATGGAATAGCTCGATAATTTAGATATAGTTTTAGGGTTTATTTTAGAATATTTTTATAATGATAGTGGTGGGTAACTGTTTAAAGATATAATGGACCAATGACTATGGTTATTAGAGTTTAAATGATTGATATTTCTAATTTTTGTGAGAATTTCTAGGATTTGTCTTTTTTTCTTACGTGTCTTGTGGGAACTAATGCGGAGTCTTCAATTAAAAAATTAAGGCTATATTGCTACCAAACTATTACCTTGAGCTATCTCTCATTTGTTAAATATTCAAACACAATACCTATATAGATATATACTTATTATTTCATCCTATTATGATAGAATTTAGTTAGTAATTACTCTATAACATTTGCATACATATTTATAATCTTTAAATTTTCACTTNTTTTTTTGTTTCATTATCATGATTATGCATGTAATGACTTGACCATTTCTCCTATAAAGTGTTATAGGCAGAATCAAGGCACCAATTTATGTGGATATTATGTCTGTGAGTACATGCACACTCTTGTAGGGCATAAGACGATCGTCACTAATTGGGACCTGACGGTATGTTCCATTTCCATTGAAATCTATATGTATGTATGCATGCATGTGAGTCATAAAAGCTATTATTTATATTTTTCTATTAACCACATCCTCAGATGAAGGCAATGAAAGATGAGATCTTACCGGACCAAAGAGTCGCGGCGATTCAAGAGACACTCTGCGGATTTATAATCGATGAGGTCGTGAGCAAGACAGGAGCGTTCTGGTGGGATGGACACGAGCCCGATACAAGGAGCAAATATTAGGAATTTTGTATATGCTCCTTTGAAATCTTGGTGTAAATATTAATATTGAAATCTTGATGTAAATATTAATATTAATCTTGTATTTATCAAAATTTGTTTTATTTAAATATATATAAGTTTAATATTATTACCGTATATATTAATATCAGTATTAATAGTTTAATGCATTAGTGACGTATAACTAATACATATATGGACATATACGTATATTATTATACAGGTATAATACGTATCTCTGTATAAAAGAAACCAGAAAAGAAAAAGAAAAAGAAAAACAGAAAAGAAAAAAAAGCCCTTTAGTCCCGGTTGGTAATACCAACCGGGACTAAAGGGGCTCCACCCTGGGCGCCGCGTGGAGACCCTTTAGTCCCGGTTGGTATTACCAACCGGGACTAAAGGTGGCCTTTAGTCCCGGGTATTTACCCGGGACTAAAGACCAGGACCTTTAGTCCCGCCGGCGTAGTCCCGGTTCAACAACCGGGACTATAGCCAGTTGGGAACCGGGACTAAATGCGACTTCTGTAGTAGTGGAATAAGGTATAACGTGCATGAATCTACAGAGTAAACAGTATCTAAAGAAAACAAAATTTGCAACCATGCAAAAGAGGTGTCAAATTGTCAACAGTTACACTCCACTCAAATGCTCTCTTCTCCCCCATGCTTTTTGGAACCGCATGTTCTTTCTCTCCCCCTTTCTGAGCTATAGTTAGGTCGAAATGCAATAGCCGACCATCACCCTTTTGTAGAAATTGGAAGGTAAGCATGAAATACTGATCAATGGAGCTGTTCGTGGGTCTCTCTGCAGCTCCAGACCATCCATACAGAACTACCAGCATCTGTCCTTATGACCACAATATAATACAAGTGGTGGCGCCTGCTTCCACTTTGTGCATTTGTACTGATACCGGCATTAAGCTTGAAGAGGATAATTTGACAAATACAAATATGGCAAGAACAAGTGTCTGATTACTTGACACAGTTTTTCAGTAAGCTATGCTAGCTAGATATAAGTGATGTCAAGAAGATATATGCTAGCCAAATTTTCCATGCACATATATATTCTTGCCATCACTTATGCAAATATTACGCATTCTGGTATACTCGAGTCCCTGTAATACATGAAATCAATCGGTATTTTGAAATTCTGATAGTTTAAAAACACTAGTGCATTTATTTCCAGAACAACACATATAAACGTACTTGTATTAGTCATATGTACAAAATATTTATCAAAATTTTCCTTATATATGTTCTTTTTTTTCTCTCCATTTTTTGACCGGCCTATACACCCTAGAAAAGTAATGCTCAAAGGTCTTTATGCTACAGCGGCGTTGTGTTCAACAGCAACCAAAACAGAATCACCGCAGTGGTGTCAATGGTTCATGCCTAACATTTGGAATCTATATCGGGAGGCTACTCTTGATACTATACATGTGTAGGATTTAGTTTCTAGATCGGAAGGCTTACATTTGACAAGTTGTCAGCATCCATCACCAGAGTTATAGGTAGATTCCCTACTTTCTACTGAATTTGGATAAAAACTCCATCGATCCTTTTCTGCATCAGGAACAGAAGAAAGATCAGAACAGCCTGCCCATTAGTATACATGCAGAATTGCAGAATGTTTACACAGGAAAACCAGCAAATATTGGATGAACATATCAGGTCCAGGCGTGAGGAGGAAAAGAAGAGGCTGTGCAAAAAGTGGGCGGTGTGCATGGATCCAACATGAGGAGGAGATGCAACGGGAGGCTGCTTTTTTCTGTAGTTTCCAGCAAAAAGATGTGGAGGGATGGCAGGCAGAGGAAGAAGACCGATCAAGCATTGGTCCAGGAGCATCACATATATCATGAACAGATAATCCACACAACCCAACTGAAACAAACATGTCAATCGTGTATAAAAATGGGATGTGTCGTGTCTAGTTGAACTTATCCACGGTGGCGTGCTGTATATATTCTCATGCAATGCGTGGTGTATATGTGAAGATAATCGATTGTTCAAAATATATAGACTTTTCCATTTCAAGTTTAAGTTCCATATCGCCGTGTATTTGTTCAGAAAACAAATTTTGCAAGTACACCAGTGAAAAGAAAATGTCAAACCATGGGTATATTGAGATGGAAAGGGATGTAAACATGTTCTGAAAAAGCGCGTTATGCTAGAAATAAAATTTGGGATATCACACAAGTAATTTCATAAATAACATAATTGTAGGTTATGCACAGTGTGACAAATTAACAAAACAATTTCGACATGGAGGTGACAAACAAAATAGGGACATAATTGAAGAAGCTAGACATAATCTTCTCATTGGTTAACTGTTAGCGGGCATACACATTCTTAGGCTGTTGAAGTGTCTCTATTGTGTATATGTTCCTTTGTATCTTTTCTTATTGAAAGGATTAAGTGTGGTGGCAGTATGTCTCCTGCCACTTAATCAATTTTTCCTTTTTCTGCGTGGGCGTGCACGGGGTATGATATCGATTCTGTATGGTTTAGGTTAGAAGTTTTACACAAAAAAAAACATAGTTCCTATCTTCAAAAGTGATGATAGGTCAGTGCATAAAGTTTGATAGTAATATTTGTTCACTAAGATATGTTGCAAGGCATGGCATGCTAGCAGTCTTACGCAAAATGAGAACGTATACATTGGAGCTTGCAGTAAAATTGGATACTTAACCGATCATAATACTAGAAGGTGCATGGAAAGTGGAATTATTCAGAGCTATAAAGAGCTATGCAAAAATTTAATTTAATTCAATGGTTCCGGTTGGTATACTAAGACTCTTGTATCACACGCGGTGTATCATGAAGTAAATAAAACTAACAAAATGCACTTAACAACGGTACAGCTAACATGACCACATAAACCCTACTTCCTATGGGTTTATTGGTATGATCAGGTAGTAATAGTTCTAGTATCACTACTGGTTTGATACACGAATTGATGAGAGTGGTACTTGGGATAACACCATTGGTTTTTCTTTTACTCCCTCCGTTTCAAATTACTATTCATTTTGGCTTTTTTAGGTTCATTACTTTTGTTATGTATACACTGCATGTCTAGATACATAGCAAAAGTACAATAAACCTAGAAAAGCCAAAACAAATTGTAATTTGGGACGGAGAGAGACGATAGTAACAAATGGGCAACATATTATAAGAAACTTTGATTCCTTGCATCTCATGGTTCACATTTTATTGGCATATACAAGTATATCATCTCTGCACATTTCATTCATATCACATACATTTCACCATTCATCCATACTATTTTGCTATTTCTCTTTCTAGATTCCATACTATTTTGCTACTTCTCTTTCTAGAGCCTATGATTGTAATAGTTCAATTTTGCTATTTTAATCAGGAACCTGAGCAACTTAATCATCAAGACGTGTTGGTCTCTCATTAGATAACCCAATGCACCATCTTTTGCTACTAATGGCCATTTTTTTATAAAGAACCAGTTTTATTATATATTGTATCAGCTACAAATAGTGCATGTAAAAAAACGTGCACTGATAAAAAAAATAAAGGTGGACAGATCACCGAGATCAGCCCCGTGATCCTTGCCTTTTCCTCCCTCCGCTTCACACAATGCATGTTCCGCATTATTAGCTTTGTAGAGCTTATCTCGCCCTTCCTCCACTGATAGGCAGCCATCTGCATTATTGTGCTCACTAGTGGGCTGAAAAGGGCCCCATGTAGGCAAGCTATGCTGTTTGAAGCTCCCAGAACATTCCCTTGGCGCAGGGAGGGAACAACTGAACACCCTGCTGAACTCCTCCCCCTCCACGATCTGCTCACTTTTCTTAGTTTCCACGTCTCAGGAGCAGCACTCGTGCTGGCTGCTCATCCTCTGACCTTGTTCACCCAATCAGCACTAGCTGCTCAACACTTATCATATATATTATATATATATATATATAATTATTGCATTAGTCTGCCCCACCATATAGGAGAGAGGCGAAAGATCCAGGCATTCAGCCACCTGGTGCAGGTCCCTTTCGCCCGATCTCCCCTCCCCTCCATGATCGCCCGATCTTCAGTCCTCTCTGCTGGTCGACGGCCTCCGATCCTTTCGTTCAGTGCGCGTCTCCTGATCTCCGTGCCTATAAAAGGAGGCGTCAATTTGCAGCTCGTCCAAGCAAGCGCAGCATTCGATCGCTCGAGCTCTAGCTGAGCCATAGCATACGCCCTGTGTGTTGTGCTCTTCACTCTGCTCAGCATCAGCTGCACACTGTTTTTGTGCTAATATAATCCGTCCAGAACCGATCACCTCAAGCTAATGGTTCGTGATCGAGGCTAATTCTATTTCTAATCTGTGCATATATATTTGCATTTTGTAGCTTAAGCTATTTTTTTGTGTAGCTTAAGAAGTGATAAATTTGTTGGTAACAGTTGCATGCAATGTAATGCTGAATTGTTGCTGATCGCTAGCTGACACGGCTGCGTTTGGTTACTTAGGATGGGAAGAAGGGGCAGGAGCGGGCGGCGTGGGGCGCCAGCGACGGCGGCGGTAACCTGGTGCAGGACGCGGTGGACTACAGGGGCTGCCGCGCCGACAAGTCCAGCACGGGCGGCTGGGTGGCGGCGGCGCTGGCACTCGGGATCGAGCTGTGCGAGCGCCTCTCCACCATGGGCATCGCCGTGAACCTCGTCACCTACCTTACCGGCACCATGCACCTGCCCAGCGCCGCCGCCGCCAACGTCGTCACCGACTTCATGGGCACCTCCTTCCTCCTCTGCCTCCTCGGCGGCTTCCTCGCCGACTCCTTCCTCGGCCGCTACCTCACCATCGCCATCTTCGCCCTCGTCCAGGCCATCGTGAGTGTAACCATGTCCATGCAAACACACGATTTCTGCTAGCTCGACACATGGCACGTGGCATGAGCTCATCATCAATGCTTGCACACGCACTCAGGGCACGGGGCTCCTGGCGGTGTCCACGGAGGTGCGGCAGCTGCGCCCGCCGCCGTGCGGACCGGGCGCGGCCGGGCCGTGCGAGCAGGCGACGGGGCTCCAGATGGGCGTGCTATACGTGTGCCTCTACCTCATCGCGCTCGGCACCGGCGGGCTCAAGTCCAGCGTCTCGGGCTTCGGCACCGACCAGTTCGACGAGCGCGACGCCCGCGAGCGCGCCGCCATGGGCCTCTTCTTCAACCGCTTCTTCTTCTTCATCAGCGTCGGCACGCTCCTCGCCGTCACCGTCCTCGTCTACGTCCAGGACCACGTGGGTCGGAGCTGGGCCTACGGCATCTGCGCCGGCGCCATGCTCGTCGCCATCGCCGTCTTCCTCTCTGGCACCAGGCGCTACCGCTACAAGCGCAGCTCCGGGAGCCCCATCGTGCACATCCTCCAGGTCCTCGTCGCCGCCACCCGGAAGCGGAGCATCAAGCAGCCGCTCGCCGCCTCCGCGCTCTACGAGGGCCGCCCCGACCACGCGCGCATCCCGCACACCGCCCAGTTCCCGTGCCTGGACAGGGCGGCCGTGATGGCCGGCGACGACGACAACGAGGTGGGGCACGACGGGCGCCCGACGCCGAACCCGTGGAAGCTCTGCTCCGTGTCCCGCGTGGAGGAGGTGAAGATGGTGGCGAGGCTGATGCCGGTGTGGGCGACGACGATCCTGTTCTGGACCATCTACGCGCAGATGATCACCTTCTCCGTGGAGCAGGCGACCACCATGGACCGGCGCATGGGCGGCTTCGAGATCCCGGCCGCCTCGCTCACCGTCTTCTTCGTCGGCGCCATCATGCTCACCCTCGCTGTCTACGACCGCGTGTTCATCCCGCTCTGCCGGAGCCTCATGACCGGCCGGCAGGGGCTTACGAACCTGGAGAAGATTGGCATCGGCCTGGTCCTGTCCATCGCCGGCATGGCCGCCGCCGCCGTCTGCGAGAAGAAGCGCCTCGCCGTCGCCGCCACGAGCGCGGCCACCGGGCACGACTCGCTGCCCATCAGCGTGTTCATGCTGACGCCGCAGTTCCTGCTGGTGGGCGCCGGCGAGGCGTTCATCTACACGGGGCAGCTGGACTTCTTCATCACGCGGTCGCCCAAGGGCATGAAGACCATGAGCACCGGCCTCTTCCTCACCACGCTCTCGCTCGGCTTCTTCCTCAGCAGCGCACTCGTCTCGCTCGTCAAGGGCTGCACGCGGTGGCTCGCCGACACCATCAACCACAGCCGCCTCGACTACTTCTACTGGCTGCTCGCCGTGCTCAGCGTCGTCAACCTCGTCGCCTACCTCGTCTGCGCCATGTGGGCCACGCCGCCAGCCAGCAGCCAGGAGGAGCAGCCACAGATCGCCATGACCGCCGACGAGAAATGCTAGCAACATCTCTGCTGTGCCACGGACCTCTATTGCACCACTATTAGCTATATATCGATTTCAAAAATCACAAATACATAGTACTTGACGCGTCTACCAATTTGGAGGGTTATATAGATTTGAGTGTGGATTCAGTTTCGATGTGATTCCGACATGTTAAAGCCAAGTTCACCTCTGTCTACTGAAAAATAAGAAAAGAGATTTAGATTAATACAAGGCTTTCAGATTGCTGAAAATATTACACAGGAAGGTTGCTTTCAACAACCAGATAACTAGATAACCCTGGCCCCTGGGTGCTGAACCTCGCAAACTGCAACATTGCCTAGGAGTTGCAACTCAAGAGGGCAACAAGGCATTGCGACTCAAAATGCACATAAACTTAAGGTCATTTTAGGTGGGGCAGACTGACAGACTGAGTTTGTCTCTCAGATTCATGTAGGAAACATATACATACAGAATCAGTTCAAGGCTAGGGTTACCTCCCCTGATAGCTGGACAAGGTTACGGTAGTCAAGACCCAACATTTGATTGCCATGGTGCAGCAGCAATTTTGCAGAAATCGGCTTCAGCAGATGCGAGGGACTCCTCAACTTGGCGCACACAAACTTGGAGCCTCGAAATAGATGAGCAATTGGCTGCTTTCTGCGTGTCACAAAAGCTTTCATCTCTTGGTATTTCAGCTGCTCCATCCCCGTGATGCACATATCAAGGAACTTGACCTGTTGCTCTAATCCACAGTTGATTGCTTCTATCTCAAGTATCTCCTTCTCCAAAGTTGCTTTCTTGCTCTTGAGATTAATCAGGTGATTCCTTGTACAAAGCAGGTTATGGAGACGGAGCTTCAGGGGCCCAACCAGAAACCCATTCTCTTCCAAATCTATCAGGCTGCTCATCTTCTCTTGATAAAGTTGTGCTTCGTCCTCAGTTCGCATGTTCCTGATGCTTTCAGCCATGTTTGCAAACGAGACCATAAGTCCTAAAGCTTTTCCTTCACGAAATTCCAGAGGACAATTCCACACCTCACGGAAATGTGGAATATGCGGCAGTCTCTTAAAAACCTCCATTTTGTGAACAGGCATCAGCAGCAAGGAACTCGTAGAGAATAAAGAAGCAATGCTGCTGCTGTTAGGCACTGGCAGTGGTACGAATGCTGATAGATCCATCATCATACTAGGATGCCCATATGAAGATGGTCCAGCTGATTTCCCATAAGTAGACACTTGAAGTTGACCCAAAGAATTCTGTGATGATGCATTACATTGAGGGTGTGATACATCGGTAACCATGCCGGCTGCTTGAAACAAATCATGTCAGTCAGGGTATTAATACACCATAAAAAATTGTCTTTGTGATTTTGCATAACTTACAGTTCATACAGTTTTCCAGGTGAAAGCCTTCTGCTGCTTCAAGGGACACGCCTGTTCTTTCGTTTTTTATCTCAATCTGCAGATAGAATTATCAATTGATACTCAGAAAGATTGAAAAATTTACATATTCAATAAATTATAATAAAATCAAAAGGTGCTACAAGAAAATGGCCTCACAGGCACAGGTGCCTGTTAATGCACCTACCACACTTCCATTTGGTTTGGTGGATGAAATTGCATTAAGGTGGGTGGGAACAAAGAAAGTGCATTTACTTTGCTATCGTTAGGGGCTTGAATGCACAAGAGATCAGCCTTGACATCCTGTTGTCCAGTCGAAGATGGCTCTAGTACACCGATTGGTAAGGCTGCATCTTCCTTTGGATGAATGCCGATTATTTCATTTTTTACCTCCATCTGGACACAAAAGGATCAATAGATGATCAGAAAGGATGAAAAATCACATGGTGTTCAATATAATAGAATATCATCAAAAGGCGCTACAAGAAAATCGCTTGCAGCTGCAAGTACCTTTTCAAGCCTCTCCGGCACATCCATTTGGTTTGGTGGAAGCAGCAGCAGTGAACTAGTTGTGGAAAAAGAAATAGTCTTTACTTTATTATCATTAGGGGCTTCAATGCACAAGAGATCCTCCTTGAAATCCTGTTCTCCAGATGAAGATGGTTCTAGTGGGAAGGCTGTCGGTTCCTTGGGAGGCATAACTGATCGTCCAGTTTTTATCTCCACCTGTACACCAAAAAACATTAATAGACGATCAGAAGGATCAAACAAATTACATGGTATTTAATAAACTATCAAAATATGCTAAACAGAATGTGTCTTTTCATGCCTCTCCAGCACAACCATTTGGTTTGGTGGAAGAAACAGCAGATAGGTAGGCCGTGACAAAAGAAAGAGTATTTACTTTGTGGTCATTAGTGGCTTCAATGCACAAGAGATCAGCATTGACATCCTGTTGTACAGATGAACATGGTTCTAGTTTCCCAATTGGGTAGACTCCATCACATGTTTGATTAAGAGTCTTCTGATTAGCTGATGAAATTTGAATCGGATTAGACAGGATCATCTAGTATAACTCAAGTCTATGCATGTAACAACTAACAGGCACTTACAATTTCTGGTGCTAATCAAACTAATATCTGCTCCTTCGCAAGCCCCAGCCGTCCAGTTCTTCACCTGCAGGCATTGAGATGAGTTAGCAATAATATACAATCTAGTATCTGAAAAATATGCTAGAAGCTTCTACCTCTGCAACTTTTTGGTACATTTCATGGGGTTCATCTCCAGCAGAAGAATCACCAATTGACATCATCTCAGTTTCTAGATGAAGATTGTCTGAGAGTTCTGGTTCTTTTTCATTTGTTCTGTGAAGCCCTTGGACCAGGCAACCTGACAGTGGAATTAGTTGCCTACCATCTTTGTGGGAAGCATCCTGTGACGATTCCAGTGGGAAGAAAGAGTCTGGTAATACAGGGCTACGTGCTTGTTCCTCAGAATATCTTGTCACCTCTAGTGACAGATCATGGTGATGATTCTGTGCTTGCGATAAGTCTGATGCAGACTGTGGTGCTTGATACTGATGTACAGAATGATTGGAATGGAGTTCTTTATCTGAGAGATTCATTCGTGTTTTCTTTCTGTTTGGATTTGAACTTGAAGTGTCAATGATTTCAACAGAACTTCCATAGCTAGAGTCATCACTGATGACAACAACATCAAAACAATTGGACTTGCTGCCAGTTTTAACATTACCATGGGAGACAGAATGAAGTTCCTTTCTTTTACTAGCACGTGCCTAGAAAAATATGACCAAATGACAACATAACCAAGGACAAAATCTCAATTAGTGATGTCAGGAGGAAAAAACATGCATCTACTAAAGCAGAAAAATTGAGTAATACAATGGCAAGGTGCCTGAGGAAAGCACCAAACTTTTGCTAAAATAAGTGCCTACACTTTTTAATACTGATGAACTCAATAAATCTACCAAATTACAGTGATAGGAAAAGACAATAATTCAAAACAAGGAAGGGTGTACCTTTAGCAAGAAGTGCCTTCCTTTTTCACCCCGCTGTGTATTGATTAACTTCTGCTGTACGGTTGCTGTCAGTTTTGATCCTCCCCCTTTGCAGCCCTATTACCAACACTCTTCCTTTCACTTTCTAATTGCTTCACCCTAGTGGCCTCCTTCTTAATATCCATTGATGATGGTTTGGCTGTATGTTGCTTGAGATTTGAAGAGTGTGACAAGGGCAGTTCTTCCTTCACTGCATTTTCTTTCCGCGCCCTTTTGGGAGGGACATAACTATACTGATCAATGTCTCGGTCAGATGTGAACTTAGGTGAATAGTCAGAATCAGAACTATACTGATCACTAGATTCGGCACATGTGGAGAACTCTGGTAAATAGTCACAATCACTATCCCCACCTGATGCTGAGAACTCTGATGAATATTCAGCAACTGAATCATTTATTTCCCTAGCATGTTTCTAGTAAACAAAAAAAGTATTATTAGTTCAGAGAAATGGGATAAACACAGCCACCGTTTCCACAAACACTACTCATTGCAACAAGGCATCCAAGCAAAGATAGTAGAACATCTTAAACTTGCATTCATCTAAACTCATAGTGGAAAAAAGAGCAACTTAGAAGTAGACTCAAGAAGTGTGTAAAATCATGAGCGACAAAAATTGACTAGTTGGTAAAAAGTACCTTGGTTGAGCAAGGCCTGCATTCCTGATGGACCCATTTGGTGTAGGGTCTCAAGGACGTACTTGACACAAGAAAGATATCTTCATCTGCACTTCCATGACATTTTACCCTTACTTTGTATCTTCTAGGTTCAAAGCTGCAAACATCTTCAATGACACCTACTGACCAGGTACCATCCTGATATACTTCCACCTCCGCCAAGGGCTCCAATTCACACTCGGACTTTGTTTTGTCAAATACGGGTTGTGGCCTAATTAAGCTAGAATGTACGACTTCAATTGAGCCTTCCCTATTCCCACAGCTAACAACATAGTTGATACCGCCAACCATTTTGATGATAGTAGCTGGCATCCAAACTCTGCCCTCTTTACCACACATAACTTCTACACTGCTTCCCTCTGCATACAGTGGTATCCCTCGCAGCTGCATTCAAATTAGTAACTCAAAAGAATTTAATCCATTTTCACCAACTAATATTGTGTGGCTTGAAACTAGTCAATGAAAACTGCAACACAAATTAGTTGGCAAACCAATTATAGCATAAGGAACTAGTAGAGCTTCATTGGAAATGCTCTCTTGGCTCTTGACTTCAATGGATTATCTGACGAGTCTAAAGTAGACTACATGGCAATTGTTTAGAGCTTCATTAGGAATGCTCTCTTGGCTCTTGACTTCGATGGATTATCTGATGAGTCTAAAGCATGATCATCTAGTTATACTTGGCATGATTTAGTGAACAAAATTTCAATTGATGACAAAGAATATACGTATGAATGCAAAAATGAAGCATTGGGGAAACAAACTTAAGATGAATCTAACCTTTTGTTTACAGAATTACAGGTACGTTTTGGATTTTCCTGGGAGGGCTCCAATCTATAACTTGTGACCAATGCATGGACTAGATATGGGAGCGTCATCGTCATTTGTGATCAAATTGTACACTTTTTATGGATCAGCATTTTTAGTACTGAATAAAGTTAACCCTGAAAACTTAACAGATGTACATTATGTTTCTTAAAATAGCCCACATTAACTGAACTCAAAGTTTTGTGTCGCCAACTTCCTGCTTGTTAGGAGACGAGAATTTGCACCAAATTATATCGGAAATTGAACCGTTGTCATGCAAAATTTGAGGAATTGGAGAGCCAAATCAAAAGAGGATTGCATAAGATAGCGGAAACTGGAAAAGCAGGTATCCCTTCCCCCAATCCGCTCACCGAATCTTGCGCGTCCATCCATCTTCCCCACACGAACTCCCGCCGCGGCCGGACGAGAGAGGCCCGGAGCTCCAGCACCTCGCGGAACAGCGGCAACGACACGGCGTACCGCGCCTCGCCCGGCCGCTTCCGCTTCGGGAGGACGGCGGAGACGACCCCGGGCCACCATCCGCCGTCATGGCACGCCTCGACGAGGTCGTACAGCTTGATCTCGTGCCCGGGCGGCGGCGGCGGCGGCCTCGGCCGCACGTCGGCGGCGGCCACGACCTCCCGTAGCGGGGGCCCGCGGCGGCGGGCGCGGAGGGTGGAGAATACGACCTCGTAGCTGCCGGAGCCGCCGGCGCGCGGCGACGGTGGCCTCGAAGCGGGCGCCGCGGAACCCTTTGGCGTCGATGAGGACCTCGACCTCCGCCCCCACGGCGTAGCGGGGCCTGCGGCGGCAGCCCGCGCCGGCCTCCTCCCCCTCCCCTCCTCCTCCGCAGGCGAGCGGATCATGCGTGCAGCTTCCGGCGCGGCGGGGTGGTTTCGCGGCGGCTAGGGCCTATGGGCACAGGAGGCGAGCAGCGCGAGCGCGGGCGAGGGTTGGGGGCAACGGTTTCGAGTTTGAATTTCGAAGCAGGGGAAGGCCGGGAGGGGAGAGGACGAGCGTGCCGTGTGTTCCGGGGCTCCACCCCACTGACGGAGGAGCCTTCCATTTGAAGATGGATTGGGATGTTCGCACATCCGAATTATTATTGGACTAAAACATGTATTCGTATTTAATTTTAATATAGATGTTAAATGAAAATATCCGAATTCGTTTTTCATCAATTTTCTCTATCCGAATCCATATTCGTATTCGAATAAAATATGGAATATCCGATATTATCCGTATCCGTAAAGAATTAACACGTGATGAAGCCATCTATCCGAATGCGAATCCGTATTCGATATATTTGTTTTGTATTCGTATCCGACAAGAATGGACAACATTCACATCCGTATTCGTATCCGACGAGATTCGTATTCGATCCGTATTTGAATTAAAATATAATAAAAAAGTGATATCCAGATTCGATTCCATGCGTATCCGATCCGAATCCATCCTGTTTGAAGCCTCGCCCTTGCAAGCAGGCTACGGAAAGTCTCCAATCCAATCCGTACGGCCTGCAACGGTAACTTTTTTATAATTCAAACAAGTCCGAATGTACAAATTCAAACAAGTCCGAATTTTCAAGCATGACATCAAAAGCTTCAGCAGCCCTTGCCACTCTGGCACGAGTGACATCAAGCTTGAACCTTTTACACTCCCACACGATTCATCAAGTTTTATGTTTGGAAGAAAAAGTATTACGGATTGTGATGGAAGGCTAGCATGTTCGTTTAAGACTTCTCACGAAAAATGACCTGCAACTGCAAGTTTTAGGTTGTACTCTCCTCCATTGTCACTAGACAATTAAAGCGCCAAACTTGGATCAAATCGGGAGATTTTCATTGCCCTACCGTGTGGTGCAGCTTAACTCCCCATCAAAAACCAAAATTTTCTTATCCTATTCCTATCACAAGGTAGTACGTGCTCTTTTGCTTCAAGTGGGCAGTTGGCCACAACAGGCCATCAAAGTTGGGATACACAAGCGGCTCAAAGCCGCAGGGCACCGGCACATCTTGCTGCAGATCACGCTCGCCCCATTCACCCTGAACCTCTTCAGCCTGCCGATCGCCGCCCGGAGGTCAGGGAGAATCTTCTGCTCCTTCTTCACAGGGCCCCACACTCACACGTCCGGGCGCGAGGAGAAGAGGCGCCCGGTGAAGGCCGGAAAGGGGGCGGCGGGGTCGCTCCTCAAGTAGAATAAGGCGGAGTGCCACCCCTTGTTCGATGAGGTGAGATGCAGGGAGAGGTACCCCGACGCCTTGTCGCCGCGGAGGTGGATGCTGGCGCATCCGTCGGTACAAATCGATGGCGAAGAACCACTTCCATAACTCGAAGTGGCGCGGCACCCCGAGGAACCCCTCGCACATGGCGACAAACGTCGTGATGTGCTGAATGCCGTTGGGGTTGAGGTGCTGCAGCTCCAGCCTGTAATGCTCCAGGAGCCCCCGGAAGAAGTCGTTGGGCGGATATCCCAAACCACGCTCATGGAACGGGATGAAGGAGACGACGTAGCCAGCCGATGGCGTCGGCCGGTCCTCACTCTCGGGCGCCCGCCACTCCATTGCCTCCGTGCATGGGCACAGGAGCCCACGCGACATGAGGTGGTTCAGGTGAGCCTCTGTGACTGACGACCGCATCCAATGCCCCATCGCAAGATTCCGCGGCGGAGCGGCCTCAACTCTACGACGGAGCAAGGCAAGGAAGAGGGCAGCGCAGGAGCTCGCGGACGGCGGCGAGAGCGAAGGGAAGTAGAGCAGTGGAGCGTGCGTGCGGATGATGCGAAATAGCAGAGAGATAGAAATAGCAGGAGCGCGGGGAGGAAAGGCGGATGCGCTCGCCTTTAAGGAGGCGGGGGGCGGTCGTGCACGGGATGCGCGCCGCACCCGACGCTCACGTTTCGTCCCCTCCCCTTTGTTTCTCGCGCCATCAACACACCTCTCCACCACGTCGCCCACAACGGCTCGCCCGCCAATGGTCATGAGGGCCCGACAGGTAAGCGGCCAAGGGCAAGGGCGCCCCGATAAGCCCTAACAGTTCGGGGGTTCTAAGACCGGCCCACGGATGGGTCCGATGGTCGCTCCTGGGCGGATTCAGAGTGAGGAGCGGAAAAGGACGGGCCCGCTAGCAGCCAGTACCCTGGTGAACGAACACCAAGGGCGTCCAAACTCGCGTTCTAGCTTTGGCACATGCCGACCCCTGGTTTTTATCGCAAAAAGGCATAGAGCCCCCACGGTTGATCGAACGACTGCGGGAACCAAAGGGGTCGGGTGCTAGAGGTTTTGAGGTCGATCACCAGCTGATCCGTCGACCCCCCCCCTTGCCCGAAGGGGCGTCGGGGCCTCACTCGAACTGACCCGTTTGCAACTCAATGAGAGCCGCGCGCATCTCAACCCCTCTGTCCTACCGCAAGGAAAGCTCGAGGGAGAACGTAACCAAGTCGAACCAATCACCTGACCGGGCCTGCGTCCCAGGGAAAAACAATGGGGATCCAAATCGCAAATAGAAACCGACTGCGCGGTTGCAGAGAAAATTGAGCACGCCACAAGAACCACGGATCAATATATATAAATGGGTGCAAAGCACAAGCGGCTCAAGGCCGTAGGAAAGTACAAACGGGAGTCGCCACTCCTAAGTGGTGACAGTGGACGTCCAAGCACGGGAGAGGGCGAAGGAGCGCGACCGCCAGCGTCGAGCCAGGGGTCGGCAGAGCGCGCCCGACCCCCACCACCACCAGATCCAACAGGAAAGACACCCGCCAATGGGATCAGGTACCAGTAGTGATGAGTGGGGGAAGGCGACTGCATCGACAGCTCATGCGACACCGAGCATCGCACACACCCAGCACCTTGTCTCCCGCGCTTCGCGGGGATTCTTCTGGCATCAATGGATCGGACCTTGAGCTTGGGCTTTAGGAGGATGGCCAGGAGCAAGGCCGACGCTCATTTTCTCCATTTAGGGGGAAGGGCAAGGAAGACAAACTAAGATGCTTAGGAAGAAAAGGCATATACTCCTATTTATAGGGGAAGACACCCCTCCCAGGCACTTGCAACAAGGCTACAGGAGCCTCGCCACACCGTGCGAAGGAATGCTGAGTCTGAATAAGCCAATGCCCTCACGGGGGAACAGTGGCATGGTGCCCCAATAAGGACCGACAAGACCACACAAGGCAAGTCCGGGCCTGGCAGGCACGCCACGTGACAGGCCTTGAAAGGAGGTCACGGGTCCCTCTGACGGGCGAGCGTGACGTGTGCCAGACCTTAAAAAACAGCAACCTACCTCAGCGGCGATGTGACTGCATGGGCAGGCAAACCTAAGCCTCCGAGCGGATTTATTATTCGCCCAGAGGCTCGGGGGCCACCGGGTGCGCTCGCGCGCCCCCGGTGAGGAACAATAAGATCATCCCATGAACTAACCCTCTGGACGAGTTCACAACTCGCCCAAAGGCTCGGGGGCTACACCCAGTGGGTGCACTCGCGCGCACCCACGGGCCAGTCACAAGAAGAAGAGTTGTGAGTCCCTATAGAGGTCAAACAACCTTTGCAGGGACTCGGGGACTACTGTCAGATATCAATATCCGAGGTGACCTAATCAGTAGGGTTACGTAAAAACAACGACTCCCGGACCTCTAAATGTATTAAACTACGGGAACACAGGGCGCTCGCCGAAGACCCTGGCGCGCGGGTCAGCCCAGCTAGTGTCAAAATGTAAGGGTCCGCCTCGCCCGACCCTCTTCCCTCGGGGGCTGAAGGGGGCAGCCCCTTTGGAGTTTCTCCGCCTCGCCCGACCTCGGACAGAGGGGTCGGGAGTGGGACCCGCCACTAGCAGGCTCTTCGCCTCGCTCGACCCCTCCGCGGGGATCGAAGATTCGCTCGGGCCCCAGGGCCCGGGGAGCCTGGTCTCGATAGACGAGCACTGCTAATGGCACAGACGGACGCGACGGGCATTCACTACCAGAAACAGGCTGGGCAGGCGCCACGCCCATAACGCCGCAGCCTCGCCGTCATAGCTGGCGATAACTTGCGGCGTAGGAGGCACCAGGCGCCCCCTTAAAACATGCTGCAGAGTGTCCTTCCCGCGCGTCATCTACAGGACCCGGGAGGGGGTCCCCGGACCGGAGGCGGACGCAGAGCACCCGGGATTCTTCCTTCTCCACCAAGCTCCTTCCTCTCCAAGCCTTCTCCTTCTCTATCTCTCTCTCTCTCTCTTTGTCTCCTGTGTAACGGCCCAACCTTCTCCCTTCAGCTATAAAAGGTGAAGGGGGTCTTCCTTAGCACGGGTTGGAACACACCTCCACACATCACGCACACAGAGACTTGGGAGCCCCTCTTTGTCTCTACCATTTGTAACCCCCTATTACAGACAACACAAGTAACACGGGAGTCACAAACTTGATGTAGGGCATTCTTGCCTAAACCAGTATAATCCCCATGTCCTCTTGCGAACCATCCGTGCCTTGACGCGCAATCCACTAAATTCACTAGTTGGTGATTTCATACACCAACAAATGGTATATGAGAAAGTCAGGAGAAGGTCTGGAAGAGTCGCTGCTCGTTTTAGAGATGAACATTATTTTCATGGGGACAACTTGATATGGATAAATTTCGAGGAATTATACATGCTTTCCCATCAAGATGCCCTGGACAAGTTCTCATGAGCCTCTGGATTCTGTGAGTTAATTTATTTTTTCTACAGAATAATAATGTTATTTTTTGTTTGCAAGTCTAATCCCTCCTTTATTGTGTTTCTTGTAGTATGGAGATCTGTCATTGTCAACTCAATGGATTGTACAAGTACGACTTTATGGACCCTCAAATCATAAATGAGGATAGCCTGAGAAAGTCGCCGATTAGGATAGTGAAGAACATATATCATTTTATAGATAAGGAAAATTGCGCGCAAATGATACTTTTTTCATATAACTTTGAGTGAGTTATTCTTCTTTTCCCATAACGTTATTAGTTATATTCTTTTCCTGCCAAAGTTTGTAAACTGATGTTAATTTATATGTCTTTGCGTTTACAGCTTCCATTGGATACTTCTAGTCATATGCACTGATCGAAGCAGGGTCTATGTGCTAGACTCTCTTAGAAAATGTTGGAATTTCTTAATGTCGCCACTAGAATGTTTAGTTCTAGCAATGGCGTTAGGATATGCCTTATGGTATTCTAACAAATGTGAATGAATCCGCAAGCGCACGGATATACCATTGTAGCACTTCACCTATGAGTATTCCCAAGGGTATCATATTTTCCAAAGGAAGGCTATTGGTTTAAGAATACTGTTGCGATCATGAATATAGCTATAGCATGAATAGAATCATATACGAAGGACATGGGTAAGGTAATAAGATATAATGGTAGTGTGACACACACGGGATCATCTCAGGATTAACTAGGCTAGGGAGAAGGACTAAGAGATAGCATCTAGGTTCTAATGTACTTCCTATATACTGCACTGATCAAGGTAAAGCAAAGCATTCATATACATATACAGTCTAAGCCTATGCACCCAGGCACATGGGGAGATAGCCTCCCGCACCACTTACGCATGGCGAAGTGACTACTCATTTACGAACTCCTACAGCAATACCCGTACGTGGGGGATTTCAGAGGGTCCAACAGTGTTGTCACCACCTACGGCCTATCCTGGCCAAACCGTGGGGCACACTCATATCCAGTCGATGATTCTAACCCGAGCTCCATGCTCACATTGTTCACAACATGTTGACCATTTCGGACTAATAAGACTATGATTAACGCCACCATAAGAATAGCCGATGGACCAATGCCGTGGCATAGATCATGGAGACTATTATGCATAAGAAACCATACTCTAGTTGAACTAGAGCAAAGTCTAACATGTATGAGAGCACTCAAGTCTATACTACCGAAGCAAGGATATATGACTAACACATGAGCATATAAGCCTAGTAACTTATGATAGCAAGAACACAAGCACAACTCATTCATACCATGACAAAGACAAACAATATATAAAAAAAGATATATCACTGAAGTAGAATAAAGTCATCCTAGAACTAGAAGATACAAGAGCCATACCCTTAGCTCCAAGGAGACCTAGAAACTGAATAGAGCTACTCTAGCCTAACTCCACTAAGCCTAGAGACTAAAGGAAGAGAGTGATTGCACAAGACGTGTGTGTCTCATTTGGAACCCCTCCACTCATATTTATAGGCCTCAAGAGGCAACATCTCTGAGGGAATATTCCAGCATCCACCCCGAACCGACCTTCAGGAGAGCACGAGAGAGCACCACGTGGAAGGCAAGGATAGGGCGCCACTAAGGCGGTCCGACCGATCCAAGGGTTCGGCCGAACCCCTGGTGGCCCCTCTCCTATTGCGCTTTCTCCAGGTGGCTCTCAAGTGGGTCCCAAAGGGTAGTTGCACGTCTTCACGATGGATTGAGGCGGTTTGGGTCTGTTGTGGGCCCTTCAATCCATGTGATCCACGCGTGGCGGCTTCTGGTTTGTCACTTGGATCTATGAGGGTGGATTCTCCTTTATTTCTGTAGCAAATCACCTACAACCAAATATTCTCCAAGGACATATGGAACTATATTATTCGACGGAAAATATGCATGTGAGCATTACCAATCCATCACTTTATTCGAGTATATTGACGGCTATTGTTGGTGCTTAACAGCCGTCAACAGAAAACCACAGAGCGCTTACCAAAATCTTATTGACACGTTTTAGCAAGTATGGAGGAAATTTTGTCAACATCATCCTGGTGAATTCAAGGAAACACTCTACTTCAAAACTGACTTTATGGTATGTATTCAAACTGCACGTCTCTTCAAATTTTTCTCCATACCATTTTTATATATTAATTAACTTTCCATCCAACAAGTGCTTGCGCCAAAAATCAGGAAACAATCGTTGCGGATACTATGTACTGGACAACCTCCACGCCCTTATTGGTAGCACCCTCGCTACGAAGGATGAGATTAAAGTATGTTTCTATTTTTTAATTACTTGTAACTTTTGTTATTTTCTATTTGACACTGCCTAAGTCGATCCTATTTCTTACGATAATATGTTTCACACATATAGATGATGAAGGTAAGGGACAGAGTATTGCCGGTGGACTGAATCAGAGCAGTTCAAGAGCAGCTTTGTGGATTCATTTGCGAGCAAGTCATAGATCCTAAGGGAGAATTCTATTATAACGGTTCCAATCTAAACGTATGTCGCTCTGATGACTCTGAGTTATGTAATACATATGATGTGTATAATATGTAATTAATGTATATTATTTCATTATAAATTTCTTAAATTTACATATGTACATATAGTTGCGTGTAGATATACATAGGACTATAGTATGAGTACATAAACAAAAAAAACAAAAGATAAAAAAAGAGTAATTTAAAAAAAAGACAAGCAACCATTAGTACCGGCTGGTAACACCAGCTGGTACTAAAGGGTGGTGGCTTCTACGTTACTAAAGGGCTGCCTTTAGTATCGGGCGCTGCGCCCGGTAATAAAAGGTACCCCCTTTAGTACCGAGTACCCAGTACCGGGCAGGAGTCCGGTACTAAAGGGGGTTACTCAGAAACTATGTAACCGTATTTATTGAGTTTCATGGGAATGAGACTTCTCTCACATATGATGAAACCCCTTTTTTCTCTCCTCGTCATGTAAGCAAAGTTAATGATTTGGCATATAAAATCTAATGCCATGAATCCCATTGAGACTGGGCTAAGAATCTTATCTTTAGATAAAGAAACCGGAAGATTTTCTAAAAAACCAAAGAAACCGGACGATTTTTGTTTTATTTCATAATCTAAAAGAATGGGGGGATTTTTGGCGAAAACAGAATGAGTAGTTTGGAACTATGCGATAAGTTTCAGTTTATTCAGGTTGAAATTGGCTACGGAATTATTGATCCTTGAAAAGTCTTTCTCCTTTGATTTTAGAAATCCATTCGTTGCTAAAAAATAAAAAAAACTGGCTTTCCCACTTGCGTGCTGATGCGGGCCGTGCGTATATTTCTTACTTAGCATGCCTACGGGTTAATTTACAATTCTGAAACTAATTATGGTTCTTCAAAGTCATGACAGAACACCTAAAATATGTCTATTAAATTTTTTAAATAATGGTTCCTTCGTTTTGATTTCAACTCTTTTCGCCAAATAAGAATAGTGTATTTAACCACTGTTGTGTGCTGGGTGTAAACCCATACTATCTGGCCGGACAATGGTGGCGCATATATATATATGGTGTTGCACCCTCCACTACGGAAACATGTGCTTTGCCGAGTGCCTCAGAAACTCGGCAAAAGCTCATAAACACTCGGCAGAGCGTTTGTTGAGGGCCATCCTCGGCGCACCTCACTCGACGCCGATTTACTCAGCAAAGACGTCTCTACCGAGTGCTTTCTGTCGGGCACTCGGCAAAGGCTTTGCCGAGTGCTATGTTGCAACTCGGGAAAAAGGAACGAAATGGGGAACTTACGGTAACGGCTGGTTTGCCAAGTGCCCGACGGAGTGACACTCAGCAAATATTTCGACTTTGCCGAGTGCCGTAGCAAAACACTTGGCAAAGTTTCGGTGTTTGCCGAGTGCCATTGCGAATACACTCGACAAAGGCTGCCAAGTGCCACTGTAAAAACACTCAGCAAACACACAACCTTTGCTGAGTACATTCACAATGGCACTCGGCAAAGCTGGGACACTCAGCAAACAACTTCCAGAAATAGCGGATTCTCATTCTTTGCCGAGTGTCTTGACCATGGCACTCGGCAAAGGACCTCTTTACCGAGTGTAACACTCGGCAAAGTGACCGAACCCGACCTTTTTTATTTATTCAATCGCGTATAATGTAACCCACTCAAACAAACATTACAGGCATCTCACATATATCACAATAAACATCACAAACAATTGATATAGATGCCAACAACACATAAATTGTCACAATTTACAACCACAAATAGTCTCAAGTATTCTAGAAATGCAATTAAAATGATAAATCACTGAGGTGGTGGGTACCACTACGACAAATCTGGGTCATGAGACCCATCTTTCGATGCCGCCGATTGATTCTGCAAAAAGGAGAAGACATTGCATGTGTGAGACAAGATTTATGACATAAACAAGTTCTCTAAGTAATAGTCTAAAACATTCAAAATTTCATTGTATCATACTTGACAAGGTAATACTATAAGAAATGAAACTACAAGGTTGTCAAAAGTGACTCACAAGAGTAAATGTTGTAGCAGGTGGAAGGAATAGCATCGGTGGTGGCACGGACTGACCCATCCTCTCAAAAAGACTTTGCATGTACTGAAACATCTGCTGCGTCCTCATCTAATCGGCAGGATTTTAGCTAAGTATTTAAGTCTGAGTTGTAGAAAGCTGAGTTCTTTATTTTGCTTGTGGGTTCGTTGCTTTATTTATAAAGTATCTTAATCTCTGATCAAGGTTAGGATAGCTGATATTATCTTAAGCATGGTGCTTAGATGTATATCTGCCCTCGTTTTGCCTCGTAACCTCATAGATTAGTAGGGGTGGGCGGCAGGTGGTGACAGCCCTGTCCGTTCTTTGTAATCCTCCATGTTCGGATACGGTGTAGAGCTGTATGCCGGCAATTTTCTAGAGGTCTAGGATACCTTGGTGCCCAAAGCAAGCATAGGAGAACTCCCTTCGCTATATTCCCAGCTTAGTGCTAAGTTATCCTCTCTACCCAGCCTTTATATAAACTCGATCGATCCGATCAACCTTAGCGATTAGACAGTGCCCTCATATTCCCCATAGATTCGATACCTAGTTTACTCTCAGGTGAAAGCTACTTCGACAGCTGTGCGCTTGCAGACTTTCTGTTTGCCACCGCTGGTGTCAACAAGCTTTCTGGCGCCGTTGCCGTGGAATGGTAGCTATTGTCTAAGAACTACGGTTGCCCGTTTATCTTTTATTTTATATTTATTTTATTTTATTTAACCATAGACTCCACCTAAATCCATGAGTTCTCTGCTCCAAAGGACGAATTATTGGAGCCGCATCCCTCGTCAAATCCTATATTAAAAGATAGTTATGAATTTCGTCCTGCCTTCATAGCTATAGTCCAGGACAAATCCTTCTCAGGAAGTGATGGTGAAAACCCATACCGTCACTTGCACGAACTTGAGTTCTCTATTCGTGTCTGCTTATATCAGGCATGACACATGCAATGATTAGATGGAAGCTCTTCCCGTTCTCTCTCAAAGAGAGGGCAAGGAAGTGGTATGACCATACCATTGGGCTAGCGAATGGTGAATGGGAAAGTTACAAGGCAAGTTTTGTCTGGAATACTTTCCTGTTCACCGGATCTGTGCGCTTTAGAAGGAAATCATTAACTTCCAACAAAAAGAAAAGGAAACGATCGCGAAAGCATGGGACCGGTTCCAGGACTCGTGTCTCACCGGGATGGATCTAGGCTTTCCAGACTATATGCTGATGTAGCATTTCCGGCCTGGCTTGATTAGTGAAGATGCCCGGTACATTGACATAGCCGCCGGAGGATCATTCCTACACATAACCCCGGCCAGAGCAAAAGAGGTCCTGGCAGCAATCCGGGAAAACTCTCCTGCTGACGCAGATGAAACTGAGCAAGAGGACCTCCAAGTAGAACTTACCTTACCCATAGACTTGCCCAGTCCAAACCCAGTTCCTGAGACCCCATCCGTGGAGGCAGAGGAAACTCAACCTCTCGGATTACCTTTTGACTTCAAGGAAGATTTCTTTGAATATTTTGGGAATACCTCAAACTACACAGTGCAGAAGAGACCTACGGTAGAGACCCCCTCCATTCAATTGGAGACAAACTTTCATAACTGTTGAGGCCATAATACCAGGGTACCCGATCACGAGGATTACCGACTACCGACTCCAAGCTACCAAGACTCCGAGCAAGACACGATGGCCTGATCGCAGAAGGGAAGCCCGAAGATAGTTAGAGTCCTACTAGGTCTTAGGTCTGTTTTGTCTTGTAAGGCACGTCTCCCTGGATATAAATAGCGGGGGTCCTGTGCGTAGAGGGTATGTCCATTGATCTACAATCTTAGACAATCCACCCGAGAGTACTTGTTACGCATTGTAATCTGTACTCGACGAAATAATACAAGCAGCAACTGGACGTAGGGTTATTACTCGATCTCGAGGGCCCGAACCAGTATAAAAATCCCGTGTCTTTCTGTTCATCACCGTGATCAATCTTCGCACGAAGCGGGGTGCCTGCCGGACAAATATCTGATGAGTACAACCTCGACAGAGGCGCGCCAGGTAGGGGCCCTTGCGTGAAGAAAGATCATGCCGATCGTCAACGGAGTCTGGATCGCCGACGCGTCGAGTTCCTCGATGCCCTACATGCCCAGTTCGGTCAAGTCGGAAGCGATCGGGAGTTCTGCTTCCGCTTCCGATCTCTACGCTCACCGCCATCTAGTGCCTGCACGGGAGATCCGCTTCGGAGATCTCGTGTTCGAGCACCAAGGCGACTACGAGCTCAAGATGACAGGGATCCATGATCCCGATCTCACATGCGCCGGTCGGGAAGTTTTCGCCACCTTCACGGAGCCAACTCCTGAAGACATTGCGGATCGCACTGCGCAGTTGGATCTTGACTACAGTGGATCTAGCAATGGGACAGAACAATCCGAAGACCGCCGCATCCATGTGCTAAACGCAAACGGGACAGAGGCCGTTGCCGAGTCATCTAGCTCGCGTCGACCCGTGCCTCCTCCACGTTTGAGCAACGCACCGACACTTCAAACGGCTAGAACCCGTACACAGCAGGTTGCATCCTCATTGGCTCCCCGAGATCTCAACAACGATTTTCGGGCCGTCGAACAGGACAATCTGCAGATCCGAACCCTCTTGGAGACCATGGAAGCAATGGCCGAAGGGACTCCGATGGCCACCATAGCCAAGAAGGCTCGGGAAGCAGCGGACAAGGCCAAAGAGCGCATCGAAGCCGCCGCTGCCGTACCACCAGCTCCGTCAAACAGACCACGTGAACCACAGCCGGTTCGGTCTCGATCTGTTAACGGACGACCATACTATCGCCCACACGAGGGGCGCGACATGAGGCCACAACTCGAGCGCAATCGTCGCACTCGCGACGCTCGGGAAACTCTCAATTACAATCGAGATTACCGAGCACGTGAGGGTTACTATCGGTCCCATCAAGATTCGCCGCCACGTGACTCCCGACCAGGCACGGGGGGATGCCTTGCGTACTCCCCAGCCCTGCGCAAGGTCAGGTGGCCCGAAAAGTTTCGTCCTACTAACATCGAGAAGTATGACGGAACAACCAACCCCCGCGAGTGGATTCAGATCTATTCCACGATCATCGATGCCACCGGGGGTGACGACTATGTCAAAGCCAACTACTTGCCGACTGCTCTGCAGGGATCAGCCCGTACGTGGCTCATGAACCTGCCCGAGGCCAGCATCAAGTCATGGACTCATCTCCGGGAGACGTTTGAAGCCAATTTCCAAGGCACCTATAAACGCCCCAGACATGAGGGAGATCTGCTCAACTGTGTGCAGAAGCCTGGAGAATCCCTCCGGGACTACATCCGCAGGTTCAGCGACACCCGTAACACCATCCCTGACATGGTGGATGATCGGGTGATTGTGGCCTTCAATCAAGGTTGCAAAGACGAGCGAACAGCGGAGGAACTTGCCAAGAAAAACCCGAAGACGGTGGCAGAGCTATACGGGATCCTGGAAGAAACCGCCAAGATGGCGGACGCCCGAGCACGGGTTCACGGAAAGCCCGAACAAAGCCAGCCAGCCGGGGAAGGCAAGAAGAAAAATAAACACAAAAACAAGAAGCGCAAGACCGAGGGTAACGAAGTCATGGCCGTGGACAACAAGCCCCCGCACAGGCGCCAAGGCAAACCGGATAACCTCCCGATGTACTGCCCAATTCACCGATCTACGAAGCATCACTTCGTGGACTGCACGGTGTACAAGAAGCAGAAGCAGGAGGAGGAGAGCCAGAAGCAGGGGGCTCCACGTGACCAGGCAGCTCACAACCCTCGCGCGGCAAACTACATGGATTGTGATGATGAGCCAGATCTCCCCGAAGATCTGGAGATCGCTACAATTTTCGGTGGCTGTTCAACCCGAACCTCCAAGTCCCAGCTCAAGATGGTCGAGAGGCAGATAAACAGCGCCGAGCCCTGCAAGCAACTCTTGAGGTGGTCAGAAATCCCGATCACATTCGATCAAAGGGATCACCCCGAGACGCTTTACGACGGGCCGCTACTCCCACTGTGCATCAAGCCATGGATCGGGCCCCGCAAGATCGGGCGAACCCTGATCGACAGTGGAAGCGCCCTCAACCTCCTGTTTGTCAACGCTTTTGACGAACTTGGGATCCCAAGAAGGTCCTTGTCCCCCGTGGAGAAACCTTTCTATGGGGTCATACCAGGCATTCAAGCCTTTCCCTTGGGGAGGATCGATCTGCAGGTGACCCTCGTAGAGGGCAAAAACATCCGATCAGAGTTCCTCACGTGGCTGACATCACGTCGGCCTATAACTGCATCTTGGGCCGACCGTTCCTGAAGAAATTCATGGCGGTCGCTCACTTTGCATATTCCATGATCAAGGTCCCGGGGCCGTTGGGTCCGATCACCGTCTGTGGCGATCGCAAGGGCGCGGTCCAGTGCGACATGAAGACCCTGGATATGATCAAGGGTGGCGAGCAGGAACCAGCCAAGGCTGCCGAACCTGCCAAGAAAAAGACAAAAAGCCAGCCAAAGGCTGCCGCCAAGGGTGCATTGGCTGAAACCTCCCGAGCAGCTGAGAACCGACCAAGGGCCAAGGGGAAAGAAGTTCCCGAACAGGAGCTCATCGGGGAACAGGAGCTCATTGGGAGACAGGGAGCTGACGACCGTGCCGCTGAAGGGCAGCTTGTGGTGGATCAGACCCCACTCAGGGGGACGCCGCCACAAGCAGCTGGCGAGTCGACGGCCAACGCCTCACCAATCGAGCCACCTGCCAGGCGCACCGAGCCGGGCACGAAGGCAGTAATCCTTGATGAGGCAGACCCGACCAAGACCACCCAGGTGGGCCTTGGCTTGGGTGACAAATAGGAACTCGAGCTCATTGCTTTCCTCCGGGCAAACGCAGATGTGTTCGCTTGGGAACCATCTGACATGCCCGGGATCCCCAGGGAGGTAATCGAGCACAAGCTTGGCATACGAACTGGCGTCCGACCAGTCAAGCAAAAGCAAAGGAGATATACCCGGAGAAGCGAGACGCCATTAACGAAGAAATCAACCGACTACTCAAAGCCGGCTTCGTTCGAGAGGTCCCTTTCCTGGAGTGGCTGGCGAACCCAGTCATGGTCAAGAAGCCCAACGGAACGTGGAGGATGTGCGTGGACTACACAGATCTGAATAAAGCTTGCCCGAAGGATGAGTACCCATTACCTAGGATAGATCAAATTGTAGATTCAACCTCTGGATGCGAATTGCTTTGTTTTCTAGATGCCTACTCGGGGTATCACCAAATCAGCATGTGCATTGACGATGAGGAGAAAACTGCATTTGTAACTCCCTTCGGTGTTTATTGCTATATAAAGATGCCTTTTGGTCTGAAAAACGCAGGTTGCACTTATCAAAAATGTGTTCACATCGTTCTTGAAGGCCAAATCGGCCGTAATGTGGAGGCATGAAAAGTAAGTTAAAGGGCGATTTAATCGCTGATTTGACCGAAACATTCAACAACTTGCGTAAAAATAGGATGATGCTCAACCCCGCCAAATGCACCTTTGGTGTATCATCGGGTAAGCTCCTCGGTTACCTTGTTTCCCAACGAGGTATAGAGGCAAATCCGCACAAGATCAAGGCACTCGACGACATGAAGTCTCCACGCAGCCGCCACGAGGTCCAGAAGTTGGCAGGAATGATGGCGTCCCTAAGTCGATTCGTGTCCAAGTCAGGCGAACGAGGTATGCCATTTTACAAATTGTTACGTAAAACTGATCGTTTTGAGTGGTCGGCAGAAGCAGAAGAGGCGTTCCAGGCGTTCAAACAGTACCTGCGAAAAATGCCCGTACTGGTCCCGCCAAAGCCACAAGAAGAGATGCTGTTATACGTAGCTGCGACACCAACTGTTGTTAGCACTGTTTTGGTGGTCGAGAGACCAACAGAAAAGTCTACAACACAACATCCCGTTTACTTCGTAAGCGAGGTGCTACATGATGCCAAAACGAGGTACCCTCAGATTCAGAAATTATTATATGCTGTACTAATGACTTCCAGGAAGCTCAAGCATTATTTTCTGAGCCACAAGATCAAGGTTGTGTCAACTTACCCCCTAGGCAACATTTTACATAATCGAGATGCCGTGGGTAGGATCGCACAATGGTCTGTGGAGCTGGGGGCTTACGACGTTGAATTCATACCCAGAACTGCCATCAAATCGCAGGCTCTGGCAGACTTCATCGCAGAATGGACTAACCCCGAACCTGAAGAAGCTGCCCAAAATCCCGAACACTGGACAATGTTCTATGACGGAGCATTTTGCAGAGCAGGCGCGGGGGCTGGGGTGGTCCTGATTTCACCACACAATGACATCATTAGGTACGCTTTACAAATCAATTTTGTTGATCCAACTCCTACTAACAATGTTGCCGAGTACGAAGGACTGTTGACAGGTCTCCGCATAGCTGCATCTCTTGGTGTCAGAAGGCTGATCGTGAAAGGGGATTCCGAGTTAGCTGCAAAGCAAGTCATGAAAGAGTACAGTGCGCGGAGCGAGGTCATGGCTAAATACTTGGAAGCATATAGGCGGATGGAGAGCAAATTTGATGGGCTTGAAGTACGGCACGTGAAGAGGAAATTCAATGGCGACGCAGATAAGCTGGCAAAGGCAGCTGCAGAGCGCACACGGCTCCCAGGTAACGTGTTACTTGAAGTTCTTACTAAACCATCTGTGTCGGTTTCATTACCGAACCTAAAAACTGAACCCGTCAAGGGACCAGTTTCTACAACCAACGAATCCGTCAAGGAGTCTATGTTGGTCGGTACGGCCCGAGCCGCCGCTCTAGTTGGAAACGAGGAGAACTGGATGGATCCAATCCGGGCATACCTCACAAACCAAGCTATTTCGGACGATGATGCTACATTGGAGAAAATCCATCGTAAAGCCAAGAACTATCAATTGGTTGACGGGCGATTATACAAGCTAACCCGCAATGGAATGCTCCTCAAATGCATCACACGGACCGAGGGCATTAGTTTGCTCCACGACATTCACGGAGGAATCTGTGGATCACATGCTTCTCCCCGATATCTAACAGGGAAAGCATTCCGACAGAGCTTCTACTGGCCTACAGCTCTTCAAGACGCAAGCGATTTAGTAAAAAGTGTGAGGCATGTCAATTCTTCGCACGGAAACAAACTAAACCTGCGCAAGCTTTAAATACTATACCTTTGTCATGGCCCTTTGCCACTTGGGGTATAGACATCCTCGGGCCCTTTCCAAGGGCTGTCGGGGGATACAGATTTCTGTTCGTTGGCATTGACACATTTACAAAATGGGTTGAAGCCGAGCCCGTTCAGAAAATCACTAAAGAGGCAGCTGTTAAATTCCTACGGAGTATTGTCGTACGATTCGGTGTCCCGAACAGGATAATCTCCGATAATGGAACACAGTTTAAAAGTAAAAAGTTTTACGATTTTTGCTACGACCACGGGATCAGGCATGATCGGTCATCGGTAAACCACCCGAAGACAAACGGGCAAGTAGAACGTGCCAATGGCATCGTGCTCCAGGGCATCAAGAAGAGGATTTTTAACAGATTGCAAGCTTACGACAAGCGCTGGATTCATGAAGTCCCGACAGTACTCTGGTCAATGAGGACCACTATGAATCGGGCAACAGGCGAAACACCTTTCTTCTTGGTGTATGGAGCAGAGGCGATTCTACCATCCAACATCCGACTACAAGCCCCTCGCGTGGCAATGTTTTCAGAAACTGAAGAGCCTGACAGACGCACTGATGAGCTAATCCTCCTGGAGGAGGCTCGTGACGCAGCTGCTTTTAGGTAGCCCAGTATCAGCAAAAATTGCGACAGTACTACGATGCTAATGTTCGACAACGAAGCCTATGCATTGGGGACATGGTGCTCAAACTGGATCAACGCACCAAGGACAAAAATAAATTGTCTTCTCCATGGCAAGGACCATACATCGTAGTGGATATCGCCCGACCAGGAGCCTACAGGATCGCAGAGATCGATGGGGACGTATTGCCAAACACGTGGAATATGGATCAACTACGCAGGTTCTACGCCTAAACAATGAAGATCGTGCACAGTTCTAGACCAACCATCAGGTTTGGCAGGTATAAACCGTCGTCTGCGTCGCCTACAGCGCCAACAAAACAAAAAAGATAAGTTCTATATACTCTACTCACCCTCGCTTTTATGCTCGGGGGCTGGGTTTTCTATTTTCTATTTCGTTTCTACTCTTTGTTACCATACTGCATATACTAACAAAGAGCCGGGGACTACCATGCTGAAAATTTTCTTTTTCAGACCTATTCTATGCGTCCCGAGCTCTATGCTCGGGGGCTCCCCATTTGATCGGGAAGTTTCTTGCAGTTTGTACTTCTAGACTCTTTTTCAGCATGCCAGCATGGCTGTAAAAGAGCCCGGGGCTACTACGGTACTACTACCATGCAAGAAACGGACTTTTTAATTCAAGAAAGCTAGGCTACGCTAAAATTACCGAACACCATGACTACAAGGAATTACACAGTTCAGAAGGCCGCCCGTGTCTCAGCAACTAAACAATTCCAGAATAGCTTATGGTAACGGGACTTTTTGGCTATGACAAAGCTATCAGTTAAAAAGATCCATGAAAATACCGATCAGCTCTAAGATTTACGCAAAAACATGCAAGCATATGTTTAGCAAAATGTAACCGCATTCTAAACTGTTAAAGTTTTGCCCTATTACAGGAATTTTGCACAGTGTTCAGGGTGATTCCTCCGAATCACTCAGATGGAGATCAAGTTTTCTGACAAACGGTTCCACCAGTGGGGTAAAGCTATTAAACATTACCTCAGCTTCTGACTCTGAGCACTTGAAGCCTTTTGAGAGCAGAGAAACGTCCAGATCAGGGAGGTGGCTTTTCAAAGCCCCGATGGTGTGAGTTGCAGCAACGCAGGCACCTTCCATCAGCCTGGATTCCAAGGACGAACTGCGCTTCTCTGATGCTTCAAGACGGGCGGTCAGATCAGCTACGTCTTTATCCCGAACAACCAGTCTTCCTTCCAGATCCGAGTTTTTCTTCTTGAGCACCTCAATGCTCTTGGAGTCAGCTACAGGATCAAAGGCAACATGTGAACAAAAGTTTGAAGATAAAGACTCAATAAGCGAAGCATGAGATTTAAAGCATGTACCTTCTTTCTCGGACTGGAGAACAGTCACCTGGGCTCCCAGTCTGATCACGGACGCTTCTGCAGCAGAGGCACGAGCGTCTAGCGAACGCCATTGCTCTTCAGCTGTCGAGAGCGCGCTAATGATCGGGCCCAGGGGCGTCGGGATGGGTCCCACGATCTCTGCAGTCTTCTCTGGGCTGTCAAGTTGTGCTGTCGAGTCTGGCTCGGGAGTTTTCTCTTTGGCAGACGATTTGACAGGAGGAGAAGCTGTGGGATCGGGATGCCTGAATTCCCGAACAATCAAATACAGTAAAAACAGCATTTAAGAAAAATGTTCATACATAATCAAAGATTGTCAAAGCTCTTAC
>CM014274.1:39565202-39609574 GCA_004135705.1 Alloteropsis semialata
ACAAGAGATCAGCATTGACATCCTGTTGTACAGATGAACATGGTTCTAGTTTCCCAATTGGGTAGGCTCCATCACATGTTTGATTAAGAGTCCTCTGATTAGCTGATGAAATTTGAATCGGATTAGACAGGATCATCTAGTATAACTCAAGTCTATGCATGTAACAACTAACAGGCACTTACAATTTCTGGTGCTAATCAAACTAATATCTGCTCCTTCTTTGCAAGCCCCAGCCGTCCAGTTCTTCACCTGCAGGCATTGAGATGAGTTAGCAATAATATACAATCTAGTATCTGAAAAATATGCTAGAAGCTTCTACCTCTGCAACTTTTTGGTACATTTCATGGGGTTCATCTCCAGCAGAAGAATCACCAATTGACATCATCTCAGTTTCTAGATGAAGATTGTCTGAGAGTTCTGGTTCTTTTTCATTTGTTCTGTGAAGCCCTTGGACCAGGCAACCTGACAGTGGAATTAGTTGCCTACCATCTTTGTGGGAAGCATCCTGTGACGATTCCAGTGGGAAGAAAGAGTCTGGTAATACAGGGCTACGTGCTTGTTCCTCAGAATATCTTGTCACCTCTAGTGACAGATCATGGTGATGATTCTGTGCTTGCGATAAGTCTGATGCAGACTCTGGTGCTTGACACTGATGTACAGAATGATTGGAATGGAGTTCTTTATCTGAGAGATTCATTCGTGTTTTCTTTCTGTTTGGATTTGAACTTGAAGTGTCAATGATTTCAACAGAACTTCCATAGCTGGGGTCATCACTGATGACAACAACATCAAAACAATTGGACTTGCTGCCAGTTTTAACAATACCATGGGAGACAGAATGAAGTTCCTTTCTTTTACTAGCACGTGCCTAGAAAAATATGACCAAATGACAACATAACCAAGGACAAAATCTCAATTAGTGATGTCAGGAGGAAAAAACATGCATCTAAAAAGTGCAAATAGTTGAAGGGTACTAAAGCAGAAAAATTGAATAATACAATGGCAAGGTGCCTGAGGAAAGCACCAAACTTTTGCTAAAATAAGTGCCTACACTTTTTAATACTGATGAACTCAATAAATCTACCAAATTACAGTGATAGGAAAAGACAATAATTCAAAACAAGGAAGGGTGTACCTTTAGCAAGAAGTGCCTTCCTTTTTCACCCCGCTGTGTATTGATTAACTTCTGCTGTACGGTTGCTGTCAGTTTTTGATCCTCCCCCTTTGCAGCCCTATTACCAACACTCTTCCTTTCACTTTCTAATTGCTTCACCCTAGTGGCCTCCTTCTTAATATCCATTGATGATGGTTTGGCTGTATGTTGCTTGAGATTTGAAGGGTGTGACAAGGGCCGTTCTTCCTTCACTGCATTTTCTTTCCGTGCCCTTTTGGGAGGGACATAACTATACTGATCAATGTCTCGGTCAGATGTGAACTCAGGTGAATAGTCAGAATCAGAACTATACTGATCACTAGATTCGGCACGCGTGGAGAACTCTGGTAAATAGTCACAATCACTATCCCCACCTGATGCTGAGAACTCTGATGCAACTGAATCATTTATTTCCCTAGCATGTTTCTAGTAAACAAAAAAAGTATTATTAGTTCAGAGAAATGGGATAAACACAGCCACCGTTTCCACAAACACTACTCATTGCAACAAGGCATCCAAGCAAAGATAGTAGAACATCTTAAACTTGCATTCATCTAAACTCATAGTGGAAAAAATAGCAACTTAGAAGTAGACTCAAGAAGTGTGTAAAATCATGAGCGACAAAAATTGACTAGTTGGTAAAAAGTACCTTGGTTGAGCAAGGCCTGCATTCCTGATGGACCCATTTGGTGTAGGGTCTCAAGGACGTACTTGACACAAGAAAGATATCTTCATCTGCACTTCCATGACATTTTACCCTTACTTTGTATCTTCTAGGTTCAAAGCTGCAAACATCTTCAATGACACCTACTGACCAGGTACCATCCTGATATACTTCCACCTCCGCCAAGGGCTCCAATTCACACTCGGACTTTGTTTTGTCAAATACGGGTTGTGGCCTAATTAAGCTAGAATGTACGACTTCAATTGAGCCTTCCCTATTCCCACAGCCAACAACATAGTTGATACCGCCAACCATCTTGATGATAGTAGCTGGCATCCAAACTCTTCCCTCTTTACCACACATAACTTCTACACTGCTTCCCTCTGCATACAGTGGTATCCCTCGCAGCTGCATTCAAATTAGTAACTCAAAAGAATTTAATCCATTTTCACCAACTAATATTGTGTGGCTTGAAACTAGTCAATGAATACTGCAACACAAATTAGTTGGCAAACCAATTATAGCATATGGAACTAGTAGAGCTTCATTGGAAATGCTCTCTTGGCTCTTGACTTCAATGGATTATCTGACGAGTCTAAAGTAGACTACATGGCAATTGTTTAGAGCTTCATTAGGAATGCTCTCTTGGCTCTTGACTTCGATGGATTATCTGATGAGTCTAAAGCATGATCATCTAGTTATACTTGGCATGATTTAGTGAACAAAATTTCAATTGATGACAAAGAATATACGTATGAATGTAAAAATGAAGCATTGGGGAAACAAACTTATGATGAATCTAACCTTTTGTTTACAGAATTACAGGTACGTTTTGGATTTTCCTGGGAGGGCTCCAATCTATAACTTGTGACCAATGCAAGGACTAGATATGGGAGCGTCATCGTCATTTGTGATCAAATTGTACACTTTTTATGGATCAGCATTTTTAGTACTGAATAAAGTTAACCCTGAAAACTTAACAGATGTACATTATGTTTCTTAAAATAGCCCACATTAACTGAACTCAAAGTTTTGTGTCCCCAACTTCCTGCTTGTTAGGAGACGAGAATTTGCACCAAATTATATCGGAAATTGAACCGTTGTCATGCAAAAAAATTTGAGGAATTGGAGAGCCAAATCAAAAGAGGATTGCATAAGATAGCGGAAACTGGAAAAGCAGGTATCCCTTCCCCCAATCCGCTCACCGAATCTTGCGCGTCCATCCATCTTCCCCACACGAACTCCCGCCGCGGCCGGACGAGAGAGGCCCGGAGCTCCAGCACCTCGCGGAACAGCGGCAACGACACGGCGTACCGCGCCTCGCCCGGCCGCTTCCGCTTCGGGAGGACGGCGGAGACGACCCCGGGCCACCATCCGCCGTCATGGCACGCCTCGACGAGGTCGTACAGCTTGATCTCGTGCCGGGCGGCGGCGGCGGCGGCCTCGGCCGCACGTCGGCGGCGGCCACGACCTCCCGTAGCGGGGGCCCGCGGCGGCGGGCGCGGAGGGTGGAGAATACGACCTCGTAGCTGCCGGAGCCGCCGAGGCGCGCGGCGACGGTGGCCTCGAAGCGGGCGCCGCGGAACCCTTTGGCGTCGATGAGGACCTCGACCTCCGCCCCCACGGCGTAGCGGGGCCTGCGGCGGCAGCCCGCGCCGGCCTCCTCCCCCTCCCCCTCCTCCTCCTCCGCAGGCGAGCGGATCATGCGTGCAGCTTCCGGCGCGGCGGGGTGGTTTCGCGGCGGCTAGGGCCTATGGGCACACGGGGCGAGCAGCGCGAGCGCGGGCGCCTCTCGTCCTCTCCCTTCCCGGCCTTCCCCTGCTTCGAAATTCAAACTCGAAACCGTTGCCCGTGCCGTGTGTTCCGGGGCCCCACCCCACCGACGGAGGCTTCCATTTGAAGCGTCGCCATTGCAAGCAGGCTACGAAAAATCTCCAATCCAATCCGTACGACCTACAACGGTAACTTTTTTATAATTCAAACCAGTCCGAATGTACAAATTCAAACAAGTCCGAATGTTCAATTATGACATCAAAAGCTTCAGCAGCCCTATGCTACTCTGGCACGAGTGACATCAAGCTTGAACCTTTTACACTCCCACACGATTCATCAAGTTTTATGTTTGGAAGAAAAAGTATTGCGGATTGTGATGGAAGGCTAGCATGTTCGTTTAAGACTTCTCACGAAAAAATGACCTGCAACTGCAAGTTTTAGGTTGTACTCTCCTCCATTGTCACTAGACAATTAAAGCGCCAAACTTGGATCAAATCGGGAGATTTTCATTGCTCTACCGTGGTGCAGCTTGACTCCCCATCAAAAACCAAAATTTTCTTATCCTATCCCTATCACAAGGTAGTACGTGCTCTTTTGCTTCAAGTGGGCAGTTGGCCACAACAGGCCATCAAAGTTGGGATACACAAGCGGCTCAAAGCCCGAACCTCTTCAGCCTGCCGATCGCCGCCCGGAGGTCAGGAGAATCTTCTGCTCCTTCTTCACAGGGCCCCACACTCACACGTCCGGGCGCGAGGAGAAGAGGCGCCCGGTGAAGGCCGGAAAGGGGGCGGCGGGGTCGCTCCTCAAGTAGAATAAGGCGGAGTGCCACCCCTTGTTCGATGAGGTGAGATGCAGGGAGAGGTACCCCGACGCCTTGTCGCCGCGGAGGTGGATGCTGGCGCATCCGATGGGGACCACCTGCCTGTCCCTCGGTCGGTACAAATCGATGGCGAAGAACCACTTCCATAACTCAGAAGTGGGGCGGCACCCCGAGGAACCCCTCGCACATGGCGACAAACGCCGCGATGTGCTGAATGCCGTTGGGGTTGAGGTGCTGCAGCTCCAGCCTGTAATGCTCCAGGAGCCCCCGGAAGAAGTCGTTGGGCAGATATCCCAAACCACGCTCATGGAACGGGATGAAGGAGACGACGTAGCCAGCCGATGGCGTCGGCCGGTCCTCACTCTCGGGCGCCCGCCACTCCATTGCCTCCGTGCATGGGCACAGGAGCCCACGCGACATGAGGTGGTTCAGGTGAGCCTCTGTGACTGACGACCGCATCCAATGCCCCATCGCAAGATTCCGCGGCGGAGCGGCCTCAACTCTACGACGGAGCAAGGCAAGGAAGAGGGCGGCGCAGGAGCTCGCGGACAGCGGCGAGAGCGAAGGGAAGTAGAGCAGTGGAGCGTGCGTGCGGAGGATGCGAAACAGCAGAGAGATAGAAATAGCAGGAGCGCGGGGAGGAAAGGCGGATGCGCCCGCCTTTAAGGAGGCAGGGGGCGGTCGTGCACGGGATGCGCGCCGCACCCGACGCTCACGTTTCGTCCTCTCCCCTTCGTTTCTCGCGCCATCAACACACCTCTCCACCACGTCGCCCACAACGGCTCGCCCGCCAACGGTCATGAGGGCCCGACAGGTAAGCGGCCAAGGGCAAGGGCGCCCCGATAAGCCCTGACAGTTCGGGGGTTCCAAGACCGGCCCACGGATGGGTCCGATGGTCGCTCCCGGGCGGATTCAGAGTGAGGAGCGGAAAAGGACGGGCCCGCTAGCAGCTAGTACCCCTGGTGAACGAACACCAAGGGCGTCCAAACTCGCGTTCTAGCTTTGGCACATGCCGACCCCTGGTTTTTATCGCAAAAAGGCATAGAGCCCCCACGGTTGATCGAACGACTGCGGGAACTAAAGGGGTCGGTTGCTAGAGGTTTTGAGGTCGATCACCAGCTGATCCGTCGACCCCCCTCGCCCGAAGGGGCGTCGGGGCCTCACTCGAACTGACCCGTTTGCAACTCAATGAGAGCCGCGCGCATCTCAACCCCTCTGTCCTACCACAAGGAAAGCTCGAGGGAGAACGTAACCAAGTCGAACCAATCACCTGACCGGGCCTGCGTCCCGGGGAAAAACAATGGGGATCCAAATCGCAAATAGAAACCGATTGCGCGGTTGCAGAGAAAATTGAGCACGCCACAAGAACCACGGATCAATATATATAAATGGGTGCAAAGCACAAGCGGCTCAAGGCCGTAGGAAAGTACAAACGGGAGTCGCCACTCCTAAGTGGTGACAGTGGACGTCCAAGCACGGGAGAGGGCGAAGGAGCGCAACCGCCAGCGTCGAGCCAGGGGTCGGCAGAGCGCGCCCGACCCCCACCACCACCAGATCCAACAGGAAAGACACCCGCCAATGGGATCAGGTACCAGTAGTGATGAGTGGGGGAAGGCGACTGCATCGACAGCTCATGCGACACCGAGCATCGCACACACCCAGCACCTTGTCTCCCGCGCTTCGCGGGGATTCTTCTGGCATCAATGGATCGGACCTTGAGCTTGGGCTTTAGGAGGATGGCCAGGAGCAAGGCCGACGCTCATTTTCTCCATTTAGGGGGAAGGGCAAGGAAGACAAACTAAGATGCTTAGGAAGCAAAGGCATATACTCCTATTTATAGGGGAAGACACCCCTCCCAGGCACCTGCAACAAGGCTACAGGAGCCTCGCCACACCGCGCGAAGGAACGATGAGTCTGAATAAGCCAATGCCCTCACGGGGGAACAGTGGCATGGTGCCCCAATAAGGACCGACAAGACCACACGAGGCAGGTCCGGGCCTGGCAGGCACGCCGCGTGATAGGCCTTGAAAGGAGGTCACGGGTCCCTCTGATGGGCGAGCGTGACGTGTGCCAGACCTTAAAAAACAGCAACCTGCCTCAGCGGCGATGTGACTGCATGGGCAGGCAGACCTAAGCCTCCGAGCGGATTTATTATTCGCCCAGAGGCTCGGGGGCCATCGGGTGCGCTCACGCGCCCCAGTGAGGAACAATAAGATCATCCCATGAACTAACCCTCTGGACGAGTTCACAACTCGCCCAAAGGCTCGGGGGCTACACCCAGTGGGTGCACTCGCGCGCACCCACGGACCAGTCACAAGAAGAAGAGTTGTGAGTCCCTATAGAGGTCAAACAACCTTTGCAGGGACTCGGGGACTACTGTCAGATATCAATATCCGAGGTGACCTAATCAGTAGGGTTAGGTAAAAACAACGACTCCCGGACCTCTAAATGTATTAAACTACGGGAACACAGGGCGCTCGCCGAAGACCCTTGCGCGCGGGTCAGCCCAGCTAGTGTCAAAATGTAAGGGTCCGCCTCGCCCGACCCTCTACCCTCAGGGGCTGAAGGGGGCAGCCCCTTCGGAGTTTCTCCGCCTCGCCCGACCTCGGACAGAGGGGTCGGGAGCGGGACCCACCACTAGCAGGCTCTTCGCCTCGCCTGACCCCTCTGCGGGGATCAAAGATTCGCCCAGGCCCCAGGGCCCGGGGAGCCTGGTCTCGATAGACGAGCACTGCTAATGGCACAGACGGACGCGACGGGCATTCACTACCAGAAACAGGCTGGGCAGGCGCCACGCCCATAACGCCGCAGCCTCGCCGTCATAGCTAGCGATAACTTGCGGCGTAGGAGGCACCAGGCGCCCCCTTAAAACTTGCTGCAGAGTGTCCTTCCCACGCGTCATCTACAGGACCCGGGAGGGGGTCCCCGGACCGGAGGCGGACGCAGAGCACCCGGGATTCTTCCTTCTCCACCAAGCTCCTTCCTCTCCAAGCCTTCTCCTTCTCTCTCTCTCTCTCTCTCTCTCTCTCTTTGTCTCCTGTGTAACGGCCCAACCTTCTCCCTTCAGCTATAAAAGGTGAAGGGGGTCTTCCTTAGCACGGGTTGGAACACACCTCCACACATCACGCACACAGAGACTTGGGAGCCCCTCTTTGTCTCTACCATTTGTAACCCCCTATTACAGACAACACAAGTAACACGGGAGTCACAAACTTGATGTAGGGCATTCTTGCCTAAACCAGTATAATCCCCATGTCCTCTTGCGAACCATCCGTGCCTTGACGCGCAATCCACTAAATTCACTAGTTGGTGATTTCATACACCAACAAATGGTATATGAGAAAGTCAGGAGAAGGTCTGGAAGAGTCGCTGGTTTTAGAGATGAACATTATTTTCATGGGGACGACTTGATATGGATAAATTTTGAGGAATTATACATGCTTTCCCATCAAGATGCCCTGGACAAGTCCTCATGAGCCTCTGGATTCTGTGAGTTAATTTATTTTTTCTACAGAATAATAATGTTATTTTTTGTTTGCAAGTCTAATCCCTCCTTTATTGTGTTTCTTGTAGTATGGAGATCCGTCATTGTCAACTCAATGGATTGTACAAGTACGACTTTATGGACCCTCAAATCATAAATGAGTATAGCCTGAGAAAGTCGCCGATTAGGATAGCGAAGAACATATATCATTTCATGGATAAGGAAAATTGCGCGCAAATGATACTTTTTTCATATAACTTTGAGTGAGTTATTCTTCTTTTCCCATAACGTTATTAGTTATATTCTTTTCCTGCCAAAGTTTGTAAACTGATGTTAATTTATATGTCTTTGCGTTTACAGCTTCCATTGGATACTTCTAGTCATATGCATTGATCGAAGCAGGGTCTACGTGCTAGACTCTCTTAGAAAATGTTGGCATTTCTTAATGTCGCCACTAGAATGTTTAGTTCTAGCAATGGCGTTAGGATATGCCTTATGGTATTCTAACAAATGCGAATGAATCCGCAAGCGCACGGATATACCATTGTATCACTTCGCCTATGAGTATTCCCAAGGGTATCGTATTTTCCAAAGGAAGGCTATTGGTTTAAGAATACTGTTACGATCATGAATATAGCTATAGCATGGATAGAATCATATACGAAGGACATGGGTAAGGTAATAAGATATAATGGTAGTGTGACACACACGGGATCATCTCAGGATTAACTAGGCTAGGGAGAAGGACTAAGAGATAGCATCTAGGTTCTAATGTACTTCCTATATACTGCACTGATCAAGGTAAAGCAAAGCATTCATATACATATACAGTCTAAGCCTATGCACCCAAGCACATGGGGAGATAGCCTCCCGCGCCACTTACGCATGGCGAAGTGACTACTCATTTACGAACTCCTACAGCAATACCCGTACGTGGGAGATTTCAGAGGGTCCAACGGTGTTGTCACGACCTACGGCCTATCTCGGCCAAATCGTGGGGCACACTCATATCCAGTCGATGATTCTAACCCGAGCTCCATGCTCACATTGTTCACAACACGTTGACCATTTTGGACTAATAAGACTATGATCAACGCCACCATAAGAATAGCCGATGGACCAATGCCGTGGCATAGATCATGGAGACTATTATGCATAAGAAACCATACTCTAGTTGAACTAGAGCAAAGTCTAACATGTATGAGAGCACTCAAGTCTATACTACCGAAGCAAGGATATATGACTAACTCATGAGCATATAAGCCTAGTAACTTATGATAGCAAGAACACAAGCACAACTCATTCATACCATGACAAAGACAAACAATATATAAAAAAAGATATATCACTGAAGTAGAATAAAGTCATCCTAGAACTAGAAGATACAAGAGCCATACCCTTAGCTCCAAGGAGACCTGAAACCTGAATAGAGCTACTCTAGCCTAACTCCACTAAGCCTAGAGACTAAAGGAAGAGAGTGATTGCACAAGATGTGTGTGTCTCATTTGGAACCCCTCCACTCATATTTATAGGCCTCAAGAGGCAACATCTCTGAGGGAATATTCCAGCATCCACCCCGAACCGACCTTCAGGAGAGCACGAGAGAGCACCACGTGGAAGGCCAGGATAGGGCGCCACTAAGGCGGTCCGACCGATCCAAGGGTTCGGCCGAACCCCTGGTGGCCCCTCTCCTATTGCGCTTTCTCCAGGTGGCTGTCAAGTGGGTCCCAAAGGGTAGTTGCACGTCTTCACGATGGATTGAGGCGGTTTGGGTCTGTTGTGGGCCCTTCAATCCATGTGATCCACGCGTGGCGGCTTCTGGTTCGTCGGGATGTTGTCACTTGGATCCATGAGGGTGGATTCTCCTTTATTTCTGTAGCAAATCACTTACAACCAAATATTCTCCAAGGACATGTGGAACTATATTATTCGACGGAAAATATGCGTGTGAGCATTACCAATCCATCACTTTACTCGAGTATATTGACGGCTATTGTTGGTGCTTAACAGCTGTCAACAGAAAACCACAGAGCGCTTACCAAAATCTAATTGACACATTTTAGCAAGTATGGAGGAAATTTTGTCGACATCATCCTGGTGAGTTCAAGGAAACACTCTACTTCAAAACTGACTTTATGGTATGTATTCAAACTGCACGTCTCTTCAAATTTTTCTCCATACCATTTTTATATATTAATTAACTTTTCCATCCAACAAGTGCTTGCGCCAAAAATTAGGAAACAATCGTTGCGGATACTATGTACTGGACAACCTCCACGCCCTTATTGGTAGCACCCTCGCTACAAAGGATGAGATTAAAGTATGTTTCTATTAATTTTTTAATTACTTGTAACTTTTGTTATTTTCTATTTGACACTGCCTAAGTCGATCCTATTTCTTACGACAATATGTTTCACGCATATAGATGATGAAGGTAAGGGACAGAGTACTGCCGGTGGACTGAATCAGAGCAGTTCAAGAGCAGCTTTGTGGATTCATTTGCGAGCAAGTCATAGATCCTAAGGGAGAATTCTATTATAACGGTTCCAATCTAAACGTATGTCGCTCTGATGACTCTGAGTTATGTAATACATATGATGTGTATAATATGTAATTAATGTATATTATTTCATTATAAATTTCTCAAATTTACATATATACATATAGTTGCGTATAGATATACATAGGACTATAGTATGAGTACATAAACAAAAAAAACAAAAGATAAAAAAAGAGTAATTTAAAAAAAAGACAAGCAACCATTAGTACCGGCTGGTAATACCAGCTGGTACTAAAGGGTGGTGGCTTCTACGTTACTAAAGGGCTGCCTTTAGTATCGGGCGCTGCGCCCGGTAATAAAAGGTACCCCTTTAGTACCGAGTACCCAGTAACGGGTAGGGGTCCGATACTAAAGGGGTTACTCAGAAACTATGTAACCGTATTTATTGAGTTTCATGGGAATGAGACTTCTCTCACATACGATGAAACCCCTTTTTTCTCTCCTCGTCAAGTAAGCAAAGTTAATGATTTGGCATATAAAATCTAATGCCATGAATCCCATTGAGACTGGGCTAAGAATCTTATCTTTAGATAAAGAAACCGGAAGATTTTCTAAAAAACCAAAGAAACTGGACGATTTTTGTTTTATTTCATAATCTAAAAGAATGGGGGGATTTTTGGGGAAAACAGAATGAGTAGTTTGGAACTATGCGATAAGTTTCAGTTTATTCAGTTTGAAATTGGCTACGGAATTATTGATCCTTGAAAAGTCTTTCTCCTTTGATTTTAGAAATCCATTCGTTGCTAAAAAATAAAAAAAACTGGCTTTCCCACTTGCGTGCTGATGCGGGCCGTGCGTATATTTCTTACTTAGCATGCCTACGGGTTAATTTACAATTCTGAAACTAATTATGGTTCTTCAAAGTCATGACAGAACACCTAAAATATGTCTATTAAATTTTTTAAATAATGGTTCCTTCGTTTTGATTTCAACTCTTTTCGCCAAATAAGAATAGTGTATTTAACCACTGTTGTGTGCTGGGTGTAAACCCATACTATCTGGCCGGACAATGGTGGCGCATATATATATATGGTGTTGCACCCTCCACTACGGAAACATGTGCTTTGCCGAGTGCCTCAGAAACTCGGCAAAAGCTCATAAACACTCGGCAGAGCGTTTGTTGAGGGCCATCCTCGGCGCACCTCACTCGACGCCGATTTACTCAGCAAAGACGTCTCTACCGAGTGCTTTCTGTCGGGCACTCGGCAAAGGCTTTGCCGAGTGCTATGTTGCAACTCGGGAAAAAGGAACGAAATGGGGAACTTACGGTAACGGCTGGTTTGCCAAGTGCCCGACGGAGTGACACTCAGCAAATATTTCGACTTTGCCGAGTGCCGTAGCAAAACACTTGGCAAAGTTTCGGTGTTTGCCGAGTGCCATTGCGAATACACTCGACAAAGGCTGCCAAGTGCCACTGTAAAAACACTCAGCAAACACACAACCTTTGCTGAGTACATTCACAATGGCACTCGGCAAAGCTGGGACACTCAGCAAACAACTTCCAGAAATAGCGGATTCTCATTCTTTGCCGAGTGTCTTGACCATGGCACTCGGCAAAGGACCTCTTTACCGAGTGTAACACTCGGCAAAGTGACCGAACCCGACCTTTTTTATTTATTCAATCGCGTATAATGTAACCCACTCAAACAAACATTACAGGCATCTCACATATATCACAATAAACATCACAAACAATTGATATAGATGCCAACAACACATAAATTGTCACAATTTACAACCACAAATAGTCTCAAGTATTCTAGAAATGCAATTAAAATGATAAATCACTGAGGTGGTGGGTACCACTACGACAAATTTGGGTCATGAGACCCATCTTTCGGTGCCGCCGATTGATTCTGAAAAAAGGAGAAGACATTGCATGTGTGAGACAAGATTTACGACATAAACAAGTTCTCTAAGTAATAGTCTAAAACATTCAAAATTTCATTGTATCATACTTGACAAGGTAATACTATAAGAAATGATCTCAAAAAGACTTTGCATGTACTGAAACATCTGCTGCGTCCTCATCTAATCGGCGGATGCGAGCTTCCTAGTAAGTATCCAGGATTTTAGCTAAGTATTTAAGTCTGAGTTGTAGAAAGCTGAGTTCTTTATTTTGCTTGTGGGTTCGTTGCTTTATTTATAAAGTATCTTAATCTCTGATCAAGGTTAGGATAGCTGATATTATCTTAAGCATGGTGCTTAGATGTATATCTGCCCTCGTTTTGCCTCGTAACCTCATAGATTAGTAGAGGTGGGCGGCAGGTGGTGACAGCCCTGTCCGTCCTTTGTAATCCTCCATGTTTGGGTATGGTGTAGAGCTGTATGCCGGCAATTTCCTAGAGGTCTAGGATACCTTGGTGCCCAAAGCAAGCATAGGAGAACTCCCTTCGCTATATTCCCAGCTTAGTGCTAAGTTATCCTCTCTACCCAGCCTTTATATAAACTCGATCGATCCGATCAACCTTAGTGATTAGACAGTGCCCTCATATTCCCCATAGATTCGATACCTAGTTTACTCTCAGGTGAAAGCTACTTCAACAGCCGTGCGCTTGCGGACTTTCTGTTTGCCACCGCTGGTGTCAACAAGCTTTCTGGCGCCGTTGCCGTGGAATGGTAGCTATTGTCTAAGAACTACGGTTGCCCGTTTATCTTTTATTTTATATTTATTTTATTTTATTTAACCATAGACTCCACCCAAATCCATGAGTTCTCTGCTCCAAAGGGCAAATTATTGGAGCCGCACCCCTCGTCAAATCCTATATTAAAAGATAGCTATGAACTTCGTCCTGCCTTCATAGCTATAGTCCAGGACAAATCCTTCTCAGGAAGTGATGGTGAAAACCCATACCGTCACTTGCATGAACTTGAGTTCTCTGTTCGTGTCTGCTTATATCAGGCATGACACATGTAATGATTAGATGGAAGCTCTTTCTGTTCTCTCTCAAAGTGAGGACAAGGAAGTGGTATGACCATACCGTTGGGCTAGCAAATGGTGAATGAGAAAACTTACAAGACAAGTTTTGTCTGGAATACTTTCCCGTTCACCGGATCTGTGCACTTTAGAAGGAAATTATTAACTTTCAACAAAAAGAAAAGGAAACGATCGCGAAAGCATGGGACCGGTTCCAGGACTCGTGTCTCACCGGGATGGATCTAGGCTTTCCAGACTATATGCTGATGTAGCATTTCCGGTCTGGCTTGATTAGTGAAGATCACTACAAGAAACATGTTGATCTATGACGAATGGAATTCATCACAAAGGCCTAAAAAATCGTCACAAAGCAGTGTTTATGACGGTTTTATATTCCGTCATGTATCGAGCGTCATAAATTAACCACATGACGATTTTACAAAATCGTCACAGATTGACGCAATCCATGACATTTTTGGACCGTCATAGAATTGCCTTAGGCCCATGTAGCCCAAACCCAGGCCCAGTGTTAGTGACAAAATAAAACGTCACAGACATGGGATAAATCTGTCACATGGCTGCTGATGTGGCTGTTGACATGGATGATGACGTGGCTTCTGACGCTGACATGGATGATGACGTGGCTTCTGACGGTGATGTGGATAATGATGTGGACAATGACATCACCATTGCTGGCTATTTATTAATGGGCCAAAATAAAAAATAGGTCGCTAAAATGGGCCAAATCATGTTTTGATCAAAGTAAACAGAATATACATCAATCATGTTTTGATCCAGCATCACATACAATATCTCATGTGTACGCGCAGCGTCACATCACATACAATTTAGCTACCATGGTAATTTACAGATAAAATCCTAACACAAGGAGGCTATGCAGCACACACCACCTTTGTTGGCCATTTGGTTCTGCAGATCAGGCCGAGGAGTGGCATCACCTCCATTGCCATCTAGGCTGTCAACAAGCAGGTCACACATAAGCACATGGACAGTTTGACCATTACAGAATTTGTAAGTGGCACACAGAGAGTACTAAATCAGAAGGCAGCTAAAAGTTATAGCTATATGCATAACACACATAGAAAAAACCAATAACAGGTCACAAAGCAACACTCACTGGATGCAGCTCCAGGATTCAGAGTTTCAGCTCCAGGATTCAGAGTTCCAGGTCCAGGATTTAGCTCCAGGAATTAGCTGACCGTCAGGCAACACAGGTCCAAAGTTCATGGTAATAAACATGCAGTGAACTTCATTTCTACAAGAAAGACAATGTTTCATTATATGGTAATTACAGCTACTGCATTTCTGGATAGCGAATAGAATAAAAAAACTAAAACTCCAGTTGTAGACCGAGGTTTGATGAAAAGTAAACAAAGTGTACATAGTACTGCTATCTCAGATGTTCGGCTAATACTACAACTGCTAAAATACACTAAGTTTGATGACAAGTAAACATAGTGTTAGCCAAACTGATGCAGATGACGACATACTGCATCACAGCTCAAATTTTTCTCCAACCAAAAAATGTGACATAATTGATAGCAAAGTCAAGAGGAACTGATACTAAGGTTTATTAGTGAGCATCAATTTCTGAAGACCGAAGCTATGTAAATGCATGGAAGTACTCACTGATAAGTAGTATCAAGGGAAAAAAAAAAAAAAAAAAAAAAAAAAAAAAAAAAAAAAAAAAAAAAAAAAAAAAAAAAAAAAAAAAAGGAAAAAAAAAAAAAAAAAAAAAAAAAAAAAAAAAAAAAAAAAAAAAAAAAAAAAAAAAAAAAAAAAAAAAAAAAAAAAAAAAAAAAAAAAAAAAAAAAAAAAAAAAAAAAAAAAAAAAAAAAAAAAAAACTCCGATGAACATTTCCTGACAGAGCATACCATGAAGCAACATGAAGCAATTGGATCTCGTGGTACATGAATATATCAATGTAACATAAATATAAGTAGGTGTAACCACGAGTAATAGATTAACACAAATAGGAAGTTTGCAGAATAAAAAGGCTGAGAGGAATTGTGTCAAACAGGTGGAGTGCAATTTTATGCGTCAGATTGCAAAAAGACAAATTGAGTATTGGGAGGTATGAACACATATTAGTGCATTGATCTGAGGCTCCAACACACCTTCTAAGAGAGGTTGTCCTTTGAGAGGCTTAACGCCTTAACAACACTAAAGAAAATGATTATTTTTTACCTTGGGCGGCAGGAGATTGGGCGGACTTCAATGGACAGGGCAGCAGGGCTTTTTTACCTTGGGCAGCAGGAGATCGAGCGGACCTCACTGGACAAGGCAGCAGGGCAGTGAGGTGAGCGTAGGCTTTAGAGGATGCAAGGATCTGTGGGGAGGAAGCGGGCAGGCGGCAGATCTGAGAAGGAAGGAGCCGGCTAGCAGTGTTAGAGTTGGCGCGGTGCGGTCGTGCGGGTGGAGCGGAGGCGGAGCTCGAGAAGGTCGTCGGGCCAAGCTCTGGCCCTGGCTCCGATGAGGAGCGGCGAGGCCCCGCGCCGCCTCCTTCGCTCGACGCATGGATGCGAGGACCGTGAAGCAGAGACACCCTTCTCACTGGTGGATTATGGGCACCGGATCCGGGGAGGGGCGGCGTCTACGGGAGGGGAGGGATGCGCATGTAGCGCGGCGAGCAGAGCGCTAGCGGCAGAGCAAGTTTGAAGGAAGCGGCGCGCGTGTCTGAGGGGGAGACCGGAGGGAGGGAAGAACCAAAAGTTGTGCTGTGTGTTGTAGTTAGGGTTTCAGCCTGAGCGGAAGACTTTATACTACGTGAAAGAGATCAGAGCCATTGGATGGTTAATGGACGGCCAAAAATAGCTGAACCATTTGGGCCGGACCGGGCCTTGTATGCTTAACATTTTTTTTCTTTTTTTTTCATTTTTTTTACATTTGAGCTGGTGCCTCGCATGGGCCTGGCCTGCTGTGCCACACAGGCGCATGGGCTAGCAGCAAACCATCGATTTTTTTCTCCTTTTTTATCTCAGTAGTGCACTAGTGCGCCAAGTACGAAAATATAATGCCCCAAACTATTATAAAGGAGTTAGTAATCTAATAGTAAGATCTTGTTGGTTTGGATGATGGTTAGAGGTAATTCTTCCGTTCCATATTTTTTCATCCAAATTTTTAGATTATATTTACACTCAACTAAGTTAAAAAAAAGTGCACAAAAATTATATAATTTTGGTTTTTTCCTTTTTCACTTTTTCTTTCTTTTTGTTTTTCCTCCCTAGCACTGCACCCAAATTTTTGGAAAAAAAACAAGTATCACATTTATTTTTTATTAAATAATCAACATATTTATATCATCAAAATTGTGGTTGAGTTTTCCCAAAAAAACATTTGTGGTTGAGTATGGTATCAAATTCATGATGATTTTTATTTTCAATCTCACGTATTTGTATTGTTAAAATTCGTGACGATTTTCAGTTTCAATCTATGACAGTTACCAAGGTTCGTCATAGAAATCGGGCCCAAATGTGAGCCCAGAGAACCATTTGCAGATCTGTGACAAAAATTGACTAATTGTCATAGATGGCGCACCGTTTATGACATTTTTTGAATCCATCACGAAGAATCCGTCATGGGTCAACACATTTCTTGTAGATCGATGCCCGGTACATTGACATAGCCGCCGGAGGATCATTCCTGCACATAACCCCGGCTAGAGCAAAAGAGGTCCTGGCAGCAATCCGGGAAAACTCTCCTGCTGACGTAGATGAAACTGAGCAAGAGGACCTCCAAGTAGAACTTAACTTACCTGTAGACTTGCCCAGTCCAAACCCAGTTCCTGAGACCCCATCCGTGGAGGCAGAGGAAACTCAACCTTTCGGATTACCTTTTGACTTCGAGGAAGATTTTTTTGAATATTTTGGGAATACCTCAAACTACACAGTGCAGAAGAGACCTACGGTAGAGACCCCCTCCATTCAATTGGAGACAAACTTTCATAACGAAACTGTGTGGGAACTCATTTCCATCCTAAACACGGAGTGGTCTAATGAAGTTGAGTCTTCTTCCGAAGTCATTGACTTCTCGCCTTCACAAACCATTCGAGGTTTCGTTAGTAAGGTGGCCATAGAGATCCTCTGTAACCCAACTGCTGGGGCCAATATAATGTCCAGTTCTTTCGCGCACATCCTTGGACGCAGCAATAAACTGGCCCCAACACCCAAGCTCCTTAGAACACCCTCTGGTCACATTCTCGAGAGTCTTGGTTTAGCATGAGATCTTCTTGTCAAGCACAATGGGATACAGATGGCTCTGGACTTTTATGTCTTTGAGGCATTAGATTTCAACCTCATGATAGGGCACCCTGTCAACGGCCTCCTTCAAGATGTAACCTCGAAAGGAAATCTCCTAGCCAAAGTAGGAGGAAATCTCCTCACCATTCCTCTAGCTAGGGTCAGAAACTCCATAGCTGAACCTTAGGTAGAGCCTGACCCAGCCGAGGCAATGAAGTCCCTCCAACCAAGTGACCCGTTTGAGTCATTCCTAGAAAAACATGTCCATGACTTTATCGAATAAGAGGATGATGCTTCTGAGCCACTTGAAGATGAGGAGCCACCAAAGCTGCATATAGAGCTAAAACCCTTGCCCGCTGGCCTCCGCTATGTCTTTCTAAATGAGGACAGGGATTCCCCCATCATCATTAGTGACAAGCTATCGCAGGACAAGAGTGAGACTCATTAAGGTGCTCGAGAAACACCGCTCGGCATTCGGGTACTCCCTCAAGGTCCTGAAGGGAGTAAGCCCCGTGCTCTGTACCCATCGCATTCCCATAGACCCTTTATCCACACCATCTAGGGAGCCTCAACGCAGGCTAAATAATGTGATGAGGGAAGTTGTGAAGAAAGAAGTCTTAAAACTTCTGCATGCCGGGATCATTTATCCTGTCCCTCAGAGTGAATGGGTTAGCCCTGTCCAAGTAGTGCCCAAGAAGGGGGGCATGACCGTCGTAAATAACGAGAAAAATGAGCTGATTCCACAGCGAACCGTTACTGGGTGGCGGATGTGCATTGACTATCGCCGACTTAACAAGGCCGCAAAGAAGGACCATTTTCCGCTCCCCTTCATCGATGTGATGTTGGAGAGACTTGCGAACCACTCCTTCTTTTGTTTCCTTGATGGGTATTCTGGCTACCATCAAATTTCCATCCACCCTGATGATCAAGAGAAAACCACCTTCACTTGACCATATGGAACGTATGCATACCGTAGAATGTCATTTGGGTTGTGCAATGCGCCAGCATCGTTCCAAAGGTGCATGGTGTCTATCTTCTCAGACATGATTGAAGAGATTATGGAAGTTTTCATGGATGACTTTTCAGTCTATGGAAAAACCTTTGATCATTGTCTACAGAACTTAGATAGGGTGCTGCAAAGATGCCGAGATAAGGATTTGGTGCTAAACTGGGAAAAGTGCCACTTTATGGTCCGAGAGGGCATAGTACTAGGACACTTAGTGTTCGAAAGGGGGATAGAGGTGGACAGAGCTAAAATTGAGGTAATAGAAAAGCTTCCACCTCTGACCAATGTTAAAGGGATCCGTAGCTTCTTAGGCCATGCGGGGTGCTACCAGCATTTCATCAAAGATTTTTCTCAGATAGCCAGACCCCTCACTTGCCTTCTAGCTAAGGATGTACCCTTTGATTTTGATGATTAGTGTTTACATGCTTTTACAATCCTGAAAAATGCTCTCATCTCAGCGCCAGTCATTCAACCCCCTAACTGGATACTACCTTTTGAGATAATGTGTGATGCTAGTGATTATGCTGTTGGTGCTGTCCTAGGACAAACCAAGAATAAGAATCATCATGCTATGTCCTATACTAGCAAAACTTTGATAGGAGCTCAACTAAATTATGCTACCACTAAAAAAGAGCTCCTGGCTGTGGATTTTTGCTATTGACAAGTTTAGATCTTACTTGGTTGGAGCTAAGGTTATTGTATACACTGATCATGCTGCTTTAAAATACCTGCTCACCAAGAAAGATGCTAAGCCTCGTCTTATTCGTTGGATCCTCTTGCTCCAAGAATTTGACTTAGAAATTAAAGATAAGAAAGGAGTAGAAAATTTAGTAGCAGATCATTTGTCGCATATGCAGTTTACTGACATGCAGGACTTACCGATAAACGACTTTCTGCACGACGACACCTTACTCAAGGTGACAGCCTCCGACCCCTGGTACGTGAACATTGTGAAAATGCAGTTATCAGAGCTAGAAGAATGGAGAGACAAAGCATACCATAGTGCCAGGATCTACAAGGAAAGGACCAAGAGATGACATGATAAGAGAATCAAAGTGAAGGAGTTCCACCCCGGCGATAAGGCATTACTCTTTAATTCCAGGGCAAAGTTATTTGGACATGGGAAACTTCGAAGTAAATGGGAAGGACCATTCATTGTTGTGGTGACTTCATCACACAGGGCCATCACACTCCAAGGCGATGAACGTAATCTCTTCAAGGTAAATGGTCAACATTTAAAGGTTTTTCTTGAGCCTAATAGTAAAATAGAAGAGGAATTTGATGTGATCAATTTGGTCATGGATAATTCCCATTTGTAATTACCCTTCACCTAGATCCCTTAGCTCTTGTAGCTCCCTAGCAAGCACTTTGGGCTTATTTGGACCTGTCACGTAGTACACGCAAAACATGAAGGCGATCGGGCTTAGGCCCAGGTCGGCCGACGGATGTTTTCTCTAACGTCTCTGAAGCTGTTTCGCGGTGGATGAGCGATTCTACCTCTGCTTGACCTGAGAAGAGGGTTGTTTTCTCTTTAAAAATTCACCCATCCTCTTCTCCCTTTCTCATCTGAGTTCTTCTTTGCCCACATTCTGAAACCACCGAGTCAAAACTTTCCACATCCACAAGAATGGCCAAAAAGAGTCGCCCCACCTCTCGATTGACATTCGATCTTGATGGTGAACCAACTCCGGCCAACCAATTGGTCCCTTTCAATCTGGAATCAGCCGTGGCCATAGTCATCCCACCGATAGCAACTCTCCTGCCAGAGGAGGGCGCGAGAGGCCACACCAGGGGGTCGGCTGATCCCTCAGGTCGGGCGACGGCCCCTCGCGGCCCCTCGGCGCCCCGTTCGGCGGCGCGATCCCATTCTCCCAGAAGGCCCCAGAGACATGAGGCACGGGCATCAAGCCCGTACAGAAGGCTGACGACGGGGCAGCTCACACCAAAGAAGGCGACGGGGGCCATTCCTGTCAATGGGGATGGGCTCCCAACTCTCTAGCCAGGGAAAAAGCTCAAGGAGGTGGTGAAGAATAAGTGGGACGATGTCGTGGCGTATCACTATACGTCCGATGTCTCCATTTATTTGCCCACTAGCACTCCTGAGCAGCGATTCCAGGTCTTCAGGGAGAGGAAACCCAGAGGCGGCTATGGGAAGGGACTGTTTCCCCCTCTCACGCCGGAGGAGAGGAAGGAATTGGAGGAGTCAGTGGAGTCATCTCCTGCTGGCAAGATCAAGAGGCATATTTCTCCTCCTCCAGTTCAGAGGCCAGGTGGTCACTATGAGAGTGATGATGAGAAGAGGAAGACAGCCAAGGCTCCCTCCAATGCAAAGTTACTCGAGCTGATTACCCAGCTCGATCGTGACAATGCTAAATTGGAGAAGAAGTTCGCTGAAGAGCGATTTGCATGCATGAGCTTGCAGGACGATTTTGATATGTTGCGCAAAGCAACAGTTGTCAAGCTCAAGCGTTTCGCTAAAGCCCTTGGGGATGAGAGCCTCTTCAATGCACCTTGAGCACCTAGGCTTTAGAATAAAATAGGCACATTAGTTTTTAAGTTATTTATTTATTTCCTCATTTTTTCATTTGATTATTATGTAATGTGCTTCTGTTATCATGAATAAAATAAAAGTCTTTAGTATATCAGGGTTGTGTTTTTGTGTTTCCACTTGGCTTTGAATAAAAGTACAATGTGGGGGAGCCCCTCGCCGAAAGATAGATGAAAAATGGAGTGATACATTGCAGAACAGTGCAAAATAGAACGAAATAGAACATCAGGCGAAAGAACAAGACCAGACGGGCCACCACCAGGTCGCCCGACCTGGCCTAAGCTCCTCCTTGCCTCCGCTTCTTCCTGCATGATGGTTCGACTCTCTTATCCACTGTTGCAGTTGAATCGCTATGAAAATAGATCCTGGAATTCAAAACATGAATAAAATCAACCCTTCACATTTCCCCATCGCATGAAAAATATTATTAACTTACATATATTTTATTCCCTATACTTTTTGGCTTATGGATATCTTCTTATAATAGGAATCCATGTCATCTAAGTTATTGCTTTTTGGATATGGCTTTATCATGAAAGATGATCTTGCTATATCAAGTACTTGAAATTTATAAAAAAATCTTAAAAACTCTTTAGCTTTGCCATGCTCCTCATGAGTTTGAGTGACAACCATCATATTCTTATCCAAACATTCCCTTTTGAGCTTTGAGTTGTTTCAAAGTTGTGTGACCCTTATTAGAAATACTTCATGTTTTTAAAGTCAAGATCACGTACACTCCACCATGAGATGCTAACCCTTACACTGAGGGCAAAGAAAAAACATGCCTTCCATTTTGTGTTTATGAATAAATACTCCTAAAAGTGACCTTTCCCCTCCAACAAATATAGAGAAAAGTTATGGGCTATATGCATAGAAAAAAAAGAGAGAAAAAAAGGAAACGAAGCAATAGCCCATATACAAAAAGGAAAAGAAAGGAGGAGAAGGTCATAATAATGGAGTACCGTTACTTTCCACTTCATTTCATACACATGCACATCTTGACTTGATTACATAACTTGTTTCTGATTTGGATACTAACTTTGGAATGAAAACATAAGCAAAATAGGGTATGTATCCAGATAGCTCCACATACAAAGATACATTTTGGAGAGAATGAGTGTTGCTCCAACCACCAAAAAAATGTGAGATCTAGAGAGAAACTCTTTGAGGGGCAAGGCAATGCTTTCTTTTACAAAATCTTGAAAACCCAAGTACTTGGAGGTGAGAGTTATCATGACATGAAAAAGGCTATTCCTTTCTGCAATAACCCAAGAAACATGTTAGCTACCCAGTATAAATCCACCAAGCCTGAAAGTTTGGGAATAACCTATATGTTTGTTCATAATCATTCTTGTGATAAAACCTTAGTCTTTACTCGAGAAAGAGAAAAGGACAAGTGTAGGGGAGTTTGTTGACGGCTCTTAAATGATGAATTTTCACCATCAACATAGATATAAACGAACTATCAAAAGAATAGACATAGGGTTATTTACTAAAGAATTCCACTAGTTTTGGTCTATATGTGCTTACAGGAACAAATTGGCAAAATGGGAGCAAAAGTGGGCCTAGGGCCAAGTCACCCGACCCCACCAGGTTGGCCGACCTGGGCCCTGGCCCAACCGAGCTCAATTTCCTCCCATGCAGAAGAAGCACACCTAGAGAAGATCTAGACCGTTAATTCAACGTTGGTTTACACCAAGGGCAAGGGATGAGCTACTCATGGATTGAACGGCCCACATCTAAACTCAAACTCACTCAATCCATGCGTACCCACCTGGAACCGACCCTAGGGCCCACAGTGCAGCCACTCAGAGAAGATTGGGTCCGAGAGGCGGCAACTCCAGGTCGGCTGAGATGGGCACACGACCGAACCGGTCCTCCCTTGACCCATACCTTCCAACCGCCTTCAGGAGCAAATCCAAGCCGTGCACGTCTTAGGACGGTGGATCCTAGGATCGGCCGATGCCACGGGATCGGCCGACCTAGGCCCACCTCCAAACTGCCTCAGCCTCCTTGTACCAACTCCAAACTGCCTCTACAAGCTATAAATACCTGAGTCCGGGGCTGATCAGATCATCATCGAGCTGGAGTGAAGATTCAAGGCGAAGCCGTCCTCATATCTTAAAGTAGAAATAGGGAGAGAGTGAGGGAGAGTCTGGAGGAGTCCCGGCGTGTTGGCGACCCTCCACCTGTACCTCGACGGATGCGAGCTTCCTAGTAAGTATCTGGAATTTCAGCTAAGTATTTAAGTCTGTGTTATAGAAAGCTAAGTTCTTTATTTTGCTTATGGATTCGTTGCTTTATTTATAAAGTATCTTAATCTCTGATCAAGGTTAGGATAGCTGATATTATGTTAAGCATGGTGCTTAGGTGTATATCTTCCCTCGTTTGCCTCGTAACCCCATGGATTAGTAGAGGTAGGTGGTAGGTGGTGATAGCCCTGTCCATCCTTTGTAATCTTCCACATTCGGGTACGGCGTAGAGTTGTATATCGGTAATTTCCTAGAGGTCTAGGATACCCCGGTGCCCAAAGCAAGCATAGGAGAACTCCCTTCGCTATATTCCAAGCTTAGTGCTAAGTTATCCTCTCTACCCAGCCTTTATATAAACTCGATCGATCCGGTCAACCTTTGCGATTAGACAGTGCCCTCACGTTCCCTGTGGATTCGATACTTGGTTTACTCTCGGGTGAAAGCTACTTCGACAGTCGTGCATTTGCAGACTTTCTGTTTGCCACCACTGGTGTCAACACATATCAAATGAAAAAGTAGTGATAACATCTAAAGCTACTTACCTTTTCCCTGTGGGGTGAGTCAGTGGGCGTCTCTCAAGAGGTATCGGTCGCCTCTGGAGGGTCGAGGGACCTCGCAACCAGACACCCGACGAACTATAGGAAGCAAAACCCCCTTCTGCCGCCTCCTTCTACACATGCTCCTCCTGTCCCTGCTCCTCATCACCTGAGGCGTGCTGCATGTTCTTATCGTGGTATCGGCAGAGTTGTTGGTCGTATCGCGCGTGCTGAATTGACGCGGATAGTCGGTGTTCCTCGATGCCGTCGAGGTCGATTCGACAATCTTGCTCGGCCTCCCCTTCTTCATAATGCTCAATGCGAGGAGAGTCGCAGGCAATGTCTGTCGGGAGAACTGCTTCTGACCTGTAGACGTGGAAGAACGGCGTGTACCCGGTCGCCTGATTGGGCTATGTTTGCAGGCCCCAAATGACTTGGGGTAGCTCCTGGTGCCACTTTCCGGCGTATCTCTTCAATGGGTCAAAGATTTGCCCATGGAGAATAATGGTGTTGGCCAGCTCGACTTGGCTGTTGCAGCGTGAGTGTGTCACGAAAGGGTAGTAGAAGACGATGAGGATTTCTTCGCAGTAGTCCCAAAAGGCGGTCCTTGTAAACTGTGATCCCATGTTGGTGATGATGCGATTTGGGACTCCGAATCGATGAGTGATTTCTTCAATGAATCCCGCAGCCTGTTTGGTTGTTGGAGTTCTGGCGATACCTTTATACTCGATCCACTTGGTGAATTTGTCAATGGCCACTAAGACATGGGTGAAACCTCCGGGTGCCGGCCTGAATGGTCCAATCATGTAAACCCCATGTTCACAGTCCTTATAATGGAAAATCCGACCATGAATAGCCTCAGAAAATGAATAAAGGCTAAGCATAACTTAGGCATTTATGCTCAAATAATATTGTAGTATGCATATCTGGAATGTATTTGAGTACAGGGACATTGGAGCAAAAGATGAAGGCTGTTGGGCCCAGGCCCAGGTCGGGCGACCTGGCCTAGCACCCACTCAAGCCCATCTTCCATGCAGGTCAAGAAGAACACCAAGGGATGATCCTGGCCACCGAATCAAGGTCGGTTGATGTCAAGGATGAGAGATGATCCATGTGTCACTCCCATGGATTAAAGGGCCCACATCTCAACTTCAACTTACTCCAATAAGGCGTACCCACCTGGAACTACAAATAGGACCCACTTGGTAGTCTACCAGAGAAGCGTGGGGCCGAAAGGCGGTGGATAGCCCGAGGCGGTGCATCCAAGGGTTGGCGGACGCCCCCCTTTGACCGACCTGGGCCCACGGCCAAACGGCCTCAACCGCCTGTGGCCAACTCTACACCGCCTATGGATGCTATAAATACCTGCAAGAGCCTCTGCATTCGACACACACCAGAAGAAGAGCCCTCTCTTGCTACAAGCTTAGTCTTAGTAGTGATACTTCTAGTAGTTGATCTTTTGAAGGGCTTCCGGAGGAGTCTTGGTAAGCTCTAGAGTTCAGCTTTTGTATCTTGATCTTTTGAAGGGCTTCCGGAGGAGTCTTGGTAAGCTCTAGAGTTCAGCTTTTGAATCTCTTTACTTACTTGTATAACTTTGATCTTAATGGAATTATCTTCATACTTATGCTGTATGCCCCAACTTTACTCTACTTACTTAGTATATACATCTTATGTCTTGCACCTTATTCGAGCTGACGTATGTCACGACATTGGCTCAATGTGCCTTATGGTTGCTCTGTCTATTAACATGATAGATAGTGTTGTATTCCTTTATGCAAGCATGGTGTTTGATATAAGGAATATCATTGCGGGTATCGCTACCCCACGGATTAGTAGAGGTAGGCGGCAGGTGGTGACAGCCATATCCATCCTTTGTAATCCTCCATGTTTGGAGATGATATTAGGCCTTTATGATAAGACGTCTGGTTGTCGTCCCTTGATGAGGGAACCCTCCGGATACCTCGATATGTCCTCTAACATATATCCCTTGACTGAGCTTGTATATGATAAAGTTGTATATCCAAGTCCCATATGTATGATATTTATGAAACCCTCTGTGATCTTTACTAATGTTCTATTCACTAACTAAGACTTATTTATAGATGAGCAATGCACTTCTGTGTGTCACCTTACCCATACATTGTCATATCATTTACCCCTACTTAGACTTTTGTACATTAATATTGTTGTAAGCAAATGCATCGGATGACAACTAAACGCTTTGCCTATGGATAAACAAATAACGATACTCTGGAATACTCCCGGGTGAAATGCTACAACTACTTCTATGTGCTTGCAGAATAATGTAAACATTAGGAAATACCAACAAGCATTTCTGGCATCATTGCCGGGGAAAGCAATGGTTAAAGAATAATATAAACATTAAGAAATACCAACAAGTATTTAATATAGCATAATTAATCACCAGTACCCTAGCAAGTTTTACCCTTTTGCTCTGTTTCTCGATGACGTGAAACAGGGTAGTGTATGACTGGTTTCCAATTACCATCCAATTATGTCAAGAACCCGAACACTATCAGAAGGAGGGTACTCACTCATGTCATGATCCCTCAGGTGTTCTTGTTGGAGACCGAACCAATCATCAGAGAGCCATCCACTCAAGGAGAACAAATCGTTCTCGAAGCACCACTACCTGTAGAAGCTGTGGCCGAGAGGGCGATACGTGACTACTCCGCTCCTTCCGCTGCCCACATCCTGATGGGCCCGAAGGTAGCTGTGGGGGATCACGCATTCGAGCTCAAAACCCTCTTATCAACATGGTGCAGGCCAGTCCCTTCTATGGGAAGGCCAATGAAGATGCTAGCGCCCATCTGCAGCACTTCCTGGACGTGTGTAGCACCATCACTATACGGGGAGTCGACCAGGAGGCGATCAAGCTTTGTCTGTTCCCATTCTCATTGCTGGGAAAGCAATGGTTCTATGCCAGCCAAGACATGGTGAACACATGGACCAAATGCTCCAACGCATTTCTTGCCAAGTTCTTCCCCATTAGCAAAACCAATGCCCTCAGGGGGAGAATCTCTAGTTTCCAGCAAGAGACTGGAGAGACAGTGTCAGAGGCGTGGGATCGTTTCCAGGACTATGTCCTGACGTGCCTTCACCAAGGCATGCAAGAGTGGCTCCTGCTCCAAAACTTCTACCACGGGCTCTCCCAGATAGCCTGCGAACATATGGATGCTGCTGCTGGAGGGGAATTTCTCTCCTTAGCTATGGCCACCGCCAAGCTGCTCATCGAGAAGAAGGTGTCCAACCAAGCTTGGAACGATGAACGCCTCCAAGGGCGTAAGCGCGGCATGTGAAGGAGGTGGATATGTTAGCTGCCAAGATGGACCTAATCATGAAGCGCCTTGACGACCGCACCAAGGATGGTGCCGACAACAATGAAGGGCCACTAGACTCACACATGATGTGTGAGGTCTGTGGAGAAATTGGCCACTTGGGGAATGACTGCCCCGAGACACATGAAGAGGTGCAGTTCGTCAATGGCAACAACGGGTACCAGCCGCAAGGAAACTGGAACCAGCAACGCCCGTTCTATCAGGGAGGTAACAAAAAATCTCTTTCTCTAACCAACCTTCTCTGAAAGATCTAGTCCTTGGTCTGGCTAAGATTAATGAATCCATCTCCAAGAGGCTTGCTACAAATGATAAGGCTCTAAAGGGCATAAACTCTAAGATTGAGAGTTTGTCCTCCACCTTCCAGAGGCAGCTGAGCTTTAATAAAATGTTAGAAACCCAGCTTGCTCAGTTAGCTGCTACTATTCCTTCCAGAGATAAGGGAAGAATCCTGGGGCAACCGAATCCTTCCTTTAAAAAAGTTAAGGCTGTTTCCACAAGAAGCAGAAAGGCTACTCGGGATCCAGTCCCAGCTAACCTTGTAGGAAAGGCAACAGAAACCAGGGAGGAGAAGACAGGGGAGGAAGAAGAGCCAGAAGCTCAGCCAGCACCAGCAGGAAGAACCGCTCCACACGAGTTCTACGACACCAACGTGCTGCCGTTCCCTCAAGACCAGAAGAAGTCATCGGTGGATGAGCAATTTGCCAGGTTCGTAGAAGTAATTCAAAAGCTAAACATACATGTTCCACTGCTGGATGCCATGTAGGTACCGACATACGTGAAGTACTTGAAGGACATACTCAACAACAAACGTCCACTCCGAAGTACAGAAGTCGTGACTAACAGAGGAGTGCAGCACGGCTATCCTAAATCACAGAGAAGAAGAAGGACCATGGATGCCCCACCGTCACGTGTACCATCAGGACCCAGCAATTCGAGCACACCCTCTGTGACCTTGGGGTGAGTGTCAGCGTCGTGCCAAAGGTAGTCTTTGACTGCCTTAATTATACTACCTTGTCCCCAACTGCCATGAGACTACAGTTGGCCGACTCTACTGTTCGCTACCCAGAGGGGATAGCCGAGGACATCCCGGTTCGTATCCGGGATTGCTTTGTCCCTGTCGACTTTGTGGTCTTGTACATGGCCGTCAGCAACGATTCGTCGCTTATCCTAGGGCGACCCTTTTTTAACACTGTAGACGCTCACATTAATGTGGGTGCTGGAGAAATCCAGCTTCACATTAATGGGAAGAAAGAGAAGTTAGATTTTAGGCTAAAGGTGGAGCAATGCTCCATGATCAAAATCAAATATGGGAGGAGCAACCAAAACATCAAGGAGGTGAAAGTCACACCACCAGAAAAGGACAGTCTGGCCAAGTTCATGGACAAGTTTTGGGAGAACAAGGTCCCAAAAAAGGTGTCACACAAAAAGTAAGAAGCCTACGTGAGGTGCGAAAGCACATGCAACGAAGACATCAGGCCAAGCTGTCAACTGCCAGAAGAAAGTAAAACATGTATGGCGGGTTAAATCATCTGTTTCCTCATCTCCAGGAGCAGATGTTGCTTCATCAAGTTGAATCCAACCAAGGAGACGTCATCGCTCGGCGACGTAAAACATGAGTCCTACGCCGACACATAAATCGATGTCAATAAATCAGCTTGGGGGAGGACCCCCATTAGGTAAGTTCAGGTAAGTTTTTAAGAATAATGTTTTTATTTCTTAATAAAGTTAGTAAATGGGAGACGTCTAGGCTAGTCCCTGAATGTCATAAGTTCTTGCTAAGTCTTTATTTTGGATATGATGAATAGTTGCTCTTATTTCAGTCTTGTACCTATGTTTCAACTGCTAGTCTCCTAAGCCTTGAGTTTGTTGGTTTAAGCATGTTCTTGCCCTGTTATCTTGTCAAGTTGTGGGTAGCACATGCAAGCTCTAGTCTAGGTTGTTGTTGGCTATGATATGATAAGATCTGAGTTACATTAAGCTCATGCCAAGTAAGGCTTGATATCCGGAGTTTTTCTTTAAAAGAATAAAATAAAGAGTTCCTTATGGTGATTTAAATTCCTACCAAAGCTCAAATTGTTGAATCTCCTACAAAGCTATTGTTGTTTGTATTGAGTTTTATCAAGATCAATGTGATTCTTAGGAGATTCACTTCATGCTTTCAAAATCAAGATCACGTGCACGCCACTCATACATGCCGTATTTCTACTCTAGAAGTGAGAATGACACTCATTCATCCACCAAGTAAAAACTCCACAAAAGAGAGTAGGATGCTCTTCGCTTAAACAATGTTGTGAAAAGAGACATGGGCCAATCATTAAAAAAATGATGAGTACATGAGGGCTCAGGGATGAAAAAAACAAAAATAAAAAATAAAGAATGGCCATGTCTCCAAAGCAATTTTATAAGGGAAGAGGAACCTACGGAAAAGGAGCTACCATTTACATGCCACACACATATGCACATCTTGATTTGAGAGTATGACTTAATTCTCTTTGAATCCTAGTTTTGACTTTACAATATGTGCAATGCAAGTGAGCTACAAACTCTCCTAGCACTAACTCCACTTTAATGAGTGAAATGAGAGTTGAGAGAGGAATCATGGTAAGGAATACACGTTGAGTGATTTGAGAGTATCACCCTAGGAACTCTATCCTTCTTGAAAAATCCCCAAAACCTCTAGTTTGATGGTTAACCAAGGTAGAAAGCAAGATGCTTGATCTAAGTCATTCTGGCTATGAACAGCCCAAGACAAGGAAAAGCTACAAGCCCCATAAAGGCCAAGGTAATGAGGGAAGTTTATTTTTCCACCAGCTTATTCAATTCTTTTGGGAAGTAATGAGAAAGCAAATCCTGATCCACTGAGCCTAAAGTTTTAGTCTTTGCTCGGGACGAGCAAAGGGCTAAGCTTAGGGGAGTTGTTGATGGTCCTTATAACAGAAAATCCGACCATCAATAGCCTCAGAGAATGAATAAAGGCTAAGCATAACTTTGGCATTTATACTCAAATAATATTGTAGCATGCATATCTAGAATGTATCTGAGTACAGGGACATTGGAGCAAAAGATGAAGGCTATTGGGCCCAGGCCCAGGTCGGGCGACCTGGCCTAGCACCCACTCGAGCCCATCTTCCATGCAGGTCAAGAAGCACACCAAGGGATGATCCTGGCCACTAAATCAAGGTCGGTTGATGTCAAGGATGAGAGATGAGCCACGTGTCACTCCCATGGATTAAAGGGACCACACGTCAACTCTAGCTTACTCAAATAAGGCGTACCCACCTGGAACCGCCAATAGGACCCACTTGGCAGTCTACCAGATAAGTGTGGGGCCGAAAGGCGGCGGAGCTAGGTCGACGGACCTAGCTAGATCGGCCGACCTGGTCTTGCGGCCATTTCACTCCACCCTTGACCAGTACCTGTAAACCACCATAGGGACAACATCTGGACCATGCATAGCTCGAGGCGGTGCATCCAAGGGTCGGCCGATGCCCCCCTCGGCTGACCTGGGCCCACGGCCAAACGGCCTCAACCGCCGATGGCCGGCTCTACACCTCCTATGGATGATATAAATACGTGCAAGAGCCTCTGCGTTCAACACACACCAGAAGCAGAGCTCTCTCTTGCTACAAGCTTAGTCTTAGTACTGATAATTCTAGTAGTTGATCTTCTGAAGGGCTTCCGGAGGAGTCTTGGTAAGCTCTAGAGTTCAGCTTTTGTATCTCTTTACTTACTTGTAAGACTTTGATCTTAATGGAATTATCTTTATACTTATGTTGTATGCCCCAAGTTTACTCTACTTACTTAGTATATACATCTTATGTCTTGCACCTTATTCGAGCTGACGTATGTCACGACATTGGCTCATTGTGCCTTCTAGTTGCTCTGTCTATTAACGTGATAGATAGTGTTGTATTCCTTTATGCAAGCATGGTGTTTGATATAAGGAATATCATTGCGGGTATCGTTACCCCACGGATTAGTAGAGGTAGGCGTCATGTGGTGACAGCCCTGTCCGTCCTTTGTAATCCTCCACGTTCAGGAGATGATATTAGGCCTTTATGATAAGACGTCCTCCTGTCGTCCCTTGATGAGGGAACCCTGGATACCTCGATATGTCCTCTAACATATATCCCTTGACTGAACTTGTATAGGATATAAGGTTGTATATCCAAGTACCATATGTATGATGTTCATGAAACCCTTTGTGATATTTACTAATGTTTTATTCACTAACCAAGACTTATTTATAGATGAGCAATGAACTTCTGTGTGTCACCTTACCCATACATTGTCATATCATTTATCCTTGCTTAGACTTTGGTAGACTAATATTGTTGTAAGTAAATGCATTGGATGACAGCTCTCTTTAACTAAACGCTTTCCCTGTAGATAAACAAATAACAATAATCTGGAATAATCCTGGGTGAAATGCTACAACGTACTTCTGTGCACTACAGAATAATGTAAACGTGAAGAAATACCAATAGCCCACAATAGGCGAAGGGCCATTGTTGGTATTTCTTATGTTCACAAATAAGATCCACAAGCGCATGAAATTACTGTTGTAGCATTTCACCCTTGAGTATTCGGGTATCGTATTTTCTCAGGGAACGGTTGTGCAACGATCAACAAGCTAGTCACCCCAAGAAGGCAAAAGGTTATCTGAACTGGGTAGTGGGGTTTTCTGTGGATAGAGAACTAGGACAGGCTATGCTTGGTTACTAGAGAGAATTTCTTATTTGCCATTGAAAGTTTACTTGATGCCTTATTTGCCATTGAAAAGTTTTGAGTTCCCTATTTGCCATTGACTTAAACTTTAATTCCTCTTGTGCCATTCTCCATCCATTTCACCAAGTAGAGCTGTTAAGTAGGAGGGGAAATGACATTTTTGCCCCCATATTCTAACACATGCCAGCACCTCTCTGTTGTCTCTTCTCCCCATGAAAGTTTGAAATAACCACCAGTCATCTTAAAAAAAACAACCAACAGCAGCATGCTCTCCATCGACGCCTCTCTCTTTTTCCATCTTCTACGATCAAAGTCCCCAACTTGTATTTTGCAATAATCCTGCAGCACACAGCAGAGCTTGCTCACGGCATCAACGCACGCCATCTCCCGCATCACCTCCAGCAGGGACGCTGCCAGCATGCGCATCACCCACTCGTCGGCGGCCACGGAGACACGATGCAGCTGTACGTGCCGCCACGGCGGCGCCCACCAGGTGCGTCGCGCCCCCATTCCGCGCACACGTATAGCTCCACGAGCAGCACCAGGGCCAGTTGCATCGGCGTCCTACCACATGCCGCGGACGGCGGACCACGTGGACAGGGGCGGCACACGGTCAAGCTCCGGCTTGATGACCTTGTGAGCAGCGCCAGTGTCCACAATCAGCGCATGGTTCTGGAGCGTGGCGCGGAGGGGGGACAGGCAAGAGGCGTTGGTGAGAAGCACGAAGGAGGAGGAGGCGTTGAGGTGGAGCGAGAGGATTAAAGTGGCATTAATATTGCATGGCAAGCCCAGGAGCACCAGTGGGAAACTGGCCTCGGGAGGAAGAAAGGTAAAGAAAGTGAAAAAGAAGAAGAGGGCAAAAACATCATTGTCTATCCTATTTAACAGCTGCTAACAGTGAAATGGACGGAGAATGGCAGATGAGGCATAGAAGTTAAAGTCAATGGCAAATAAGTATGACAAAACTTTCTAGTGGCAAATAGGGAACCGAGTTAACTTCTGATGGCAAATAAAGAAATTTCTCTGGTTACTAAGTGCTTTCTTCGGGCACTGGTTTACCCCTAGTCTGCTAGGCATCTCCAGCCAACAGCTCTACGCCGTACTGGGACAGGGAAGAGTAACATAGGTGATCAATAGCCTAGACACCGCGTCTACATTATTGATCACTACTCTAGCTTTTGTAGAGCCAGAGCATTCGCTACGAGAATGAACATTGAACCTACAAGCAATTAATAAGAAAGTATAACCGATCCCAGAGAACTCACCACAATAGATGAACTCAGATTATTACAACAATTGGATCATATCTGACGAGGTACAAGACGGAGTAGAGCAGCGACAGGCCAGCGCTACTCTGGACTACATCCTCACCTACTCCCTTCATCTATGCCACCGGAGTGGCTCTTGGACTAGTAGTACTCCTCCCTCTCTTGCCTCTTGTTGTGTTGTGGTGGAATGGAATGAGTTAATGAGAGGGAGAGGGGGTCCTATTTATAGTGAAGGAGGAGGCCTATAATATCCTATTTCCTTTTATTCTTATTGCTCCTTTCTCCCACAAAAGAGTCTTGATTCATTGGAGGCAAATTGGGCAACAATTTGTGGCGCTCCCCTGCCTTGGCACCAAGGGAAGAGCATGGAAAGTTTTTGCGCCATAGTCGGCTGCATGTGAATGCTCCTAGGGTTCGGCCAACCCAGGGTATGGTCGACTCGCGGCCGACTTTCTCTAGTCGACTGGGAAGTGGGCCTTGGGTATATTCTTGGCAGATTGCCCACGGGTTTGATTGGTTTGACTGTTTTGTGGGACCTTTCACCCTTGTGCTCATATAGAGTGGTCTGCGACTGTACTTTGTCTGTGTTCGGGCATGTTTATCCCCTTATGCAGATGCAATCCCTGTAAATAGTGATTCACCAAAACTCTTGGAACTAGTTAGAGTTGAAAGCCTATCTCTAGTTTGGTGTTTATTATTGCATTGATTATTGGGATAGTTGACAGTCAAATCTGGCATTTAGGGACCATCAACAACTCCTCCACACTTAGCCCTTTGCTCGTCCTCGAGTAAAGGTATGAGGACTAAGGTGGTTGCAACTCCTTGATATGATAGCTGGATACAGGCTATTCCAAGCCTCATCTTACCTTGTGAACTTTGAAGTGTCTACCATGTTCTCTTGGGTAATTGAGAAATGGAATGATATAGATTTTGAGTTCCCCGCTCCTCCTGCTCAGAAACTTGGGTTTTTGAAAGAGTTTTAAAACAAAAGGGTAGCTTTGCTCCTGGAATGATTCTCTCGGATCTCTCATGGTGTTTCTGATTACTCACCAAGGCAAAGTTGTTGTCTCTTTTCTTATCCTACCTCTTGGCAGGCTTATTTAGAGCTCAGGGTAGGTAGAAAAGTAAGGCATACTTTCTTTGCATATGTTGCTGAGTCAAAAATCGTGCCTTAAGAGAAACGAATCATGCAGTCGGATCAAGAGGTGCAAGTGTGCGGTAAATATGATGGATAGTGGAAAGGACGCCTATCCTATTTTTGTTTTTTAAATCTCTTCTCCGTACAAAACTTTGAGGGCATGGCAATCTCTTTTACATGGGCCTTCATGTGCCCATTTTTTTCTTTTTCTTTTGCTTGGACCTTCATGTGTCCAAATTTTTTTTCTTTTACTTGGACCTTCAAGTGTCCAACTTTTTTTCTTTTTGCCATGCCTCTCTTTATAATTAAATTGGAGATAGAGATCAGACTTTTATGGAGTCCTTATTTGGAGGATGGATGGATGGAAATGTTTGCTAACTTCCAGTGCAGAAGTTTAGCATTTGTATGTGGTGGGTACGTGCTCTTGATCATGAAAGCATGAAAAATTTCTCACAAATGTCGCAACAGTTTGACAAAGCTCAATGCAAAGACAAGTAACATATGTATAAGGTTTTCAATGAAATCAACATATGGCTTTTGTAGGAACTTAGATCATTGAGGAGCCGAGCTATTGGAATTTAGACATTGTAAAAGAAGACCCAAGTACTTTGCAAGGAAGAGCAAGGTTCCTTTCATCCAACCATATCACATTCATCAATTACTTAGTCAACATGTTTTCCCTATGAAGAAGTTGTTCAGAGATCAAGGATATAAGCAAGGAATAAAGAGTATGCAAGATTTTCATAGGAACACAAGGAGTGCCTCAAGGGCTTTGAGTTTGAACTTATGAGGAATTGATTTTTGAGCATAATGATTCAAACTTATTGAATAGGGAGTGAGGATGGAGCTGCACAAACCAAAGCTTAGAAGAAGATGGAGCCATGCAGGCCTTGAAGTTGTTCGGCCGAACCTAGGGTCGGCCGACCCCTTCATGGGTCTACAGCCTCTGGTCTTCGGCATGCTGCTCTTTGCTGGTTTGTGCAGCGTGTTCAGGGGAGGTCTCATTTTGATGTATGTTAGAAAGGTCAAGGAGGCCTCCCCAACACTTATTCTTGTACCTACATTTTATTCAACAAGAAAACAAAGGGTGGTGATAAGAAGGACTCTACCGGTATGATTGCCGAGGAGTCTAAATTTTATTGAAGTTTATTCAAGGCGCACAGAGAGTTCAAAGCACCACAATTTTTTTTGTTATTGTTGTGTATATATATATTTTTGTTCATCATTTTTTTGTCATGGCAGATGGGTAATGAAACAGGGAAGAATCATGGGGAGAGGTTGTATGAGGATACTTACCCAATGAATCTTCCTAAGTAGAACGAAAGCAAAAGCTTAGAATCATTTTTTTTGTGACAAAGCTTTGCATTTGTTCTCCTTGGTTCCTCGTGTGTCTTGTTCCCATGAGACCAAGGAGCGTTGAATGAGTGTTGGAGTTGCTCCTTGTAGTCAATGTACTCCCTACTAAACGTTAGTGGACAACAAATGCTCGAGGAATCGTATAGAATTTTCTGAAATGATTTTATTGTTGCCTCAATATTAGTTGTTCACATCCATGCTTAAAGAAGGTCAAATTTAAAACTCAGGAAGCATTGATCCCAAAACAAGCCATCTTTTATTACATCCTTAATGTTTTTATGGGAGACTCTTTTATTTTATAAAAGCATTTTTATGAATTTTATGGTTCTCCAAATTTTATCTTTTCAGCATGACTCAAACAAGGCTGGGTAAAAATTGCATGAACATAAACAAAGGGGGCATTAACAAAATTTCTCACAGTGCACCTCGAAAGGTGAAATTTGCCTCCCTTGCATGTTGTGCAACTTTGTTGAAATGTACCATGGGCCTTGGTTCACTTCCGATATGATTTGCGCTAGGACTTACCCTTTTTTTTGAAATTTTCCTGCAGGGGTTAGTCCGCAAAAGGATATGCATCCAGTACCTATCACAATATTGACTCCAAAGGTTCATTAACCAAACTCGACGCCTTGTCTTGTTTGATTAAAGAAGGCAATTTTAACCTAAGCACCATGCTTAATTTAGAAAGCCTATGGATGCATTGGGCCCAAGGCATCCAAACCAGAGCATACAAGAACAGATAAAAGGAGGCACAACAATCAGGATCAAACTACGATCATATGGAGATAAAATGAGTAAAGAGATGGTGAACATTTGATTACCTTTCACATACCTGAGTGCATTTACCGCCAGCATATAGGATGTTTTGAAGTTGTTGCAGCGGTGGCGTGGTCACATGTGGTTGCCGATGACTCCTTCAGCTTCGATGTCATCTGAAGCGGAGGAAGACATTTTGACCACGCCAACTCAGGTGAGCGGCAAGGCTGCATCGTACACATGGCTGATGTGTTTGACCACAGGCCTTGGTGACATTATTTGGCATCTCGCTAAAGAGTTGGTGGTGCAGAGTACATCTCCTCTCGAGATTGTGTGCAAGTTCCAAACTGAGTAGAGCAGCAAAGCATGGAGAGGATAAGGAAATTTCCTCTTGCATTGTGCATGTACGAGCTGTGGTAGCGTGTTGTGCAAAGCCGACAGCGGATGTTAGTTAAGCCAGTGCTTGCACGTGTGCTTGAGAGTGAGGCTGGACGGAGTGATGCGGCTGAGCCTGGAAAGGAAGAGGAAATTTCCTCTTGTGTGCATATGCATAGGAGCTGCAATGGAGAAGCCATGCAAGCTAGGAGTGGATGACGACTAAGCCAGAGCTTGCATGCATACATGAGAGTGAGGCTGGGAGAACAAGCGGCAAAGTGGTGACTGCAAAGGTATAATGCCAAGGGCACACACATGGCGACTTTTAATTTGTGTGGGACTCGCCGGCTCTTTCCTCATTCTCTCTTTTTTCTTCTCCCATTTTTTTGCAACTATATATATATATTTCTTTTTATATGTTATCTCTTTTCTCTCTTTCTCTTCTTTTTTCATTCTCTGTTTTTTAAACTCTTTTTTATATTTTTTCATATATATATATATTTATTATCCTTCTCTTTCTTTCTTTTTGTAAAGACAGGACCAACACCATTTTTACGATGGTCTTTGGTGTAGATGGACCTCGTCGCACGATGCTCTCCAACTTTCCCCACACTTGGACTTTTGTGTCCCAGACACGAGAAGTCAAGTGTGTGATGTCAGAGTCTCCTTTAGAGTGTGTCACATCACCAAAGAGTACAGAAGTGTACAGTTGATGTAGTCCCCACGTTCTCGAGCTTTGAATGTCCTTCATTCTTCTTAGTCCCCTCCTAAAATAGTTAGCGACCAAGAATAACCGAAGGTGCACTCTATCTTCAAAACATGTTCTTGCTTTTATTTATAAGAAAGACTTGATAATATGGGGTATCTCCTGGCAGTGCTTTGTTTATGGTCACACGTTCTCGGGCTTTGAATGTCCTTCATTCTTCTTAGTCCCCTCCTAAAATAGTTAGTGACCAAGAATAACCGAAGGTGCACTCTATCTTGAAAACATGTTCTTGCTTTTATTTATAAGAAAGACTTGATAATCTGGGGTATCTCCTGGCAGTGCTTTGTTTATGGTCACAAACTCGACCATGGGGTCCTTGCAACTTGCATTGGCGATGTAGTTCCCAGCTTCATCACCAAATATTGATTCATCATTAAAGTTCTAGCTGCAAGTTAGTTCCAAAGTGCGACAAGTTTTGCAATATAACCGTAAGCATTTGCATCCATCCATATGAAGCATTTATGCAATAAAGCATAAATGGAGATGTAAAACTTGCAGCACTTTACTGGCACAACAGGTTGTCGACTCTAGAGATTCATGAGAGTGATCTTGGAATTTTCTAAGAATGATACTCTCATGCTCATGAATGGGATCTTGTCCTATGGAATTCCATAGTCGATTGCTCAAGCTTGTGAATGGCCCATGAGGTCTTTTGAAGAACATCAAAAAGGAGTTTGAGGGCTAGAGGGACAATGCTTAGAGTGAGGGAGGTGATGGCCGTTCAGTTTCAGAAGGATGGAAACAACCATGAATGAAATGAACGTGGATAAATAACATCACCTCCTTAAATGGATTCTGTTTGGGATGAAGCTTTGCCAAAGGGTTTTCTGGGTAAGACATTAATATTGGTGGCAGAAATCGTTTCGTGCCAAATGAACACGGGTCTGCAGCATCCCGATTCCTTCTAAGAAATAACCTGAGAGGCAACTCGAAGGCTGTGCTCGGTGCTAAGAGCTCATAACCTAAGAAGGTGAATTCAAAGGGTTTGGATAGGTTTCTAGCACCAATAGCGGGATTGCATCCAACATAGTTCCTCGAATGTGACATTAAGTGGTTTCCTTGAAGAGACATTAAGAATGGTAGGGGTGACAGGAACTGGTGGTTTCTTTTGGAAAAAGGTATTTTCGAGGTGTTTGTGGTATTTTTGGGTGAATTTCCTCGAATGGGAACTATGGAGGTTGGATTTCTTCTTCCTCCGGTGTTCCTGGTTCGAGTTTGGGTTCTAGGATCGAATCTGGTATGAAACAAAGAAAAGGCTTCAATTCGTCCGTAGAAGCTACCTCATGTCAGAGCGTAGGGCAAGCCCTTGCTAAAGCCTAATCGGATGTGCTGAAAGCAACACACGGTCGGGTTCTAGACAAGTCTGGGCCGGTATAGGTTAGAACTAAAAAACTGGCACAGGCGGCACCTATGATTCGCAAATAAGTAAGAGAGATATAAGGAAAAAGTAGGACAAAGTCTATCTCTAAACTTATCCCAAACTCCTTTTACTTTCCTCACGGTATGGGCGTACCATTGTCTTGCTCCCTCGTAAAAGAGGAGGCCAAACAATTTCCACCAAAATGGTTCTTGTGTTGTGCTTGAGATGTCACACACAAACACAGTTGCTTCAACTTTCGCAGAAGGGTTTTCATGAAGAAATCTGGAGAAGGGCTCTTCCCGAACAGTGGCATTGAAGCCAGGATGGAGTTCAAAGCTAGAAGCTGTGAAAGGCTTGAGGAGGGTGGTGGCTCTAGGAACTCGTCCTCTGGAGCAGAAGGGTTTTATAAAATGATGTGTGCTCCTTGGTAACCAAAAGAATAAAGAAAGGGTAAAATATATGGGATACATAGGTGAACTACGTTCGAAGACAACTACATCAACCATGCTCTGGCAACGGCGTCGGAAATGCTTGTTGGTATTTCTTATGTTCATGAATAAGATAGCGCATGGAATTACGGTTGTAGCATTTCACCCGTGAGTATTTGGATATCATATTTTCTCGGAACAGATGTGCAACAATCAACCAGCTAGTCACCCCAAGAAGGCAAAAGGTTATCTGGCCTGGGTAGTGGGGTTGTCTGTGAATAGAGAACTAGGATAGGCTATGCATGGTTACTAAGTGCTTGCTTCGGGCACTAGTTTACCCCTAGTTTGCCAGGCGTCTCCAGCCAACAGCTATATGCCATACCACAATAGGGAGGATTACAAAGGACGGATAGGGCTACCACCACCTGCCGCCTACCTCTCAATACTGTGGGGCATGAGGCAAACAAAGGTGATCAATAGCCTAGACACCGTGTCTACATTATTGATCACTACTCTAGTTTTTGCAGAGCCAGAGCATCCCTTACGAGAACGGACATTGAACCCGCAAGCAATTAATAACGAAAGTATAACGGACCCAGAGAACTCACCACCATAGACGAACTCGGATACTTACAACAACTGGATCATATCTGACGAGGTACAAGCCGGAGTAGAGCACCCACAGGCCAGAGGTACTCCAGACTACATCCTCACCCGCTCGCTACATCTATGCCACCGGAGTTGCTCTTGGCCTAGTAGTACTCCTCCCTCTCTTGCCTCTTGTTGTGTTGTGGTGGAATGGAATGAATGAATGAGAGGGAGAGGAGGTCCTATTTATAGTGGAGGAGGAGGCCTAGAATATCCTATTTCCTTTTTTCTTATTCCTCCTTTCTCCCACAAAAGAGTCTTGATTCATTGAAGGCAAATTGGGCAACAATTCTTGGCACTCCCCTGCCTTGGCGCCAAGGCAAGAGCACAGGAAGTGTTCGCGGGGTTCGACCGACCCCAGGTAAGGACGACTTGTGACCGACTTTCTCTGGTCGATTGGGGAGTGGGCCTAGGATATATTCTTGGCAGATTTCTCACGGGTTTTGTTGGTTTGATTGTTTATGGGCCCTTTCACCCTAGTGCTTGTACAGAGTGGTCTGCAACTGTACTTTGTTTGTGTTCGAGCATGTTTATCCCCTTATGCAGATGCAATCCCTGTAAACAGTGATTCACCACAATTTGTGGAACTAGTTAGAGTTGAAAGCCTATCTCTAGTTTGGTGTTTATTATTGCATTGATTATTGGGATAGTTGACGGTCAAATTTGTCATTTAAGGACTGTCAACAACCATGACGGTGGAATAGTGTGGAGAGTTTGGGCAAGCATGTGCTGCTGCTTGACAAAGTATTGGCACTCGGAGCATCGGTGGACGAGTTCCTTGGTGTTGGTGACTGCTGTCAGCCAGATGAGCCCTGATTTGTAGGCTTTGCTGACTAGAGTCTAGGCTGTGGCGTTGTTTCCACAGGTCCCAGCGTGAATGTCCTCTAAGGTGTCGAGGCCAAGTCATCGTGGGACACATTGGAGGAAAACTCCAGTGGTCACGGCTTGTCTGTAGAGGGTGTCGCCAAGTACGACATAATTCTTGCTACGACGGACTAGCTTTTCTCTAGCTTCTTTCCCTTCTGGAACCTTCATATTGACGATGTAGTCGATGAATTCGGCGGTCCAGTCTTCAGGCGAGTCGACGGACATTATGTCACACAACTCTGGAGGTGGGTCGGGTTCTTCGTTCAGCTGCTTGACGGAAGGCTTTACTAGTTCCTGTATGAATACGCCTCCTGGTACCTTTGCTTGAGTAGATCCAAACTTGGCGAGTGCATCCGCGGCCAGGTTATTGTCATGACTGACATAATGGTACTCAATTTCGTAGAATTTATCCTCGAGCTCGTGTACTACTTCACAGTAGGCGCGCATTCTCTTGCCGTGCCGATCCCACTCCTTATTGATCTGGTTGATGGCAACGACCAAGTCGCCGTAGATCATTAGGCGCTTGATGCCAAGAGACACGTCGATGCAGATGCCGTGGAGGATTGCTTCATACTCGACAGCGCTATTGGTGACTGGGAATAGTATTTGCAGGACATAGTGGAGTTCTTCTCCTATCGGTGATATGAAGAGGACTCCCACGCCTCCGCCGTCGATCATCAGAGATCCATCAAAGTACATCTTCCAATGTTCATCGCGGTTTGGATTGTTCTCATCTTGGACTTCTGTCCAGTCGACGATGAATTCAGCGAGAACCTGTGAAATCGATCTTGAAAGATGCGAGTTTGACTGCCCACTTTATGATTCTTCTGGTGACGTCGCGGTTGTGGAGGATGTCGCCAAGGGGAAATTTAGTCACGGCCCTTATCTGGTGGACATGGAAGTAGTATTGGAGCTTACAAGAGGTGACGAGTAGGGCATAGAGGAGCTTTTGGACCTGTGGGTACCTTGTCTTGGAGTCACTCAATACTTCACTGATGTAATAAACAGGTCATTGCACCTTCTATGCTCGTCCCTCCTCTTGTCGTTCTACCACCAGGGCAGTGCTAACGACGTTGGTTGTGGCGGCGATGTACAGGAGGAGGGTTTCGCCATCCCTCAGGGTGGTGAGTATGGGAGAAGTAGACAGATAGGCTTTCACTTCGCGGAACGCTTGTCGGGCTTCGGGAGTCCATTGGATGTTGTCATCTTTCTTTAGCAATTTGAAAAAGGGGAGCCCCTTGTCTCCTAATTGGGAAACAAATCAGCTTAGGACAACCATGCACCCTGTCAGCTTCTGTATGTCTTTCTTCCCAGTTAGTGTTTTCATATTGGTGATGGCACTTATCTTCTCGGGATTTGCCTCGATTTATCGATTGCTCATAATGAATCCGAGTAGTTTGCCTTTGGTAAATCCAAAGGCACACTTGACCGGGTTGAGCTTCCATCGGAATCTGTGGAGATTATCGAAGGTTTTGGACAGGTCGGCGATGAATTCGTCAACGTTGCGAGTCTTGATGACTATGTTGTCAACATAAACCTCGGCATTTCTCCCGTTCTGGTCACCAAAGGTGAGGTTAATGGCCCTTTGGTAGGTGGCGCCTGTGTTCCTGTTGGCGGCACTTAAGCGCACCAATTACGAACCGCAAGCACACGGATTGGTTGTAGCTTTTCCCTTAAAGTATCCCCCAAGGTTTTATCAATCCGTGGAACAAGTGGATTGCTATGCTTAATTAAGCATTAATCTCATTGATTGAAAGCTCTTTATCGAATAATAGTGTGTATGAGTAAAGAACTAAATCTAATCTAAGTTAAAGCGAGCAACGTAGAGAGCAATGATATTGAGAGAACAAGATATGTAGAATGCTTGTCCAAGGGATCTAGGATCACTTAAAGATGTAACCACTAAGCAAAAACGAACCGATCTAATCTATCAAAAGTAAAGGTGCACCAAGCTCAACCCTTTCCCTCCCGCGTACTGTCACTACACGAGGGTAATCCGTGATTGAACAACAAGAGCACAAGATTGTCGATGTGTTCTAGGTATGCAAGACTACAAGCGATGCATCCCCAAAGCAAAGTCGTCTGACTTATTAGATTAAAAGCACCAACGACAAGAATATGATAGCAAAGATCCAAAACAATGGTTCGGCGATTACAACTTAAGATCTCCCTTCAACCCCAAGGACAAACAAGGACTTTACCCCATAATGTTACACATTGTAGCGCTGAACATGGTGTAGAATCCTCCGAAGTAGATGTAGACCAATGGGGAAGACGATCCGGAGGAGGGAAATCCCTACGCCGGGGCGGCTAGGGGGTGTTCTTCCTCCTCTCGAGCTCCGCCTTGCTTGCTCCCTTGTAGATCCAATCTCCTCTTTGTTCTTGATCTTGTGGCGGTGCTGGAGGGATCTTGTTAGGGTTTCCCGGCGTCGCTCCTCTCTCCGAATGTGGCTCCCTCTCTTTGTTGATTCTCCAGAATGATCGGTCCTTGATGTGGTCGACCTCGGGGGCTTTTATAGGCGGCTCTGGCGCTTGGCAACGGGCATCCGACTAGGGTTTTGCATCAACTTCGCGCTCAAGAAAGATGGGGACGTTTGGGCCCAAAAATGTAGGCCGTTTTTGGCCCCTTTCGCCTCCATCTTTTGCTTGCAGGTCCTCCGCGATGCTTGTCCATGTGTGCACTTGGTCCATGTCCAACCCCTCCAAATATATCGTATTTCCTGTCATATCACAACATACTCCAAAATACAGCACATATTCGAAAACGGGTTATTCTCGTACCAAGTGGCGGGTTAGTATATGAGTTAGTCCAAAAACACCGCTTAAATGACACCAAAAGTGTGACAATAACGAGCGCCAACAATCCCCCCACGCTTAGCTCTTGCTCGTCCTCGAGCAAGTCAAGTCACCACAAACTTCCTTCGGGGTTAAACAAAGATCTTGTTTGCAATTCATACCTAGGCAAGCAAGTCAAATACCGAGTCCTTCAAGCAATTATCAGAGGAGCAGCAAAGATAATCAAGGCATGGGCATTCAAAGATTTATCCAAGCAAAAATTACCCCCACAACTTCTCACCTTTAGTTAAGTAACTTCATGGATCAACGGTACTTACTTTCTTGCTTTTCTTGGAGGGTTTTTTTTCTTTCGTGAAAACAATCTCCCTACAACAAGAATTAAACCAAGTTCTCTTTCAAGCACTCACATGTCACTCAATATAAAGTGGCTATCCTATTTGTTGCAAGCTCTCATCTCTCAAAAACAATCACTCAAGTATATGGTGGAGCTTTAGGTAGGGCTATCAAAGTAAATACACATGTTGTCAAATTAAGAGAACTCTCTAACGGTTGCT